>JAPDPK010000065.1:1202500-2402500 GCA_031772115.1 Heritiera littoralis
CATGCATGAAGGCAAAAAGTGTAAGGGCTTGAAGCGAAAAATGCGTAAGTTAAGCCACATACTTAAAGAAAAAAGCCTGAAGCAAAAAATACGCGATGTAGGCTACGCATGTACTTGAAGTGAAAAGTACGTGATGTAAGTCATGCATATAGGCAAAAAAAGCAAGGACTTGAAGCGAAAAATGTGCGATGTAGGCTACACATAAGCTTGAAGCAAAAACTGAGCGGCATAAGCCACATATGTAAAAGACGAAAAAGTGCATAGGCTTGGTACAAAAAATTCGAGACATAAGTTACGTATGTTGAGATCTCTGTTTGAGATCTCTCGCCTAGTGATAGACTTCTGTCGCCTTAGATTGATCTTGTTAGAGTCGTGCTAGAACACAAATTCTTTTAAAAGGACGAAATTGCCCTTCAGGTAATCACTCTACAATGATGGTAATTTACTCGCCTATAAATAGGCCACATGTATTATTCTATTCCCTAATTTTTGACTTCTGGCTTTTACGTTTCCTACTCTCAAGAGCCTTTGGCTGACTTAAGTATTGGAGTGTCTACGCAGGAAACCACCTCATGCGTTCCTCTGACTTTTCTTGTTTTACAGAAGCTTTTTGGAGACACATGGAGAAAAAGACGGGCAACTTACGTTAGCAATCACTTATTGTTGTTTTGGGCAACAACAATAGAAATTTTGACTTTAACATTTGTAGTTTGACTATGTTCTGAATTGCTTTCCAACTTTATCGTAGTTGTTTATGATTTTCATCCTTAAAAATTATTTGGGATTGAGGCTTAATTACCATCCTGAGCAAAGACATTAATAAACAAATAAGGCTAATTAAAGATTACTAAAACTGCTGACATCCATGCTGATCAGCAATTTTGCATTTAGCAAGTGTTAATTATGAAATTAACATTGAACACTTGCATAAAAATAATTTTCAAGTTAGAAAGATTTGTCAGAAACTCTGGATTAAAAATTGTAATCAGGTTCAGCTTTGGACAATCAGTTGCCATATATATCAAGTTAAGTGATACAGAGAATTGTTAACTGTTGTCAGGTAATACAGGCATATTGAAAAGTCATGATTTCATTTATCTCTTTTCTGTTTGACAGTTTGTCAACAAATCCGAAAGTTCAATGAAATGTAAAAACGCTTTCTGACATATGACAAACTGCCAAATAGCATATCAAAGACTTAACGGATTCCATTTGGCTGACTCTAATTCCCTCCCTGCATTATGAATTATCATCATTGAATTTTGAGAAGAAAAAAAATTGCAAGACTAGAAAGTGAGAAACCCAAGGAAAGCTTTTTAATGGAGCTTTTCCTGTGTTTGTTTCTTTTCTTTGTCATAAAAGCCTCTACCCTAGATACTATTACTCTAGGACAATCTATAAAAGATGGTGAAACTCTTGTCTCAGCTGATGGAAGATTTGAATTGGGATTCTTCAACCCAGAAAGATCAAAAAGCCGGTATTTAGGAATATGGTACAAGAAAATATCTATCAGGACTGTTGTATGGGTAGCCAACAGAGAAGCTCCTGTTTCTGATCCTTTAATTGTTCTAAGATTCAGTGACCAAGGAATTCATGCTCTTCAGAATAGCACAAGAAGCATTGTTTGGTCTTCCAACATGTCCAGAACAGCAGATAAACCAGTTGCTCAGCTAGTGGAGTCAGGAAATTATAAAACTAAAAGTTGGTGACAATCCTGGATCCAGGTGAAGCTACGTTCTGCCCTCCGTTGATGAACGCGTTTGTGCCTTTTCTTGTTGCCGCCTGGCTATTTTTTTGGTTTTTTCGTCGCTTTGTTTGCACTTGTGCTGTGTTGGTTTTGCTTTCCCACGCTGGTTTTTGCTTTTCCAAGTTGTTTTTATTCTGTATTAATTTTTCCCGCTCTCCCTGGTTCTTTTTTCCCTACATTAAATTGAATGAGCTGGTAAATCACTTTGTTCCCCGACGATGATCCCCTTTTTTTCCTTTCTTACGCATTCTGTCTGTTGGTTCTTGGAATTTATTTGTTCTTTTCTTCTTGTGTATTTAATGTTCTGTCCTTGTGTGTCTTGCTGCCGGTTTGGTCTTTGCTGGCTTATGCTTCTCTTCCGTTTGTTTCTTTGTTTTTCTCGCATATTGTCCAAACTTTCTCTTGCTTTTTGTTTGCCACGTGCTGCATGGGGATTGTCATGGTTTTTCATTTGTTGGCTTGCATTTTGCTTTTGTTTTGCTTTCTCGTTCGGTTTTCTTCCTCCTTGTTACTGCTTCAGCCGTTTTCTTCTCATTCTGTGCTCCTCCTTCGCTGTGTTTTTTGCACCTCGTCGGTATTTTCTTCTTGTTTTTTCTTCTGCTTTTTTCCCCTTTTCCACGCTTCAGATGCTTGTTGTTTTCTTTTGTTTGTTTCCTGTTATATATATGCCTATTTTTTTTGCTTTTTCTCTCCTTTTTTTTTCGGTTCCTTGTTACTCTCTTCTCCTTGCTGTTTGTTCAATCTCGCTTATTTGCTTTTATGTTAGTGTTTTATTTGTTGTTGGTTTTCCCCATTTTAGCTTATATTCCATGTGCTTGTCGTGTTTGACTTTTTTTTCCCTTGCTTCCCCTTTTGGCTTTTTGCTTCTTTTTTTCCTTGTTTCGTCATTGGCTTCCTTATTTGGCCATTCATATGTCGTCGTTAGTCAACATTTAAAACTCTGCTGTTCTGTAGTTGGTGCTTTAATTGTTAATTACTTCTTATGGTTCTGTTTATATTCTCGTCTGCTCCCGATTCTCTTGCTCTTTTTTTCGCTCATTTTCTCTCACGTTTTTTTTTTGGCTTTTTGGCCCCACTATCTTCTTTGTTGTTTTTTTTTGCTCTTTACGTTTCTGCTGTTTTATGCTCTTCTCTGTTCTCGCTTTTTTCCCCTTTTGCTATCTTTTTTTTGGCTTTTCTTTGTTCCTTTGTTTTTTCTACCTTGTTTATGCATTGTTCTTATCTTGTTATATCCTCTTTCTTTTCCTGTTTTTTTATCCTACATTATCTGACATTTTTTTTCGTTTTAGGTCGTTGTTTCTTCCCTGGCGTCATCTTTTTTTGTTGTCTTCCTCTCTACACCGGTATTTGTTTTTTTCCTTCGTCCCGTTTGTTTTCCGTTGTTGCTATGTTTTTTCACTCGATTTTTGCTTTTTTCGTGCAGTCTCTTTTCCTTGGATTATTCTTTTTTTCTGCTTGGATCATCATCGCATTTGTTTAATTTCTTCCTGTTTTTCGTTCTATGTGCAATGCTTAGTTTTTTTTGCTGATTCTTTTTTCTCATGAACAATGTTCGTTTCTCGTTTCGTTTCTTTTTCTTTTTAGGTGATTCTGGTGGCTATGACTCTTATGTTGCTTATATCACTTATATCTTATTGTTTAGGTTCGCCTTCTTACAATTTTTTTATATTTGTATTGTTCTTGGTTTGTTGTTATTCTTTTCTTGTTTGTTTCAATCTCTTGTGCTTTTCAAGCTTGTTTGTCTCTGTTAGCTCTGGTCATGCACCTTTGTTTGCCTGTCTGTTTTATACTTGGTGTCTATCCTTTGTCCCTATTCTTGCTATTTCGGCTTTCTCCTTCAATGCACGTCATGCTATCTACTGGTTGCCTGAAGTGCATATTGGTTGCCGCACTTCTTGCTTTCCTGTGCTTTCTTGGACTAGAGTTGTTGGCAAACCAATTCAGATGGTTGATAAAAAGTCAAGCAAACAAAACAGGCTCAGACAGACTCAATATCTTAAGGAAAAAATATCTAGAAATTACAGAGATGTTCAAGTTGGTCAATACCGAACGTTATTGGATCAGGGTTTATCTCAACATTATGGATTGAATCAAACTATTCAGACTCAATCATCTGATACAATTGATTTGGTTAACTCGTCTTGTGATATGCATGATCAAAACCGCAATTTGAATATCAGTTTGCAGCATCCTCACACTTTCGCCAGTCCTTGTTTGAATATAGGTCCTTTTCGTATTGATTCTGGCCTTGGAATGCAAGCTGTATCTCAACTTACATCATCAATTGTGCAATCAGGTGCTTTTTCCCATCTTTCTTTTTTTCTTGTTCTTTTTGTTATGTTTGGATCATTTTTTCCTTTTTTGCTTGGTTTTTTTTGTTCCTTATTTTGTCTTGAATTGTTTCTGGTTTTTTTTTTTGCCCCGGCCACAAGGAAGCCAAAAAGATCAAGATGCTTTGAATCTATTGTGGATCGACAACATAAGTAATAAGTTTTTTTTTCCCACTGTTTTTTCAAATGTTATCAATTTTTGTTATTATCATTATCTCAAGTTTTTTTCCCCTCTGCACTACAGATTGGCTCGACCAGATAAATTGCAATCAAATACACAAGAACATTCTTTACCAGTCTCTTGTCAGTAATTTGCTCTGCTTCGGAATGCTTCCCTTTATTTTATTTTTCCTTGTTCATATTTGTTCCTGGTTTTACCATTAATTTATAGATTTGTGTTCTTTGTTTTTCCTTTTTTTTTACTATTCTTGATTGTTCTTTCTTATTTTACATTCAAATCCATGTCTAGGTGATCAAGTTTCTTATCAAGATATTGTTCAAGGCTTCCCTGGTCAGTTAAGACTTTCTTTTACCTTTGTTTACCCCGGTCTGTTCCTTTCTTTGTTCCCCACTTGTCTCTTCCCCTTCTATACTTGTTTTCTCCCTTGTCTTAATTTGTATATCTTTGTTATAGACTTCAGATAAACTCATGTATTAAATCAAGTCTTACATCTTTCTGCAAATTTTATCTATGATCAAACTCTTATGAAAAAGCAAAGTTTTTTCAATTCTGTCAATTTGCATTCCAGGGCCAATGATGTTGGTGATTTGGAAACTGTATCATTTTGCAATACCATTAGATCAATCAAATTTGATCAATCATTTGGTTTGTCTTCTGCTTCTGGTCGTGGTTTCTGCCATATCATTCTAGCAGTAGATCCATGGAATCTCAATCTCAACCTTTAATAACATCTGCTACTGAACTTGATACTATTAGATTAGCTCATTCTATACCTAATGGTAATTTGTCTCTTTTATTGGTTTTTATGCTTTTCTTTTTTTTCTCGTTATGCTTATTTATGCTTGTGCTCCTTTCTATTCCTTTTCTCCTTTTGTCAGATACATTCATGGACTCTCAATTGTCTTGTCCAATAACTAATTTGGTTCCTCAACTTTCTTTATCATCTGCAATTCAACCTAAAAGTGTTGCACTCGCTCATTGTATATCTGAAGGTCATTTTTCTGTTTTATTTGTTTTTATCATATTTATTTATTCTTTTGCTTCTTCCTTTGTCAACCCATATTTGTCCACATACGTTGTTAAATTTGTGTGTTGCTGTCTTTTTCCCTTAATTTTCCCTTTTTGTTTCCCTGTTTTCACAGGTAATAATCCCAACGAATCTAACCATCAACCTGCAAAGCGTTAGTTCTATGCTACTTGTTTTATTCTACGTTTTTTACTTACTTCTCCTTGCCTTTTTTCCATCTACTCCTTTAGTTGCTTATTGTTGCCTTTTCCCCCCTTTTCCCTTCCCCTCTTTTTCCTATTTGGCTATCACTTTTTGTCAAAAACTTTGTTCTTATCTTTTATCCCTTTGTTGCAGGCAAATTTTTTGAACCATTGAACCTTGGTGGTTTGAACTATGAATGCCCATACTGTTCTGCTAAGATGTGGTATGATGAGAGAATATAAAAAGTGTGGAAACACTCGATCTCCTGTCTTTGGTTTGTGTTGTAAAGAAGGAACTGTAGCTCTGCCATCTACAAGGATAACTCCACCACTACTTGCTAACTTGCTTAACTACAATGGGGGAACAAGAGCTAGGAAATTCAGAGAAAATATCAGAACATACAATTCTATGTTCCAATTTACATCTATAAGTGGTAAAATAGATCATCATGTAAATGATCGAGGTGGTCCTTATGTCTTCAAAATTGGTGGTCAAGTGCATCATCGAATAGGCTCTTTATTACCACCCATTGGTAAATCACCAAAATTTGCTCAACTATACATATGTGATACACAAAATGAAGCTATTAACCATATAAGAGCTTTGCAAAGTGATCAGAGTTTTGAATCGATTGATCCTGCTGTTGTTCAGGCCTTGATTAACATGTTTGATCAGCTTAATGCACTTGTAAAAGTTTTTAGAACGGCAAGGGACCGATTTGCTAAAACAGATTATGCTTCACTTCGGTTGCGGTTGATTGGTGCAATAGACCACCATGACCAACAATATGATCTGCCTTTGGCCAATGAGGTGGCTGGGCTGGTTTGATAGTTGGTGATGAAGATGGTCCTCAAAATGATAGAGATATTGTTGTTGAGAAAAATTTTGATGGTTTGAAACGCATCAATGAACTTCATCCAGCCTTTATGGTGATGCAATACCCGATACTTTTCCCTTTTGGTGATCATGGATTCCATTTGGGTATCAAATATAGAGATTCAAATCGACAAGCCACTAAAGAGCGCAAAAATGTTACAATGATGGAATACTATGCATACTTGATACAACAACAATTATCAACATGACATACTCTGCTTAGAGGAGGCAAATTGTTTCTCCAATTTGTTGTTGATGCTTTCTTATGTGTTGAACGTATGAGGTTACAATGGATTCGTGACAACCAGCAGCAATTAAGATCAAAAATTTATCAAGGAGTTCATGATGCAGTTACTAGGGGTGATGTTGACAGCCATGCAATTGGTAAACACATTATTTTGCCATTGTCTTTTGTCAATAGTCCTCGTTTTATGTTTCAGAACTACCAAGATGCTATGGCCATTTATAGACAATTTGGAGAACCAGATCTGTTTATAACCTTCACATGCAACCCAAAATGGTTAGAAGTTGATCTTGCACTATCTCTTATTCCTGGACAAAAAATACAAGACAGGCCAGATATATTAGCAAGGTTGTTCAAACTAAAATTGAAAGCTTTGATGAAA
This sequence comes from Heritiera littoralis, assembly GCA_031772115.1. Classification (NCBI taxonomy): domain Eukaryota; kingdom Viridiplantae; phylum Streptophyta; class Magnoliopsida; order Malvales; family Malvaceae; genus Heritiera; species Heritiera littoralis. The sequence continues at coordinate 1,209,471 of JAPDPK010000065.1, forward strand.
GATTTGGTTAAGAATAAACATTTTGGTCAAACAATGGCAGGTACTTTTTTCCCTCTTTTCTCTCTATGGTTTTACTGTTCTTTTACGTTGAAAATTCTTTTAATTTGTTTTAAATAAAATTATTTTTCGTTCTCTTTCAGTTGTCTATACAATTAAAATCCAAAAACGTGGTTTGCCGCATGCTCATATCCTGTTATGGCTTCATCCTGATAACAAATATTCCATACCCAAAGAAATTGATGGGATCATATCTGCTGAAATACCTAACAAAGAAAAAGATCCTGTTGCTTATGAAGCTGTCTCCAACTTTATGATGCATGGTCGTTGTGGTTCGGAAAATACCAAATCTGCATGCATGAAATTTGGTAAATGTTCTAAGAGATTTCCTAAACTATATCAATCTCATACTATAGTAAGTGAGAACTCTCCTGTTCTATATAGAAGAAATCCTCCCACAAATGAACAGATGACTGTAGAAAAAAATGGTGTGATACTTGATACAAGATTTGTTGTGCCTTACAATATTGATTTGCTTGTTCGACATCAAGCGCACTTAAATGTTGAAATCTGTGTTAAAACAAAATTGATCAAATATTTGTTCAAGTATGTGAACAAAGGTGTGGATAGAGCAAGAGCAATTATTGAAGAAATCCCTGTAACAAACCTTGCTAATGACCAATCTAATTCTGTCCAATTTGATGAGATCAAATGCTTCTTGGATTGCAGATATATTTCATCTCATGAAGCATGTTGGAGATTGTTTGGTTTTGAAGTTCACCATAGAGACCCGGCTGTTATACGACTTCCTGTGCATTTACCAAATCAACATCATATTGCTTTCTCTGACAATGCAAATCTCTCAAACATTTTGTCCCAACCATTACTTGAAAAAACCATGTTCACTGAATGGATGGAAACAAATAGATTGTACTCATCTGCTCAAACTCTTACATATACAGAGTTTCCAACTCGATGGGTTTGGTCTCAAAAAAATAAGAAATGGTCACAAAGACAAAGAGGTAGAGTTATTGGACAAGTAAACTTTGTCCGTCCTGCTGATGGTGAGCTATATTTCCTGAGATTATTACTGAATATTATTAAGGGAGCAAAAAGCTATGAGCATCTTAGAACAGTTAATGGTATCTTGCATCCTACTTTTCAATCTGCATGTTATGCTTTGGGTATTCTTGGTGATGATAGAGAATGGGATCATGCTTTGGAACAAGCATCTTGCTTGGCAACAGGACCTGAGTTGAGACAGTTATTTGTTACTATTATTCTTTTCTGTGAAGTTCAAAGTCCAATAGAATTATGGAACAAACACTGGAATATTTTGGGAAAAGATATCCAGTACCAGATTACCCATAATTTTCCAACCAATATTCCTTTCTTGATAGATCAAGATTGGAAAAACCAAATCTTGCTCTTGCTTGAACAACTTTTCAGCAAACATGGTTCTTCGCTTGCTAATTATGATCTGCCTTATCCATCTATTGCTTCACAACATATGCTACAAGATAGACTTGTTCAAGAAGAGATGAATTATGACATTGATGAACTGAAAAGAGACCACAATACTCTTGTTTCAATGCTCAACGATGAACAAAAATCTATTTATGATGCCGTGCTGGAATCTGTTGCCAATAACGAAGGTAAAATATTTTTTGTTTATGGCCATGGTAGAACTGGTAAAACTTTCTTGTGAAAACTATACTAGCCGCACTTCGATCAGTGTGAAAAATTGTTTTGGCTGTTGCATCTTCTGGCATTGCTTCGTTATTACTATCTGGTGGAAGAACTGCTCACTCCCGCTTTAAAATTTCGCTAAATATTGATGAGATATCAACTTGTCAAATCAAACGCAACTCAGAACTTGCTAGGCTTATCTTCATTGCAAGCTTGATCATTTAGGACGAAGCTCCTATGATACATAGACATTGTTTTGAAGCATTTGAAAGAAACTTATCTGATATTATGCTGTTTGGTGTTGGTGATCGACCGGTTCAACCATTTGGTGGTAAGACAATTTTGCTTGGAGGTGACTTCAGACAAATATTACTTGTTATTACAGGAGGAACAAGATCTCAAATTGTGAATGCATCTATAAGCAAATCTCCACTTTGGAAACTTTGCCATGTATATACACTGCATATAAACATGAGGCTCCAGAATAGTTTTTCAGATCATAATGCAAGAAAAGAGAGAAGAATTTGCAACCTGGATTTTGAATGTTGGAGATGGCAAAATTCCTCCTGTTCGAGTTGATTATGATTCTAATGAAACATGGATCCACATCCCTCCAAACTTACTGGTTCCTTATGAAGAGACACCTGTCCTAGCAATAATCAATGCCATCTATCCAAATTTGGCAAACAACTTTGCTGATTCTATTTATCTGAGGGATCGTGCAATTGTGACACCATTCAACGAAACAGTTGACATGATAAACTGTCAAGCACTAGCAATGATACCAGGACATGAAAAACACTATCTCAGTTTTGACTCAATTTCAGCTATTGATGGAACCTTAACTGATCAAGATCTCCTGTATCCCCAAGAGTTCTTGAATTCACTGACATATCCAAATGCTCCCAACCATCAGCTTTTGCTGAAATTAGGATGTATTATTATGTTGTTAAGGAATATTAATCAAAGTGCTGGACTCTGTAATGGAACCAGACTTGTTGTTACCCAATTAGCTTCAAATATTATTGAGGCTAAAATCATTACTGGAAGTCACATTGGAAACAAAGTCTTCATTCCTAGAATATGCTTTGTTCTTAAAGATCCAAAATGGCCATTTGTTCTCAAAAGAAAACAATTCCCGATCCGTTTATCATATGCCATGACTATCAACAAAAGCCAGGGTCAGACGCTTAAATTTGTTGGTGTTTATTTACCAAAGCCTGTATTCTCACATGGTCAATTATATGTTGCAATTTCAAGAGTCAGAAAAAAGTCAGGATTAAAAATTTTGATTCCTTATGATAATTCTCACTCACATCTTATTACAAAAAATATTGTTTATTCTGAAATTTTTGAGGATTTACCATCAAGTTCTTATCCTTTGGACTTATCCTTTATTTCCAACTATATTCCCCCTTGCACCCACCTTTTCTGCTAAACATACTTGTTTCTTACATATACATTCCATACACATATGTATCTTATACTTTGTATTTGTTTTTCCTCTTAACATATTATGTAGGAAATCTTGTTTGAGTTTTACAATTTTCTGCCTTTTTTTTCCCTTTTTTTAAACTGATCTCTTTGTTTCCAGGTAATCATTGCTTTCTTTGTTCCAACTATGTTCTTAATAATTAATTCCCTATCTACAATGCAAATACAGTTATGCTAATTTTCTGCCTTTTTTCCACTTTGCTAATCTTAAATAATCATTTTTTTTCCTATCTATTCGTTGTCTTTTATTAGTTATGTTCTGATAATTATGTTAATATTGAACATTTATTTTGCTTTATTACTAAATTTAATGGTCGAACAATTTTTTTTTCTTTCTATGCAGTTTCTTTGTTTTCAATATTATCATGGGACATCAATTTTTTGATAAGTTAAAACCCTTAGAACCTGCTTATAAAATTCGAGTCCGTGTTTTGAAGATTTGGGATACAATCTTACCAGGAACTGAAAAGACTTTTCTCTCTGTTGATATGCTTGTTATTGATGAAAAAGTAATGTATTATATTCCAATACATATTTCCTTTCAATTTACTACACTTGGTTACCTTATAAAATTGCATCTTGCCTATTTTTGCTATTTTTAAGCAGGGCTATGCTATGCAAGTTGTTATTCTTTAAAAGGACGAGCTACTTTTCAAACCATTGATCAAAGAAGGGACTATCTATGACATCACCAATTTTTTTGTTGGAAAACCTAAGAACTTATACAAGGCAATTACACAAAAAGCAGTGATCAACTTTGTGTGCACAACTAAATTGGTTGAAATACAAAACTCACCGAACTCGTTACCTTTCTACTATTTTGAGCTGGTACCATTCCAGTCCCTTGATCCTCGAGTGGGATATAGAGAATGCTTTACAGGTACTGTCCAATTTATTTTGCTTTTTCCCCTTTTCATTCCTTCTTGTTTACTTTCCTTTCCAATTTATTTAATCTTCCTTGACACTTTTTGCTGCCTTTTGTAATCTTTCTTGTGCTCCTGTTGTCATATCTTTGCTTACAATTTGAAAATTCTATCTTTCTTTTCACAGATGTTATTGGTTTGCTAACCTCAATTGGCCCCATTGCAGATGGATACACAAAGCATAGTCCAGATCCTATTAATAAAAGAAACATTAGAATCCAAGATGAATTGTATGCATATGCTGGTTCTCTTTTTCTGACATACTTATTTGCTTCTAAACACATAAAAAAACGTTTGTTAATCCTTATTTTTCCCGTGCTTTCCCTGTTTTTTGCCAAGTGGGGAAAACCTTGAAGCAACATTATGGGTTGCATCAGCTCATGTTTTTGACAATCAAGATGATCTTTTCCCAAGAACAAATGTTCCAATTGTGCTATTTGGAATGATGGTTCGCAAATTTTTGGGTAAATTTTACTATCCTTTTTTCCCTCTTTTTTCTTTTACCCATTTTTCCTCCTGCAATTAAATTGTTTTGACTTTTCCTAATAGGTCACTGCGCTTTAACAAGTTCAACAGCTACCAAAATTTATATAGACTTTGACATACCAGAAGCTAACCCATTGAAAAATAGGTTTGAATTTACATTGACTCCATGTGTGATTTATTTCACAATCATATTTAGAGCACTTATATTTTTTACACTTTGGTTTGTCCTTCTTGTTAGATATGCTGATCAACCACTTCCTGTTACACCACTTACTGAACAAACTTGGATTAGGCAAGATCGACCAGATAATATGGATGACAACAAAATGACAATAGCTGAATTATTAAAAATAGATATTTTACAATCAAAGGTTCTTCTCTCCTTTTTCTCATGATAAAAACAAAAAATCATCACATTTCGAACTTTTTCATACACTGTTGCCTAACACATAAGTTTCCTTACATTTCATGTTTATTCCAGGACATGTTCTTCACATGCAAAGCAAAGATTTTGGGATTTGATCTCTCTGCTGGTTGGTTTTACAAATGCTGCAGAATTTGTAACAAAGGACTGAGAATTATTGACAACAAACTTTGTTGTCCAGCTGAAGGACATGGTGAACAAGAGCCAAGACCCTGGTAACATAACTTTGTTTTGTTTTTTTGACCTATGTTTTTGACTCCGAAATGCTCTTCATTTAATTAATTTTCAAACAACACTTTTCCTTTCACCCTTTTTAATCATGTTTTGGTCTTCCACTTGCCAATAACCAGTTTCAAGCTTTGTATCAATGTCCAAGACGAAACCAGTGAAGCTGATTTCCTCGTTTTTGGTAGAACTGCAAAAGAACTTGTTCAAAAATCTATGGAAGACATACTTAAAGAACAAACACTTGACCAACAAGTGTTACCTGAATCTGTTAAAGATTTGATAAATCAGGAGAGGATTTTTAAAATTAACCTTGCAAAACAATCTTTTCAAACTGGAATTCCCATTTTTATTATTGCCAAAAGTTTACCCATAAATTTGAATGATCTTTGCACTCCTGTTGAACAAACAGATCCTGTAACAACTACTTCCACACATTCATCCCAACCTTTGTTATCCAATGTTGAACAAACCCAACCCTCTCCAGATCCTGATACTGATTTACTCAGAGATTTGTTTGCTTTTGACACCCCTGCTAACCAAAAAGGGATTAGGTTTGTATTCTCTATTGTTCTCACTCTGTAAAAAAAATGGATAAACACATATATGATCAGCATAGAATTATGGTATACACCAAAACTTATAAATTTCTAATCCATGACTACCAGAATTGAAGAACGGAGCATCCAATCTGTCCAAACTCAACAACAACATTCCTCTGTCTCGGCAAAAAGAAAATTGTTCAGGTAAATCTTTGCAAAATAACAATGATATAATCTAACCATATAATTGACTATTTACTGCTTTTATCCATCCTTGACTGTCACAAATATAACTCTGCTTTTTGCTTGTCCATAGTGAGAAAGAAAAAGAAACATCTGGAACCGTAACTGATCCAACAGATGATCCATCTTATTACGACATACCGTTAAAACAACTAAAATCTAGGTATAAAACTGACTCTTACTCTCTTAAATTTGTGCAATTTTTTGTCTAGCACTCTATTTTTTCACTATCCCCATGCCATGCTATTTACATGCCTGAATGGTCTTTTTTTTGCCTTCCCTTTCTTACCACGTTAGCAAATTAAAAAAAATAAAATCATAATCATTCTGCTAATATAATTTCCTGCTTTCAAACAAACACAAATATCATGCTGTACTATAATTGACAAACATATATAAACCATAACTTGATCTATACCTCTTCCTTTCTTTTTTGTATTACTTGTATCTTTTTGTTTTCCTCTTCTTTAAAAAGGCTTGTTCATATTTGTATTAAATATACCCTACAACAAACCTTTTTTCTTTTGTTCAACCAAAAAACATTAAATTTACACTAATTACATTCTTACCTATCTCTCATAACAAAAACTTATATTTTTTTTTCTTCTTTTTCTTTACCTCTATCAAATGGCTTTTCACATCAAACTTATATTCCACGATTAATGAATGCAAGGACAAAGGGAAAAAAAAACTCTAATACTCACGTGCAGCTCAAAGTGTTGTATCTCTTTTGTTCCAGTTTGAGCTTGCTTGTATCAAAGACAAATATCCAGCTAAAACAACTACCAGTGCACACTTTTGATCAACGCTCACTACCAACCGGTGTTTTTCCTATTTGGTATCTTATTGTTCTAGCTTTTTGTCCTTCTATTTGCACCACTTTGTTCAAAAACCTAGAAAAAAGTAAGCTTAGCTATCAACTGTCTTCCCTTTGTAACATTTTTGCCTAAACTATTACAAGTCATGACAAGATATGAACATCACTTTAACTGTCTTATATTATGCATGTAACAAAAAATTGTCTAAAAGTTCCTTTTGAACTATCAGTTTATAAAATGTTCTTTTAATATGTTTTTTTTATCTATAACTTGAATAGATCTTTGCTTTATCGTTTATATCTTACTTGCAAATTAACATTTTTACACTTGTTCCATAATCGATTACATATGTCTATTTATTATATGTTAAGTAACAAATTTAACTACTCTCAATCAACTCCAAATAATAATACTTTTATTTTTCGATTTTTTCCACATCTAATAAATTATTTTCCTTTTTATTCACACAATTATAACTTTCCCTTTAAACAGTTCATATATATGCTCTGTTTCCTCACCTTTTTATAACCGTCAACAAAATTCTTATATTGAAAATTAACCGTTTGTCAAAACACTAAACCAAAACTAACCATTTTTTGCAAATACAAACTTCCCATGATACATAAAAATGTATTATTTCATTTACCAAAAAAACAAACATCTTTTTACTCAACTAATTAATGCTCAATAGTTATTCCGCTAAACACCCCCTGTTTATTAATGGTCTCTACCAAAAGATAACATCGAAAAACAAATAAACAATTCATGAACAAAATATTTAATACCAATCCCTCCTTATTTACACCTCTATTCGGCTGTCAATCTATTCCGCTCCAGTAACAATAACAATTAAACCAAGTAAAAGTTTTCACTTTCTAATCCCTCCTTTAACTAAGCCCACCTATGTTTCTTTAACACTTCTCGAAACCACAACCCAACCCCAACAAACAAAAAAAAACACAAAACCAACAACATAACTTGTCAACCATTCTCTCCTGGACAAAATTACGCAAACACAATGATTTTCCATTTGACTAAACAAATGCCTTTCAATATAATCATTTACACTGGACAAAATTTGTTACTACCGCTGCGAGTCTCTTTATATTTTGTAATTTTTAAAATTAGTAAAATTGATTATTCGATAAAAGTTGTTAGTCATAAAAAATTTTTTTTTTTCTTATATCAAACAAAATGTCAAAAAAAATGAAAAATTTGGATAAGCTTAGATTAAAAAAATACACAATACTTAATCTAAATAGTATCGTACATAGATAATTTTTGCTAAAAATAAACAAATTTTTAGCTCACCCACCTCCATTCATAGCTTGCCTTGATACATAGCTCGCCTGCTTCCATTCATAACCCGCCAACCTTCAAACATAACTTGTCCAAGTGTTCATACTCATACCTCGCTTATTAGATAGTTACAAAAAATGAGTAGCAAATGTGAGATCGGGAGACAACTTAACTGACTTTTACTGGCTTTCATGCATGGCTCGCCCGCCTCCATTCATAAAGGGCCAACCTTTTTACATTGCTCGCCCATGTGTTTACACTCACCCCTCGCCTATCGCATAGTTAAAAAGAATGAATGAGACTAAACAAATGCCTTTCAATATAATCATTTACACTGGACAAAATTTGTTACTACCGCTGCGAGTCTCTTTATATTTTGTAATTTTTAAAATTAGTAAAATTGATTACTCGATAAAAGTTGTTGGTCATAAAAATTTTTTTTTTCTCATATCAAACAAAATGTCAAAAAAAATTGAAAAATTTGGATAAGCTTAGATTAAAAAAATACATAATACTTAATCTAAATAGTATCGTACATAGATAATTTTTGCTAAAAATAAACAAATTTTTAGCTCACCCACCTCTATTCATAGCTCGCCTTGATACATAGCTCGCCTGCTTCCATTCATAGCCCGCCAACCTTCAAACATAACTTGTCCAAGTGTTCATACTCATACCTTGCCTATTAGATAGTTACAAAAAATTAGTAGCAAATGTGAGACCGGGAGACAACTTAACTGACTTTTACTGGCTTTCATGCATGGCTTACCCGCCTCCATTCATAAAGGGCCAACCTTCTTACATTGCTCGCCCATGTGTTTACACTCACTCCTCGCCTATCGTATAGTTAAAAAGAATGAATGACAAATGTGAGAGGGTGAATCCCTTAAAAAGTGACGTGAAAGGCAGCTATCAAATCGTTTATTTTTTTTTATAAGAGAAAATATTTTCAACAAATTGTACAGAGAAAAAAAGAAGAAAAAATTAAAGCATAAATGCAAAAAAAATGTTAAAAAATAAAACAAAAAATATGGAAGTAATCGACGTAGCTAACTGAAACGAGAGCCCGGAACACTACTTAACTGACTTTGACCCGCCTTCATACATGGATCGCCCGCTTTTATTCATAGATCGTCAACTTTTATACATAGCTCGCCCCAGTGTTCATACTCGCCCAGGCAATAAATGAATAAATGCAACAAAAAAATGTTAAATAATAAAACATAAAATACGAAAGTAATAGATGTGGCTCACCGAATAAAAAATCACTCATAGTCAACATGGACACCCACAAAAAATAGGCCACCTCGCAGCAAAAGAAAGCATGAGCGTGTCCGCACGGTTTGGCTTGCTTTTCCAACTTTAATAGTATAGATAGATAGATAGATAGAAAATCGTCAACTTTCATACATAGCTCACCCCAGTGTTCATACTCGCCCAAGGAATAAATGAATAAATCCAACAAAATGAAACATAAAATATGGAACTAATAGACGTGGCTCACCGAGAGGAAAGCCCGAATAAAAAATCACTCATGGTCAACATGGACACCCACAAAAAATAGACGACGTCATAGCAAAAAAAAGCATGAACATGGCCGTACCGTTTGACTTGCCTTTTTCCAACTTTAATAGTATAGATCGCCAATGTTCATACATAGCTCACCCAAGTGTTCATACTCGCCTAGGCAATAAATGAATAAATGCAGCAAAAAAGGGTTAAAAACTAAAACATAAAATATGGAAATAATAAACGTGGCTCACTGAGAGGAGAGCCCGAATAAAAAATTGCTCATAGTCAACATGGACACCCACCAAAATAGGTGAGGTGGCAGCAAAAGAAACCATGAACATGGCCACACCGTTTGGCTTGCTTTTTTCCAACTTTAATAGATAGAAGATAGATTTTTAAAAGAGAAAAAATGAAAAGAAAAGAAAAGAAAAGAAAGAGATACCCAAATACCCTACTCATTGATATCTTTTGTTTTTGATGTTGTTTCTTCGTTCGAACCATCCCACGTGCCATTTGTGGAGACAGTTGGAAAGCCAATGATACAGCTTTGGTTTCTCATCTTCAAAGATTGTGTCATTTGAAGCATTTTTATGGGGAATTTCGAAAGAATCCCAGCTTTGAAGGTCGGTTGTTTCTTGGGTCTTGCTTGGAAACTCAAGTCCAAGTGAAAAAAAGCAAGTTGAGAACTTTGAAAATAGAAAAATCAAGAAGCTGTAAAGAGACAAAAATGCTTCCTTACCTTTGAAAAAACTAAAGTGAGACCATGGCTATTTTTTTTTTATGTCAAGGGATTTGGGCCTATAAGGATTAGATTTAGTTCGGAGAGGGAGACGGAGAGGGTTGTGAAGCTGATACACTATCGATTCTTTTGGGCTATCATTCACGTCTCCTCCCTTTTTCACTCTTTTCATCTTCTATTTTTTTTTTGTTCTTCAGATGTCAATTCTTTTGACATTCTTTTTTGAGTCATCTCTCATTAATTATCTGTTTATACTTCCAAAGCTTTCTCTCTGTATTGAGAACAAAATAAACAAAAGAAATGATCTGTTGATAGGACAACACGCCCAAAAGAAAATTATGCAAGAATCCACTAATCTTTTTCTGATACCCTATTTCCTTTTACCAAAATATGTTCATAAACAATTTTCCATTCCAGATTAATAGCTAAATTCAAAAAATTTTGTAATGTTCAACGAATGATCATTTTTTTCTTGCTTGAAAAAAAAATTGCACACACATATATATACCATCACACCCTACAAAAAAATATGTCTCAATAACTAGAAAAAAAAAAACAAAAAATACCAAAACTTTTCAAAACACTTATATACACACATAAATATATGCATTATTATCCTATCCATTACCAGTGAGGTTTTTTAAATCCACAAGTGGAGTTTAAATGATAACATATGTCCTTTAAAAATATTAAAAAAATAAAAAAAATAAACAAAATAGGACATGTGTCATCATCTTAATCCTACTTGTAGAGTTAAAAAAACTCCAATGGCAGTAAATAGAATAATAATCCTAAATATATATATTTATCAATATACAAACACAAATAAAAAAATATAATAAAGAACTGATTTACAAATAAATAATAATCAAATCCCAAATCTTTTTTACCAACTTTATTAAAATAATAAATACGTCTGTCAACCTAATATCCTTTAAATATTTGACCCAAATATGCCTTTATTTTTGTCATTAAATTTGCTATCAACGCTATCATCTTCCCTTGTCTTTTCACTTTTCTCTCACCGATTAACACAACAAAAAAAAATCCTCCTTCTTCAATGCTTTTCGTATAACGCATCCAACTCTTCCTCTCCCACCACGTTAGCCAAGTTTGACAACCACCATTGCAAACAAAAAAATACAGACCTGTCCAATCCTCCTTCCCCCACACGATTAATTCTTTCACTCTCCAGAACACATACTTGCATCTACCTTTAACCAGAACCTGTTTTCAATCGGCCACAAACACTTGCACCATCAACAATGGCAACCAACAGCCCGTACCACCCCTGCGTTTCTTCAACGTTATCTTTAAATCAGAGAACTAGAGAAACATCGTGGTAAGTAAAACAAATTCCCACTTGACTTCCCTCTGTCTTATAATTTTTAGATATATTCTATCTTTTTTGCCTTATCAGAAACTATGCTTACCCTTAAACTTTTTTGCTTTTACATATCATCTTGTTTTCTATACAAGTTATAACAAACTGCATTCATCCCTTTTCCTTTTACCTGTAATTTTCTGTCCGTTTATCGTTACATTGCTTGACTTGTATCTGCGTTCCTCTTAGAACAAAACCAAAATTTGATAAAACTTTAAATAATAAGCGAAAAAATACATGATACAATTTACTGTGCCTATACGCTCTTTTTTATTCTGGCAAATATCAGTTCAAACATCAAGCCTACTATATAACCTTCACTTTTCAATGCTATATTCTATTTCATAACCTTGAAATATCTCGTCAACCCCATTTCCCATTCCATGTCTATTATATAAAAAAATTTTGATACATAGTTTGTTCACAACCCATAATAAACAATATATACTCATACTCTATCCTCTGCACTTATCCTTGGACTGTATCTGTCCTACCACTTTTTTTCCCCTTTTCTTTTTTATTGCATTTCTAATAACATTTACCCCTTTTTTTTATCGCCAGCCATTACCTCTGTGGTTTGCAAACGAATACTTCCCCCACCTTGACCGACCTCTTGATTGTACACTCAAGGGAATATTGCCCCACATTTTCATTCTTCAGCTTATCCCAACAAACCAAAGACTGTGTTTTGCTGATGGATGGTCAACATTCATTAACGCTCATGAAATACGATTTGGAGACCTTAGAGCGGTACGACTGAAAGACAAGAACAACTTCAACGCATACATCTACAGCAAAGCAACCACTTTACTCACCATGGACAAAATCATGTCAAGAAAAGGTACATTTATTACAACCACTTAAAACACTTAGCTTTTACTAAATACAATTCCTTCCCACTTTCACATGACGCATTCAACTTTCTCCATGTCTTCTTTTTTTCCCTAGCTGGTAATATATCTGACCCAGATGAAGAACACACCTCTGAAGACGACGATGAACCAACCCACTACTTCATAGATTTTGGAAATGTGCCTACATGCAACCCAGACGCAAATCCTCCAACCTTTGCATGTACAATGACAAAAACAAACGTTGAAACATCGTGCATTCTGGTAATGTTAACTTTGCAAACCTCTACTTAACATTTACTCTTGTTCAGACTTTCCTAAATAAATATTTTCCCTTTTCTTGCAGCACATACCGCAACCAATTTATGAACACTGTTTGCGCAAGAACCCAACTGGACCTATGCATCCAAGAAAACACACGCAAATGAAGCTTGGAAGAAATTTCATGACTGGTTTTGAGAGCTATATATCATCCTGGAAAAGCATAGATGATCCACCACAAGGTGAATATTCTTTAAGGATAGATCCTCATAGACTTCCACAAATAGTGGTCAGGAAGGGATCAGAAGTATTGTTTAGATCAGGGACTTGGAATGGTCATTATTTCTTCGGCCAGAAGCCTAATCTTGAACCAAGTCGATTATATTCATACGAGTTAGTCTTGAACAGGAATGAGGTATACTACAAATATGAGCTCAGAACAATTCAGTTGTATTAAGGTATGCAATGAACCTGTTAGGACTAATACAGCGGTTTGTTTGGAATGAAAGAAACCAAATCTGCAGCTTTTGGTGATTTGAACACAGGAGATTGGTCTGATGGATGTCGTAGAAGGACATCATTGGTTTGTGATGGTGGAGATGGGTTTCACAAGCAAACTTTGGTGAAATTTCCAGATACTTCACATGCTTGGACTAACACCACCATGAGTCTCAAGGACTGTATGGAATTGTGCTCGAGAAACTGGTCTTGCACAGCATATGCAAATTTAGATCCCAGAGAAGGAACTGGCTGCTTGCTTTGGTTTGGTGAACTTATTGACATGACAGAATCCAGTGAGGATGGACTCAACCTCTATATTCTGCTGGCTACTTCTGAGCTCGGTAGCCATTCTTTACCATTCATTTCTACAGCCTGTATCACAGTTTGTGAGCTTTGGCTATGTTCAGTGGCAGTAAATAAAAATGACTTGGAATTGATTGACAAACTTAGGAGATATTGCTAAATGATCAAAACCCTATTTGATGAATCTTTTTCTTGTTAAATCTGCGGATCACATTCAAAGAAGGATGAAATTGAAACAAAACCAGAAGGCATTAGTAATAGCCATTTCCTTCATGGTAGCTGTGGGAATTATGGCACTGTTAGTCGCGTCTTACATACGAAGGAAAAAGGTTGAGGAAGGTAAACAATCTTAATTACCAAAAGACTTAGTGGTAAGAAATCCAGAATACGGCCTTTATAATTGTTAAAAATGAAACAGATTGTCAAGTTGCATTCGCCATTCAATTTCGATAATAAGGCGGTTACTATCAAGATAAGTAGCGTATGAATCTTATTTATTCCGAAATGAACAGATAGAAATAAGGAAGAGATGGAGTTGCCTGTGTTTGAGTTTTCAACCATAGCTAATGCAACAGATAACTTCTCTAGCAACAATGAGCTGGGAGAAGGTGGCTTTGGTCATGTGTTCAAGGTAAGAATCAACTTACAGTATCGTTCATCTTCCACTGAATGTGTCTTAACATTTTATACATTCTGAATTGAAGGGTGTGCTGACAGAAGGGCAAGAAATAGCAGTAGAGAGACTTTCAAAGAATTCTGGACAAGGTCTTGAACAGTTCAGAAATGAAGTTACAGTGATCGCCAAACTTCAACACCGCAATCTAGTAAAGCTTCTTGGTTGTTGCATTAAGGCTGATGAAAGGCTGTTAATCTATGAATACATGCCCAACAAAAGCTTAGACTACTTTATTTTTGGCTAGAACTATCTAATCTCAGTACATCTGCATCTTTCTTTCTATACATTTTAATCTGAGAAATCAATGGAGATTGCAGATAAAACTAGAAGCAAATTACTGGAGTGGCATAGGTGTACGCAAATTGTCGATGGCATTGCACGAGGATTTCTTTATCTTCCTCATGACTCTAGACTAAGGATAATTCACAAAGATCTGAAAGCCAGCAATATTTTGCTTGATAATAGTATGAATCCAAAGATTTCAGACTTTGGCTTGGCTAAGATGTTTTGTGGAGATCAGACTGAGGACAAGACAAGAAGGGTAGTTGGAACTTAGTATGTATTACTAAACTTCATGTTGCTTTTAAGGTTCCTAGTTTAATGTTGTTTTTTGGATATTTCCAGTGGATATATGTCTCTAGAGTATCCATTTCATGTACGTTTTTCGATGAAATCTGATGTCTTCAGCTATGGAGTTTTGATCTTGGAGATAAAAACAGGGAAGAAAAACAGGGGCTACTCAGAACATGACCACAATCTTCTTGCACATGTAAGCCTAATTGTCATGTAATCCAACTGCTATTTCAAGCAAACAAGTAGTTTGAACTCCCAATTTGCAGGCATGGAGACTGTGGAGGGAAGATAGGCCAATAGAACTGATTGACAATGTATTAGGCGAATCTTACAGTACAGCTGAAGTCTTAAGATGCATTCATGTTGCTCTTTTATGCGTGCAACAATGCCCAGAAGACAGACCAAACATCTGTGCTGTTTATGTTGGGTGGTGACAGTGCATTGCCTCAACCAAATCAGCCTGGCTATTTCATTGAAAGAAATCTGTCTTCAACTCAATCTACATCAAGCAAGCATAAACATCCTTTATCAAATGAATTCACCATTACACTGTTGGAGCTGCGCTAGATGCTAACAATATCATAGAAAGAAATTGTAACAAGATCACAAGAATTTAAGTAAAACATTGTAATGGATCGCAATTACTGGAAATTACTTCTATGTTATCTTCTGGTGCTTGCTTTGCTTTGTCTCTTCTGCAATCAGCATAATTCTACTTTGAACCTTTTGCAAATTGTACAGCAAAGGAATTCTGTAATGTTAGCTACCCTATAGTTTGTTCTTCATTTTACATTCTCAAAAATGCAGTTGTTCACTTGCCCTTTTAGCCTTTTTGAATAGTAACCAAACATAAATATTCAGTCCTGGTTTAAACTAGCAGACAGGATCATTCCAAACAAACATAATATGTTAGAGAATTGGCCTGAACCATATTAACAATTACTGCAGAAGTATGCAATAGTCCATTAAATTAAAAGACATAAAATAAGGATCAAAAATTAAATTCTAACTTTTACATTCAAATGAGATATGGGAACAAAATGAATGAAATTAACCAGCTCGCATGGTTGATGGCAACAAATATAATTACAATCACAACCATTATTTCTAGGAGGTTAGCCATACAAGAACTCACAACATTTACATGAAATTTCATAATTTATCTTGCCTCTATTCCTGTGATTGAATAATCATTCGAACCAGATAGTTTCTGATTATCTGATGAACTAGGTTCAACCAGATCTCTCTCAGTGAAAAATCCTGGTTGTTTAGGCTGAGGCAATGGGACTTCACTACTTAGCATCAGAACAACATTTGACATGCTTGGCTTATCTTCTAGACTTTGTTGCACGCATAAAAGTCCTACGTGAATCGATCTCAGTTCTTGGAAGCGATTGCAGGTGTCCTTAGTTGGATCAGCAACCAATTCCAAGGAATTGCCATCACAGAATAGTCTCCATGCCTATTCAAATAAAACTGGTTTAACAATAGTAGAATTTAACATCTTGATAACAGAAGTTTATAATTTGACACTCACATGTCCAAGAAGGTTATGGTGATGATCTGGATGACAGAATCCCCTATTTCTTTTCCCACTCACTATTTCTAGAGCCAAAACACCAAAGCTGAAAACATTGGATTTAATCGAGTAAAGTTCATCTATTGCATACACTGGAGACATGTAACCACTGTGAAACAAAAAAAAAGGAAAACAAGTTTAAAGTTTAGAATTTAAACTATGTAATTGCATTTTGGGCTTATTACTTACTATGTTCCCACCACACCCCTTGTGTTTGCTGTAATTTCCTGTTCTCCAAAACTTCTTGCCAAGCCAAAGTCAGAAATTTTTGGATTCATTTCTTGGTCCAATAAATTATTACTAGCTTTTAGATCTCTATGTATTATTCTTTGTCTGGAATCCTGATGAAGATAAAGCAGCCCTCAAGCAATCCCATTGATAGTGTGGTTGCACATGGACCAATCTAGTGACATGCCTCGAGTTTGATCTTCTCAAATTTAAACAAGTCTTTTTAGATCTCTGAATATAATAATTTGGGAGATTGAAACAAGGTTATAAACAAATAAAGACATACCAAAGATAAAGAAGCCCAGGCTTTTGTTAGGCATGTATTCATAGACCAACATCTTTTCATCTGCTTGAGTACAGTATCCAAGGAGTTTCATTAAATTCCTATGTTGAAGTTTTACAATATATCTAACTTCATTTGTGAACTCAGTGAGTCCTTGTTTAGAACTCTTTGACAGCGTCTTCACAGCAATTTCTTGTCCATCCTTCAAAACACCCTAAAAAGGCATATAATCATTAATCAAAGGTTATTTTCAACATAGCTGAATATGCTGCCTGTTTTCAAAGTGCATTGTAAAGCAGGTGATTTTCATGATTATAATTCACCTTAAAACATCTACTGGAAGAAAATAGTAGTCATGACCATGGATGTAATGCAAAGATGTGGAACCAATGGAGAAAAAATTGTAGGGTATTTTACAGCATTTTACGATATTGTTACCTTGTAGACATATCCAAAACCTCCTTCTCCGAGTATATTCTTCATTGCGAAGTTATTGGTCGCAGAAGTAATAGCTGTTAAATCAAATAATGGTAACTCTTGATAATCAGAATTGCTTCTTGAGTAATGTTTTGGCAATCCTGTGAAGTAGCAAGTTGAGTAAATATAATATGCAACCTATCAACACTTGATTTTAAATGCATTTTTTTTTGTACTTGATTCTGAGTATGCCAAATTGAGTCACAGCATAATGAAAAATGAATTGGGGAAAAGGAAATGTACCCTTTTTCTGGATTTTCTTCCTTCTTAAAAACAAGGCCAGGTTTAGGCTTGCAATTAGCACTCCTGCAGATGCTACAGAGATTGCTACAATCTTTGTTCTGTTTGCTTTGGATTTTGCTTTCTTTCTTGTTCTCTCATTTTCCTCTACATGTAAAGCAAATCATAGCAGAAAATCATTAAAACAAGAACAAGAAAATTCAATTTCTTAAGCTATTTCAGATATGCATGCATTTCTTTTTTTTTTTTGCCTAGAATTGAGTTAATACTTAATACTAGAAATAAAGATTATACAGAAAGCTTCAAAAAACCATGTAATAGACTTAAAGTTTTGAGGCTTGAGGATATTTCATACCTAGTTCTGATGCTGCAACCTTCACATAGATACCATGACAGCTATCAGTTATGTATCGTATATCAACAAGGTGATTAAACCAGAGCAAGCACCCACTTCCTCCATTTGTTATGTCCAAATTAGCATAAGCTGTGCACAAGCAATTCGCCAAGCAGAGGCTTTTGCATTCCTCTAAGTTTATACTGTAATTATACCAAGACTGTTTTGTTTCTGGCACCTTTATTGCTGAGACCTTTATAAGTCCATCTCCAGAATAGTTTAGCTGAGTCTTTCTCGCACAACCACCTGACCCTGGTACTGCATTCCATTCCTTTGGACTATTTGGTTCAAATCTGGTCAAGCAACTCCACACAGGGGACTTGTTGTCACATATACCATTTGCACCACATAATGCATACCTGTCGCAGCTATCTACATAAAGAGGAAGATTTTGGATCCAGCCTCGATTCGGATCAGTCCATACTAAGGGCTCCATAGCTCCATCCTCGCTACTTAGCACCGCTCTTAAAAGAATTGAGCTATTGCAAGTATCGAATGTTAGATATAGCTCCTTGTCATTAAAAACAAAATCTTAAGTATACATGGGGTTTTCCTTCATTTCAAGCATACCAGTCAACCGCACACCATTAGAAGGTCCAGACCGGAATCTCGCAGTTTAACCTTCTCTTACAGCAACCTCTGGAAACCTGCCAAGCTCAAATCGATATGTGAACTTGCTGGCTGCAGGATCGTCTGGACTTTTCCAAGATGATATGAAATGGTCTAGGCCTGTTCTGAAGTCCCTTCCAATATTCATTCTTACGATGAAAGTATTGCCGGGATAATCAAAACTTTGCCAAATGAAGTTTCCTGGATTACTATCACCCTCATCTATCACAACAAGATTTCCTGAGTCCAAGAGCTATGCAACTGGGCTACGAGCAGGTCTCGATGCATTGGAAGACCAAATAATGCTCCCATTACCATCTAGAAGGACAACAATTCCCTGGTTGGTAACTTCTACAACACCTGATGTATTATTGAGGGGCACTTCCCTATTGGCCACCCATGGAACTGTCTCAACAGAATTCTTAAACCATATTCCCAAGTATCTCTTGCTGCTGGAACCCGGGCTAAAGAATCCTAGTTCAAAGATTTCACCAGCTGAAACTAAGGTATCTCCATCTCTAATTGGATTAGTTGTATTTAGGCTGCATACTGTGGTAGATACTGTCATAGGAAGCCAGAGAAATAAGCAAAGCAGAAGCAAGATAAAGCCTGCCATCGATAAAATGAGAAGCTGGAAACTTGGAAGACCCCATTTTTTATATGATGCTTTCCCAACAGAATGTCACATTTTCAACTTTGATACCTCAGCCTCCATGAGCCTTATCTGACTGTAGCCGTCTTCAGGGGCTAAAATTTCAAGCCCCCAAACCTAAACTATATTAAATGAAACTGTTCTCTAACCCCTACTAGTTTGAACTACCACATTCATATTATATTTTTTTGTTTTCGAGTGCGAACTGTCTCTGCCTGCTTGCTTTGAAGTCAGGCTTGGACAGCATTGCCATGGTCAAGCCAATGAATGATTCCCAGAAAATGTTTGCTCACAATATGGAGACAGACATACCAAATTTATAGGAAAATAAAAAACTAACAGATAAAAAATCTAATGCAGGAAAAATCTATATCTGGTGTTTTTCTCCAAACTTGAAACATGAAATTTATCTTAGAGATTACACTGCAAAATTCAATCAACCTGAAAGAGAAGTCTCAAATCAATAATGACCCTTGCCTAAAATTTGACAAATGAGTGTGATGTTGGTCAGGTTAAAGACTACTTGCTTTTCTATAAATCAAGTTGAAGACCATTGAGCCAAAGGATAATCTAAGCCCAAGAGGAAAGAGGACTCAGAAGGCCCATAAATGATCCACTGGGTTATTATTTAAGCTGTGAGGCTTAAAGGTAATTATGCGCAAAATAACTCCTATAAATAGGTCACAGATATCATTCTTAAACCCTAAGCTCTATTTGCCTACTGAAACCCTGCCAAAACCCTGTCTGACTTAAGCATCGGAGTGTGCGCGAAGGGGAAAACCCTTACGCCCCCTGATGGTTTTTCTATTTTGCAGAACTTTTCTGGAGACACGTGGAAGAAGAAGACAATATCGACGTCAGTACGTATGTATTGTTGTTTTGTGCAACAACAATTCGCGTCGTCTGTGGGAAACAAACAAAAAAGCCATAAAAAATAATGAAAGACAATCTGCGGAAGACAAGGTACGTAGGCTGCGGCAGGGTGCACAAGTTACGCCACAAAATAGTCTGTCGCACGCAAAGTTTCACGCGACAGAATAGCCTGTCGCTCGCGAGGTACATGCGACAGAGTCATTCGCGCGCCACAAACATGCGATAACCCTTGGCATGGTGACAGAATAGCTCTCGCCCCCGAAAGGCTTGGCGAGAGAAAGGCTCTCACACCCGACAGTGTTAGGCGAGAGACCGCAGTTGGCGAAAGACTAGCTCTCACCCCCGACAGACTTGGCGAGAGAAAGGCTTGGCAAGAAAGGCTCTCACACTCGACAGCTTTGGGCGAGAGACATCACTTGGCGAGAGACTAGCTCTCACCCTCGACAGATTTGGCGGGAGAAAAGCTTGGCGAGAGAAAGGCTCTCGCACCCGACAGCGTTGGGCGAGAGACAGTAGTTGGCGAGAGACGGCGAGAGACTAGCTCTCGCCCCCCGACAGACTTGGCGAGCAAAAAGCTTGGCGAGAGATTGCCTCTCACACCTGACAAAGTTTTGGCGACGCATCATCTATTCTACACGAGATAGCGTTGGGCGAGAGACAAGCTCTCACGCCCGACAAAAAGCTTGGCGAGAGAGGCATGGCGAGAGAGAATTGGGAGACAGCATGGCGAGAGAATAGCTCTCGCACCCGAGAAAAAGCTTGGCGAGAGAGGCATGGCGAGAGATTGCCTCTCATACCTGACAAAGCTTTGGCAAGAGAGAATTGGGCGATAGCATTGGCGAGAGACTAGCTCTTGTGCCCTACAAAGCTTGGCGAGAGAGGCACGGAGATAGATTGCCTCTCACACCTGACAAGTTTGGCACTGCAGCATTGTGCAACAACCTTGGGTGAGAGGTGTGGATCTCGCATGCGATAGGTGTTGGCGAGAAAGCCTCCCGCTCGCTACAGCTCCAATACGCTACTTCTCCTTAGGCGAGAAGGGGTTGCTTCAGCGCCGACAAGCATGCATCAAGAGGTGTGGATCTCACGTGCAATAGGTGCTGGCAAGGAAGCCTCTCGCCCGCGACAGCTCCCGTACGCTATGTCGTAACGTATCAAGTTTCGGGGGAAACCTAATAGCTAGACACAAAACTATGGAGTCGCCACCAACCATTCTAACCTAGGTGTGATTGGTCACCTATTCAAACTAAGGACAAGGCTTGATCTACGTTAAGAGTTCTAAGTTCGGGAGTACGGTTACGTGTGAGGAAGGATTAGCACCCTCACAACGCCCATCCTAAAATGGTACCAAATAATCTAAGGTTATCTTAATTTTGCCTTTTACTTTAATTTCGATATAATTAAATATTGAAGAATTTTTTAAGTCTCCTCCATCAAGCTGGTTGGACAACTTAAAAAAATTTTTCACCTCGAGAGTATTCAAGTAGGACCAATCGCCTTTCTTGAAGAGGCTCCGTCGTCGGCTTGTTTAGATATTTTATGCAAACCCTATTTTGACTCCTATCCAATTTCCATTCCTTATTTTATCTTATTTTACTCTATTGTTGTTATTTTCTTATATAAATTATTATTTCACATATTTTTATATCTTTAAATAAACATGAATTATTTGATATTGAAGATTTTCTTAAAGACCATCCATCGAGCTGGTAAGACCTTAAAGAACCTTTCTCACCTCAGGAATTTTTAAAGAAATTACTCAAGCGCAATTCTTTTTAAATTCCATCCTCGGAATAATTCACATTTATTAAAATATTTAATTTAATTTCATTTCTATTTATTTCAATTCTTTTCTAATTTTAATTCTAATTTATTAATTTGATCTTTATTATTTATTATAATGAACTTAATTATAATTTACTATTTTTTTAGTCTAATTTAATTTTTATATTTTACAATTAGATTGATTTATTAAAAATTAAAAATATCCCCTTAGATCTTCCATCAAGCTGGTAAGACCTAAAAGAAATATCCTCACCTCAAGATATCTAAAAATACTACTCAAGCGTAGTCCTTTTAGAATTCCATCGTCGGAATATTTGTAGTTGTATTATTTTATTCTACATTAAAATTTTTATGACTTTTAATTCCTAATTTGATTACTAATTCTTTTGTTCGTAATTAACTTTAATTAATTCTTATTTCAATTTTTTAATAAATTTGAGTTTTAAATATCGGAAATAACTTTTTAAATCTTCCATCAAGCTGGTAAGACTTAAAAAGGACCTCCTCACCTCAAGATTTCCGAGAATATTACTCGATCGCAATCCCCTCGGAGTTCCATCGTCGGAATGATACCTATTTATTTAAACTTTATAATTTAAATTGATCAAGTAAATTTTTATTAACATTTCAAATTTAGAATTTCCACTATATAAATTTATTTATGTAACTTTCATTATTATAAATCTTATTAACTCAGACATGACAACCCGAAAAAATTTATTTTTAAGACCACAAATGTCTTAGATCAGTATATAAAGCTTAAAGATATCCCAAGTACAATAAACACTACAATCAACTTACCAAGCAAATAGAATAAACTTTCATACATGTCAACGTCAAAGAGCCAAAGAATAAAAATAGAATAATAATATGAATGATAACAGATTAATAACATAAAGAAAGAGTTACCTTTGCCAACTTGTAGAGTGACCAACGTCACTTTCTTTCTCTTTATTTTGTTTCTTCACTCTTTCTCCTTTCACGTCAATGGCAGCCCAGTATTTAATGATCAATAGCACACAAATTCTGCATCAAACAATTCACGATTTCGGGTTCTCCTCCAATCTTTGCTAAGCCAAACGTTCTTTCCTTCTTTTACGTAAGTAATAGAGCAAGGCTGGTACGAAAGCTTCCTTGCTTTCTTTTCTGTTTTCTCGTTCTTTGTTTCCTATTTCCTTCTTCACTCTTCTCAACAGATGTCTCGTTTTTTTTTCTGTCTTTCTCCCACGTGAATATGCTGGCTTTCTCCCTTGTTTTAACGTTGTAACCAGCAACGAGCAGCAATAAGCAGTGGCGATGGAGGATGGCAGGAGCGATCTTCGTGAATGAATGAAGCCTAATCTATTCACGTCAACCACAAAGATTCTGTTGTGTGTATGCTTCTTGATTGTTGAACTTTCACTTGTTCTTCACGTCTCAGCAAACAACAAGCTTTCAGCAACTCAAGGCTGTGGCTTGCGCTGCTTTCAACCAAGGCTGTGGCCTTTTGACGTCGCAGGAGCAATCTGGTGCAGTGGCTGGACTTTGCTGCAGGCTTATTCTCTCTTCTTGTTTGACTAACGGGAAGGCAGCAACTCAAGAATGAAGATAATGTAGAGTAGCGAGGACACAACAGCAGCAGTAACAAGGTTTGCAGGGACCGGCAGTGGCTTCAACGTGAAAGATCATGCATCGAGGTGACTGGAGGCTGGGGTTTTACGAAGATGATGATGATGATGCGGGACGGAATGGTGGCAACTGGAATAGAGAAAGGGTACGGCAGCAATGCAGGTTTGATGGTTGTGGTGCAACAAGATGTAGCACAAGAAGTTGCTGCAGAACAGAGGAGCTGGAATCGTAAAGGAACTGCAGTGAAGAGATGATGATGGTACGTGGCCAAAAACAATGGTAGCAGCCAGTGAAAATAGGTTCTTTCCCTGGAAAAAACAGTAGCCAAACTCTCCCCTCCTTTCCTTTCTTTTCTTTTTCTCTTTCGTCCCTCTAGGCTTTTTTTTTTCTCGGGTTTTTTTAGGGTTCTCTTTTTTTCTCTTTTTTTTTGTTCCTTTTAGGGTTTTCTTCTTTTTTTAGGTTTTCCCCACCCCTTTTTTTTTCTCCCCGTTATTATTGTACCTCTCTCCTCTTTATCATGATTGTTTCTCCTCATATTAATCTTAATTTTTCTTGATTTTTTCCTGGTCATTAATCCCATAATCTCAACATTGACATCTTTTCTTTTAAAGCTTTCCATAAACAAATTCTAATTTGATCCTTTTAATTAATTCTAGATTTGTCCAAAGTTTTTAAAACCAAAAGATTTGATTTTTTATTCCACAATTTGCAATACAAGTTTGACTTTCCCCTTTTATTTTGTTTCCTTGATTTTTTTGAATTTTCATTTTTTATTTTTCCTTAATAAATGTAAAATATATTCAAAATTAAATTTAAATATAAAAATTGGTCCTTTAATCACCGGGCCTAAAGTCCAAATCTAATCTTAAGTCCAAAGTCATAGTTTCATATCCAAAAGTCTAATTAAACTCTAAAAGAGCATTAAACTCATATTAAAATTTATTTAGTTTCAAACTTTGATTAAAAATATCTCGATAAGCCCAATAATATTCAAGACCCCGGACAAAATGGGGTGTCTACAGTTGCCCCTCTTTGTACTTTTGCTATGAAATAGTAATTGTGCAAAGACATAGACATCCATTTTGTCTGCATCCATTTTATTATTTTTTCCTTTCTTTTCAAAAATTTTTATTTTTATTATTTTTTTTGTTTTGTTCACCCCTTTTTTTCTTTTTTTTTTGTGGATATTTACTTATTCTAAAAGAAATTGGTTTTCATCATGAAAATGCTCCTCCGACCAGGGAGGCCTTGAAACTTTAAAATTTCTCATCTCTAAAATGCTCCTTCAACTAGGAAGGCCCTGAAACTTTAAAATTTCTCCTCTCCAAAATGCTCCTTCGACTAGGAAGGTCCTGAAACTTTAAATTTCTCATCTCCAAAATGCTCCTTCGACTAGGAATGCCCTGAAACTTAAAATTTCTCATCTTTAAAATGCTCTTTCGACTAGGAAGGCCCTGAAACTTTAAATTTTCTCATCTTTAAAATGCTCCTTCGACTAGGAAGGCCCTGAAACATTAAATTTCTCATCTTCAAAATGCTCCTTCGACTAGGAAGGCCCTGAAACTTTAAATTTCTACTCTTTAAAATGCTCTTTCGACTAGGAAGGCCCTAAAACTTTAAATTTCTACTCTTCAAAATGCTCCTTCGACTAGGAAGGCCCTAAAACTTTAAATTTTCTCATCTTCAAAATGCTCCTTCGACTAGGAAGGCCCTGAAACTTTAAATTTCTCCTCTCTAAAATGCTCCTTCGACTAGGAAGGCCCTGAAACTTTAAATTTCTCATCTCCAAAATGCTCCTTCGACTAGGAAGGCCCTGAAACTTTAAATTTTCTCATCTTCAAAATGCTCCTTCGACTAGGAAGGCCCTGAAACTTTAAATTCTCTCATCTCCAAAATGCTCCTTCGACTCGAAAGGCCCTGAAACTTTAAATTTTCTCATCTTTTGAGGAAACATGCTCGGAAGTCTTACAGCTTGTACCTGGAGGTTTTAATGAATCATGCCCGGAGGTCTTACAGATTGTACCCAGAGATTCTAATGAATCATGCCCGGAGGTCTTATAGATTGTACCCGGAGGTTTTAAAGAATCAAGCCCGAAGGTCTTACAAATTGTACCCAGAAGTTCTAATGAATCATGCCCGGAGGTCTTATAGATTGTACCCGGAGGTTTTAATGAATCAAGCCCGGAGGTCTTACAGATTGCACCCGGAGGCTTTGATCTTATCTCATCATTTCAATTCTATCTTCCAGATCATCTTATCATTCCAGTTTCTTCTTTTTGTTATTTTCTATCACATTTTTTCATCTCATCACATCTTTCAATCCCTTTTTCATTATCCCATCATATCCATACCTTTTTAGTTTCCTCTTCCTTTCCAAATTTTTAACATTTTTGTTTCAAAACTTCATACCTTCTTTATCACATCTTATTCCTAATCCTTCTCACATTTTCTGATTTTCTTTTTCTTCTTTTTTTTTTAATATTTCAAAATTTTAGTCATCTAATCTTTAAAAAAATTTTTATCCTATTGTCTTAACAAACAGTTCAAATTTTTTTTGTGTAAAAATGCATATAATGAAATGTCATGAATGCAATGCAAATGATAAATAATGCCTTACCAAGTCACATCATCAATCTACCATATTCCTTTCTTCAAAAATTTGTCATCCTTTAATCTTCTCTCTGCCTTATCATTCAATCTTTCAATACCTTATCATTCTTCTTTCTTCAAATTTAGCAATCCTAAAATCATTTACCCCATCATCATCGTTCATTCAGTCTTCTGCTTGCCCCACAATTCTTCTTTCTTTAAATTTAGCAATCATCACTCATTCAGTCTTCCCATTGCTCCATCATCGTCATTCATTTAGTTTTCTTCCTACCCCACAATTCTTATCAAATTAAAACTCATCTATCCAAATCATAACAACAAAATCGTCCCAAACTATTCACAAGAACATTTCACCACTTCTCATATTTTCACAAAAATTCATGCTCTCGTAACAACCAAAGGCTGCCCCAAGAATAGTCTTAAAAACACCATTACCACACTTGGTTTCTTTAAAACAAGAACTTGCCCCCATAAAAATCACAAAACTCTCATTTTCCACTTCTTCAAGTTCCTTTTTGAAAATAGGAAATTGCCTCACATAATAATTTTCCAAGATAAAAACATTTGACTTTTAAATCTCTTAAAAATTGGTGATTACTATTGAGAACAAATAGAACGAGTTACGACTTGGTCTATTTGAATAAATGTGCTGATTTGGTGCATCAAGGATGTTTGGTTATCAAGAAAGGTTTTATTGATCAATGTCTCTTCATCTTGGCTCACAAATGAAACAAATTCCATGAAAATCATTATTCCTTTTGTAAAAGTAACTTTCACAGAGCACAATCCATTTTAGCATTCTCTTAATTTATTGATATGTGGACTTTAACAAATGTCAAGACTAGCTGTGATGGCTCAAATTTCTGGGCAAGGATTCAAATCTCAAATCAGATTTTCAAGGTGATAGTTTTTCAATTTCTCAAAAGGTCTTGATTGAAAGCATCACTCTTCTGGTTTTTCTTCTTTCTTATTATTGCCTTAGCATAGTCACAAACAATGGCCTTGAGTTGTTTCAAATTTGCTCTAGACTGCCCTTTCATGGGTTTTCACCCTAGAGCTTCATTCTCTTTTTTTCTTCTTCTTCTTCTTTTTTTTTTCTTCTTCTTTTTTTTATTGATTATTCTACCATGCATTTGAGAATTCAAATTTCATTACAAACTAAATAATGATGATGGTTTCTCAAAGAAAAGCTTTTCAATACAAGCATCTTTATTTGATCAAAATGGACTTTTAAGCACGTACCGTATGCCAAGGTTTGGGGTTTTCAAAGAACGGATAAATAGGCCCAAAATAAGTGTTTTCAAGGTTTATCGAACCAAGGATCATTTCTTCGATTGTGAACATTTGTCCTTCCCACTCTTCGAAGCATTTTTCTTTTCTTTTCTAACCTTTTATTCTCATTCATTTCTTTCTTTTTTCTTTTTTTTTTCACATCTACCTTTTTCATTTTTTCAATTTCTTGTTTTTTCATATTGATTTCCATCTTCACATATCCTTCTTCTCACATTTGCCCCTTAACAAGGGCATCATTTTCTTGCATTTGACATAAGACCAATCACTAATGCTTCTTAAACTCCTCTGATGTATTTGCCTCTCCAATGTGGAGGGTGATCCTTGGTCAAGGTTCATTTAAAAAAGAAATCAATAAGCTCAAAAGGGGTAACAAATGGATGATTTCATTTCAGTAATAGGAATATGAAAGATGGCCATTTGTCATATCAAATATTGACACTTCTATTGAAAACCAATCCTCAAGATGAAAATTCGACCTTTGAAATCATTTGAATATCCCTCGTGCATGGTTTCACAATCAATTTTTTTTCTTCTTTTCTTTTTTTTTTGCTTCCTTTTTCTTTGCTTTTTTTTCACAACTCATGCCTAGAATGTATCAATTCAACTTTATGAAGGCCATATGCAATAATTTTCATTATCGTGGTTTAAAATAGGAAAAAGGATATCAATCAGATTAAGAATGGTCATTAAAAGATGTTGAGGTTATCAAAAGCTTGGCTCTTTCAATCATTTATCCCAAGATATAGTGAAGGGTGGTTTGAATTAGGAAGTTCAAGGTATGAGAAAGAATTTTGGGTTGATATGTTTGAGACTCTTAGCTTAGCCTTAACATCTATCAAATTTCCAAATACAAAGTCCCTAAGAGAATGCTTCATGAATTGGTCTTTCAAAACAATTCAAAAGTTTTGTAAATTCATCAATCATTTCATTGCTCATTGCCTTAACAAAGATCATTGACTTCAAAAGTTCACCATGGTAAGCAAAAATGAATGAATTTCAAGCTTGTGTGTCTTTATGGATTCCAAGTTTTCACTGAATCGGAAAGTATACTGGAAATGTAATGGCTAGGTCTATTCATTCTCAATAACAATCACCAATTATTTTATTTCATCTACTTGGAAAGAAAAATATGAAAAGCTTTTCAAAACAACTTGATGCAATTTTCAAGAATCTTAAGAACATCTCACATCCACAAATCACACATAGGAAACTTGGCTTATGGAGAAGCAAACTTCCATTTTTCAATAAGCTCTTGAGTCAAGACACCACTACTGATGAGTTCTTCAACCTTTTCCTTCAATTGCCTACACTTTTCTGTTGAATGCCCAATTGCCTTCAATGCAGGCCAAGTTTTCTCATAGAATTCTTTTATCGGGACTGTACTGAGATAAGCTTCTTGAAACTTTTCTTCGTTACCTCCAAGGTGACTTTTCATCCAAATGTATAACAATAGGGTACATCCAATGAAACGTCCTTCTCCCTTGCGATGACAAAAATTTAAAGACCTAAAAGTCTCAGACAAGATAATTGGGGCCACGTTCACCTCATGATCAAGCTGCTCAACAAAAACCACCATTGTAATCTCAATGGGTCCTAAGAATTTAGGGAACATGACCATATCATACACAACTAATGCCATTATGCTCATGTGTTGTTCTTTCGTTAACTGCTTCTGAAGACAACTTCGTAGAAAACTCCATGGCACATAAGTGGTCTCTCCTTTCTGCCTTGTGTGATGATCAATTTCTTGAACACTATGGCCAGTCATTGAGGACAATTTCTTATGATATCCCGATTTCCTTTTCTTTCAATAGATTTTGTTGGGATTTTCTAACTCACAACGGAGCAAGAATGAATATTCCTCCATAGTTAGTATCAAATCGGCCTCATTGAAGACAAAGCATCTGTAGGACGGGTCCCAAAATTGCACTATGGCCTTTATCAAATCCAAGTCCACTTCCACTGACAATAGTAGCATCAAGTCCCCATATTTTTTCTGAAATTCTATCTTCTTTTCTTCACCCCATGCCTTCCAAATTCCTAGCAACTCAGTGTAGTCATTTTGTCTTAGGTCCAAATGAATTCTTTCTGGCAGAGTAGAAACAAAACCAATAGGTAGGCAATCACCATTCTCACGTTGGGCCTTTTCTGATCGTTCTTTCACTATGTGGGCTGGTTCCTCCTGCGATAGTTTCTCCATGGATGCAAATGGATCTTAACCTATTCAATTTGTTATGAGATAGAAAGAAAAAAAAAATGCAAGGAATGAGAATATGCATTATGTTTTTTTTATGTTTTTTTTCTTTTTTTTGGTTTATTATTTTTGTATTTATTTATTTTCCATATTTTTCTTGTATGAGATGATGGTCATTCTTTGTGTCCTAATATAGGCTTCAATTCTAAAGCTCTAGCTTACGAGTGGGCATCATAAGTTCACTATATGCTTGGCTTGGATAGATGGATTACTAAAGGTTCCCAGACTGTTCCCCACTATCGTCCACGTGGACTAGTAAGGCACCCCAATCCTCACCCATTATAGGCTTCAAACGGAAAGGGTTCAACCTGAGTGGGAGTATTTCACTGGCCTATGTGGAGGTTACCACCTCACGAAGGCAAAGCTACTTTGCTTCCTCTTAAAAAGGTAAGCCCGGGTCGAGGGCTAATGCATGCACATGTAAGTGGAGTGTGTGTATTTAAATGTCTTATGAAACTTAAAATTTTTAGGCAAGATTTTGATAACCTTAAACTTCCTAATGGCCTGACTCTCTAAAGTCTCCAGCGGAGTCACCAAACTATCGTAACGTATCAAGTTTCGGGGGAAACCTAATAGCTAGACACAAAACTATGGAGTCGCCACCAACCATTCTAACTTAGGTGTGATTGGTCACCTATTCAAACTAAGGACAAGGCTTGATCTACGTTAAGAGTTCTAAGTTCGGGAGTACGGTTACGTGTGAGAAAGGATTAGCACCCTCACAACGCCCATCCTAAAATGGTACCAAATAATCTAAGGTTATCTTAATTTTGCCTTTTACTTTAATTTCGATATAATTAAATATTGAAGAATTTTTTAAGTCTCCTCCATCAAGCTGGTTGGACAACTTAAAAAATTTTCTCACCTCGAGAGTATTCAAGTAGGACCAATCGCCTTTCTTAAAGAGGTTCCGTCGTCGGCTTGTTTAGATATTTTATGCAAACCCTATTTTGACTCCTATCCAATTTCCATTCCTTATTTTATCTTATTTTACTCTATTGTTGTTATTTTCTTATATAAATTATTATTTCATATATTTTTATATCTTTAAATAAACATGAATTATTTGATATTGAAGATTTTCTTAAAGACCATCCATCGAGCTGGTAAGACCTTAAAGAACCTTTCTCACCTCAGGAATTTTTAAAGAAATTACTCAAGCGCAATTCTTTTTAAATTCCATCCTCGGAATAATTCACATTTATTAAAATATTTAATTTCATTTCATTTCTATTTATTTCAATTCTTTTCTAATTTTAATTCTAATTTATTAATTTGATCTTTATTATTTATTATAATGAACTTAATTATAATTTACTATTTTTTAGTCTAATTTAATTTTTATATTTTACAATTAGATTGATTTATTAAATATTGGAAATATCCCCTTAGATCTTCCATCAAGCTGGTAAGCCCTAAAAGAAACATCCTCACCTCAAGATATCTAAAAATACTACTCAAGCGCAGTCCTTTTAGAATTCCATCGTCGGAATATTTGTAGTGTATTATTTTATTCTACATTAAAATTTTTATGACTTTTAATTCCTAATTTGATTACTAATTCTTTTGTTCGTAATTAACTTTAATTAATTCTTATTTCAATTTTTTAATAAATTTGAGTTTTAAATATCGAAAATAACTTTTTAAATCTTCCATCAAGCTGGTAAGACTTAAAAAGGACCTCCTCACCTCAAGATTTCCGAGAATATTACTCGATCGCAATCCCCTCGGAGTTCCATCGTCGGAATGATACCTATTTATTTAAACTTTATAATTTAAATTGATCAAGCAAATTTTTATTAACATTTCAAATTTAGAATTTCCACTATATAAATTTATTTATGTAACTTTCATTATTATAAATCTTATTAACTCAGACATGACAACCCGAAAAAATTTATTTTTAAGACCACAAATGTCTTAGATCAGTATATAAAGCTTAAAGATATCCCAAGTACAATAAACACTACAATCAACTTACCAAGCAAATAGAATAAACTTTCATACATGTCAACGTCAAAGAGCCAAAGAATAAAAATAGAATAATAATATGAATGATAACAGATTAACAACATAAAGAAAGAGTTACCTTTGCCAACTTGTAGAGTGACCAACGTCACTTTCTTTCTCTTTATTTTGTTTCTTCACTCTTTCTCCTTTCACGTCAATGGCAGCCCAGTATTTAATGATCAATAGCACATAAATTCTGCATCAAACAATTCACGATTTCGGGTTCTCCTCCAATCTTTGCTAAGCCAAACGTTCTTTCCTTCTTTTACGTAAGTAATAGAGCAAGGCTGGTACGAAAGCTTCCTTGCTTTCTTTTCTGTTTTCTCGTTCTTTGTTTCCTATTTCCTTCTTCACTCTTCTCAACAGATGTCTCGTTTTTTTTTCTGTCTTTCTCCCACGTGAATATGCTGGCTTTCTCCCTTGTTTTAACGTTGTAACCAGCAACGAGCAGTAATAAGCAGTGGCGATGGAAGATGGCAGGAGCGATCTTCGTGAATGAATGAAGCCTAATCTATTCACGTCAACCACAAAGATTCTGTTGTGTGTATGCTTCTTGATTGTTGAACTTTCACTTGTTCTTCACGTCTCAGCAAACAACAAGCTTTCAGCAACTCAAGGCTGTGGCTTGCACTGCTTTCAACCAAGGCTGTGGCCTTTTGACGTCGCAGGAGCAATCTGGTGTAGTGGCTGGACTTTGCTGCAGGCTTATTCTCTCTTCTTGTTCGACTAACGGGAAGGCAGCAACTCAAGAATGAAGATAATGTAGAGTAGCGAGGACACAACAGCAGCAGTAACAAGGTTTGCAGGGACCGGCAGTGGCTTCAACATGAAAGATCATGCATCGAGGTGACTGGAGGCTGGGGTTTTACGAAGATGATGATGATGATGCGAGACGGAATGGTGGCAACTGGAATAGAGAGAGGGTACGGCAGCAATGCAGGTTTGATGGTTGTGGTGCAACAAGACGTAGCACAAGAAGTTGCTGTGGAACAGAGGAGCTGGAATCGTAAAGGAACTGCAGTGAAGAGATGATGATGGTACGTGGCCAAAAACAATGGTAGCAGCCAGTGAAAATAGGTTCTTCCCCTGGAAAAAACAGTAGCCAAACTCTCCCCTCCTTTCCTTTCTTTTCTTTTTCTCTTTCGTCCCTCTAGGCTTTTTTTTTTCTCGGGTTTTTTTAGGGTTCTCTTTTTTTCTCTTTTTTTTTGTTCCTTTTAGGGTTTTCTTCTTTTTTTAGGTTTTCCCCACCCCTTTTTTTTTCTCCCCGTTATTATTGTACCTCTCTCCTCTTTATCATGATTGTTTCTCCTCATATTAATCTTAATTTTTCTTGATTTTTTCCTGGTCATTAATCCCATAATCTCAACATTGACATCTTTTCTTTTAAAGCTTTCCATAAACAAATTCTAATTTGATCCTTTTAATTAATTCTAGATTTGTCCAAAGTTTTTAAGACCAAAAGATTTGATTTTTTATTCCACAATTTGCAATACAAGTTTGACTTTCCCCTTTTATTTTGTTTCCTTGATTTTTTTTGAATTTTCATTTTTTATTTTTCCTTAATAAATGTAAAATATATTCAAAATTAAATTTAAATATAAAAATTGGTCCTTTAATCACCGGGCCTAAAGTCCAAATCTAATCTTAAGTCCAAAATCATAGTTTCATATCCAAAAGTCTAATTAAACTCTAAAAGAGCATTAAACTCATATTAAAATTTATTTAGTTTCAAACTTTGATTAAAAATATCTCGATAAGCCCAATAATATTCAAGACCCCGGACAAAATGAGGTGTCTACACGCTACATCTCCTTAGGCGAGAGGGGTGGTTCGTGCCAACAGGCTTGGGCGAGAGGTGTGGATCTCGCGTGCGATAGGTGTTGGCGAAAAAGCCTCCCGCCCGCTACAGCTCAAGCACGCTACATCTCCTTGGGCGAGAGGGGGTTGTTTTAGCGCCGACATGCTTGGGCGAGAGGTGTGGATCTCGCGTTCCATAGGTGTTGACGAGGAAGCCTCCCGCCCGCGACAAAGCAACTTAGTCCAACCACTAGCCTTTTCTTCTCTGACATCATAACCGCCCCATCACCGCATCCTCCAAGCACCACTGCTTACCACCGAAGCTCCTATTCACCATCATCATCTTGCTGTCCTACTTTGGTTATTCACTATTGCGAGGCCTCTCATTGCAAATGTGTTTGCTATCGTTTGCATGAAAAAGAAAGCAAAATCGTGGACAGCAACAAACTCAAAACCACCACTTGTTTGCTGACTTGCATATCCATAGCTCCCAAAAGTGCATGAAGCCCAGCTTAAAAGGGCTGAACGAAGACATAGAGGAGAAGAAAATGCAAGTCCGCTAATGTACGACAGGCACCTCCGCAACAGAAGAGCTCCTGCCACGACAGATCAATCTGCCGTACGCAAGGCGGTAGCACAAATATACGAAGACTGATCCCAAGCTGCATGCTAGGCCAATAGGTCAAAGGTAATGATGAGCACATTCGACAAGTTATGTTGCAATAAAGCAGTTCGATAGCCATGCGAGCAAGAAAAAGTCACACTGTAGGCATTCTAGACAAGCGAATGGCTCCCGTGAGCCTAGCCTCCTGCACACAAGGCACAAAGCAATGCTTACGAGTGTAGTGTCATGTGGCGAGCACAAGACCACTGGCACTTTTGACGATTGAGTGGCATACGGCGATTACATGACCAACGCCACAGCCCAGCCTACACAGCAAGGCTCAACCGGTAAAGCACGCACCAAGGCGCGAGGAACAATCTAGATTGGCAAGCAAGGAATAAGCCGAAGGGTCTGGCAGAAGTGTACACACAATGCTAGATGAGCTCACCCAGGAAAGGAAAGAGCTAGACGAAGAACTAAGAACAAGTGAGTGTAAGTCCAGGAGAGCTCTATTGGGCGATCCCCAACCAAAGACCTCAGGGAACACGCTAGAGCTTCAAATGCCCCCTCGTGTTCGCCCAGATGTGTAAGAACATAGATGAGCGGTGAAAATCGAGCAGGGCACAAAAGGTTAGACGAGCTAGTGGCCACCACGCGAGTACAGTTGTGAATGATGAATAAGAATACAGCCATCCTAAGACCCGGGCAACCAAGCCCTTGTCAACCGATATAGGAACTCGCCTAGGAGAGAAAACTCTATGGGCAAGCCATTTTGAGTGGCCAAAGCGAAAAAGGATTAGGCAACTCTGTACATCATCAAGCACAACGCTCGAGAAAAATTCCATCTTTGAACAGAAATGACAACGCTGTTTCAAAGAAGAACTTAGGGAGCTATATGGTGTAAAAGTAATGATCTCTAGCGGCAGAATACAAGGAATGGGCGACAACCATGTCCTCAATTCGGCGAGCACAGGCACGCACATGACAAATTTTGGCGACAAGATTCCACGTGGCAGACTCTTTCTGCGAGAAGTGGCTTACGCGTGCGATAGCCAAAATGGCGAGAAAGAGGGACCACTATTGAAGCTCTCACAAAGATTCCACTCTTTTGAATAGCCAGTTGCATGCAAAACGTTATGCTTCAAAACAATCTGTCGCTCGAAAGGTGCTTGCTACACTGTAAATTTGCGTGACTACAAGCATGCAACAGGCACTCTGTCCCGAGCTAGCTCAGGGCCACACTATAGAATAGTTTGCACAACTATAGGCATGCGACACGACTCGAACATGGGCAACCTTATCTTCTTCATTGTCAAATTGAACTTTAAAGCCAAGAAGAGTGACATGCCTTGTACAAGACAAGAGCTCCTGCACGCGACAGGCCTTTGGCGAGAGAGGAGCTCCCGCGCGTGACAGGCCTTAGGCGACAGGGTAGCTCCCACGCGCAACAAGCCTTGGATGAGATAGGGCACTCGCACGTGACAAGCTCCCCACTTTGAAAAGAAATAGGTGAACACAACACCCATAGGCAAGATTCCCCCATTAGCACAATGCAAGCGAGTAAAGAACACCCGATTCATGCCTTTCGGCAATGGCTATCAATGCTGGCGAACACGGAATCCAAACTACTTGTTTTGCCCTTTAGAAAAAACTTGGGCCAGCACATTTAAATTTGACGATCCAAATGCACGCCCAAGCGCGGGATCTGAGCGGAATGATCTAGAATCTTCTAGATCTGGTGCGCACACTAATCCGACAGAATGTCCAAAAGCTTCCTTCAGCCCATCTGTCGATCGTCTGACACATAAGCTTTCAAGAACTGCTCTAGCAACCATCTAGAAGTGGCTTAAGAGCCACACACTTGGCCCATTGACAACCACACATATGAAAGAGGGTTTGTCTATATAAAGGGTGTGTCGGCTTCATGAGTCCTTTAAACAAGACAAGGATGTGCCAGCTTAGGGCATCGAGATCAAAGCTGTGAGAACCAAACCTGCCGGATGAGAAGATATTGTATCAGCACTAGGATCTTGGGGGGCAAGAGGAGCAATTTCAGAAGTAGGAGCATCGTTTGAGGGCCCAGCCACAGCTGTAGAGTCTGGCTAGGGATCAATGGCAGTAGATCGAGAAATTGGACCTCGTCACCATCTAACCCTTGCAGTGACTCGATAGGCTCGGGCTGATTACCTGCCTCGACATGTTCAGGCTCATTATGCACTTTGATAAGCCTAGGCTGGTCACGAACCTCAGTAACCCCAGCTGATTGCGCGGCTGTTGAGGAAGCCATAGACCTTCGAAATTTTCCAGGTCATCCATGGCTCCATCCTCTAAATAATCTTCCAGACCTTGTGAGTCGGACTCATCCTTGGTCCCAGGAGGATGCCTCATTAGTATTGGTATGGATAACAAGAAATGAGAACTAGTTACTGATGAGTTAGAAAAAGCACATGGGAGACATATGAGCGCAGCCAATTGCTTGGATGCAAGGTCAGCGAAGTCCCTTGCACATTGTTATAGTGTTCACCGACCAAGCAAGGATTTATGGGTGGTAGCAGATTTGAGGTACCCTCATATATTATGTTTTCGATTTTCTTGTCCACTCTAATTGTGATTGAATTAGGCAGGTGTCTGAGGTAGGCACTAGCCACTGTCGTGGAAGGCAACAAGCCAAGGATAGCTTGGTTCGATTGAAAACAGCTTGTAGTAAGCTCGTGAAGGTAGATTGCTGGTACCAAGGCACGACTTAGTGCACAATCCATGGTTGACAGCAGAACATCCCAGCACTCGTACTTGACAAATTTTTCAAAGACAAAGACTTGGAATGGTACTGGTGGTAAACATTTGCTATTATTATTTTAACATTTACTGCAATTATATTGTTACTTACTCCATTTAATTGAAAATACTACATTATGAAATGAAAGGCCAGTTATTTTTATCTGTGCTATGATAATCCTCCATGTTTGATAGACATGTTGCAGAAATAGAAGAAGAAAAAACAGAAGCTGGCCGAAGACGCGAGACGGGCACAAATAAGTCCCTAAGCGAAAAATGCGTGAGACGGGAAAAAATAAAACCCTAAGTGAGAAGATACAAGACGGGCACAAATAAGTCCCTAAGTGAAAAATGCGCGAGACGGGCAAAAATAAGACCCTAAGCGAGAAGAAGACGCGAGACGGGCACAAATAAGTCCCTAAGTGAAAAATGCGCGAGACGGGCAAAAATAAGACCCTAACCGAGAAGAAGACGCGAGACGGGCACAAATAAGTCCCTAAGCGAGAAGAAGACGCGAGACGGGCACAAATAAGTCCCTAAGCGAAAAATGCGCGAGACGGGCAAAAATAAGACCCTAAGCGAGAAGAAGACGCGAGACAGGCACAAATAAGTCCCTAAGCGAAAAATGCGCAAGACGGGCAAAAATAAGACCCTAAGCGAGAAGAAGGCGCGAGACGGGCACAAATAAGTCTATAAGCGAAAAATGCGCGAGACGGGCACAAATAAGACCCTAAGCGAGAAGAAGATGCGAGACGGGCACAAACAAGCCCCTAAGCGAAAAATGCGCAAGACGGGCAAAAATAAGACCCTAAGCGAGAAGATACAAGACGGGCACAAATAAGTCCCTATGCGAAAAATGCGCGAGACGGGCAAAAATAAGTCCCTTAGTGAGCAAAACAAAAAGTCCCTAAGCACAAAATGGTGCAAGACAGGCAAAAATATCTCTAAACGAGGTACGTTACAATTTTATCATATTACATTTAACACATTATGTTGGCATCTCGGATATAAACGATATTATATTCTAACAAGTCCTTAAGCGGATAGTACGCAAGATAGGACCAATACTCCAGTAAAAGTTCTTCTTTGGACACAAAAAGTCGCAAAGAAAAACTTGGGGAGCACACAGTATGCAGGCTGTGAGGTACGTTACGAGGTATGTCACAATTTATCATTGGATATGTGCTGCAATTGGTTGACAAATTACATTTAACATTTTGTGTTGGCATTTCGGATATAAATAATGTTATAGTCTTATCAATAAAGTCCCTAAGCGAAAATGCGCGAGACGGGCAAACCAAAAGCCTGAAGCGAAAAATGCGCGATGTAGGCTACGCATGTACTTGAAGCAAAAAAGTGCGCGATGTCAGTCATGCATAAAGTGTAAGGGTTAAAAAAATGTGTTGATCAGTTTGTAAAAGACTAAGCTCTTTCACAAAAACTGGAGAGCACTCTAGATTAACTTCTGCCTCAAAAGGAACATCGATACTAACAGGCACCCAAGCATGTACGCCCTGAGGTGATATAATTATCTAAATCATCTTCGTCCTAACCTGTGAGAACCCCGACCATCTCGGGTCAATGAAAAGGCTCTTAAGGGCTGGTAAGATCAGATAGATCTTTATAAATGCCTATTCTCAGAAAAGGTTCCAAATCCTCAGCGTCCGGATCAAGCTTCAACCAACCAGGAGCATGCCAAGCACAAATCGCATCTGATGAAACCAATTAAGAACATATGCACCCTTTTGTGACATTTCTTGATGATGCGACCCCATGGCCTTAACCCAGATTTGGTTTTCTTCCTCTTGGCTACTAGAAGGCTTTGGTGGCTTTGTAATCTTGTAATTTCTCCTTATAGCTCTTGGTTTCAGTCAGCTAAGACCTTGATTTTGAAAAGAATGGTGGTATATTCCACTAGAGAAGCATTTAGCTCAGAGGAGAAAAACGTATCCCTGTAGGTTTTGAAAAAACACTTGACAAAAGAAATGATGACACGACGTCGTTTCTGTTACAAATAACAATGAAGTTCACTAGTCAAGCCCTCAAGTGAAGATGAAAAGACTCTTGTGATATTCCCAGAAAGAGGACAGCAAAAGATTTTGAAAAGCCCATTCTTTATATACTCTTTCAAAGGGTAAACCCTGCAAAAGAGTGAGGAGCAATTGATGTGGGTCAGGTTAAAGACTACTGGGCTTTTCTATAAATCAAGTTGAAGACCATTGAGCCAAAGGATAATCTGAGCCAAAGGATAATCTAAGCCTAAGAGGAAAGAGGACTCAGAAGGCCCATAAATGATCCACTGGGTTATTATTTAAACTGTGGGGCTTAAAGGTAATTACGCGTAAAATAACTCCTATAAATAGATCACAGGTATCATTCTTCAACCCTAAGCTCTATTTGCCTACTGAAACCCTGCCAAAACCCTGTCTGACTTAAGCATCGGAGTGCGCGCGCAGGGGAAAACCCCTGCGCCCCCTGATGGTTTTCTATTTTGCAGAACTTTTCTGGAGACACGTGGAAGAAGAAGACAATATCGACGTCAGTACGTATGTATTGTTGTTTTGTGCAACAACAGAGTGAAATCACAATGATAGAGGCTTTACTGCTTAAAAGTTAAGCTAAACATGGCATGACCAGATTGTAGAACTAGAAAACAAACTTTGTATTTAAGTTTGGGACCCATATTCCGTTATGGGCTTTTGCATAAAACAAAAAATTTCCTTAACTTTCCCTTGGTTCCATCTTTGACTTTATGAATCATCAAGAACAAAGAACAAATAAAAAGCTACTTTTTGTTTCAAATTTCTATTAAAAGTTTGAAAAAAAAAAGTGTCTGAATCCTATGTCTTTGTATTAGTAATATAATATGGGTGGCTCAGTCAAAAATTGATCAATCAACAATGCCATTAAACTAATAAATGACTAGAAATTCTTTAATTTTTTCTCTTTCTTAAGACAAAAATGGGTTAGAGTACCATAACTTGCTTGTACTGAAAGATCACGTAATCCTGTTTATTTATTATAAAGATCCACACTCAAACTGCTAGGTATTGTTCTTTTAGAACCAAAAGTTTCACGATTTTATCCCACAAATTTGGACAAAGGGATTATGGTGTCAAAGGCTAGCCGAAGAAGGAAACAAAATTGAAATATCAAACCATAGGCTACTGAATAATGTAGAATTCTTGTAGCTTCAGCCTTCAGTTTCAGTTTTTCTAGACTAACAATCATTAGAAATTCTGGAGTATGTTGACGGAAACCAGAACCAACAAAACCTACTATCAAAAATAAATAATACTAGCATGAGACCCGCACATTGCTGCGGGATAAGGAGGGAAGAGGTGATATAGGGTGAAGCACAATGTCAATGAAGCTGGCAGAAACAACTTCAATGATATTGAAAGTCTTCCACAGGTTCTAAAAAATAGAAAAATGTCCAAGAGATGTATTAAAAACATAACATGCTAAAAATCTGAATTTAGTTAGATACAACCATTGATTTAAACGTGAGATATGCAATGATAAATCATGACTTTAAATACCAATGGTTCAAGCATGTGAAATGTGTAGAGAACTCCAATTTAAACATGGTTGTCAATCACGAACAATTTCCATCTACTTGATAACACCTTGTTGTGATCAGTCACTATATATGTAGATAATTGTTGATGAAGAGTTTTTGTTTCGTAGAGAAAGAGTGATGTCTGTGGAGTTTTTGTGGAATTCATTTGGCATGTGCTGAAATATAAAGGACAAACAGGAAAAGTTAGTAGCAAATCAAATAAGAAAAATAAGATATTCATTATTACTGGTATGCAAGATGTCAACATTAATCCTGGTCATGGTGCATTCGAAGCAAGCAAATTTGACTCCAAAGAACAGGTGGATTTTTGGGGAATCCAATAAACTAAATCAGTTCAGAATTGGTCTCATCAGACAAATTAGTATCAAGATGATAATGCCATCAATGACAATAACTTTATCTTCATCATTATCATCTTTGAATTCAGGTACAATAAAAATACAACAACAGAGAAACAGATAGTTGGCATTATGTTTGAGATGTTTAAATTAAAACATTAATAGATAGTAAGTAATCGCCTAAGAATAGCATAGTTAAATAGCTAGGTATATTAAAAGCATGAATACTCAATGTTCATCATAGAAGAAGGAATGATTATATCTTCTATCTTTTTAGTTTCTCCTAGGGTGAAGAGAGTAGAATTTTTGTCACGGATGGAAACATTGAATCTGAGGTTTCCATCATATTCAATACATACATTTGCATTAAAAGCAGAACATGCATTATCTCAATTCCATAGTATATCTCGCATTGAGCATGAAGTTAAATCTAATATAGGTGATACAAAACTGTAATAATAATGCAACTTTGACACTTGTGTACTGAAGTGTAAACTACCCAGATAGATTATTACTGTTGTACATATTTTTTATATAAACTTATACATCATGATCAAACAAAACAATTAAACACTTTTCATAAGATAATTTTAAAAAGGTTGATTTAAAAGATTTTATAAAAGGCCACCATTTTACTGATTTTTAGTTTTTCCGTAAATTCAAGGTTGGTTTCAACTTTGATATTTTTTTCCTATCATATTACTTAAGTTAAAGTTTGAGCACCTAAATGCTACGTGATTTAAAGTTTAAGCGTTATCAATTCAATTTAAGTTAAATGAACAATAAAGCAAATTTTTAAAGAATATTTTGAAATTTTCTCAGCAAAACAAAGAAATAAAGGTAAAAGACATTGGTCTATAATTGAACACATTGGGCAATGCTTTTGTTTTTCATTACACTACATACATAGTTTGCCAAATTTACATCAAAGGAAGATTTGTCAAGAAACAAACAGGCAAGCAAGGTAGTAAATAAGCAAAAAACAAATTAGAATCAACATCCACTTGCTGTTTTGCTCATTTCAGCAGGAGATATAAGGAATGGATAACAAAATATGCACAAAAAGAACTGGTCTTTTTAGCTCGAATTCATTTTATCTAAAGAAAAAAAATACCAAAGAAGAAGTTGCTCTAATTTCCATAACAACAACACAATTATAAAGATTACTACTATTATTATTATACTATAATGGAATGAAGGCTAGCTTAGCTCTATATGACACAAATAAGTCATCTGAGTGGCTGACTCTCACTTTTGCTACTTTTCCTTTTCATTTTTCTCTACATTTAAAAGCCTTTTTTACATGACTTCTTGATTACTTGAGCGGGAATGCACTCCGATAGAGATGAAAATTTGGGCTTTGTCATAGCTCCCAGTCAAAAATACATCCAAGCAGTCAAGGCAACAAAATTCAACAAGAATTTTCTTCTGTCAAAGTGGTTAAAAAAAGGAAATGAAGGATGGTTTGTTTCCTTCATATTCATGCCAAAGCCCACGCTCCCATATTCAAGTAGATTCCCTCTTCCTTAACCATAGAAGCAAGTGTATAGGATAGAAATAATAATGCTGAGATTTTCAAAGAGATGGGTGGTTTTTGTTTCATGCCTTGCTATGGAATGAGAAAGGATGTATGAATTGAATAAATAAAGAGAAAGTACTTTGATTAGATGATTGATCACTTTTTCAACAAAGTGACAATAACCCTAAATTGGGACTTCCAACTTAAAAATAAATATTATCTTGCCTTTGTCATTCTCCTCTCCAGTATTTGCATCGTTCATTTTTCTTCTTCTATTGATAAGAAATCATAACCACCTTTGACATTAACTGAAAATCTTATCAATTATGACACTTTAAAACTATATATGTTGAGTTTGCCTTTAGAAAAATATTTTTCTTTTAAAGATTTAATTTTTCAAAAAGGAAATTTATACTTTTGACTCTGTGGTGAAACTTAAAAACATAGGAATTTATGGCATAGGTTTGGGCTTATCACACATAATCATAAACTTGAAAGTAAGTCACAAATGTATAATTTTTTTCTTTTCATTTACTTTCTTACCTTTTGAAGGATGAATATGATTTGAATTTTTTCTTATATTTTATTTTTATGAATGAACAATTTTTTATATGCGGTGTTTGCATATTCCACTTAAGGATAAAACCTATTTACGGGTAATATGATACACTTTCTTTTTCTCTCCCCACTTTTTTCTTTTGATGGCAATCCCCACTTTTCTTTCAATGCATATGTTAATATATAGAGGTTTTAAACTTTTCCTCTTTTTCCTTAATTTTGGTTTAGATGCTTCCGATTACAAAATTTAAAAATTTAACTATAATTAAGCATGCTTCTTCAGCTTCATAAAAACGTAAATATAAAATTAAACCAAAAACAAACATAAAATCAAAGAAAAAAGCGGCGCACCTTCTGGTTAAGATAATATAAGGGCAAGATAGGAAAACTGGATGGTGCCTTCAGTGGAATCTGCCCCAGATATGAGCTGCAGCAAAAATTCATCCTAAAAAGTTGAAATGCAACAGAAAATTGATAGCCCAAAACAAAACCCAAACTTCAATGCCATACCTCATTGAAGAAAAGGGTGTAATCTCGAGGGCAAAAGGAGCAAGAGGTTCAGGGAGATAGAGAAGCTCTCATGTTGAAAATGGAAATGGTGAGGACTTCACCACGGTTGACTCAGCTATAACCAGGACTTCTAGACATCGCCTCAAGAGCCTCAACCACTTTCGATGGTCATAACAGACTTCGGGAAGATCCAATTCGTAATGTTAGATAGGACAGGATCGAGTCGAACTCTGCTCTCTCTTCTTTTTTTTCTTTGCACCTCAACGACGCAAGACATTCTAGAAGGAGAGAAAGCAAGCATCGATGTGAAGAACTGTACATAATCAAAGCATGTACTACAATTGAGCTTAAGTAAGGGATAACAAAATGGCCGAATGAACAGCTGAGAAATGGAGCATTTTTTGGGTTGGGTGAGAAAAGAGAGACCTTGCACACGCGCCCAAATTCACATCAGAAAAGAAACTTCATCAGAAATGGCGAATGTACCCACATACAGATGAAGGATAGGAACAGATTGTAGGATAAACAGTGTCCAACCAAGTAAAAAGACGTGGCCGAAGGTGAGAGAGCGTAGATCTATAACTTTTATTATATTGATTAGTAACAATCTGGAATCATAAACTGAATGCAAAAACTAATTAGTAAAGAATGTAAATCCCTCACATTGGAAAGCAAGTGACCTCTGCAATGCACAATCAATATACACTAGTCTATGCAATGGATACTCAATTCATGTAGCCTCTCTCTCAGGATCTAGTTTCCATGAGCTTAAACAATAAGGCTTGTTATCTTCAATCAAAGTAGTTGAGACCATCTAATCATAAGTTATTTCAGTTATTGTCTAATTGAAAAATGTCACTGAATTCCTATGGTATGAGATATTTATGAATTATATACATGAACTGTCAGGTCAAGCTTGAGCCAAACACTATTGTGTCAATGGACTGTTTAGGACTGTAATTCTTGAATAGCTTAAGGGAAAATGGGTAAATGGGTACAAGTACAACCATATAAGTAGAGAAATTCGAATAGAAGAAACTTAGACACACCACAAAGATAGTTAATATAGTTCAACAACACAATCAGTTCTAACAGTTCACTTGTGTTATGACACATAAAATTTAAGATGACAGGACATTTA
Organism: Heritiera littoralis; assembly: GCA_031772115.1. Lineage (NCBI taxonomy): Eukaryota > Viridiplantae > Streptophyta > Magnoliopsida > Malvales > Malvaceae > Heritiera > Heritiera littoralis. The sequence continues at coordinate 1,254,131 of JAPDPK010000065.1, forward strand.
TCTAGCCTCTAACGTTGTGATTGTGCAATCATTAGACAAAAGCAGTTGGTGCCTGGTTGATGAAGAACTAGATTCTACCAGTTCCCTTTGAGTGAAAAAGCCTGGTGGTTTAGGCTGAAGCAAGGGGCCTCGGCTTCCCAACATGAGAACCACATTAGACATGTTTGGTCTGTCTTTTGAACTTTTCTGCACACATAACAGCCCTACATGAATCGATCTCAACACTTCTAAAGGATTACAGGTCTCCCTAATCGGTGGTGGATCAACTTCAGGGCATCTCCTGCAGGAAATAGTCTCCATGCCTAGCACCAAACAGTCAAACACAGCTTCAATTATACTAGATTTAAATTCAACATTAAACTCTTAACTAGTAGTAGAGTTCGTAGAATTTTATAGGACTTAGCCCATATGACATTTACAAAAAGCTAAAATGGGCAAGCGGGGGTCAAGGGGGCAAAGCCCCTTGCAAGAATTGGGGGCAGTGTTGGATTATGCCCTTAGAACCATTCATTAGATGATTGACTTTGGCATTTTTTATGTATCATGGCATTTTATTTATTATAGCTCATTATTATATTTGTCTTATAACTGCGTAATGTAATCTTATATGATAATGTCCTTAGAATAGTAATAACACACTATTCTTAAAATATCCCTAGTCAAGTATTATTGTGAACAAGGATAACAATGATACGATAAGACTAGTATGTGGTTGATTGATGACCATTGTCATGGATATAGGATATCAAGTCATCACATAGGTACATGTTAGAGAACTATGTACTAGATCGACCCTCCATGAGAACGCTACATGGATTGTTATATGAGTGTCATAAGCGATTCTCATAGTGATGATGGTGTATGTGATCCTTTGACTTGAGATCATCAGAGATCCCAACATAGAGAATTGCATACTTTAATGCTGCTAGATGTCATTCGTAACAGGATGGACTATAAAGGTAGTAATTGGGTATGTCTTAATCTATGTAGAGGGATGTTGAGTGATCAAGATAGAATTTATCCCTCTTATATAACAAGAGTGATGTCTTGGGCCCTTTGATAGAGTGAGACTAAGAAATGCATGGCCGTGCTCGAATAAGTCAATATGAGATATTGATTTTATTTGTTTAATTAGTCTACTCAGGAATCAAGAAACGCTGATTAGACTATACAAGTGTGACACATTCCATGACTTGTGTCTAATCAAGACATCAAAGGATAAAGGGATTAGACTACACGGTAACATCTATCACGAGTAAGGTTATGTCGAGTCATTGACATTCTCGTTACATGGGTAGCAATGATGTGTTGCTAGATACCGCTCATTGCTTGTGACAATTTTGTCATTGCCATTGTTTTGAGAACCTATTGGGTCGCACACTTAGAACGGATCAATGAGGAGCTTAATTAATCCTATTCTGAATTGGATTAAGGATATATCTAATCCTATTCTGAATTGGATTAAGGATATAGTTAATCCTATTCTAAGTAGGATTAGAGTTCTGTTTGGCAGTAAATTTTAGGGTAAAATTTACTGCCTATAAAAGATGTTTTTCTAAAACAGAGCCGTACAATTAAAAAACAGAAAAAGGTATTCTTTTAATCGAAGCTAGCAAATCGATTATAAGAATCAAAAACGCTCTTTCAGGCTTCTGATCGTGAGACGTTCAAGAGTCGTGAGATTCGTTCGTGTGGATACCATAGAGGCAGGAACGAAAAGTTGCTGCTTGTGATTCGACCAAAGACAGGAAAAATCAGAGAAAACGTTAGGTAAAATCTCGAAACCCTAATCAGACAACCCTCCGAATCGATCCTGGTGGAGGCCGAATGATTTAAATTCCGCTGTGTGTTTGTTTCGGTTTCCTTCAGGCAGATCCTTCGAAAGGTCTAAGGTGCAAAATTCTAGTACATAAGTCCAGTGAAATCCAGTTAACTTTTCTATACCATAAATATGTAATCTTTCTTCATGTAAAATGTTTCTAGAAATTAATAAAAACCTAGTGCATCCTACATAGGCAAATTACCATATCGTGTAAATTTTTTACTGTATGTGTTCTTTCTCTTTTGTTTATCTGCCAGATTCGTTCATAAAGAATAAGATCAGAACCACACTTACATGTCCAAGAAGATTAAGATGGTGATCTGGATGAGAGAATCCTCTGTTTCTCTTCCCACTCACTATCTCAAGCACCAATACACCAAAGCTAAACACATCAGATTTAATGGAATAGTGCCCATTAATTGCATATTCAGGAGCCATATAACCACTGCATATAATAAAAAATATATATTATATCATACATATGATAAAATGACACGAAGATTATCATCAAATATATCTAATCAACCTTTTCAGGTAATTTACTTACTATATTCCCACCACTTTCTTTGTATTTGCTATAGTTTCCTTTTCTCCAAAACTTCTAGCCAGCCCAAAGTCTGAAATTTTCGGATTCATTTCACTGTCTAATAAGACATTATCTGCTTTAAGATCTCGATGTATTATTCTTTGTCTTGAATCATGATGCAAATAAAGAAGCCCACCAGCAATTCTATTGATAATGTTGTAACGCATAGGCCAATCAAGTAACATGCTTCGAGATTGATCTGTTAATTTTTTTGCACAGATTAAACCATGATTAGAAGCAGATGCTAATTGAATTAAATTTCCCTGGTTGGAGAAAGACATACCAAAAATAAAAAAGTCCAGGCTTTTGTTAGGCATGAATTCATAGATTAGAAGCCTTTCATCTCCTTGAATGCAGCATCCTAAAAGCTTCACTAAATTCCGGTGCTTCAGTTTTGCTATGTGAATTACTTCATTCTTAAATTCATGAAGTCCTTGGCTGGAATTCTTTGATAGCCTCTTTACAGCAATTTCCTGTCCATCCTTCAAGATAACCTAAAAATTATAAAACCACATGTTCATTCTTGTCAAACCCGCAATATCTGCCATGGCAACAATTTCTCTTCTCTTTGCAAAATTAGATTCAAAATCAACATAATGAGTAGCAGTTTACCAGAATGTTACCTTATAGACGGATCCAAAACCACCTTCTCCAAGTTTATTTGCTGTTGAAAAGTTATCGGTTTCGCAAGCCACTGTGGCTAAGTAAAATAATGGTAACTCTAGCTCTTCCTTCTGATTTTTAGCATTAGAACTGCTTTGGGTTGCGGATGTCAGCAATCCTGGGAAGTAGCAGTTGGAGTAAATGTAAAACAACACAAGCAGTGTGGTTGTCAAAACTCAAAATCACATTTTTTAAGTTAGAATTCACAAATGCATAGTCCTGGAAGGTTTTTTAGATCAGATAATTTCCAGGTCTCTTACCGTTAGGGATAACTTAAGAGGTATCAAACTCAATACAAGGCATCCCTTTCCATTTTTCCACAACCAAAACCAGATTTGTGATTACTATTATCAGTATCCTTAATTACATGTCCTGAAATGGCTGTAAATTCCTTAGATGTGAAACTGTGTCATGCATGCAAGAGATTTAAGTGCTACTACCATGCAATGCATTCTTTGCTTAGTTCAATTTGTGGAGACCTGCATCCAACTTGGAATGTTATCCATTTTAACTCGAAAGTCTGGCGGTTTTGTCCCACAAAAGACACCTTACAAGTATGAATTCAAATCTCTACATATATATAGCATAGTATAATCTCACAATATCCCGATATGAGATTGATGCATTACATGACTAGTCTCTTAGATAAAACTTTTTCTCTTCTTTAGCACCCTGTTGCCAGGTTCTGTTTTGCTACCGATTTCCAAGTGGAGGATTTCATACGAGGATTGATGAAAGTTATGACTCCATGAGTTATCTCGGTCTTCCTAGAAAAATACAAAAGAAAATCTCAAAGTTTCCATGACCTTGAACAATCAAACTTGCTTTCTGCACAACAAACTTAGATGAGATCATTAAAGCATAAAGCTTTTTGCCTCTTGATTTCTAAACCGAAAAATGTCAGTAAACTTCTATGCTATAAAATATCTAGAATTGGCAGCATTTGTCTCTTCTAGCCTCAAGGATGATAACAAGAACACAACTTTCAACAGGAAAACTTTCCATAACTCTTATAAGGGAAAATAAAAGAAAAGAAAGAGTCTTATATGTGAGAGATACGATGTACTGAATTTCTTACCGAATCCCCTTCTCCTAAGATACAAGACCAGGGCCAGGCCAAGGATCAAAACTGCTACAGAGAAGATACAGATGACAGCAATCTTCGTTCTTTCCTTCTTGTTGGATTTAGTACTCTCAGTTTGGTCTAATCATCAGACAAATCATGGCAGAAATTTAGGTGTTAAAGAGAATTATGAGAAAAGCAAATTAAATAGTATTGAATTATCATGGTCATAAGTTAACTGGCTGCATCAAAACAAAATAACTCTAGCCAGTTTTTTCAGCTTAAAAGCTAATTCCAAAGTCAGCTCTAATTCCTAATTCAGATGAAATTCTGTCAAACATTAAAAGATTAAATTTGTTAAGGAAAGTCTTGATAAAATTTAAAGCTTTTATCAACAGGGCAAGAGCACATCAATGTAGCAGAAAAAATTTCAAGATCAAAAGCCCATAGACATGTTGAAATTCCAGGATAACTGAGTTCATACCTAGTTCTGATGCAGCCATTCTTACATAAATTTCTTGTCCATTTTCTGTGAACTCTCTGATGTCAACCAGGTCAACAAACCAAAGCAAGCACCCACTTCCTCCATTTCTTATATCCAAATTTGCATAAGCTGTACATGAGCAGTTATTTTTGCACAAGTTCATACATTCCTCAAGAGTCATGCTGTAGTTAAACCAGGATTGTCGCTAATCTGGCAACTTCACCCCAGAGTGCTTGAGAAATCCATCGCTAGAGCAGTTTAATGGAGTCTTTCTTACACCCGTTCGACCAAAGTTTAGTGTCCCATTGTTTGGGAAATTTTGGTACAAATCCTTTCAAGCAACTGCATTGTGGGGTGTTTCTTGCATTGCAGCTACCATATGAACCACAGAGTGCATAATTATCACAGTTATCCAGTTGAAGTGTAGAATAAACTTCCCAACGTTGTGTATTCTCAATCCATTTTTGACGCTGCCAAGATCCATGATGAGTTAATACCACTATTGAAAGAACTGAGCGATTAGGAAGCCTGTAGCTGTAATATACCTCCTTCTCATTCAGCACAAAACCAAAGGTGTAAAAAGAACTCTGTTTTAGATCAGGTGCGCCACTAAAACGCAAACCATTCCGGGGACCAAGTCGAAATCGCACAACTGTACCCTCTCTCAGTATAAACTCTGGAAATCCACCGACCTCAAGCCCGTAAGTAAAATTACCATGAGAAGGATCATCAGGGCTCTTCCAGGATGACATGTAACGATCCAGGCCAGTGATTAAGTTCCTTCTGAATTTCATTCCTTCTAGGAATGTATCACATGTATAATCAAAGCTCTGCCACAAGAAGTTTTCGGGATTGTTGTCGTCCTCCTCTTTGACAATGAGGTTTCCTGAATTCAAGAGCTGTGCAACTGGTCTACGAGCAGGACTGGATGAGTTGGAGGACCAAATAGTGCTCCGTTATGATTTAGGACTAGAATCCCCTGGTTGGTAAGTTTTAGAACACCTGACAAATCCTCGAGGGGCGCTTCTCTGTTGGCCACCCATACAACAGTCCGGAGAGAATTTTTCCCACACCATATTCCCAAGAATCTCTTTGTGCTGGAACCTGGGCTAAAGAAACCTAGCTCAAAATTCCGACCTACTGAAACTATATCGTCTCTGAAGGAAACCGAAACAAACACGCAGCGGAAATAAAACATTCGGCCTCCACCAGGATCGATTCGGAGGGTTGCCTAATTAGGGTTTCGAGATTTTACCTAACGTTTTCTCTGTTTTTTCTGTCTTTGGTCGAATCACAAGCAGCAACTTTTCGTTCCTGCCTCTATGGTATCCACACGAACGGATCTCACGACTCTTGAACGTCTCACGATCAGAAGCCTTAAAGAGCTTTTTTGATTCCTTATAACCGAACTGCTAGCTTCAATTAAAAGGAATGTTTTTGTTTTCTGTTTTTAAAAGGTGCGGCTATGTTTTAGAAAAACATCCTTTTTATAGGCAGTAAATTTTACCCTAAAATTTACTGCCAAACAGAACTCTAATCCTACTTAGAATAGGATTAGATATATCCTTAATCCAATTAAGAATAGGATTAGATATATCTTTAATCGAATTTAGAATAGGATTAATTAAGCTCCTCATTGATCCGTTCTAAGTGTGCGACCCAATAGGTTCTCAAAACAATGGCAATGACAAAATTGTCATAGGCAATGAGCGTTATCTAGCAACACATCATTGCTACCCATGTAACGAGAATGTCAATGACTCGACATAACCTTACTCGTGATAGATGTTACCGTGTAGTCTAATCCCTTTATCCTATGATGTCTTGATTAGACACAAGTCATGGAATGTGTCACACTTGTATAGTCTAATCAGCGTTTCTTGATTCCTGAGTGGACTAATTAAACAAATAAAATCAATATCTCATATTGACTTATTCGAGCACGACCATGCATTTCTTAGTCTCACTCTATCAAAGGGCCCAAGACATCACTCTTGTTATATAAGAGGGATAAATCCTATCTTGATCACTCAACATCCCTCTACATAGATCAAGGCATACCCAATTACTACCTTTATAGTCCATCCTGTTACGAATGACATCTAGCAGCATTAAAGTATGCAATTCTCTATGTTAGGATCTCTGATGATCTCAAGTCAAAGGATCACATACACCATCATCACTATGAGAATCGCTTATGACACTCATATAACAATCCATGTAGCGTTCTCATGGAGGGTCGATCCAGTACATAGTTCTCTAACATGTACCTATGTGATGACTTGATATCCTATATCCATGACAATGGTCATCAGTCAACCACATACTAGTCTTATCGTATCATTGTTATCCTTGTTCACAATAATACTTGACTAGGGATATTTTAAGAATAGTGTGTTATTACTATTCTAAGGACATTATCATATAAGATTATATTACGCAGTTATAAAACAAATATAATAATGAACTATAAATAAAAATGTCATGATACATAAAAATGCCAAAGTCAATCATCTAATGAATGGTTCTAAGGGCATAATCCAACAGTCTCACCATCTCTAATTGAGTTATCAGTTGCATTCAAGGTGTCCTCTGCAATGGATGTAGTTAGACTAGAGAACATAAAAGAACAAAGAAGTATGGTAAAGCTTATCATGGGATTAGTGAATCTTAAAATTTCGAATTAGTGAATCTTAAACATTCTAATAATCAAAATTTCGAATTAGTGAATCTTAAAATATTTCATTTTAAAATTTTCAAAGGCTAATTCTAATAAAATCTTAATGACTGTTCTTAGCAGTTCAAAGCAGAGAAATTCCAGTTGCTTCTAAAAGACAGCCAACATATGTTATTTTCCAACATTAAGAATATCCACCTTTAACGTGTCAAACACATCCGGCAACAGCAATGGCTAAAATTCTTAAGATTATTATCGACACTCCATGTGGCAGTAACATTCAATAATCAATGAATACCAAAACTGGAAAATCAGAGGATAATTTGTTTCTTGCGACTAATAAGTCAATAAATCTTTTCCATTATTTTCCAACCCAGGCTTTCCTGTTTATAAAAGTTATCTTGCTTGTGATTGACGCACAACGTTTTTCAGTTAACCAGAACAAGAACACCTGCCAATGTTACATTGATATTATTGCCTAGTTAGAGATTAGATTTGGTTGGTATAAAATTTGTGTTTATATCGCTTAAAATACGAAAATTTTACATCAAAAATTGATATCATTCGTTAAACATAATACTTTTATTTTTATCATATTCATATATTTTTTTAAATTTTAACTTATATCACCTTGATATTTTTTATTTTTATTATTTTTATTTCATATCTAAAATTTATAGCCTATTATATTCTATTGAAAACCTGGGTCAGCAACGGGTCTTTTCTTCCAACCTCCTATTGTACTTCGCTACTCATCAAGGAAAAACAAATGTCAACAAACAATTAGTATGGATTAATCAGCTGGTCATTTCCTTAACTTCCACTGACAGGCACTCCCAAATTCAGCTTTCCGACCGTAGAGTTCATATCTGTTCCTGATAGAAGTTGCAACTGTTAAATTCTAGTCTCAATATGAGAGCTTGTAAGGCTTTATGGAAAGATTAAGGACACAAAGTTTGTAATATTCCGTAAGGATTAAGCTAGTTAATAATTAGCACGAGAAGAACCACCAGGACTCTTCCAAAATGACAGGCAGTAAGTACAGAAAATCGAACAGAAGAAACATAGACGCCACGAAGACGGTAAATATATTTCAACAACACAATCGGTTCTACACGACAGGGCATTTATCTAGCCTCAAACGTTGTAATGGTGCAATCGTTAGATGAAGGCAGTTGGTGACTGGTCGATGAAGAACTAGATTCTACCAGATCCCTTTCAGTGAAAAAGCCTGGTTGTTTAGGCCGAGGCAAGGGGCCTTGGCTTCCCAACATCAGAACCACATTAGACATGTTTGGTCTGTCTTCTGAACTTTTCTGCACACATAACAGCCCTACATGAATCGATCTTAACACTTCTGAGGGATTGCAGGTCTCCCTAATTGCTGGTGGAATCAACTCCAGGGAATCTCCTACAGTAAATAGTCTCCATGCCTAGCAACAGACAGTCAGGCACAACTTCATTTAAATTCAACATTAATTTGTTAATAAGATCAGAACCACACTTACATGTCCAAGAAGATTAAGCTGGTGATCAGGATGAGAGAATCCTCTGTTTCGCTTCCCACTCACTATCTCTAGCACCAATACACCAAAGCTAAACACATCAGATTTAATGGAGTAGAGCCCATCAATTGCATATTCTGGAGCCATATAACCACTGCAGATAATAAAAAAAAATATTATATCAGATATAGTTGATAAAATGACAAGAAGATTAGCATCAAATATATCTATTATATCATTTTTTAGGTAATTTACTTACTATGTTCCCACCACTTTCTTTGTATTTGCTTTAGTTTCCTTTTCTCCAAAACTTCTAGCCAGACCAAAGTCCGAAATTTTTGGATTCATTTCATTATCTAATAAAACATTACCAGCTTTAAGATCTCGATGTATTATTCTTTGTCTTGAATCATGATGGAGATAAAGAAGACCGCGAGCAATTCCATTGATAATGTTGTAACGCATAGGCCAGTCAAGTAACATGCTTTGAGATTGATCTGTTAGGTTTTTTTGCACAGATTAAGCCATGATTAGAAGCAGATACTAATTGAACTAAATTTCCCTGGTTGGAGAAGGACATACCAAAAATAAAGAAGTCCAGGCTTTTGTTAGGCATGAATTCATACATGAGAAGCTTTTCATCTCCTTGAACGCAGCATCCTAAAAGTTTCACTAAATTCCGGTGCTTAAGTTTTGCAATATGTATTACTTCATTCTTAAATTCATTAAGTCCTTGCCTGGAACTCTTTGATAGCCTCTTTACAGCAATTTCTTGTCCATCCTTCAAGATACCCTGAAAAGTGTATAACCACATTTCTTGTCAACCTGCAATCTGCCATGGCAGCTGTTGTATTTAGAAAAACTCCTTAGTGTGGATGGTGTACTACCGCAAACAAGTTGAAGAAGAAATTTGGTAGGCAAGGCACTTCCAGGAAGCTATCTTAAGAACAATAGTTTCCCCACACTGGTGCAAATGGTTCAGGAAACGTTGTTCCCAGGATACAATGCCTACTCCAAGAGAAATTCAATTGCACTTTGAGTTTCTCTCTTGAACTCACTTGAACCAAACCAAAGAAAAAAGAGTGCAAGAAGAGAATTTGATTTAGAGTGAAAGAATGTAGAAGATTGTATATTAAATTCCATGAAAGTGAAAGTATTTATAGACTCAAAACGGTGTTATAAATACCCTTTCATGATTAGACATCATTTGAATGAAGAATCATGACCTTTGGAATGAAGAAACATGTCCAACGGACATGTTTTTTGAGTTTCCAGAATGGGAAGTCGGATGCCCGAGAAAGGGAGTCGACTTCCCTAGTGTTTTTTCAAAACAGAATGTAATTTTTTTGGGGCAGTGGACTGCCCTTTAGGGCAGTCGATTGCCCTATATGTAACTCAAATTCTGAAGCGAAAAAATATTTCCAGAAAGTCCCGACACATAGAGCAGTTGACTGCTCTTTTGGGCAGTCGACTAATCAAGTAATTTCTTCATTCCAACTCATTTTTCATACTTTCAATTTCATTTTTCTTTAACATAATGCAAACTAAATGATTTTAAGATATAACTTTGGTAATATATACAACAATCCCCCACTTATTATCAAAGTATACAAATGTATGCAATTTATGCAATCTTAAGAAAGATGCAAGTTGGTTCTTATGTAAGGTATATATCTAAAGGTGGCCAAGGCTTGAACCTTTAGATTGAATATGAAACTCTAGGAAACATATTCACCCCTTACATTGGTTCGTGAGTTCCTCAAATAGGGCAGCGCATTTTTGTCATGGGACTTCGCTTTTGTCCTGTGTTAGCAAGTACTCTAGGATTAACCGGAAATCCATAAGAAGCGTCCTCTCACTTCTCTACTTGCATAGGAAGACTTATCAAGAGTGCATCACAACCTTCCTTTTTTACAAACACTCCACTCACAAGAGCTATAAGTCAATTATGGATTTTAATCCAACCAATCATTGTGATTAACAATGCATCTAGATATGGGATCTTATTAGAATAGTCTTTAATTTAATTACCCCCACTATTCCAAGAAGTGATGCATTGGGAATATCATATATCTCATATATGAATTCCTTGGATGATTCATGATTGAATGCCTTTTGAACTCTCATACACAAAGATCATCAAATGAGGAGATTATCCTTTAAACCTAAAGGATCAATTTCCTAAGTGACATCAATGAGATAGAGTTGGAATCAATCAAGATCATCTCTAGTAACCGATAGTAATCCCATACCTCTCATAGTGTTAGCAATCTAATTACCCGATAAGGGTTTAGTTAGGGGATCCGCTAACATTTTCTTGATAGGTAATACCTTATCTACCTTTACAACATATGATTGTTTCTCATAGCAATGTATTTGCTACTTTTAAACAATCTTTTGCTCTTAGTGTTGTTTCTCATACCAATCTAAAGCGTTCTCATCATTTAAGATAAATAATCAACCACTTGTTGATTTTGAATTCATCTCATCCAAATTCAAACTTATTTACATCATGATAGATTTAAAATCTATCTCCTTAAAATAAACATACCTCGTAATAGGAAGACTTTTGATTTGATCCTCTTTATTTGTCTTACCTTGTCTTCTTGTTTAGAGTTCCTACCTTTCACTTGATGAATTTAAGTCTTCAACCACATCATCATTAAGGACAATACTTTCGTGCTTCTACTTGGAGATTTTCAGGCTTGTAGATTAGAGTATCAATATAACTCCTATAAAGATAATTTTGATCACAAAAGAAAAGTTGCAACTGGTCCATATCTTCCTTTAGATTATAACCTTTGGTTATAATTATCTTCCTTTGAATTTTCTAATTCACCAATTGGTTTGACATAGAAAATTTCAAACTCACAATTATAAGTCAAGTTAGAGGAAGATCTCATTGTAATTCTTAAAGGTGACTTATCATTCTCACTTTCACAAGAGAATTTTAGTAAACGTTTATAACTATATCATTACCCATACTAATTTGTTTCCAAATTAATCACCTTTGCTTAAATGATACACTTTTTAAGTGTTCATTTACATGATATGGACTTTGAAATCTTAACTCAAGATTTCTTGATATTCCAAAGAAAACATTTACTCTTCATGGCACTTACCAGTTTTCTTCTTTGATCTTGAATTATACTTACTCTTATTTGAGTTCAAGATTTGAAGAAGAAGAAATTCAGAAGATGAACTTTCTATCATGCTTGATTATCTTTAATAATTTCTTCACTTCATCAACATGAGGCTTGAATGCAGAAGTCTCCATCTTGAAGTATTATTGTTCTTAAATTGTTGTATTTAGAAAAACTCCTTAGTGTGGATGATGTACTACCGCAAACAAGTTGAAGAAGAAATTTGGTAGGCAAGGCACTTCCAGGAAGCTATCTTAAGAACAATAGTTTCCCCACACTGGTGCAAATGGTTCAGGAAACGTTGTTCCCAGGATACAATGCCTACTCCAAGAGAAATTCAATTGCACTTTGAGTTTCTCTCTTGAACTCACTTGAACCAAACCAAAGAAAAAAGAGTGCAAGAAGAGAATTTGATTTAGAGTGAAAGAATGTAGAAGATTGTATATTAAATTCCATGAAAGTGAAAGTATTTATAGACTCAAAACGGTGTTATAAATACCCTTTCATGATTAGACATCATTTGAATGAAGAATCATGACCTTTGGAATGAAGAAACATGTCCAACGGACATGTTTTTTGAGTTTCCAGAATGGGAAGTCGGATGCCCGAGAAAGGGAGTCGACTTCCCTAGTGTTTTTTCAAAACAGAATGTAATTTTTCTTGGGGCAGTGGACTGCCCTTTAGGGCAGTCGACTGCCCTATATGTAACTCAAATTCTGAAGCGAAAAATATTTCCAGAAAGTCCCGACACATAGAGCAGTTGACTGCTCTTTTGGGCAATCGACTAATCAAGTAATTTCTTCATTCCAACTCATTTTTCATACTTTCAATTTCATTTTTCTTTAACATAATGCAAACTAAATGATTTTAAGATATAACTTTGGTAATATATACAACAGCAGCAACTGCTCTTCTCTTTGCAAAATTAGATGCAAAATCAACATAATGCGTGGCAGTTTACCAGATTGTTACCTTGTACGCCTTCGCCCAGCTTATTTGCTGTTGAAAAGTTATCGGTTGCACAAGCAACTGCGGCTAAGTCAAAAAATGGTAACTCTAGTTCTTCCTTCTGAATTTTAGCATTAGAACTGCTTTCAGTTGCAGATGTCAGCAATCCTGTGAAGTAGCAGTTGGAGTAAATGTAAACCTATACAAGCAGTATGCTTGTCAAAACTCAAAATTCCTACGTAAATTCCTATACTATAAGCCTAGAACACATCTAGAATTGGCTGCAATTGTCCCTTCAAGCCGCAAGGATGATAACAAGAACACAACTTTCAACAGGAAAACTCTCCATAACTCTTATAAAAGAAAGAATCTTATATGTGAGAGATATTATTTACCGGATTTCTTACCGAATATCTTCCTCCGAAGATATAAGACCAGGGCTAAGCCAAGGATGAAAACTGCTACAGATAAGATACAGATGACTGCAATCTTCATTCTTCCCTTCTTGTTGGATTTAGTACTCTCAGTTTGGTCTAATCATCAGATAAATCATGGCAGAAATCTAAGTGCTTAAAACCATTATGACAAAAGCAAATTAAATAGCACTGAATTATCATGGTCATAAGTTAACTGGATGTATCAAAAATAAATAACCCTTTTCATTTAGCCCAGCTTAAAAGCTGATTCCAAAGTCAGCTCTAATTCCTAATTCAAATGAAACTATGTCAAACTTTTATCGACACGGCAAGAGCACCTCAATGTAGCAGTGAAAATTTCGAGATTAAAAGCCCACACATTTGCACTGAATAGAATCTTATATCTTAATAAGAAAGCTTCTAGTTCTTTTGAAGTAAAAAAAAATCTCTGTATTAGTGTTATACAGGGTAACTGAGTTCATACCTAGTTCTGATGCAGCCATTCTTACATAAATTTCTTGTCCATTTTCAGTGAATTCTCTCATGTCAACCAGGTCAACAAACCAAAGCAAGCACCCGCTTCCTCCATTTCTTATGTCTAAATTTGCATAAGCTGTGCATGAGCAGTTCTTTTTGCAGAGATTCTTACATTCCTCAAGATTCACGCTGTAGTTAAACCAGGACTGTCGCGAATCTGGCAACTTCACCCTAGAGTGCTTAAGAAATCCATCACTAGAGCAGTTTAATGGAGTCTTTCGGACACACCCGTCTGACCAAAGTTCAGTGTCCCATTTTTTGGGAAATTTTGGTACAAATCCTTTCAGGCAACTGCATTGTGGGGTGTTAGTTGCATTGCAGATACCATATGAACCACAGAGTCCATAATTGTCACAATCATCCATTTGTAATGTAATATAAACTTCCCAACGTTGTGTTCTCTCAATCCATCTTTTGCGCTGCCAATATCCATCTTGAGTTAACACCATCATTGAAAAAACTGAGCTATTACGAAGGTTGACCATGTAATATACCTCCTTCTCATTCAGCACAAAACCAAAGGTAAATAAAGGATTTTGCTTTAGTTCAGGTCCGCCACTAAAACGCAAGCCATTCCAGGGACCAAGTCGAAATCGCACAACTGTACCCTCTCTGAGTATAAACTCTGGAAATCCACCGACCTCTGCCCTGTTAGTAAAATTACCATGAGAAGGATCATCAGGACTCTTCCAGGAGGACATGTAACGATCCAGACCTGTGATTAAGTTCCTTCCGAACTTCATTCCTGGTAGCACTATATCACCTGGATAATCGAAGCTCTGCCACAAGAAGTTTTCAGGATTGTTGTCGTTCTCCTCTTTGACAATGAGGTTTCCTGAATTCAAGAGCTGTGCAACTGGCCTACGAGCGGGCCTGGATGAGTTGGAGGACCAAACAGTGCTCCCGTTATGATTTAGAAGGACTAGAATCCCCTGCTTGGTAAGTTTCAGAACACCTGACAAATCTTCGAGGGGAGCTTCTCTGTTGGCCACCCATACAACAGTCAGGGGAGATATTTTCCCATACCATATCCCCAAGAATCTCTTTGTGCTGGAACCTGGGCTAAAGAAACCTAGCTCAAAATTTCCACCGACTGAAACGATCGTCTCACCATCTCTAATTGACTGATCAGTTACATTCAAGGTGTCCGCTGCAATGGATATGGTTAGACTAGAGAACATAAAAGAACAAATAAGAAGTATGGCAAAGCTTTCCATGGATGATACTCCGAAAGATTTGATAGCAGACTATGTAAATGGCATCCTTAGCGTTGTTTTCATTTAAGTTATAATGTTTCACCAATGATCATACCAGATAGTTGAAACCCAACCTTCTCTCTCCTCTCTCTGCAGCCTAATGCGGAAGCAAATATCACAATATGTATACCTACAGCAACAAATAATAACAACTCAAACCGAAATAATTATGGTCAAACTAAATCTATTAACCAATGAACAGATACTACGTAGATACTAAAAATCTTGGACCAAATCAAATAAAAATCTATTATAAGAAATAAATAATTATAAAGCTTTACTACCATAAGACGTTTCGTCTAAAACTCGTGGTTTCAATAATTAGCTTAAAACAAAAGGTTGATCTCTATGTACTAAACAAGCTAATCTTCCCCAAGAATACCTCAATTATTGTACAGTTTATGTCTCTCTTTATATTCTCAATGGAACAAGAAAAACTAACTTTAGCTCTAAGTTTAAGCTCTCTTTTTTTTACAAAGGAATCTCTCTTTTTTTTTTTTCTTGACTCCTATATGTGGCAATATATAGAGAAACAAAACCTTTTCCTTTTAGGTTTTCCAAAAGCCAATCCTATCAAGGTTTTTGTGGCTAATCGTAGCTGTTCAAAGCAAAGAAAATCCCATGGCTTTTAAAACAAAGCCAACACATGGGTTGACCAACTTTAATGTGTCCAACAATCTCCTCTTTCAACCCCATTAGGAGAAAATCAAACATCACGACATCTCACTTAAGTAGTATTTGGTTCATAGAATGGAATAGAAGAATAATAGGATAAATATTCTATGGAATAGAAAATGGAAGAAATAGAATAGAATATGCGTTATGATGTTTAGTTGAATGGAATGGAATATAATAAGAAATAGTATTAATGTATTTGGTTGGTTGGAAGAATATATTTGGAATAAATTCAAAAGATCATTTTACCCTTTAATAAATTAATTATAAGTTATAATAATAATAATTATAATAAAATAAAAAATTATTAATATTAATTAATTATTATTTATCACTTTTTTATTAATTAAAATTTTTAAATTCCACCATTACTGATCAAAATTTTTTTAACTATTAATAAAAAATATTTTTCGCATAATTAATTAATAAAAATAAAAATAAATAAAAATTTATATTTCTTGTTTTATCTTTTCTCTTTCCCTCTCCATTTCTTTTTCTTTTTTCTTCCTCACCGTCTAAACCAGAGCTCTTCTCTCTCTGCAGATTCTTCAATGGTTTATCGCTATTGACCGCGTCGGCCCAATCATTGACCACCAATGACCCGCACTAGTTTCATCTCAATTTACACATTTTCAATCCTTTCAGCCTTCTTATTTTGTTTTTTAAGTTGGTTATTTCAAAAAAAAAAAAAACTTAGAAAAGCTGGATCTAATTTTGAAAACCTAGATCTAAAATTTTTATTTTTCTGGTTTCTTCCTCACTATCTATGAGGATTTTTGTTGATTTTATATTTTTTATCTTTGCAAAGAAAGCCTTCAAGGAAGGTACAGGTGAAAGGCAAAATGAAGAAGAGAACAAGGTACTGATTTTATATTTTTTTTCCATAAAAATGATTATTGCCGATAGCCTGGATTTTTTTCTATAAAACCGAGGAGTAAGGCATGAATAAATGCAAAATTAATTAAAAAAATTGATAAGAGAAGCATCACTGTGAGGAGTTGTAAATTTTGTTAAAATAGCAAAGAAGAGAAAGGAACAAGGAGACAGAAATAAACGAGAAAGAAGATAGATTACAAGGACAGTATTGAAAAGTTAGAAATTTATTAACTTTGCTTGCTGAAGAAATTGTAAGACCTGATTTTACACTATTGTAGACCTTAATTTTATAAAATTGATAACGTAAATGAAATAAATAATGAATATTAATTTTCACTTGGGTAAAAAGCTCCTTAACAAATAATGAGAATGGGGCCATTTCTGTGAAATATACTATGGGCGAATACTATAAGGTACAGCTCGCCAATGGGCAAACAAAATTATTATGATGATCGCCAATGAATGATGACAAGGGCGAATAGGCGAGTTCGCCAAGTTAATTGAATATGATAATTGCCCGAATGGGCGAGGGTTTGTGATCGCCCATATGAATGAAGTAAATTAGAAAGATTAATGTGATCGCCAACTAGTGGTATAAATCATAACAAAGTGGCGAGAAGAGCAATAACCGTTGATCGCCAACAATGTGACAATTTCGGTGATCGCCAAACCTATATGTAATAGCCACGAAAAGGAAATCATCTTGTAATTTCCAGCTATTGAGTTGGCGAGCTAATGTCTCAAGATTAGGAGGTGAACTGGAATCAGCTTGTGTGGACAAAATGGAAATAAAAACTAACGATATGGGAAATAAATTCAAACCATTGCAGCAAAAATAAACTTTGTAAGTCATACGGTTGAAAACAATAAATTGAGAAAAGTTAAAGTCAATAAAGGAATTAACCTTATTGGTTGAGGAATAAAACAAAGTCAATAGAAGCAGAAAAAGGCGTGTGGAAGGGAGACTTTCACACCAGCTTAAGCTGCTGTTTTCTTCATGCATTAAATGAATGATTGACCCATGAAATGATGAAAGAAATGGAATAAAGGCCAAATGATAAATTCTGATTGGATTAGCATGGCTATATAAGAAGAAACACTTGAGGAAAACCGATTTAGCAAACTTCATCTTCTTCACGAGAGCTATGCAATTGCAAGTTCATTTCCTCTCAACTCTACTATGTCCGATTTACTAAACTTCATCCTTAAGTTGGCTAAATAAGAAAACCTGGTTGCAAAACCTTCCTCCATCGTTGATGAGCTAAAGGAATAAGCAAAGTAAGGCCAACATAAGACAGAAAGAGTTCTATTCTGGAAAGTGCAGGTGAGATTTAATGGTTTCTTGAGATTGAATGATATATTTTTATGATTTCAAGTATGAGAAGCATGGTTATAGTGTTGCTTTTGATTAATTCTTGTTAGATCATAGAAATAGAATAAATTCATAGCTTGAAGTAGATGAAGAATAAAATGAAACTGAGTTGCAATTGTAGTAGGATGATGGGAAAATAATCGAGAATGAATAAGGAAAGTAATGGAAATGGTGTAAGAGTGATGAGAATGGCGACTATGGTGATCGCCCATGTTGAAAGTTAGTAATCGCCAATGAGGCAATAAGGTAATAAGTAACTCGCCATATTAAAGTCCATGTTCAAATGGGCGAGGTCGCCCAACGCCAGTGAATTCATGGGCGAGCCCACTTCTGAGTAGAAAGCCACGTATGGCAAACTCAAACAAGGCGAGTTGAATGTTGGGCGAGCTCCCAAATTTATTAATGACGAGCAATGGCGAGCGAGCTCCCACTTGTAAGCCATTTGATGAATGGTGAGCTCGGTTGGGCGAGCTAGTAAGAACTTTTGTGGGCGAGTTATTTGATTATTAAGTCTCGCAAAGTGTTAGAAATGTTGAAAAAGGAAATATTAATAAAATTTATAAATTATTTTGCAGCCGAAAATTATGGACTCGATGAATGTGATTAGGAAGGCGAGCAGAAAGCAAGGCTTCGTTGGACTAGATAAGGGAGATGTGTGTGAAGTGAATGCATGTCCTGTGGAGTTAAATATTATCAAAATATTGAGAAATCGTTTTGGTTTATGACATGCATTGGTTTGATAATTGTTTTGTTTTAGGCGAGCTAAAAGTCGACCCCTATGTATGCTTGGGCGAATTGGTACAGGGCAGGCGAGCCCTCCTTTTTCTGATGTTGGGCCAATTGTTAAAGGCGGGCGAGCCAAACCTTTTATGATTTTGGGCGAAGAACCCTTTTATGTTCTTTTGGGCGAACAACCATGTTTTATTGAAATCCAGGCGAGCCAATGGATGGCAAACCCTTTTATTATACCTTGGGCGAGTGACCCTTTTATAATGTTTGGGGCGGGCGATCCCCTTTGTTAAGAAAATTATGGGCGAGCCAATTTAAATTGTTTTGATTGTAATGGTTGGCGGGCGAATATTAGTTCACTGCATTCTTAAGTTGACCATGGACGAGTCGGACTGGCGAGCTGACCATGGCGAACAGGTTTCACTTTTCCAAAATTTTTCAACGGAAAATGAACTATTTTTAATATCTTTGAAAATAGAAAATATAAAACCTTTTGAGGTAAATTGACTATGGGCGAGTTGATCATGGGCGAACTAGCCATGGCTAGCCAATTTAACCCGTGCCTTTCTCACATGGAATTCAGTGAGATTGTGGGCTGTTTTTAAAACCTTTTTGGAAAGAAAATCATTTTGAGAAAATGATGAAATTATGAAATTATTCCTTAAAGGTTTTTCATGAGATATAACTTGATTTGAGACTTTAGGCCCCTAGTTTCATGCATTATTATGAGTTATGAGGCTGATGGACCCGCCAAGTCATCAGTGATCTCGAGGTCACCTGGCAAGTGGACCCGAGGACCACCTATAGATTATGGCCATAGATCTAGCTGAGATAGCCATGAGGGGCGATGGCCTACGGGTGCACCCCAAAAGCGGATGATTATTCCGTTCTTGCAAGGGGGAGGGGGAACGATGATAGCATGATTTATTTATAGGGTGATGCCTAGTCTCAACTTACAGATTTTGTTTACTGAAAGGATTTATTAAATCCTATTTACTGTTTACTTCATTTTATTATAAACTGTTGAGCCAATGATTTGAATGGGGTATTGAGAGTACTACTTACTATAAGAACTGTTTTCCTATTTAATATGATTTTAGGAAAATAAATATTTGGTGGTATATAGTTTTGGTTTTATAAAGCAGCATATGTCTTCTTTACTGAGCGCATAGTTCACTCACCCCTTTGTTTTAACTCCACAGATAAAAGACACAGAGTAAGAGAATTAGCTCTCAAATGGATATAACTACATATAAAGCGCTAGGGCAAATTAAGTTAAAAATGACAGGTACAGTCTCCTCTCCTTTACATTTCAGAAATAGGTATACAGTACTACTTTATTAAAATAAGGACAATAGGGGATGTCAGATGTAAGGAAATATGAAAAGAATTTCATATTCCATATTTGTTAAATAAATGTTGTCATTTATCAATATCACTGTAGAATGTTAATGGCATCGCAGACAGCCCAACCGCCAACTGGAAAAGTTGTATAGAAATACGTGAAAAATGTGGTAACGGACTGTTACAGAAATGCAAATTGGAATTCTAAGAGCTTGGTATATTTTTTGTTTTTTTAGAAACAGCAATAGAAAATATGTTTGTCAACATGTTTTTATTTTCAAAGAATGAAAATGAAAACAAAATTTTTAAAATTGTTGAAAATAAAAAATTTTTATTTGTATTGTTTTCAAAAACATATTTTTATTTTTGTGCTATTCATAAGTAAGTGAAACAGTATTTATATATTAATATAAAATTAATATTTTTATAATAAAAATATAAAATAAAATTAATTAATTTTTTAAAATAAAATAATATTAAAATTTAATATAAATTATTATTTAATTCAAAAATAAATATTTAAAATTAATATATTTATTTTAATATAAAAAGTTGAAAACATAAAAAGCAATTAAATATAAATTATATTAAAATCTAATATTATAATATTATTTAATTTAAAATTGTATAGTAATTTATTGAATATATTATGTATTTAAATAATATAATTTATTGTAATTTTGATATATTAATAATTAATATTATTACTAAGTACTATTATCTAATATAATAAATTATTATTTTACTAAACAATATTATTATTTAATATTATATTCTTTCAATTAAATTTAAAATATATCATTGCTACTATTAAATAATTTAATACTATTAAATAATTGAATACTTAACATAAAAAATATAATTTATATTAAATATGATATATTTTAATAACTATATAAGTTAAATATATTATTTAATAATTTAATGTTATTAAAATTAAATTAAATTAAATTAAATAATATTATTAATATGATTTATAATTAGTAATTCATAGTATTAATATATAAATTTAGAATATTACTAATCTAAATTATTATCTAATAAAAATTAATATTAAAAATTGTTTGATATTAATTATTTTAATTAAATTATTTTATTTAATATTATATATAATTATAATATTATTTAATTTATATTAAATTTTAATATGATTAAATGAAAATGTTTAATATTAGTATTAAATAGCATAAAATAATATTACTTAATATTACATACATAATATTATTTAATAAAATATATTATTAGTTTTATTAAATTTTAAAAATTTTATTTCATGAATTAAATTATTATATTTAAATCAGTTTAAATATTTGTTTCCAGTGCATAATAATATTAATCAAACATGTTTTCTGTTTATTAGAATTTGAAAACAAAACAAAAACAAAATTTTTAAAAACAAGAAACAGAAAATAGAAAGCAGGAAACAATTCTAAACGACTCTTAAGCAATGAAAAAATATTCAATGCTTTTTGCTGAATTAAAAATATGTGGAATCACAATTCTTAACCCATTAACAAACCAATCAAAGGAAAGTGTGGGCCCCAAAGAAAATGGCCTGAAAGGAAAATTCGTTTAACCTGACCAACAGCTAATTAAAGTTTACATTGACCAAAGTATTTATCATGGCCAGCTCATAGTGTAACTCAATTGTGTCTCTAAAAAATGTTTTAATCAACATATCAACTAGATTCTTATCTTTATGAATTTTCTTCAATTGCATATCTTGTTCGTCAATCACTGAGCTCATCAATGTTATCTAACATTGATGTGCTTCATCTTAATAGAGTACATGGTGTTCTTATTCAAATCCAATGCATTCTAACTATCACAAGCACAACATACTCTTTTTAGCTTATCCCTAATTGAAGAAGAAATAATTTCATCAAAAGCATTTCTTTGCTTGCTTTGATTGCTCCAACATACTCACCCTTTATGATTGACAAGGCAACACACTTTTACCGCTTAAATAATACACTTTTACAACATACTCTTTTACACTTTAATTTACAATTTTCATGTTCCTTTTAGTTTTTTTTTGTAAGAATTTATTTAAACTTATTATATTATACTTATTAACTATTATGTATTTTAATATGGGTTTATATATAGTGCATTGATAGTGTATATACTCTATACATTGTCAATGTACCAAAGATTGATATCTCATTAATGAGTAAATTAAAAAGATGCCAAGCCCTTTAAAAATAAATACAATTTTTTTTTCAATTTGCTTAAAAGGGCTCAACAGCTTTTTAGTTTCCCCATTAATGAGATGTCAAATTCTGGTACATTAATATTTTTTATATTTTATTAAATTTTTAAAAAGATAACAGAATTTGAGCGGGTTTCAACTTATTTATTGTATGTAAAAATGGGTTTGGGAAAAAAATTAAACCCAAAAAGTCTAGCCAGGTCAAGCGTGGGCTCACTTTCAAGCCCTTAAATAAATTGCCTAAGCTTGGCTTGGACCCGGCCCATAAGCACCTCTAGTTATGTGAAAGTAAGGGTAATTTAAAGGAATTTTGAAATATCATCTCTTTAGGTGAGAAGGACCCTCTTGAAATTCCTTTTAAATTTTGAAAATTTTCAAACTTTTTTACCAAAAATAATAGATTTTAGAATTTTAAATATCCTGATTGAAATAAATTATTCTCTAAAAATTGAGCCCATTTGGATGAGAGACTTTTAAAAGTGGTTTTTCAAAATTCTTTTAAAACTATCCCATTTATTACACATAGCATAACCAACTATTAAATCATCATCATGAAAACTTTATCCTAATACTGGGTAGGCTATATGAATCAATATATGACTTCATGTTAAGTCTTTAACATGAATTATCCTCATCTACTCATTCCTATCCAAAGTAATGTGTTCTTCCAGCTCCAATTTTGCCATATCTTTTTTGATTACTTTTTTTTTAAGTGTTCTTCGGTTTTTCCCTTGCATTGACTCTTTTCACATTATTCATAGTCTTCACTTTTCTAACTAGCGTGTCCACAGGTCTACATTCGTATGTGTCCAAATCAACGTAAACGATATTTACTCATCTTGTCTTTTAATAGGTGCCATTCTAACCTTTTTACGAATATCTTCATTTTTTTATTTATCTTTTTTTGCATATCTGCATATCCATCGCAGTATTCGCATTTTTACTACACTTATTTTCTGTGTATGCAATCTTTTAGTTGCCCAACATTATCTACCAATAGAACAATATTGATCTAAAAAAATAAATATATTTTTATTTAAATTAGTATATATTTTATTTTATCAAATATTATTAATAATATCTATAAATTTTATAAATCAAACTAAATTCATATTATATAATTTATTTTATGTCTTTCTTTTTCTTAGTTTCATCAAATTTTAATAGTCAAATTTTTTTAAAAATAATATTTATCCAAATAATATAATTAGAAATACTAGTATTTCTAATTTATAAATTTTAAAATATTTTTATTTAAAAATTCTTTAAAATTTTAAAATTATTCCATTAAATTGCCCATAGACCAAATCTACCCAAAGCAAGGGAACCTTTAAAGCAAAGCCAATATACGTGCGGGATAACAACCAAAAAAAAAATATACGTGCGGGACCAGCTCTAACGCGTCCAACACTCCCCCGCAACCGCGATGGCTAAAAATTCTTACTCCATTTGGCAGTGACGTACGAAGCTGATTCAACAATCAATGAATGCCAAAACTGGAAAATGACTGGACAATTTGTTTCTTGCCAGTAAGTCAATAAATCTTTTCTCTTTTTTCTCAAGGCAGGTTTCCCGTTCATAAAAGTTATCTTGATTGTGATTGACGCGCAACATTTTTATCTAACCAAAGCAAGAAGACCTGCCAATGTTACATTGATTCTATTGCCCAGTTTGAGACTAGACTTAGTTTGTATAAATTTCATGTTCTTCTGTTAAAATTCATATTAACATATCAAACACAAAATTAATTTTTAGCTGCTGTTATATTTATGTATAATTTTTATTAAATTTTAATTCATATAATTTTTATATTATGTCCCTATATCATATCAAAGATTATAGGATTTATTAAAGCCCTGGGATCAGCATTACTTATGAAGGAAGAACAAATATCAACAAGTACTTGGTTTGGATTATTCAGCTGACCATTTCTTCAACTTGCACTGACTGGCACTCTCAGATTCAACTTTCTAGCAGTAAAGTTCGAGTTGGTTGATGACTGAAGTTGCAACTATTTACATTCCAATATCACTATGAGACCTTGTCAGACTTCATGGAAACCCAAATTGTAATATTCCGTCAGGATTAAGCTAGTTAATACTAATATGAATTACTATACAACCAAACCACCGAGATAGAAACAGAGACCAATCTCTAAGCTCCTAGGATGAACAGTTACTTTGGGGAATTTTGGAATGATTCAAAACAAAATGAAAGTTCATCTATCATCCATTTGCACGCGTGTTGCGTGTTATACAACAAGGCAATCTGCCTCAAATTTGAATAAAAGAAGAGGAGTAATAGTAAGTTAGAATAATCAACTTATAAAAACTCTTCCAATTCAAATAAAATAAAACAAAAAAAATCAATATAATATAGTCAAGATTTTATATTCAATATAATATAATATAAAACAAAATATGGCAAGGAAATGACATCCTTGATGTTGTTAAGGTTATTGAATGTTTCACCAATATCCATACCTGATAATTGGGAACCACCTAAGTAAATATCGCAATACATAATAAGCAACGAATGATAATAACTCAAACTAATAACAATAATCAATATAATATAGTCAAGATTAGTCTATTAACCAATAAACAGATGCTAAGTAGATAGTACACCAGTAATAAGCATAAATAAAAGCATTACTAAATTTAACGTGAAAAACTCTCTTATATAAAGAGAAAAAATCGCAAAGCAAATTGGATAAAAATCTACTAGAAGAATTAAGCAATTATAAAGTTCTAATATCCTAAAATCTTTTGTCCAAAACCTAGAGTTTAAACAATAGGCCTAAAATAAAAATGTTCATTTTTTTTGGATTAAACAAGATAAATGTATCCAAAGAATATCCCAATTATTGTACAGTTTATGCTTCTCCTTACTCAATTGGATGTTAACTCATATTATTTATTCTGATCCAAAAAATATGAACCACCAACTAAGAATTTGAATTAGTTCATATTTTAACGAGTCATTAGTCCTTTTCAGTGAGAGTTTGGGACCATCAGAAAAAATGTGGAATATATTGTATTTAACAAGGACTAGTTTTCTTGTCTTTTTAACTATTCTCAAATATAAAAAGAATCTTTCATTAATCAAGAAAACAACTTGAATTTTTCATGTCAATGGATGCTGATTCATGTGATAATATAGTTTACTCTTTTCTTAGTTATTTCGAATTCCAATCTGTTGAAAGATTTTAGAAAATTTATTAAACTAAAATAAACTTGTTTGAACAAAAAAAAGTACCGACCTAATTTTAAAAACCATCCATAAAAAATATTGATTCAAAGAATATGATTAAAAAGTAGGTAGTAACCTAATAACAATTCAAAGTACCTAATCACACTCATTGTCAATCTTTCGAAAAAAAAAAGTTGGCTACCTTTGCCTTGTCCATTACTTTGGTTATAACCATAAAATTTTCTATGTGGAATTTTGTTACCAGTAGCCTTTTCTTCTCATTTTTCTTTCAATATTATCATGTTAAGTGTCACTAAAACATTTTATTTTACTCATTTAATGAATGGTTTAATTTTAAAAAAGAATATCTAATGTTTTTCCCTTTTATCAAGTTAAAAGGAAGCAAACATACACAAATTTTCCCTCCTAAACAGAAATAACAAATATAAATATAGATTTTATATTTGATACACTGATTGTAAAATGTTTTAAATTCACAAACAATATTAAAATTTTATTATATGTGCCATTTCCTTTTTTGTAATTATAATTTAATATACCCTACGGAGCATATGTCTTCTTGTTAATTTTGTTTATAAAATTTAAAAATTTTACTGACTGTGCAATAATAATTTGTTATTAACATAAACCAAAAACACAAAGATTTTTTGTTATTTATAAATAAATAAAAAAGAAAAGAGAGAAAAATTACTCATGCGTGAACGACGGACTGTGTTATCTTGGACAAAAAGCCCATTTGTAGTGCTATGTAAAACCCCAACCGTGTTTTCTGTCAATCCGTTTGAGGCGCTGCCAAAACCCACTGTGAGTTAACACCATTCTTGAAGGAAAGCGATTACGAAGCTTGAAGCCGTAATATGCCTCCCTCTTATTGAACGTAATTCCAAATATAATTAGCAGGCTCAGTTTCAATACCGCATTCCATTCCAAGGTCCAGAACGAAATCGCACAATTGATACCTTGCTGAGTCTAGGAAAACCACCACCAATATGTGAAATTAGAATGATACGAAAACCATAAGAACGAAATACTTGAAAGTGATTCGGATTAAAATTTAATAAATTATATATGAATAAAACAAAAATTAAGAAAATTTATGTACATAAAATTTTCGTATGTTACTCAATAAAAATACAATTTGTATAACACAAATTACCAGATCTAGCTGAAACCAATCCCCTTTGTGCCATGACTGTTTATGACGGTAATTCTTGCAGAAAGGAAATGGGTATATGGTTCAACTATATCAATCAATCATCAATATAATAAAAGTTATAAAGATTTCTGCTTCCTCAATCGATCACATCTTTTGCCCCCTCTTTACCAACGTTTGCCCTTGTCCCCTCAATCTGTATGTCATTCTACAGTGCGCTTACAATGTGCTAGGCGCATGTGCAGTATCTTGCCCTAAAGCTACAGGCACTCATAGAGAAGCCTGTGTTTCGCCTGCAAGTTGTTTCTGGCTATCACAGGTTCTGTCCATCTCTCCCTTCGCACTTTGCTTCCAAATTGTTTCCAAAATTCAATTGAGTGGGTCTGCTTTTGGGACTCGATTTGTCTCTCCGTTGTCTTCCTTTACTCAAGGTTGATTTGATTTTCCTTACAATCCTCATGGATAGGCCTGTGTCTCGCCTAAGTCTCTTTTCCAACCATGTTAGGTTGTGTCCATCCCTTTATTTGCACCTTCTCGTTTCCTATTCAGCTCGATTTGTACTTGCTTGCAAAAATCAATGGTGTGGGTCGACTGTTGGGCTCAATTTGTTCCACGCCTGTACTTCTCTGCTCAAGGTTGATTTGATTCAACTTGAGATTATAATTGGTTTCCCCATTACAGGTGGGTTTTGCTGTTGGGTTTTCGAATCTTACATTCGGTTCGCACTCTTACCTTGGGAAAATACTGGGTCTCTCCATCAACCCGAGCTCTCTTTTAGGTTACCATGATTGCTTCTGTTACCTTTTGTACTTCCTCTGTTCTCTTTTGTTCCATTTAATCCAACCCAAAGGCACTTCCAATGTTTCTGCCATTCTCTACCTCAAGCCCCTCCAAGTCTCAGTTCCACTTGGTCTCTCTCTTTCTTTGGGTTTTCTTTGTCTTTCAAAAGCAAAAAGGGAAAAATTGCACCTTGACAGAGTAGCATTTATTTCATCTGCAGGTAAATTCCATGCTTTTGCGTAAATTTCAAAGTTGTTATTCATTAAATTATGTGTAAATTTCAAAGTTGTTATTCATTAAATTATTGAAATTTTGTGTCCTTTTTTATAAGATGAATTGAGTAGTAGAAATCTTCCAATTAAGCAACAGTTTTGAATCATCTTTGATTTTTTTGCTTATTTTTGGCAATTTTATGACATGTTCTTTTTAAAAGAGAATTAATCTAATTGCATAATATTCTTGTCTATACTATTAAAGCGCATGCATTTTCCGTTTCCTGGTGATGCCATGCTGAAGGCTTAGTCGGTTGCCATGTTGGTGTTTGTTATTCACATTTGTTTTCCCTGTTTTGTTGTATTTTTCCTTTGTTTTGGGTTTCCTCTGCACTGTTTGCTTTTGTTGGTGGGTCTAGGTTGTCTTAATGCTGGGTCCTGCATTGCTGTGGCTGTTTTATATCTTTGCTCTTTGACCGTTTATCCTTTTGCCAGAAGTTGGTTTGCTGTGGCTCCTCTGTTTAATGGGTAAAAGATAAGTTTATTTTGTCTCAAAGCTCTCTTTTTTGACTTTTTTTCCTTGTGGGCCCCTTTTGCTTAGGGAAGCTTCCTTTTGTGCTTGATTGGAGGGCATAGTGGGTGTACTTTCTCTCCTTCCTCTTGGTTGTCTAAGTCTTGCAATGCTCCTTTCTTGCCGCCATTGTTTGCCTTTTCTCTTTTCATTATGACTAACATGTTCTTCTCTTGTGCTCTTTGAGCCAAAAGGATTTAGCTGCACGGCGATTTGGCTCTTGCTCCATTTCATTTCAGTTTTCTTTGCCTTGCTCTACATGCTTTTCTTTGTTGTTTTGCACCACTCGATTATAGAGAAAGAAGATAGATTCCCCTCCCCAAATCAATCGGGTATCCAATTCGAATTCGATCAATCCATTCCATTTCCAAAAAGCTAATGGTTTATGCTCTGTTATCTACTTTTCTGACGCTGTCCTTCTCATTTGTCAATTTCTTTTTCCCTTCAACGGAACGGGACATCTAATGAAGACAAAGTTCCAGGTTATTTCTTTCTCACTATTCGAATCTGAGCTGAACATGAAGTGGAAGCTGAGTAGCAGAGAGATGAAGAACACTTGGAAGAGTAGCAAAGCCAATGGAAAGTCATTGGAGGTGAGGAAAGACAGGAAATCTGGTATGAGAATGAGTGGATCGCCTAAGAAAGGAGGTCACGATGGGAAATACAATTGGGCTTGAGATTGGGGTCGAGAAAGAGGTTTTCTATGTTAAGGATCTAAGTTCGAAGATGCCGATGAAATCATGACTGATTGGGTAGGCGATGATGGTGATTGTCACAATATATTTCAAGAATGCCGGTGGAAAAATACGAGAAGCAGCTATCAATAACATGAAGACCTATGCATGGATAGTTATTTGTGGGGTAATATCAGAGTATATTGGTTCTGAAGAACAAGCTGTACCGAGTATGATATCGAAAAATACAGGTGATTGATCTTGCGTGATATTAATCGATGATCCATCTTTTATTTTGTTCGACTTTTCTCAAATTATTTGCTATGTATTCTTTAAAATTCTAGCTTGATATTTAGAGGTTTCTAAGAAAGTTGGTTGATCATTTCCCCCATCGTTCTTCATTTTGGATGGACAGCATGTGTGGTAGATTTTTCAGCTTTTTTGACTTAAAAATCTTTTGCTATTATTGTTGGTATTTGTTTTGTTGCGAGTGTTTTCAATTTGACCATGCGGAATATTTGTCTCCCGAGACAAGTAACTAATTTGATAAAAAGGGATTGTTACATTAAAAAAGGTCTTGCTTACTATGTTAATATTTCATTTTTCTCATTTTTTTCTTCTTTTTAAGTGTTGTCTTATGAAGGCTTTTTGGCTCTCTTTCTTTATGTTAAGATACATGTTTTATCTTCTAAAACCTTATTTTCTTTGGAAAATAATGTTCAAATAAAAGAATTAAAACTTGAATCATTTAGATTGATGGTTGGAAGTAACGGGCTAATTATGGTATTCTAAGGTTATTAAGCAACAGCCATGATAAACCATCTTGAGCAAAGTGTGATTGAGAAGTGTAAGGTAGCGATAGGTGTTGTGACAATGACGTTTAATTGTACAAGAAATAAATTAAGAGGTGCCTTCTGGGTGTACATCAATTTGATAAGATTTTTTTTGTTTTTATTTCTTCGTATTTGTTGGAAGATTTTTTTTTTATTTCTTCCTATTAGTATTATGCTAAATTTGCATAGGAGAAGTACAAAAAACAAAATTTATTTTATATAATTGCTGATATACTTCAATGCCTAGATGAACTTTGAATAATAGTAGGAATTATGGATAAAAAAAGAAAACCTTAAAGGAATGCTTGGCAAACTGAGTCTCTTGAGGATGCTTTCAAGGAATCAACATCCCCGATGTCATAATATCAAGATATATGGTGATGCCATGATTCAAGTAAGGAAATCACAAACATAATATATTCTAAAGAGATCGGTTCAAAAAATTTTGAAGTTTTAATTCAATGAGAAAAAAAGCCATTTTCTTTTCAGAGTTTCAATCAATTTTCAGCTGCTTATATTTGGATAGTTTTTTCTCAATATATGTGAAAATAAGAGATGTACATGCCCTACAACTAAGATTTAATAAGCTTTTGAAGAGATTTGTGATTGACTATGTATATTGTGTGTAATGCTGAGCCTTTAAATAAATATTGTTTAATCTTTCTCATTTTCCAGTTTAACCCTTTTTGAAACTCAAGCTTTGTACTACAATCTATGTGTACGTTATTATTATGTACAGATTAATTTGTTTAGAATCTTACTGTGTAATATGTTTAGGTTATCATTATACTTCATTTGTAGACAATGTTGCAAAGTAACGTGGCTTGGAAAAACCTTTGCATCAATTTATTCCTACTTGGCTAAATCCCCAATCACACATAGATGAGTCAAAAGCTGTTCCAAGGTATATATTTTACCTAAACTAAAGCACTCTTTTCTTTTTTTTTTCCCTTTTTTTTTGCCATTTTTGGGTTTATATTATATTATGGCCTTTTATTTCAACATTACTCCCGTTTCAACCTTACTTACAATCATTTCAACATTTCATATCCAGGTTTTTTTTTAAATTCAAATAATTCCATTTCTATATATATATATATATATATATATATATATATATATATATATAAAGAGACAAAGAAACTAAAACAAGATACTCTAAACCTTGGAGTATTCCAGCATGCCTGATGTTGCTTCTGACCACCCTAATGCTGGATGTGGCCTAAATTTCAAAACACCTCCAGGCTCTTGGAAGCTACCTAGCAAGTGTCAAAAATTTAAAAGCAAGTTAGTGCTTCCCTTGAGCAAGGTTAATCATTTCTTTGTTTGGCTACCAGATAAAGATTTGCACCAATACGATGTGAGTTCTTTCTTCATTTACGTTTCTTATGTTTGTTTTTGCCTTTATTCACAGGTTCTTGATTGCTATTTTAAATAGAAATAGGTTACTGTAACAGCAGGGGAGACAGATCTATGATGTTGTCAATATTTTCAGAAGTGCTGGGGTGATTTTTCTTTTTTATTATTTTTTTATTTCTTGGTTTGTGATTTGTTTGAAAATGATTTTTTCTTTTCTTTATTTGATGGATATTTAGGTTCTTATAAGAAAGGCTATGAAACAAATACATGGAAAGGTTTTAGGACAATTCCCAAGTCTTTACAAGATCTAAGGTAAATTCAGACCTTTCTTTTATTATTGGAATGAGACTCTGCCACTGTTGTGGTGGATTTGGATGCAGATACGGATGCGCACTCAGTTTTGGACTGATAGATGGATGATTTTCAATAGAATTTAGAGAATCGTGCACAACATTCTCTTGCCTCCTATGTCTTGTGGGAAAACATGATTAATGTACAACCAGATTTTTAGGAGATTTTGCAATAGTTTGTATCCCTAGAATTTGGCTGATTTGGTTAAGAATATTCCATAAATCATGGGATTTGATAGCCTAGTTAGTTTCCTTTTCTATTGCTAGGGTTATTATATACATACATAGCCACTTTGTACATATTTTCTTAATGAGATATACAGCAGAAAATTCTTTTGTTTCTCAATTTACGTCATGGTATCAAGAGCTTTATGTTTTTTCTTAGAAATCAGTCATCTTTTCAGCCTTCATTGCTGATTTTTCTGCAGTTTCTTTTTCAACCTTCATTGTTGATATTTTCTGCAGTTTCTTCTTCAGCCTTCATTGCTGATTTTTTTACCTTAGGCCTTCATCGCCATTTTCTCATCTAGCCTTCATCATCAAAATTTGTTTCTGTTCATCTCTTTTGGCTCGATTCTGATTCTCTTGTTCCAGCCTTCATCGCTGTTTTTTTTTGCTCTGTTCTGCTCTGTTTTCTAAAGAAAAAACAAAGTATTTCAAGTGTTCTTTTTCCAGCCTTCATAGCTTGATTTTTCCTCTCTTCTTCATCATTGACGGTTTCTCTTTGTTGCTTGGCCTTTGTTGCCGATTTATCCCTGATTCTCACCCATCTTTCAACAAGCATTGATTTGTAAAAAATGTCGGTAGTTGCAGAAACAACCACTGCAACACCAAAGGAGTCCGGCAATCTCAACCAAGAAGAGGTCAAGAGGCTGAGATCTCTAATTAGTAACCTTGACAAACCTTCAGGTACTTGTTCATTGGTGTATTCAGGTAAGTTTCCATCCTCTATTGGATTAAATGTCTCGGATACAACCTTTGCTAACTCCTGGATCATGGATTCAGGAGCTACCGACCATATGACCCACTCACCAAATGTCTTTTACACATACTCCCCATGTCCAAGCAATAGGAAAATAGCTACAGCTGATGGTTCTTTGACTACTGTAGCAGGTGTAGGAGATGTTAAAATAAGCCTATCATTGACCTTAAAAAATGTTCTTCATGTCTCTAGATTATCCACAAACCTTGTCTCTATCCAAAAGCTTACTCAAGATTTATGTTGTAATGTGATTTTTCATCATAGTCATTGTGTATTTCAGGACAAGGATTCGGGGAAGACGATTGGACATGCTAGAGAATGGGATGGTGTAATGACCTTCTTCTATACAATAGTGCACTAAATTTTTTTCATTCTCTACTTACATTGTTGGGCTGTATGTAATGTCTCAACAATAACTCATAAGCTATATTTATAATAGCTATATAAAAATTATTCAACATTTGGTCCCAGTCCAAAACATTCTAAATAAGCATGTGTTCATCATCACATAATATTATACTTAACCAATATATAATCACCAAGTTGCATGCATCGATATTTAACATAGTTTTATATCAGGAAATTCCTATTGCTACATCCCCATATTCTAAAAGTACTGAAAACATAAGTCTGAATCTAAATTAAGTAGCTGTACATAATATACCTCCAAGGTAGAACCAAAATCCTCGAAGAACGCGATAGCTCCCCACGTATACGCTCCTACAGCAAATAATCTGGGAGGTGGAGGAGGGGGTGAGCTTTTTGGAAAGCCCAATAAGAAATAAATATAAGAGACGGATACTAAATTTCTATATGCACGTTCAGAACATTCATTTAACTCAAATACTATTTTCATAAAGTTTAGAAATCAACATGCTTATGCAATGCGTTAAAAGCATTTCTTTCAAAACATTGATAAACACTTCCATTCGAAACATTATTCTCGTCATAACATTCAATGTCTGTATTGGCATAAGTACGAAAGGAATCATATATATATCATAAGCTGGAGACATGATCATTAAGCAAAATAATCAAGCAGTTCAATTATTCCCATGCGGGAAGATACAGTTGACATATGGCCATAGTCCAGAGGGGTCCACAGAGAACACTGATCAGGTGTCTACTGGGCCCGCTGTGGACTGGATCAAGGTCACACAGCAATCGAAACTCTACTGTAGATTGGATCAAAATCATACAGTAGTCCAAAACATTACCTACTGTGGACTGGATCAAGGTCCCACAGTAGTCCAAAACATTACTGCTATGATTATTAATTCATGTCTCAAAACATTTCCATACGTATCATTTCCAGAATAAATACAAAGTTCGATGGTCTGTATGAAAATAGGAGCTTTCAAATATGACTTCCAATGTAGTCAAGATACGGCCATTTCGTACTTATTTTAAAAACAAGACTAGCTAGAGGAGTGTTATTCCAAAACATTTTCATGAACTCTAGCTCATTTTATAAACCAATATTGTATGAAAATCCGGCAGCATAACGGCTTAATTTTAGTAAAAACCTCCTGCAAAGAAGATACAGTTTATAAACCACAAGCAGTTGATTTTAATATTTTATTTAGTATCCCCTACGTTTCCGATATATATCCCTCACCTCGGTATGTAGTACAAGTACAGCTATGGCACCCTTGTTCCTCTTACTTGTCTTTTCCTTGGTCTTTAATTAAATTTGTTTATGTCCCCTAACTTGAAGTTCCTCCTACAATAAGGCATAAAAATAATAAAATTTATATTATTGAGTTTCCTTAAGGAACTTATATTTTAATTATTTTTCTTAAATACATTACCTTGTAACTTTCCCTCTTGGTGGCCAAATACTTCTTTGTCTCCTTAAATTTCCTTTCACCTCATAGTCCTACATCAAGACTATGTTTTTAGCCTTTTTATTTCATTCAACATTTATCATGCAACTCCACAATAGATAATCAAGTCCTTACCTTTGCAAACCTCTTAACCGAGCATATATTTCTTATTAGCTTAAGAGCGTTTGCCGCATATCTCGTCAAATCAAAAACTTATGTGTTCCAACAGCCCTATATATGCATACAAATCTTTAGTATAAATTCTCTACTCAAATATATAATTTCTTAAGTGAGAATGGCCTTACCCCTTTGTAGTTAGCCGATACCGACAACCTCCTTTAGGCAACTTGGATCTCTACAATTTTGGAGGCTGTTGTGGGCTACAAATGTGCAACCAAATTTCCTGACTTAGAAACTTTTCGATAGCTAATTTGTTTCCTTAGAATTCACTTCCCTAACAGCCTTAACATGTGCTTTAAAAGTCACCTTTGCTTAGGCTTCTTCCACGTTTCTGTTGTTCATCCAAATAAGCAGTTTGCCTTTCTCCTTTTATTCCATTTCCACGCAACCTACAGCAGTCCAAATACAATAAAACCTGTAACGTTACAGCCTTGGACCATCATCTTTTGTTTTCCTTGAATAAATTCTTTAGTTTAAATTTAATTACTCCAACCATTGATTACCTTACCTCTCGGTCAGCCCAACCTTTTCCTTTGACCAGCTTTCATGTGATTATAGCAGTCCAAACAAAAGGTTTGTCGTGTCTCCAGCTGCCTCTTTCAAACCTGGGACATTCTTGCTTCACGTCTCCTTTTAGCCATATACATTTGCTGCCCTGTTTCAGCCCACTTTTCTCTTCTTTTGACTCTCGTTTCAGACCACTTCTATTCCATTTTGCCTCTCGCTTCAGTGGTTCGACCAGCCCTCCATTTCTTCTTTAAGCTTCAGTTTTCACCCTTGCACCATTTGCTTCCAAAATGCTCTATTTCCAGCTCTTGCTTTACAGCCAACACTCCATTTTTTTCTCCTGTTTTTTTGTGGCTCTCAAAGCAAGATTCGGTCTCTCCTTGGCTATCGATGGAAGATGGGAGTATAATGGTGACAAGGTCGTGAGATGTAGTCTTCGGTTCCAGCAGAAAGGAAGGAAAACAGCAGCAAAATGGATGTTACGGTGATGAGGATGATAGACGATTGTGAATGAGGGTTGCACTGGCCGGTTGACAAGTAAAAGTTAGTGGGATTGAATGTTGATGATGATGGACGGTGATGAGATGCAAGAGTACTAGCCGGTGGAGAGGAGTCAAAGTGAGTGGGATTGGGTTTCGTGAGCTTCTTCAACAAGCCAATAACCATGTAATATATTTTATTTCCCCCACTATCTAATATATATATATATATATATATATTTTTTATTCATTTACTCTTAACCTCATTTTAATATTTAGTTTGTTTATTTATTTAATCCATCAAAAAGGTGGAATTTATGACTATTACAGATGGGCTCTACTACCTTGAAGCACTTAGCCAATCAAATATTACCAAGGGCAAATTACCTTCTTCTTTCGTTTCAGAACTTTATTCGTCCAATAAAGACAAAGTTTGGCTTCACCATTGTCGACTTGGACATCCATCATTTAGAGTCATTAAAATTCTGTTGCCATCTTTATTTCAAGGTCTAGATGTTGAGAGCTTTCATTGTGAAGTGTGTGAACTTGCTAAACATAAACGTGTACCTTTTCCAGTAAGTAATAACATAAGCTCTCTTCCTTTTTATCTCATTCACAGTGATATTTGAGGTCCTTATACTATTCCTAATGTTTCTGGGGCAAAATGGTTTGTGTCATTCATTGACGATTGTACTCGTGTTACTTGGATTTTCTTGCTTAAACATAAATCTGATGTTAGTACTGTCCTGCCAAATTTCTGTTCCATGATTAGGAACCAATTTGGAGTCAATATCAAAAGGTTTAGGTAAGATAATGCTAGGGACTATTTCAATCAAGTCCTAACTCCTTATTTTCAAAAGGAAGGGATAGTACATGAGTCATCCTGTGTCAATACACCACAACAAAACGGAGTTGCAGAAAGAAAAATGGTCATCTCCTTCAGTCAACCCGAGCACTCTTATTCCAAAAAAACATGCCTAAATCCTTTTGGGGGGAAGCAGTTCTTACAGCCACTCATCTTATAAATCGTTTGCCATCTAGAGTCTTGGGATTCAAGAGTCCAATGGAAACACTCTCAACATTCTATCCAAACATACAGACTACAAATAATCTTGTCCCTAGGATATTTGGGTGCGTGTCATTTGTCCATGTTCATAGTCAAAATAGAGGGAAGCTAGATCCAAGGGCATTAAAATGCGTATTTGTAGGTTATTCCTCAACTCAAAAAGGGTACAAGTGTTATCACCCTCCATCAAAGAAGTTTTATGTCTCAGTGGATGTTTCTTTCAATGAACCAGTGCCTTACTTCACCATACCTTATCTTCAGGGGGAGAATTCCATACTTGAAGATAAGGATAGGGATTTCTTGCTTGATCTGTCGTCACTTCCAATGTCTGTGCCAGTATCTAAGTCCATGTCAAATCCTGTGTCTGAACCTACGTGTGAAATTTCAGAACCTGTGTTTGAATCTACATCCGAAATTTCAGAACTTATGCCAAACCCTGTGTCTAAACATTTGCCTGAAATTTCAGAAAATCCCAACTCTTCCATTGAAAATATGAGATTTGGCAAGGTGTACTCAAGGAAGAAGACGGTTGTCCCTGAATCAATGCAAGTCCAAGAATCCAACCCAAATCCTGAGAATGAGGTAACAATTTCTAATTCTTCATTACAAGTTAATACTGAATCTCATGTAGGCGATGATGACCTAGACCTTCCCATTGCTGTTAGAAAAAGAACTAGAGAGTGCACAAAACGACCTTTATATTCTCTTGCACACTCCCTGTCCTTCAAACATTTTTCACCATCACATAGAGCCTTCCTGGTTAGCCTAAACACCATTGCCATCCCTACCACCTTATCTGAGGCGTTGTCCAATGAGAAATGGAAACAAGCCATGAATATAGAAATAGAGGCATTGGAGAAGAACAAAACGTGGAAGTTAGTGAAGTTACCAGCAGGAAAGAAACCCGTGGGGTGTAAATGGGTCTATACAGTGAAATACAGAGTAGATGGGTCAATAGAGAGGTATAAGGCAAGGTTGGTGGCCAAGGGCTATACTCAAACTTATGGGATTGACTACCTAGAGACTTTTGCTCCAGTTGCGAAAATGAATACTGTTAGAATCTTGCTATCATTAGCAGCTAATTATGGTTGGGAGTTACAGCAGTTTGATGTTAAGAATGCATTTTTGCATGGAGAACTAGAAGAAGAAATTTATATAGAGGTCCCACCAGGTTATAGGAATAATTTGGATGTTCATACTGTGTGTAAGTTGAAGAAAGCTTTATATGGACTTAAGCAATCACCACGGGCATGGTTTGGTAGGTTTGCGAGAGTTATGATTGCCATGGGGTATAGTCAAAGCCAAGGGGATCATACATTGTTCATTAAACACTCATCTTCAGGGGGAGTCATAGCACTCTTAGTGTATGTTGATGACATAATAGTGACAGGGAATGATGATAAGGAGAGACAGCTTCTAAGTCAGTGTTTGGCTAATGAGTTTGAGATCAAAGCATTAGGAAGGCTGAAATATTTTCTTGGAATTGAGGTGGCTCACTCTAAGCAGGGCATTTTTATCTCCCAACAAAAGTATGTTACAGATCTCCTTAAAGAAACGGGCAAGACAGCGGGCAAACCAGCAAGTACTCCAATAGACCCAAATCTTAGACTTGGAATGGCAGAGGAAGATGCTGTAATATATAAGGAAATGTATCAGCGCTTGGTAGGAAAACTCATTTATCTATCTCACACACGACCGGACATAACATATGCAATAAGTGTGATTAGTCAATTCATGCATAGCCCAAAGGAAGTTCATTTGCAAGTAGCTCATCGAGTGTTGCAGTATCTCAAAGGGACGCCAGGAAAGGGTATTATGTTTAAAAGAAACAGAGGTTTGGTGCTTAAGGCTTACACAGATGTTGATTATGCTGGGTCAATAGTCGATAGGAGGTCAACCACAGGATATTGCACCTTTCTTGGTGGTAATCTCGTGACGTGGAGGAGCAAGAAACAACATGTGGTGGCACGGTCTAGTGCAGAGGCAGAATTCCGAGCAATGGCTCAAGGTGTGTGTGAACTACTTTGGTTGAAGATCATCTTGGAAGACTTGAAGATCAAGTGGGACGACCCAATGAGACTTTATTGTGATAATAAGTCTGCGATTAGCATAGCTCACAACCCGGTACAACATGATCGAACGAAGCACATCGAAATTGACAGACACTTCCTCAAGGAGAAACTGGAGAGCGGGTTGATTTGTACCCCTTACGTGTCTACACATGGCCAACTTGCAGATGTGCTTACTAAAGGGTTAAATAGCTCAATGTTTCAGAGTATTGTATCCAAGTTGGGAATGGAAAACATCTATTCACCAGCTTGAGGGGGAGTGTGGGAAAACATGATTAATGTACAGCCAGATTTTTAGGAGATTTTGCAACAGTTTGTATCCCTAGAATTTGGCTGATTTGGTTAAGAATATTCCATAAATCATGGGATTTGATAGCCTAGTTAGTTTCCTTTTCTATTGCTAGGGTTATTATATACATACATAGCCACTTTGTACATATTTTCTTAATGAGATATACAGCAGAAAATTCTTTTGTTTCTCAATTTACGTCATGTCCCACAGAACCATCTTGGCTTAAAAGTTTGGACGAGGTAAGTGCAGATGATCAATCATATGTTCAAGTATGGGCTAACATCTTTTCCTTGAGAGATTTGCATTTTGATTTTCCTGCTCAAATTCTGAAAAATAAAAAAGTTTGGTTTGTCCTGAATCTACACTCATGTATAAAACCAAATCATTATTGTCGTAACGGCTTCGCGCTCGACGATTTTGAAAAGATTTAAAAAACAATTGGGAGTCGCCACCAATCTTTTTTGACTAGGTGTAATTGGCCACCTAAAAATACTTATCTTTTTAACAAAATCTCAAAATTAATTAAGTTTTATTAAAAAGACAATTTTGGTCTGCGAAAACAAATTTGGGTTCGGGGGTACAGTTACGCGTGGGGAAGGATTAGCACCCCCACGACGCCCGTTAAAAACGGTACCATAATAATCATGTATTATCCTTTGATTTTAATGAAATGGTCTTGAATTGATATTTAAAATTAATTCTTATTTTATCGCAATCTTTTTATTCAAAATTATTTTTATTTGTAAATTATTTTGTTTTATTTTAAAAGGTTAAACTTTGTTTTATGAAAGTAAATGTGAACTTTTTTATATTGAATAATTAAATCGAATGCTCCAATACTTTTGGCAGCATTCGAAATAATTTTCCTCACCTAGAGATTTCTTAAGAATCACTACTTGTGACTTCTATAGAATCTCATCCTTGGAAAATTCACACTTGCTTCGAAAATTATTATGAATGCACATGATGCAAACAAATAAAAACGATGCAAATGAATTTTTATTTTTAAATTTCACTATTTATTTGTTTATTTATTTATTTATACATCTTTGTTTTTAAAAAAAAAAACTTATTCATTTTTATTTTTATTAAAAATTCAAATTATTGAAAAATCATACTAAATATTCCAGTACTTTTGGCAACATTTAGTACGACTCTTCTCACCTAGGGATCAGTTAGGAATCACTACTTGTGACTTCCGTAACATCCCGTCATCGGAAAATCATTTAATTGAATTATAAAATTTATTATTAATTTTCTTTTAAAAATTTATTTTTATTTTTAACAAAAAAATTAAATTATTGAAAAATTATACTAAATATTCCAATACTTTTGGCAACATTTAGTACAACTTTTCTCACCTAGGGATCAGTTAGGAATCACTACTTGTGACTTCCGTAACATCCCATCATCGGAAATTCATTGATTTATGAATCAAATGTAAAATATGAATCCATTTCAAAAGTGCACATGATCTATATAATTTAATCATTAAAACTGAAGTTAATAGCTTAAAACATAACATTGATTTACTCTAAAAATATGCTTTAGAAAAAAGGGAAAAAAAGAAGATACAAGTAGTAAATAAACGAAGGATTAGATTTACCAAAAGTTTAGTCCAAATCCAATCTGAAATGGACCTAAGGTTGAGTTTTCGGCCTGCCAAAAGAGAGGCCCATGCTGTATCCGGGTCGCATCCCTTGCCGCACGGTTCGGGTCGGCAGATGGGCAATTGCTGGTCTTCTTTCCAGCTAAAAAATGCAGTGTTTTGGTTGCTTATTCCCTTTCCAAAACGACGTAGTTTCACCTCATTATAAAATCCCTTTATTATTAAATTTTTTTTTTACATCAGAATTCCCAAAGCTTCAACAAAAAATGCTTTAATCTCCAAAAATTCCCTGCCCCAATCCTTCTTTTCCCGACCACCATGAGGTTCACCGGCGCAGCCACCTCCTCCGTCGTCGGAGGTCGAAAAGGGAAAAGCTTTCCACTTTTGGAAAGCCTTTGATCTCCTCTCTTCGATTTCAAGCTTGGTTTTAGCTAAAACCCCAAACGTCCACCATTGTCGGCCTTCAAGACCTAAAAATTCCCTATTTCCCGAGACCTATTCAACTCCTCTGCCTCCCTCTCTAATTATTTCTAAAAAAAAACTTTTCTTTTTCAGATCTAGTGTCAACCCAAAAAAGTTTCTCTCTTTTGTATTTTTTGTTTCCCTATAAAGACTTAATGTGGTTCTAAGTTTCTTCTTTTTTTTTGTTTTTTTTGTGTGTTTCTTGTTTATTTTCTTTTTGACAGATCTAAAGAAGACTCGACTCTTTGGTTTTGGTTTCAGATGTGGGATTCGAGGCTCTCGGGTTTAGTGGTTTCTGGGTGGTGTCGAATGTGTGTTTGATCTGTCGGAAGAGGGATTTTCGGTTGTAGGAGGTTCTGGCTTTTTTTTTTGGGTATTACGGTTCAGTTCTGGTGCGTTGGTTTCAAAATGGTTTGGTGATGGTGACAGTTGTTGGTTTGTGAGGGTGCACCGAAGGGGTTGCGATGATGGTCGTGCGATGGTTCACGGTTGGCTTTTATTGGCAGTGGAGTTGGGGTAATGGTGGTTTGTGGCTTGGTGATGATGATGGTTTCTTGGTGGTGGCTAGGCTGTTTCGTATTCGGGACACGGTGGTGGTAGATGTCGAGTGGCAATGGCGAAGGTAGTGAGTTGAAGGATTTTGGGTGGTTACTACGTACGTGTGCTGGGGTTGTGAATGGTGGCTTCAGGTTTGGTTCTTTGGGTGGTGGCTGTGAAAATGGCGGTGATTACCAGTGGGGGAATGTGGCTGGTACTGAAGATGGGTTTCTAAGGGTTTTTGGTTTGAAGAGGATGAAAGCTAGAGCTATGGATTTCTCGGATGGAGGGTGTCGAATTTTTTTCATAGCTCCCCCTCAGTGTTGGTTTAAGAAAACTTTTTATTGCTGGTTAACACTGATCAAATACCTGATATTCGGGGAAAATAATCATCTGGCAGCTAATTTTCAGCTGCCTGGAAGAGCTCGGGACAACAAAAGTGGGCTGGCAGCGTGATTTTGGCTACCAGCCACAGTCTGCAAGTGGTGCCAGCATCAAACCATTGCATTTTTCAATTTTTTTTATTTTTATTAAAAGAATAAAATAACAAAAACAAAATAGAGTAAATAATAATAATAATAATAAGCCCAACATGAGTTAAGCCCAAAATCAAACTTGGGCTTTTTAAAAGACAATTCCAATTAGATTTTAAGTGGACTTTCAAACCTATATAAAAACAAAATTAGCCAAATAAAAAATAAGATTTTAACAAATGATCCCTTGCAACATGATTCAATATTTAGAGTGAATTTTGATCTACAACTAAAAATTTTGAATCAAATAATTTAATAAAATAGAATTATTTTATTTTTCAAAACTAGACATTTGATAGTCCGGATAAAATTAAGTGTCTAAAGCTGCCCCTCTTTGCACATTGCTGAGGATCAGGAATAGAGCAAAGACAATAGACATTAATTTTGTCCGGCTTATGACCTAATCTCTTCTTCTTTTTTTTCTTTCTTTCTTCTTTTTTTCTCTTTTTTTTCATTTTTCCTTTTTCACTTTTTTTCTTTTTTTCTTCTTCTTTTTTTTGTATGCGCTCCTCTTGCAGCAGAGGCGATGAAACTTTAAATTTAAATCATCCATTTTTTTGTTTTTTTATTTTTTTAAAATGTGCTCCTCTTGCAGAAGAGGCGATGAAACTTTAAATTTCTTTTTGTTTTGTTTGTTTTTTTCCTTTTTCGAGAAAGCTCCTCTTGCAGCAGAGGCAATGAAACTTAAAATGTTGTTTTTCTTTTTTTTTTTTCGAAATGCGCTCCTCTTGCAACAGAGGCGATGAAACTTTAAATTTAAATTTTTTTCGTTTTTTCTTTTTTTTTCGAGAAAGCTCCTCTTGCAGTAGAGGCAATGAAACTTTAAAAATTTTGCTCGGAGGTCTTAGAATTATGCCCGGAGGGTTTAGATTCTTTTTCTGGAAAGTGCTCCTCTTACAGCAGAGGCATTGAAACTTTAAATATTTTGCTCGGAGAACTTACAATTTGGTATGAAAAGTTCGAAATTCTTGCCCGGAGGTCTTTGATTTGTGCTCGGAGGACTTAAATGCTTTTTCTGGAAAGTGCTCCTTGCAGCAGAGGCATTGACACTTTAAATATTTTGCCCGGAGGTCTTAGAATTATGCCCGGAGGGCTTAGATTCTTTTTCTGAAAAGTGCTCCTCTTACAACAGAGGCATTGAAACTTTAAATATTTTACCCGGAGGACTTACAATTTGGTATGAAAAGTTCGAAAGTCTTGCCCAGAGGTCTTTGATTTGTGCCCGGAGGACTTATGATTTATGCCTGGAGGTCTTAGAATTATGCTCGGAGGACTTAGATTCTTTTTCTGGAAAGTGCTCCTCTTACAGCAGAGGCATTGAAACTTTAAAAATTTTGCCCGAAGGACTTAGAATTTGTGCCCGTAGGACTTGAGATTTGTGCCCGGAGGTCTTAAATGCTTTTTCTGGAAAGTGCTCCTCTTACAGCAGAGGCATTGGAACTTTAAAAATTTTGCCCGGAGGACTTAGAATTTATGCCCGGAGGACTTGAGATTTATGCCCAGAGGTCTTAGAATTATGCCCGGAGGTCTTAGAATTATGCCCGGAGGACTTAGATTCTTTTTCTGGAAAGTGCTCCTCTTACAGCAGAGGCATTGAAACTTTAAAAATTTTGCCCGGAGGACTAAGAATTTGTGCCCGGAGGACTTGAGATTTGTGCCCGGAGGTCTTAAATGCTTTTTCTGAAAAGTGCTCCTCTTACAGCAGAGGCATTGGAACTTTAAAAATTTTGCCCGGAGGACTTAGAATTTGTGCCCGGAGGACTTGAGATTTATGCCCGGAGGTCTTAGAATTATGCCCGGAGGACTTAGATTCTTTTTCTGGAAAGTGCTCCTCTTACAGCAGAGGCATTGAAACTTTAAAAATTTTGCCCGGAGGACTTAGAATTTGCTTGTCTTCTGAAAATCAATATTTAATCTTGATTAAACATGGCACTAGTAAAACTGGATTTGAAATTTTCTTTATCATGGCCAAACTTGTCCCCTTTTTTTTCTTTTTCTCTTCTTCTTCTTCTTTCTTCTCTTTTTTCTCTCTCTTTTTTTTCTCTTTTCTCTTCTTTTTCCCTCTTCTCTTTTCTCTTCTTTCTTTCTCTTCTCTTTTCTCTTCTCTTTCTCTCTTTTTTTCTTTTTTTTTTTTAATCTTGGAAAAGGTTGCATAACCTTTAAAATCTAGATTAAATGGTGTTGAGTCTTCAGCTTGAGAAACATGTTTTAATCTCAAAATTTTACACAAAAACTTTCAATGTTGATGCTGTATGATATTGTGTATGTATGCATGAATGCATGGCACTCAATCTTGTACATTTTCCGACTTCAAAACTCTTTCCTATCTTGCCAAAGAGGCACATCATTTGCCTTTTTTGTCTCTTTTGCCCCCAACATGATCATGAAAGCTCCTTTCTGTTTTAATCTCATTTCTGCAGGGTTTTGGTGCTCATCATAGCCTTTTGACGAAAAGCACTGAAAATTTTCTCATAGCTATTTTCCAGGAGGGAATTGAATCTAAATTTCACAAGTGATATTTGATTCTTTCAAAATATTAGTGATTACTTTTCAAGATGAGTGACATAAATCCTACTCGGATCTCTTCAACTGGACAATTGAAAGTTTGATGCGCCAGGTGTTTTGTTTAGGGGAT
This sequence comes from Heritiera littoralis, assembly GCA_031772115.1. Lineage (NCBI taxonomy): Eukaryota > Viridiplantae > Streptophyta > Magnoliopsida > Malvales > Malvaceae > Heritiera > Heritiera littoralis. Next base: position 1,298,761 of record JAPDPK010000065.1, read on the forward strand.
ACTTTGCCACTTATCTAAAAACAATGGTTCCTTTCTTGGCTCAAAATGGTTTTCTTAAAATACCATCGTTTTTCTTCCCTTCTTTTTTTGAACAAAATTTTGAATGAGAAAATAAACAAAATATTTTCAATTTGGTTTGACAATCTCTCAAATTCTCAAATAATGACGTTCTACAAATGCCAAGAACGGGCATGAATGACTGAGGTCTTTCCTATTTAGGAAGAGTATTTACAAGAAGGAAGGTTCAAACTTTTTTAGAAAAATGTCGGGCAATCAAATGACATCAAAGTCTTTGGATATCTTGAGGATTTCTCAAGGTTTGTTAATTCTTTTTCCACATTTTTAATTCATGTCATTGCTTGATTCGTCGCTCTGAGAGTTCATCGTTTGCTCTAGACTGCCCTTTTCGGGTTTTCACCCTAGAGCTTCATTCTTTCTTTTATTTTCCTTTCTTTTCTCTTCTTTTTTTTTTGAAATGGTTGATTGTTCTACCATGCGTTCAAGAATTCGAATTTCATTCAAGCCAAAGAATTGGGAGAATCTTCCAAAGAAGAGCTCTTCGATACAAGCATCCATACTTGATCAAAATGGACTTTTAAGTACGTAATGTAGGCCATGGTTCAGGGTTCTAAAAGAATAGATAAACAGGCCCAAAATGTGTTTGAAGGTGGTCAATCCAAGGATCATTTCTTTTCATATAGACATCTATCATTTACATGCTTAGAAGCACCTTTTCTCTTTTTACTTTTCCATGTATTTTTTCCTTTTCTTCTTTTCTTTCTTTCTTCTTTTTTTCTTTCTATTTTTTTTTCAAAATCCTATTCATCCTTTGAAGCATCTTTCTTTGTGTACTTTCACATGTATCCTTCCTCCTTTCTCTTTCTTTTTTCTTTTTTCTTTTTTATTGATTCCTATCCAAGGTTTCCAAAACATAGTAAATCTTATTTGATCGAAAACAAAAGCTTAATCATTTATTTTCTTTGAAAAGATACTTTCTGCACATGCCCCCCAGTGTGAAGGGTGATCCTTGGAGGAGGTTTATTTTGAAAGAAACTATCAGGCTCAAAAAGGGTAGCAACAGGATAACGTTTATATTTGAGAATGGAATATGAAAGACGGCCATTCGTCATCTCAAATTAAGATACTTCTATTGAAAAGCAATTCTTAGGATAAGTTTTTCCTTTGGCATTTGAAATCCTCTGAATATCATGTTTGCATGATGTCACAATCAATTTCATTTTTTTATTTTTCTTTTTTTTCTTCCTTTTATTTTTTTATTTTTTTTGTTTTTTTTTTGTAATACAACACTTTAATATGACAGAGCTTGACCTCGCACACCACATCGTCATTTAAGGAAAAAGGTGATGCGTAACCCAAGGTATTGTATAGATGGACAACAGTGAAAAATCCTCAACTTTGGTTTTTTTTTTGTTATCTTGCTCCAAATCATGGGCGAAAGGCATCTTGGGAGTACAAGATTGAAGAGTTTGGGATTCGTACAAGAATCTAGATGGAAAGGTGTTTCAAAATGATCTTGCCACATATTTGACCGCCATTATCCAGAATCTTTGAGACTGTCATTGATTTCCAAAAAATTCTCAAAAAGTTTTGCAAAACGGTTATTTCTTGAAAATCATTAACAATAAAGCCCTATCATGGTCAAAGTGAAAACAAAATCGAACTTTCAAAAATTTATGCCCCAATTTAGCTTTTTGGCTCTCGACTGACTTAGATTTTATTGAGATGTGATCCAAGAATGATTCAATACATTTATCTTTGACAGTAATCACCAATTTTCTTGGAATCATTTTTATCATTAATGTGAAAAAGAGACATTCTTGTCATATGCCACTGGAAAATAACTCATGCAAAAAGTTGTGCTCATACAATTATCACCTAGGCCAACGAAAATAACAAGCATTTCTCAACAAAATACAGACTTTAAAATCTCACAATCTCTTTCTTCCTTCCCCTCCAGCTTGATCTGCCAAAATGCCATGATTTTACACCGAAGTGGACTTCCACTGTTCCATGAGTTCTTGAGTCAAGATTCCACCATGGATGAGCTCTTCAATCCTTTCCTTCAACTGTCTGCATTTTTTTGTTACATGCCCAATTGCCCCCATGTGATAGTCACATTTGTTGTTCGGGTCATAGCTCTTGGCCAATGGGTTCGGTGCTATTCTCAAAGGTATAGGGGCCAAATATTGGTTTTTTATCAAAAAGGGCAAAAGATCGGAGATTGGAATTGGGATTTTTCCTTGATTGCTTCTCGATCTTTTTCTGTTGTTTGTTGATTGTTGAAAAGGTTGAGCTACTGGCCTAGGCATGAAGATAGGCGCATGAAAAATCGTTAGAGGACAAGAGTTTGTTGGAAATCCTGGTTGCGGGATTGGTGAATAAAGATAAGGATCACAGGAAGCATTGTTCGAGGTTGGACGGTATAATGGGTGAGACAAATAGGGATTATGTGGAGTGGGATTTTTGAGAAATTGCCCCTCAAATGTCGCAGCTTGCACTTCTTCTTCCATTCTTTCGAGTCTATTATCGACCATATCACCTATATTGATTTTGCCTCTCTTGATTGCATTCTCAATCATCTCTCCGGAGGCCACCATGTCAGCAAAATTCTTCGTAACATTCCCAATCATCTTATCATAATATGGTGCCTGAAGAGTACTAAGAAACAGAGTTGCAATCTCTTTTTTCGTGAGGGGAGGCTGGACCTCGGTGGCAACATTCTTCCATCTCTGGGCATATTCTCTAAAGCCTTCAGTAGCTTTCTTCTCCATAGTTTGCAAAGATAAACGATCTGGGGCTGAATCCACAATATGCTTATATTGGGCGACAAATGCCCTTGCCAAATCTTCCCATGAGTGAATATCGCCCCTGCTCAGTTGTGTATACCTCCTAGCAGCAGATCCCTTAAGGCTGTCTTGGAAAACATGGATCAACAGCTTGTCATCGTGCACATGCGCTGCCATCTTTCTACAGTACATAGTGATATGGGCCTTTGTACAAGTGGTCCCATCATATTTCTCAAATTCTGGAGCTTTAAACTTTAAAGGAATGACCACACCAGGTACTAAGCATAATCCGGCAGCATCTAAAGATCCATGGAAATCCATTCCTTCAACAATCCGAAGCCTTTCTTCTATAAGCTCTATCTTTTGCCGAGAATTTGAGCCTTCTTCCACTTGTGGCATCTCTTGCTCTTTGTGACTATCTAAATTAGCAATATGAGTTGGTTCGAGGGGGTTCATTGTAGGAGTTGCATGCCTTTGAAACTGACTAGGGTCGACTGCAGACGGCATATTAGGGTCTACATAACCCTCGGTGGGCATTGCTTGTGGCTCTTGAGATAATTGGGTTTCTCTCGAGCTGATGTTAACTGGACAAAGAGAATCATCCGCATCTCGTAACCGATGCCCCTCTTGAGTAGCTAGTTCTCCTCTTCTTCCATTGTTCAGCTGCTCCAACAAACCTGCCATCTGTGATAATTGCTCTCTCATCTCTTGTTGAGCTTTTTCCATCCTTTCCATTCGACTCGTTTCTGTCCCTTCCATGGTCTAAGACTATCTCCGAAGCTTTTCAATGATCAAGCTATATCTACACCGAATCCGTCACAACCTAAAATTAGATGTCATGCTTGCCATGCTATGTGAAGCTTTTATTGTATTGAAATGGTATATCTACATGTAAAAGAAATTTCAATCTTGTTATTATTTTACAATATCACAAGTTATACACCAAAAGGAAAAAAATTAAAAACCAAAATTGTTTTTTTTTTTTTGCTTTGATCATTTTTTTTTTGCTTCTTTTTTTTGAAACAATTATTATTAACCTTATTATTTTCTGTCAAAATCGTGTTATGCACACATGAATGAAGTGAATGCAAACTTATAAACTCTTGTAACATTCATATTCACAAAAGAATTGTTTACAAGATTCAAAATTCCTTACTAACTCTCCCTTCTTCTAATGTCCTCTACATTCGAAGTCTTTCAAAAACAAATTTCACAATAACGGCCACCTTTTCCACTTTCCAAACTCTAATCAAGCATGGCAGATTCCTGGTTGACCATTTCATGAAAAGTCGATCGGTCTCCACTTGCTAATGATTCAATCATGTAGTTGTTCTGGAAACGACAGTGACCCTTGAAAATGAACCATTTTAGTCACTCCAAAACTTCCAAGCATTTGCATTATCTTAGCTAGCTTTCCTTTCATCTCCCGTATATCCTGTCCAAACTTCTCTCGATTATCCTCTGAAATAGTCTAGCTTTCCAATTGATCTCCCACATCTTTGACCCCTTTTATTCCAAAAAGACAAATACTCTCCTTATTATGTGATGTGAATGCATTAATGTAATGAAATATGTCATGCTAAAATTTAAGAATAAAAGAATCAAAATTTTCTCTTATTTATTCAATGAATGAATTCTCTCCTTTTTTCTTTATTTTAAATTTTGATGATTTCTCTCTTTTTTTTTTAAAGAATAAAATTTTTCTTTTTCTCTTTTTTTTTATTAAAAAAATCTTATTTTCACACCACAATTTATTTTCTTTAATTTCCCTTTTTTATTTAATCTATTTTTAAAGGAATATGACAATGCACTTATCTCTTATTTTCTTATCAAAATTCCTCTTTCTTTTTAATGTCTATGCATTAGTTTAAAAGAAATAAAAAACATTATTGTTATTTTTCAAATATTATTAAAGAATGAATGGATGTTTTCATGTTATTTTTGACAAAGGATAGAAATCGAATAAGTCTTTGTTTTATTCTATAAAATTGTAAAAATGTGAAATTTTATTTGAAAACCAATATCTTTTGATTTTATGAGAGCATGAATTTGAGAAATCAATAGAGTTATGATATGAAAAAAAGTAGTAAAATGTTCCCTCATGTGTCCTAATTTCAAGATAATTTCTACAAAAATTGGACATGGCTCTAGCTAGGATCGGCTTCTTAAGGCCTTTTACATGCTGGGTTGGGTTTCTAAAAGGTCAAAAGGTTCCTAATTTATACCTTACTGTCATCCACACTGGACTAGTAAGATTTAATTTGAGTGGGAGTATTTCGATTGCCATTGCGGAGGTGATTACCTCACGAGAGCAAAGGTACTCTACTCCCTCCTAAGAAGGACGGAACCCGGGTATAGAGCTCATGTCATGCAAATGCAAGTGCAAGTGTGTGTATGAGGGAACACGCCAATCATTCATCACACTACGACTCTAATGCTATATGTCCAAACAATTTATTAATAACAATATATACAAATATAAAACATAGAATAAATAACATAAAATGCAAATGCAAACAAAATTATTTTCAAAATCCAAGTGAATTAAGTTTAAATATCAACCAAGACTATTAAATTAAAACTTTGGATAACACATCATTAATGTAAAATCCGAATTTTATTATATTGTATGCCATATGTGTACATTATTGATAGTGGAAATAAAAATTTTGTGAAATTAAATCGAATGTGAGTTCCACTTTTCAATCTAAGAGATGATTTATAGTGTAGTGTATAAAGAAAGAGAAATAAATATTAAAGTGTAACAAGATATGTTGGGATTTAATTATTATGGTATGAAGCATTAAATGAGATAAGACAAAGTTAATAATTGTGGTTGACATTGGCGTGGGAAAGAAGAAGAATAAAAGGAGAAATTGTAGTCAAAAATGTGCAGAGACCTTGTCGCCCGTTCCCTTTTTGACTGCAAGCCGTTCCTTTGGCTGGAAATTCTTCATCATTTAATGGGCTGTCAGACGAATGGAGAAAAGAGAGGAAGGAGAGCCAATCAACGTGGGCGGCTGGAAGAAGTTGGCGAGAAGGAGAGAAAATTTAGTCAATAACATGACGTCTTTTGCTGCCTTTTCTACCCGTTTTAATGCCGTTCAGATGTTCTCTTGATGCAATTTTCTTCATGAATTAATGCACTGCCAGACGAGGTATGATGAAGGAAGGGATAAGGAGCAGATGGTGAATCCTGGTTGGACTAACATGCCTATATAAGGAGGCTTCAAGAGGAAAAACGATGGAAGCAAATTCTCCTCCTTAAACAACCGTCTCACCCAATCCTTGGATTTCTGCAAGTTAACTTTTCTTCCCTTTCCTCACGTACAGGAACCGTGAAAACCTCACTCTTAACTAGCCAAACCTTCCTCTAATGTTGAAGAAATAAGGAAACAAACAACTAAGCTAAGAAAGGCAAGAAAACATTCTGTTTTGGAAGAGCAGTAGTAAAGGTGAGTTTCATAGCTTTTATAGTGTTCTTGATATTTAATCATAGATATAGCCTGGTTGTGTTGAATATTGTTGAACAATATAAGAAAATAGATGGAAAAATAACCAAGAATGAGTAAGGAAACACGACGGGCGAGTAGAAAATTGCTAGTCGAAATGGGTTAGTACTCGCCCAAAGGATGGGACGAGGTTAGGAGAAAGTTTATGTGAGTTCGCCAACATGTGGTCCCGGCGGGCGAGGACCCGTGATCGCCAGTGTGCGAGAATGGCGATAATAGTAGTTGCCCATGTAAAGTTGATGATAGCCAGTAGGGCGAGTAGGTGAAAAAGAAGGCGCCAACGTATTCCATTACAGGGGCGAACTCCCACGAATAAGCCGCTAATGGAAAGCGAGCATGACGGGCGAATGGCGAACTGAGTTCGCCAAAGTGCCATATTTTTTAGGAAAAATATAAGTCTTTTTGGAAAATATTAATAATGTGAATAAATGCTTTGCAGACGGGAATTGAGCAAGGCGGGCGAGAACTAAGCCGTATCAGACGAGGTAAGGAAGTTGTATGTGATGCAAATGCATGTCCTGTGGAGTAAAAACGTTAAGAAAATATCGGAATTTGTTTTATTTTCTGACATGCATCGTTTGATAAATTGTTTTGGTTTCGGGCGAGCTACAAGCCGCCATAAGTTATTTGTTGGTCGAATTTAACTAAGGCGGGCGAGTAGTTTTGTAATTAGACAGAAACTCGGGCGAGCCAATGGCGAGCTCTCTGTTTGAGATCTGGGCGAATGCCTTTGTTTTAAGAGAAATCCGGTAAGCCTTAGTCGGGCGAACCCTTTTTAAAGTGTTAGGGCGGGCGACTTGTTTTAAGTAAAAGGCGGGCGAACTGTTATCAAACCAACCGTACTGTGTTTGAAAACCTGAGGCGGGCGACTATTATTCGTCGTCTTGTCGAGTAGTCAGGGCGAGCTGCTAAGGCGAGTAGGCTCTGGCGAAAGGTTTAAAATGTTATTTCGTAAATGAAAAAGGAAATATTTTAATTATTTTTGAAAATAGAAAATATCAAATTTTCGGGCGAGTAGTCCCTTGGGCGAATCGACTCTCGGGCGAGTAGTCCTTGGGCGAATTGGCTAATGGGCGAGCTGACCCTGGGCGAACTAGCCGTGGGCGAACCGGCTCCCAACCTGCCTTTCTTTCATAGAAAATGTTGAAAATGGAGGGTTGTTTTACTAGTTATAAACCCTTTTGGAAACTAAGTCATTTTATGGAAATGATAACTTGATTTTGAGACATTAGGCCATGAGTTCATGCATTATCACTCATGTACTTTGCGTGACCTAACTAGGGCGATGGCTCGGGTCAAATAGACCAGCGAGTGCACCCTGGGGCGTCACAGGGCTGATGGACCTGCCAAGTCTTCAGCGGTCTCGAGGTCACTTGGCAAGTGGACCCGAGGACCACCTACAGATTATGGCCATACATCTAGATGAGATAGCCGTGAGGGGCGATGGCCTACGGGTGCACCCCAAAAGCGGATTATTTGTGTTCTTTGCATGATTTAATTGTTGCCTAGTCTCAATTAAATGATTTATGAAAGGATTGGTGAATCCTGTTTTGTTAATTATATTATTCCTAATGAGTTTGAACATTAGGACAATTAAATGATTTTGAGATTACAGCTTTTATTTTAAAGCAGCATACACCTTCTTTACTGAGCACATTGTCGCTCACTCCTTATTTTCCACTCCACAGATATCTGATTGAACTAAGAGACTTACTTCCTGAGATTGGATATCGAAGGTATGTTATATTTTTTATATATTCAGCAAGTTGTACAGTACTACTTTAAATACGAAGGGAATGTATATACATCTAAAGGAAGAGACTTTATTAATTCATAATGTAGTAAAAGTTGTTAAGCATCACAGACAGCCCAACCGGTAAGTAAGTGAGTTTACAAGTGAATATTCTATTATTAGTGGTTTTGGGATGTTACAGATTTAATGGTATCAGAGCAGGGTTGGTCGGATGTCTAGTGATGCTTAATGAAAATGGTGAAATAGTATACATTCCCCTGTAGTACTGTATAAACTGAATATATAATTGATGTGTTAATGATAAGTATAAACGATTTCTGTGGTACAGATATGAGTGGAAGGAGGAGGATGCGCTCAGTGAGAGGTATAGGCCGAGGTAGGGCGGCACAGACTCCGGAACCACAGACACCGGAACCTGCCCCAAGACCTCCACGTCCTATACAGCTAGAGAGCATCGATAATCGTGTAACTCAGGTGGAGAGGTTAATAGCAGATTTTATGGCTATGTATCAGGCGGATAGAGCCGCAGATAGGGCAGAGAGGGAGAGAGCTACAGCTCCCGCAGCCCCAGTAGAGGCACCTGCACCGCCACAGCCGGCACCAGCTGTGCCTGAGCCTGAGCCTATTCCACCACCAGCACCTCAGCCACCGATAGCTCCACCACAGCCACTGATTCAGCAGCCACGAAATGCAGAGTCATATTGTAATGTGGCATTGGTGAAATCATTTAAGAAATTGGATCCACCGAAGTTTAAAGGTACTAGGGATCCATTGGTGGCAGAACAGTGGGTTATAGAGATTGATAGATTACTCGAGATTATGAGATGTTCAGAGACAGAGAAAGTGGGCCTAGCTGTGTTCCAGTGGCAGATGATGCGAGACATTGGTGGAAGGCCACCCAGACGGTATTATTTGCTCAGCATCAGGATCTGTCATGGGATATGTTTGTGGAAGCTTTTAGAAGGCAATATATTCCTGACACTGCTCAAGATAAATTACAGCAGGAATTTATGGATTTAGTACAGGGTAGTATGTCAGTAAATGAGTATGAGGCTAAATTTACTACCTTGAGCCGTTTTGATCCACAGACCAGTACAAATGCCCGGTATAAGATTTCGAGATTTAAAGCGGGTTTGAGGCCATCCATCAGAGTAAAGCTAGCCCCATTTGTTATACAGACTTATGATGAGATAGTTCAACGGGCTCAGTTATGTGAGAGGGACTATGAGCAGTTCCAGTCCGATTTCAGTAGCAAGAGTAAAGGCAAAGGAAAGGGAAAAGCTAAGAGGTTTATGGAGGATAGACCAGGTAGAGAGCAGTTTAAGAAGACCAGATCTTCGGGCATACAGATTTCAGAGGGCAAAATTGATAGACCAGCAGTTTCTACTCCTGCTAGTGGCCCCACTACCACTCAGAGGAGTGTTGCGCCCTTATGTAGACATTGTGGAAGGTCGCATGGATCGCGCCCTTGTCCTGTAATGACTGGAGTATGTTTTAGATGTGGACAGACGGGGCATTTTATTAAGGATTGCCCGATGCGTAGAGAGTCGACTGCTTCTACTATACCTCCTGCAGTACCTCAGATAGCGGCCCCGGCAGCTCAGAATGCACCCGAGAAAGCGACACCCTCACAGCCAAGGCGGGCGACAGCCGCAGAAAAGGGTAAGAAGGTTGTGACTCAGGGTCGGGTGTACGCATTGGATCAGGAGACTGCCGACGCCTCTATCGATGTGATTAAAGGTAAAATTTATCTTTTTGATATTCCCGTAATTGCCTTAATTGACCCGGGTTCTACCCACTCATTCTTATCGCCTGCATATGCCAACAGGACCCCAGTAGAGCCGGAGTTGTTAGAATATACATTGCGAGTGAAAACTCCTTTTAATGATTTCCAGATGACAGATGTGATATATAGGGGTTGTAAATTGACTATAGGAGAGAAGGTTGTGACAGCTAACCTAATTTTGTTGGATATATATGATTTTGATATTATTTTAGGAATGGATTGGTTGGCTGCAAATCATGTTAGTTTGGACTGTAATACTAAGTTTATTACCTTCTCTTATCCCGAAAAGTACATTGTAAAGTTATTGTAAATTAATAAAAGTATGAGAATTTATGTTGTGAAATGACATGTGTACTGAAATTGTGGTTGTGTATGAATGTTTATGAAGGATATATTGCTAGTGTGGAGGATGTTGAGAGGAAGCATCCAAAGATACAAGAGATTCCTGTGGTTAAGGACTTCTCGGATGTATTTCCAGAGGATTTACCAGGGTTACCACCGGATCGAGAGACGGAGTTTATGATTGAGTTGGTACCCGGTACGGAGCCGATTTCTAGACCCCCATATAGGATGGCACTGACAGAGTTGGATGAGCTCAAGAAACAACTCCAAGAGTTACTAGATAAGGGATTTATACGTCCCAGTGTGTCACCGTGGGGAGCTCCAGTATTATTTGTTCGGAAAAGGATGGTAGCCTTCGGTTGTGTATTGATTATCGGATGTTGAATCGGGCTACCGTTAAGAATAAGTATCCACTACCTCGGATTGACGATTTGTTTGATCAGCTCAGGGGTGCACAGGTGTTTTCCAAGATAGACCTTCGATCAGGCTATCACCAGTTGAAGATTAAGGAGTCGGATGTGCATAAGACAGCCTTTCGAACTCGCTATGGCCACTATGAGTTCTTAGTGATGCCATTTGGACTGACAAATGCCCCTGCAGCTTTTATGAGTTTGATGAATGAGGTATTTCATTCATTTTGGATAAGTTTGTCATAGTATTTATTGATGACATACTGATTTACTCTAAACTTCAGAGGAGCATGAGCAGCATTTGCAGATTGTTCTACAGACCCTCAGAGAGCGAAAGTTATGCTAAGCTTAGTAAGTGCGAGTTCTGGCTTGACCACATTATATTTCTCGGACATGTAGTGTCGAGAGACGGGGTATCAGTTGATCCGTCCAAGATAGAGGCCATTGTTCAGTGGGAGAGGCCTAACACGGTTACCGAGATACGGAGTTTCTTAGGTCTTGCCGGATATTATCGCAGGTTTGTGGAGGGATTTTCTAGACTTGCTGCTCCATTGACACGACTCACACGTAAGGATGTAAAGTTTGAGTGGAATGATGCGTGTGAGCGTAGTTTTGGTGAACTTAAGAAGAGATTGACTAGTGCCCTGTATTAGCCCTTCCTAGCGGATCAGGTGGATTTGTGGTGTATACTGATGCATCCGCTCAAGGTTTAGGGTGTGTGCTCATGCAGCATGGTCGGGTTATAGCCTATGGTTCTCGACAGTTAAGGATCATGAGAAGAATTACCCGACACATGACTTGGAGCTAGCCGCAGTGGTGTTTGCACTGAAGATATGGCGACATTATTTGTACGGAGAGAAATTTCAGATATATACAGACCATAAGAGTCTGAAGTATATATTCTCACAGAAAGAGTTGAATTTGAGACAGCGACGGTGGATGGAACTATTAAAGGACTATGATTGTGAGATTCTGTATCACCCAGGTAAAGCTAATGTAGTAGCTGATGCACTGAGCCGTAAGCATGTTGGCATGGTATCGTACATGATGATCAGGGAACATGAGTTGATAGAGCAGTTCTCTAACCTCAGTTTGACAGTTGTTTCCTCTGACCGGTATGGGTTTACCGCTAGTTTTCGTATCGAGCCGGATTTGATGGATCGAATTAAGGAAGCTCAGAGGAGTGATGATTATTGTATTGGGGTGGCCAACCAGATTCAAATGGGAGATGAGTTGGATTTTGAGATTGGCACCGATGAGATAATGAGGTTTAGAGGTCGGATATGTGTTCCCGGTGATCAGCAGCTTAGAGATTTGATTTTATCAGAGGCTCATACCTCTAGATACACGTTACATCCGGGTAGTACTAAGATGTACCAGAATCTCCGGAAAGTGTACTGGTGGCCTAAGATGAAAAAGGACATCGCAGATTTTGTTGCAAGATGTCTAACATGCCAGCAGATTAAGATTGAACATCAGAAGCCGGCAGGTATGCTTCGACCGTTATCGATTCCTACATGGAAATGGGAGCATGTAACTATGGATTTTGTTATGGGATTACCACGGACCCGGAAGGGGTATGATGCTATTTGGGTAATAGTCGATAGATTGACTAAGTCTGCTCATTTCTTAGCCATGAAATCTACAGATTCAGTTAGTGCCTTGGCTGAGTTGTATGTCAGGGAGATAGTGAGGTTACATGGTGTTCCAGTGAGTATCACCTCTGATAGGGACTCTCGCTTCACCTCTCATTTTTGGGAGAGATTTCAGGAGGCTATGGGATCCCAGTTGAGTTTTAGCACCGCTTTTCATCCACAGACTGATGGGCAGTCCGAGCGTACGATACAGACGCTCGAGGATATGTTGAGAGCGTGTGCATTGGATTTTAGAGGCTCATGGGACGATCACTTACCCCTGGCAGAGTTTGCTTATAATAATAGTTTTCATACGAGTATCGGCATGGCACCATATGAAGCCTTGTATGGCAGACGATGCAGATCCCCTATAGCATGGGAAGAAGTTGGAGACCGTAAATTGTTAGCTCCCGATTTGGTCGAGCAGGCTTCTCGTGATGTACGGATAATTTGTGAGAGCTCAGAACGCTCAGAGTCGGCAGAAGAGTTATGCAGATATTAGACGCCGACCACTTGGAGTTTATAGCAGGTGATTATGTGTTTTTAAAGGTTTCACCGTCCAAAGGTATATGAGATTCGGGAAGAGAGGAAAGTTGAGTCCTCGATACATTGGGCCTTATGAGATCTTAGATCGCGTAGGAGATGTGGCATATCGGTTAGCACTACCACCAGAGTTGTCAGGAGTGCATAACGTATTCCATGTCTCGATGTTAGAAAGTACAATCCAGATCCTTCTCACGTGATTCGACATGAGCCATTGGAGATCAGAGAGGACATGAGTTACGTTGAGAAACCGGTGCGGATTCTGGATAGGAAAGATAAGGTATTGCGATCTAAGACGATTTCGTTGGTTAAAGTGCTCTGGCAGTATCATAATGAGGAGGAGGCTACTTGGGAGTTAGAGAGCCTTATGCATGAGAGGTATCCGGAGCTCTTTCAGTGATAGGTCCAAGTTAAATTTGGAGGACCAAATTTCTTAAGGTGGGGAGAAATGTAAAATCCGAATTTTATTATATGTATGCCATATGTGTACATTATTGATAGTGGAAATAAAAATTTTGTGAAATTAAATCGAATGTGAGTTCCACTTTTCAATCTAAGAGATGATTTATAGTGTAGTGTATAAAGAAAGAGAAATAAATATTAAAGTGTAACAAGATATGTTGGGATTTAATTATTATGGTATGAAAGCATTAAATGAGGTAAGACAAAGTTAATAATTGTGGTTGACATTGGCGTGGGAAAGAAGAAGAATAAAAGGAGAAATTGTAGTCAAAAATGTGCAGAGACCTTGTCGCCCGTTCCCTTTTTGACTGCAAGCCGTTCCTTTGGCTGGAAATTCTTCACATCATTTAATGGGCTGTCAGACGAATGGAGAAAAGAGAGGAAGGAGAGCCAATCAACGTGGGCGGCTGGAAGAAGTTGGCGAGAAGGAGAAAAATTTAGTCAATAACATGACGTCTTTTGCTGCCTTTTCTACCCGTTTTAATGCCGTTCAGATGTTCTCTTGATGCAATTTTCTTCATGAATTAATGCACTGCCAGACGAGGTATGATGAAGGAAGGGATAAGGAGCAGATGGTGAATCCTGATTGGACTAACATGCCTATATAAGGAGGCTTCAAGAGGAAAACGATGGAAGCAAACTTCTCCTCCTTAAACAACCGTCTCACCCAATCCTTGGATTTCTGCAAGTTAACTTTTCTTCCCTTTCCTCACGTACAGGAACCGTGAAAACCTCACTCTTAACTAGCCAAACCTTCCTCTAATGTTGAAGAAATAAGGAAACAACAACTAAGCTAAGAAAGGCAAGAAAACATTCTGTTGTTGGAAGAGCAGCTCAGTAAAGGTGAGTTTCATAGCTTTTATAGTGTTCTTGATATTTAATCATAGATATAGCCTGGTTGTGGTTGAATGTTGAACAATATAAGAAAATAGATGGAAAAATAACCAAGAATGAGTAAGGAAACACGACGGGCGAGTAGAAAATTGCTAGTCGAAATGGGTTAGTACTCGCCCAAAGGATGGGACGAGGTTAGGAGAAAGTTTATGTGAGTTCGCCAACATGTGGTCCCGGCGGGCGAGGACCCGTGATCGCCAGTGTGCGAGAATGGCGATAATAGTAGTTGCCATGTAAAGTTGATGATAACCAGTAGGGCGAGTAGGTGAAAAAGAAGGCGCCAACGTATTCCATTACAGGGGCGAACTCCCACGAATAAGCCGCTAATGGAAAGCGAGCAATGACGGGCGAATGGCGAACTGAGTTCGCCAAAGTGCCATATTTTTTAGGAAAAATATAAGTTTTTTGGAAAATATTAATAATGTGAATAAATGCTTTGCAGACGGGAATCGAGCAAGGCGGGCGAGAACCTAAGCCGTATCAGACGAGGTAAGGAAGTTGTATGTGATGCAAACATGTCCTGTGGAGTAAAAACGTTAAGAAAATATCGGAATTTGTTTTATTTTCTGACATGCATCGTTTGATAAATTGTTTTGGTTTCGGGCGAGCTACAAGCCGCCATAAGTTCTTTGGTTGGTCGATTGACTAAGGCGGGCGAAGTTTTGTAATTAGACAGAAACTCGGGCGAGCCAATGGCGAGCTCTCTGTTTGAGATCTGGGCGTGCCTTTGTTTTAAGAGAAATCCGGTAAGCCTAGTCGGGCGAACCCTTTTTAAAGTGTTTGGGCGGGCGACCCTTGTTTTAAGTAAAGGCGGGCGAACTGTTATCAAACCAACCGTACTGTGTTTTGAAAACCATGAGGCGGGCGACTATTATTCGCGTCTTGTCGAGTAGTCAGGGCGAGCTGATAAGGGCGAGTAGGCTCTGGCGAAAGGTTTTTAAAATGTAATTTCGTAAATGAAAAAGGAAATATTTTAATTATTTTTGAAAATAGAAAATATCAAATTTTCGGGCGAGTAGTCCCTTGGGCGAATCGACTCTCGGGCGAGTAGTCTCTTGGGCGAATAGGCTAATGGGCGAGCTGACCCTGGGCGAACTAGCCGTGGGCGAACCGGCTCCCAACCTGCCTTTCTTTCATAGAAAATGTTGAAAATGGAGGGTTGTTTTACTTATTATAAACCCTTTTGGAAACTAAATCATTTTATGGAATGATAACTTAATTTTGAGACATTAGGCCATGAGTTCATGCATTATCACTCATGTACTTTGCGTGACCTAACTAGGGCGATGGCTCGGGTCAAATAGACCAGCGAGTGCACCCTGGGGCGTCACAGGGCTGATGGACCTGCCAAGTCTTCAGCGGTCTCGAGGTCACTTGGCAAGTAGACCCGAGGACCACCTACAGATTATGGCCATACATCTAGATGAGATAGCCGTGAGGGGCGATGGCCTACGGGTGCACCCCAAAAGCGGATGACTTGTGTTCTTAGCATGATTTATTTGTTGCCTAGTCTCAACTTATCAGTTTCTAAAGATTTATGAAAGGATCTGGTGAATCCTGTTTCATGTTAACTTATATTATTTCCTAATGAGTTTGAACGTTAGGACATTAAATGATTTTGAGATTACAGCTTTTATTTTTAAAGCAGCATACACCTTCTTTACTGAGCACATTGTCGCTCACTCCTTATTTTCCACTCCACAGATAACTGATTGAACTAAGAGACTTACCTTTCCTGAGATTTGGATATCGAAGGTATGTTATATTTTTTATATATTCAGCAAAGTTGTACAGTACTACTTTAAATACGAAGGGAATGTATACACATCTAAGGAAGAGACTTTATTAATTCATAATGTAGTAAAAGTTGTTAAGCATCACAGACAGCCCAACCGGTAAATAAGTGAAGTTTACAAGTGAATATTCTATTATATAGTGGTTTTGGGATGTTACAATTAATGAATGGCTTGACCCTCAAAAAGCGTCCCCAGTGGAGTCACCAAGTTATCGTAACGGCTTCGCGCTCGACGATTTTGAAAACATTTAAAAAACAATTAGGAGTCGCCACCAATCTTTTTTGACTAGGTGTGATTGGCCACCTAAAAATACTTATCTTTTTAACAAAATCTCAAAATTAATTAAGTTTTATTAAAAAGACAATTTTGGTCTCCGAAAACAAATTTGGGTTCGGGGGTACGGTTACGCGTGGGGAAGGATTAGCACCCCCACGACGCCCGTTAAAAACGGTACCATAATAATCATGTATTATCCTTTGATTTTAATGAAATGGTCTTGAATTGATATTTAAAATTAATTCTTATTTTATCGCAATCTTTTTATTCAAAATCATTTTTATTTGTAAATTATTTTGTTTTATTTTAAAAGGTTAAACTTTGTTTTTCGAAAGTAAATGTGAACTTTTTTGTATTGAATAATTAAATCGAATACTCTAATACTTTTGGCAACATTCGAAATAATTTTCCTCACCTAGATATTTCTTAAGAATCACTACTTGTGACTTCTATAGAATCTCATCCTTGGAAAATTCACACTTGCTTCGAAAATTATTATGAATGCACATGATGCAAACAAATAAAAACGATGCAAATGAATTTTTATTTTTAAATTTCATTATTTATTTGTTTATTTATTTATATATCTTTGTTTTTTTAAAAAAAAACTTATTCATTTTTATTTTTATTAAAAATTCAAATTATTGAAAAATCATACTAAATATTCCAGTACTTTTGGCAACATTTAGTACGACTCTTCTCACCTCGGGATCAGTTAGGAATCACTACTTGTGACTTCCGTAACATCCCATCATCGGAAAATCATTTAATTGAATTATAAAATTTATTATTAATTTTCTTTTAAAAATTTATTTTTATTTTTAACAAAAAAATTAAATTATTGAAAAATTATACTAAATATTCCAATACTTTTGGCAACATTTAGTACAACTCTTTTCACCTAGGGATCAGTTAGGAATCACTACTTGTGACTTCCGTAACATCCCATCATCGGAAATTCATTTATTTATGAATCAAATGTAAAATATGAATCCATTTCAAAAGTGCACATGATCTATATAATTTAATCATTAAAACTGAAGTTAATAGCTTAAAACATAACATTGATTTACTCTAAAAATATGCTTTAAAAAAAAGGGAAAAAAAAGAAGATACAAGTAGTAAATAAACGAAGGATTAGATTTACCAAAAGTTTAGTCCAAATCCAATCTGAAATGGACCCAAGGTTGAGTTTTCGGCCTGCCAAAAGAGAGGCCCATGCTGGATCCGGGTCGCATCCCTTGCTGCACGGTTCGGGTCGGCAGATGGGCAACTGCTGGTCTTCTTTCCAGCTAAAAAATGCAGTGTTTTGGTTGCTTATTCCCTTTCCAAAATGACGTAGTTTCACCTCACTATAAAATCCCTTTATTATTAATTTTTTTTTACATCAGAATTCCCAAAGCTTCAACAAAAAATGCTTTAATCTCCAAAAAATCCCTGCCCCACTCCTTCTTTTCCCGACGACCATGAGGTTCACCGGCGCCGCCACCTCCGCCGTCGTCGGAGGTCGAAAAGGGAAAAGCTTTCCACTTTTGGAAAGCCTTTGATCTCCTCTCTCCGATTTCAAGCTTGGTTTTAGCTAAAACCCCAAACGTCCACCACTGTCGGCCTTCAAGACCTAAAAATTCCCTATTTCCCGAGACCTCTTCAACTCCTCTGCCTCCCTCTCTAATTATTTCTAAAAAAAAAACTTTTCTTTTTCAGATCTAGTGTCAACCCAAAAAAGTTTCTCTTTTTTGTATTTTTTGTTTCCCTATAAAGACTTAATGTGGTTCTAAGTTTCTTCTTTTTTTTTGGTTTTTTTTGTGTGTTTCTTGTTTATTTTCTTTTTGACAGATCTAAAGAAGACTCGACTCTTCGGTTTTGGTTTCAGATGTGGGATTCGAGGCTCTCGGGTTTAGTGGTTTCTGGGTGGTGTCGAATGTTTGTTTGATCTGTCGGAAGAGGGATTTTCGGTTGTAGGAGGTTCTAGCTTTTTTTTTGGGTATTACGGTTCAGTTCTGGTGCGTTGGTTTCAAAATGGTTTGGTGATGGTGACGGTTGTTGGTTTGTGATGGTGCACCGAAGGGGTTGCGATGATGGTCGTGCGGTGGTTCGCGGTTGGCTTTTATTGGCAGTGGAGTTGGGGTAATGGTGGTTTGTGGCTTGGTGATGATGAGGGTTTCTTGGTGGTGGCTAGGCTGTGTGGTATTCGGGACACGGTGGTGGTAGATGTCGAGTGGCAATGGCGAAGGTGGTGAGTTGAAAGATTTTGGGTGGTTACTGTGTACGTGTGCTGGGGTTGTGAATGGTGGCTTCAGGTTTGGTTCTTTGGGTGGTGGCTGTGAAAATGGCGGTGATTACCAGTGGGGGAATGTGGCTGGTACTGAAGATGGGTTTCTAAGGGTTTTCGGTTTGAAGAGGATGAAAGCTAGAGCTATGGATTTCTCGGATGGAGGGTGTCGAATTTTTTTCATAGCTCCCCCTCAGTATTGGTTTAAGAAAACTTTTTATTGCTAGTTAACACTGATCAAATACCTAATATTCGGGGAAAATAATCATCTGGCAGCTAATTTTAAGCTGCCTGGAAGAGCTCGGGTCAACAAAAGTGGGCTGGCAGCGTGATTTTGGCTGCCAGCCACAGTCTGCAAGTGGTGCCGGCATCAAACCATTGCATTTTTCAATTTTTTTTATTTTTTATTAAAAGAATAAAAAAACAAAAACAAAATAGAGTAAATAATAATAATAATAAGCCCAACATGAGTTAAGCCCAAAATCAAACTTGGGCTTTTTAAAAGACAATTCCAATTAGATTTTAAGTGGACTTTCAAACCTATATAAAAACAAAATTAGCCAAATAAAAAATAAGATTTTAACAAATGATCCCTTGCAACATGATTCAATATTTAGAGTGAATTTTGATCTACAACTAAAAATTTTGAATCAAATAATTTAATAAAATAGAATTATTTTATTTTTCAAAACTAGACATTTGATAGTCCGGACAAAATTAAGTGTCCACAATTATCAAGCAGCCTTGGTGCATGACACTTTTTTACTTCTAATCTTGGAATTGAAAATGTGCTCGCCTAACTTCTTTTACTTTGTTTTTTAGTGCATTTTTTTTTTGGAAATTTATTAAAGTAGCTTTTGATTGATTGTGCTTTTTTGTGTCTTAAATAGTTTTCATTGTTTTTTACTGTCCTTTTTTTTTTTGAAAATTGATTAAATTAGCTTATGATCGATTATGTTTTTTGTGTCTCAAACATTTTTAATTGCTTTTTACTGTCTTTTTTTTTTAAATTAATTGCCTATTTTTGTCTTTGGTATGCAAAATTCTAGCACCAAATTTGGGATTTTATAAAATCTTCAATTATTTTTTATAAATACCATAAAGTTCTTTAATAAATTTTGGAGATAAATTTGCAATATATCTTAAAAATACAATTGCATTTTGAATTTAACTAAAAAATTGCTACGTTTTTGCAGAGGGTCAAGGCTTACCACAGGAATCACAGTTTGGTTAGCTTTGTTGTGGATCCTGAGATTGCTAAAGAGATAATTCGGAGTCATGTTCGGTATGAGCTACTTCTCACTTGTCTTTTTGTTATCACCACATTTTCACTGTGGCCTACCCTGGCACCTTATAGCAAGTTGTTCTATCTCAATAGCGATGGGTTAATACATTATCTAAAACCAAAGAGTTAATCAAGTTCATGTTAGAAATCAATTGTTTTTTATCCAAATCAAAATTCATTTGTTTCTTTCTTCTTCTTTTTTTGATGGAGGGAAATTTTTTCTATGTCATGTCACAAATTATTTGTTTATTTCTCTCATGATTGTCAATTTATTGATTAATAAACAATGCCTTCAAATTTAAAACCAACCTCAAGAACCCAATAATATTGAATTAAACCAATATTGCCCAACTTATAAGCAAGCCAAACTTTTGGCTCTTGACAACTTACTTACCAAAGCAGGCTTGGATATGGTTTTTGCCTTTTGTTGTATAGGTTTATCTGTCATGGGTTCTCTTTCAGTTGAAAATTTCTCCAACTCACCACATCTTTTATATGGCAACTGTTAAATTCCCTTCCTCTTAAAATTAAATAAGCTAACTATATCACTTCACGCGGATGGTTGCACAATGGAAATGAAACCAAAAGTTCCTAATTAGCCATTACTAGTTAGGACGATATCAAATTACTAAAGTTCTATTTTTTTTGCAGTTAATAGCTAATGCAAAAGTATTACTACAAGCATTCAATGTCTAAAACCTACATACTATTAGGACCCACCAAATAGCATCCTCACATAAAGCTTTTTTGACATGATTTGGAATTGAAAAGAGAGAATTTGGTTTTCACAACATCTGAAATTATAGTAGCTCTAACCTTTGATACCTCTTCTTCGATAAGTCCTTCGATCTTAGATGTTACACCCTATACTTCCCTTTCCCTTGCTGTATAAATAGCCATGAATTGAAAACATTTGACCTATTTACCAAGCTCAACATGTAGATTCTGACATCTCTTAACAAGTTTCTCTGCTATGCTAAATGGCGTCCTGATTGAGGGAATGCTCCTATCATGTAAGTTTAGTTGGATGCTAAATTGAAACTCTTATTTTTATTTTTTTTAGTTAATATTATACAATCATATTTTCCAAATAAATTGAAGAGGAAATTTCAGGCATATACCAGGGAAGTTTTAAGCTAAAGAGGAAGTTGCTAGGAGAAGTTTAAATGCTTTCATAAGTTAAGTAACTTAAACATATACAGGCACTTGCTTATGAAGTTATGGGATGATTGTGTAAATTGTTGATAATTACATTTTTAATTACTCATGATAAATTGTGGTCAATTTTCTTTTTTGTTCAAAACGTAAGGAAGCCTAACCATAGTAGAAGGTAATTGTACTCACTTATTCCAGGATTTCAAAGTTGTTTGCTTAGCTAAAAAGATTTGTGTTTATATATTTTTACCTTATTACTCAAGCATGTTGTCAGTTTTTATAACTCTTTATGTTATACTTCAAATGTTCATTAGCCTATATACTTTTATTTTTTTACTAGAATTTAATATGTTGAGACAATAATATCTTTTTTTTTTGGTGACTATTCAATTTTGACAATGAGAGTGAATTATTCACAAGTGTTACTCTTTTGTCATACATTTAAAAATTGACAATCTAATATTTATTGAATTTGATATAATTTTTTAAGATAACTTTTTAAAATTATTTTGATTTAAAATAATCAACATTTAACAATATTGTATTTTCTAATCAAACATTTAGCTCATATTTAAAAAAATAACTCCTGCAAGGTACAAATATTTAGATTATCTCAATTCCTAATTATAAGATATAAATTTATTTGCAGTCTTCCTACAATTGAGATAAAATGTTTGTATTAGCATAAAAGTGTATTCATGAATCAAATGTTATAAAAAAAATAATTTGAATAAAAAAAGTCTCTTCCCATTCTCTTTTTCTTCTGAGGAATCAAATTTTCTTGCTTTTTACTCCTAATTCTAAGACAATTGGTATGCTTTAATGTTGGGTATTGCAATTATATTTGTTTGGTTTAAGCTTATGGACTTAAGTTGATTGCCTTGCGTTGTGAAATTCTAAGATGGCTATAAACACTTTTCAAGTGATGATAATGATGATTCTTTATATTATTTGCTTGCAATCAACAATTACCATAGCAGAGGCTGAGTTGCCTTTTACACACCCAATTTGATTGGGTTTGGCTTTGAACTACTGTCTTATTGGGAATCATGAAACCTTCTAAAAGGTATGCATGTTGTTTCTTAAGTTTATTCATGATATTCATGTATTTTGATGTCATGGATGATAACTATTATTAATTTTATATCTACCTCTATTCTTAGTGTTTGATTAGCTTATTTTTTGCAGTTGATGATGATTTGGAGTCTTGCTATATAACGTTTGTATGCAATAAAACATTTTTTTATTGATGCTTTTTTAAGTTAGAATGATATGTGACACTTTTTTCTCTTTGGTTAGAATAATATGTTACATTAATCCTATTTGTTTTCATTTTGTTTTTCAAGTGCCATTTTAGTTTCATGATCATGATGATTTTTTTGGACAATTTCCTACAAGCTTGCAAAATATTTGGTGTCAAGTATACTCATTGCATTATAAATGTTTGATAATTCATCATAATATTTTTTGTTGTTTTGAAATATTAATTCAATATCAATATAGGCTGTTCTTATTTTGTAAATAATTCTTATAAAATTATAAAATATGCTTATTACTTATCATTCGGACATTAACAGTTTATAATCCTCAGCTTGCTGCAGGCATTAGTGTTAACCCTTACTTCTATCTTTTCGAATGTTGAAACGCTCTTGAGCTTCTTATATTTGCCCTCTAAAATGATTAACCTTTAATTAACTTGCACAACGAGCGGGTCTTACCTAGTCTATCTATACTATTAAAGCGCATGCATTTTTTGGCACTTTGTGCTTCCACGCTTTTGCTTCCTACATTAAACGCGTTTTCTTGTCGTATTGGTGCACGTTGCGAGCTCTTTCTTTTTCAACGCTCAAACCCTATAGCATTCTGTCAACAACGCTCTTTGAAAGTTTTGAAAAAATAAATACATAGAAAATAAAATAAAGAAGTGTAGTCAAGTCATAGTGAGAGTCAGAGAGCAAAAATAAAAGTTGATAGAAGAGACAAAAGGGAGAGAGATACGAAAAAGGAAAAAAATTAGAAAGAAGAAAAAGTCTGAAATAGCAATAGGATGTTGAAAATCTACAAATCATAAAAAAATGGCAAAAGAGAGTTCAGAAAAACATATATTCCTACTTTCACTTCTTCTCATCTTTATCTCTGGCAAAATGGTAAAACTTCTCGCTGCGGCTTAGCCAAGAAGATGAAATCAGGATTTCTCATTCAGCAAATGTGAGGCCCAGACGTTTGTAATGCCTGACCTTTCTCAAGTCTCTCTTGAACGCTTATTCAAACAAAAAAAAGAGTCTCTCTTGAACGCTGAAAATGGGATAAATTGTTTGAGGGTTTAGGTGGGATGCTTAAAGTCTAGCAATCACAGTTTCAAACTTTGGCAAAACAAAGAAAGATTCTCGAAGATCGCCTCAGTATGCAATATGAACAATAGGTATATGATGTTTGCCTCTTTGAAGATCACGTCTCTCGGGCAAGATTTGCGAATTAATGGTTCGCGAGTTTTTTAAGTAAATTTAGCTTTTTAATTTTTTTGGGTACACGGGTATGTTCGGTTAATTTAGGTTTTTAAAATTTTTTTCCTTTCCTTGATTAATTGAAGGGGTAATATGAGGTTTTGGTTGTCTTTTATTGTTTAGATTAACAATTATATGGAATTTAGAGAGACGGTGCATGTGCTTGAGCTTTATCTTTGCAAATTGAAATTAGGTATGTGTTTACCCCTTGATATTTGGTTCTTAAATTTAGTTATCTGTTTCGGCTTAATTCACCACAAGAAATCAGGTTTGGAATTAAACGATTACTCTGATGATGGGTGGTAGTTACGCTGTTTGGATGGAAATGGTTTCATGTTTTGAAAAATATGCTGATAAAAAATTGATATTTTTCTTTTTCTAATTTAGTAATAGTTCATATGTTTATTTGCTTAATTGACTTATTACAAAGGAAACTAAGGATGAATTGATTTGTTTAGATCCATGTTTTTCTTGGATTTCAAGTGGTTTTATTTAGAGTTTGTATATGATGCACTGACAGTGTATAGTTTCTATACACTGTCAATGCATCAGAGGTTGACACCTCATCAATAGGCCCTTATGGGCAAATTTAAAAAATTTATTTATATTTGCATATAAGGGTCTATTGATGAGGTGTCAATTTTTGGTGCACTGACAGTGTATAGAAACTATACACTGTCAGTGCATCATATATAAATCTTTTTATTTAACTCAATCTCTCTCTCTCTCTCTCTCTCTCTCTATGAATGAATCTCTCCTTTTTGTCTCTCCACATATTCTAAGAATTTTAGACTTGGTTTACTCCATCTGTGTGTCTTTACTCAAAAATGACTTCTTGTATTTGGTCTCTACTAAAGTTGCACTCAAACAATATTTTCTTATCTTAAATGACTTAAAAGCGTCGTATTCACCTTATATGACCGCAATAATCATGCTAATGGTGCTACTGATGTTAGCATTAATTTAGTTCAATTGTCATTTATATTAAGAGATTCACAATTTATGAAGTCTTGGGTTTTGTAAGTATGTTTGAATAACGGTGATACATGCACTTAAAAATAATTAAAATACTTGGAAGGTTTTCCCACTATCTACTACCGAATTCTATTTTCATATTTGGTTGGATATTGATGAATGAATATTTGAGATTTCTAGAAAATTTAGTTTATGCAATTAGTATTCTTGATGCAATAAGCAGTCTAGGCATTGACATGTATAGAATCTATGAATAGTGTGCTCTTGCCACATATTATTATATTTTAAGTAATAAAGCTTTAGGTTTGTTCATGTTAGGAGCTTAAGCTTACCACTTGATTTTTTTATTTTTTTGTAATGATAAAAAACTAAGTGGCATAAATGAGATAATTTTGTGTTGTTGGTAATACCCAGCTTTCATTTTCTTTGTTTTTCTTTAATCAAAATCAGCCCAGACATATTAAGCTTGATCACTTTTCCTCTTTATTTCAATGGCAATTTCATAGGAAAAAAAAAAGAAAGAAGGAGATCATAGTTTTCAAAGAATATCCGGATTCCCTTGAAGTATACTAAAATTGAGGGTTGTCACTTCAATCAAGGTGTAAACTACTCCAAGCTTCTCAAATCCAATCTTGGAGAAGCTCTCAAAATTGTTAGTACAAGATGATTGATTTCATTTATTTAGATTTCTTTTTTTTTTCGTGGTGTTTTGGATGTTATATCTGTTTATCTTTTCCTACTAATCAGTTGCTAGCATAATTCAAAAAGTATATTCTCAATCAATAAGTTATACTTGAGGTTTACTAATGACACTATATTCAACACTGCAGTGAGAAGGATCCTACCTAATGAATCTATTAGATGCAAGGTCTTTGTTGTACTATTTGTTACATCAATTGACTGTAAGCGAAAGGCATTTTCTAAATTTTGAATTTGTTTGTTGATTGTTTGGTATTATTTATTGGCTGAATGCTCAAATAAGGATCTAACGTTTTCGAAAATGTTCAATTCAAGATCTAAACTTTTATTTTGCTCAATTCAGGATAAAACTGTAACAGTTCACACATACTGTAAATCACGTGCTTTTACACATAATCCACAGCTGGGCTGTCTGTGATGCCATTAACATACAACAGTGACAGTAATAAATGCTAAACATTTATTAACAAATACGGAATGTGCAATTTTTTTTCACTATTCCTTACATCTGACATCCCCTATTGTCCTTGTTTCAATAAAGTAGTACTGTATACATAAGTCTGAAGTGACTGTGCCTGTCATATTTAACATAATTTGCCCCAGCGCTTTACATGTAGCTATACCCATCTGCAAGATAATTCTCTAACTCTGTGTCTTTTTATCTGTGGAGTTAAAATAAGGGGGTGAGCGACAATGTGCTCAGTAAAGAAGTTGTATGCTACTTTATGAAACCAAAACTATATACCACCAAATGTTTATTTTTCCTAACAGCATACCCAATAGGAAAACAGTGGATATAGTGAATAGTCTTTCATATTCAAATTACTGGCTAAACAGTTTACAATACAATGTAGTAAACAGTAAACAGGATTCAGTAAATCCTTTCAGTAAACAGAAATCAGTAAGTTGAGACTAGGCATCACCCTACAAATAAATCATGCTATCATCGTTCCCCCAGGAACACAAGTCGTCTACTTTTGGGGTGTACCCGTAGGCCATCGCCCCTCACGGCTTTCTCGGAGAGTGCCTTTAGGCCAAACTCCCATTTCGTATCCCTACCAGGATACAGCAAGCTCTGTGGCACAAATCAGCCACGTGAAAAGTAACGCATGAAACTCGGGGCCTAAAGTCTTAAAAATCACTTTATATCTCATAAAGCACCTTTAAGGAATTATTTCACCAATTTCGTCATTTTCTCAAAATGATTTATTCTCCAAAAAGGTTTATATTTTCTGTTTACAAAAGATAGTAAAACAGCCCAAAATCTCACCATATTTTGTGTGAGAAAAATACAAGTTAAACTGGCTCGCCCATAGTGGCTCGCCTATGGTCAGTTCGCTCATTCTGGCATTGCCCATGGTTAGTTCGCCCATTGCGGCTCACCCATGATCAATTCGCCCATTATGGCATTGCTCGTGGTCAACTCGCCCAATGCGGCATGTCCATGGTCAGCTCGCCCATTTTTATTAAAACATGGGTCATTTTTCTTTGGCTCGCCTAAAACATCACAAAGGGGTTGGCTTTGTAGCTCACCCAAATCAAAACAATTTATCAACTAATGCATGTCATAAACCAAAACATTTTCTCAATATTTTCATAATATTTTACTTCACAGGACATGCATTTTACTTCACATACTACTCCCTTACTTGGTCTTACGAAGCCTAGCTTCTCGCTCGCCTTAGTCAATTCTCAATTCCCTGCTGCAAAATAAATTATTAATTCTATTAATATTTTCTTTTCGAATATTTCCAGCACTTTGGCGAGACTTGAGACTAATCTACTAGCTCGCCCAACAGAGCTTGCCATTCATTAATTGGCTTACACATGGGAGCTCGCTAACAAATCAACTCGCCATGCATATTCATGAGAGCTCACCTTATCTGGCCTTTTACTTAGAGGTGGGCTCGCCTTGGATTGAACGAACACTTGGCGACCTCGCCCACTATACCACACTCGGTATACTTTAGCTCGCCCATAATAGTTGAGCTCGCCTATACATGCTGAGCTCACCTATTTCTCATCACCTTTACACCGTTTCCAGCACGTTCCTTATTTATTCTCGATTATTTTCTAGACCACATCTTATTCTAGTTTCTTATATCCTAATAGGATTTAACTAAAACAAGGCTATATCTATGTTTATTACATTGTAAAACATAGAAATCTACCATTGAATATCAAGAAAACCATAGAAATATAGAACTCACCTTAACCGAGTTGCACTTCCAGAAACAGAGTGCTTTCTGCCTCACTTAGCTTATTCCTTTATTTCTTCAAACAATGGAGGAAAGGTTTTGCAAGCAGGTTTACGTGTTTAGCCAACTTAAGGATGAAGTTTAGTAAATCAAACATGGCAGAAATGGAAGGAACAGAACATAAACTTGCAGCTACATAGAATTGGCTAGAAGTAGTAGAATAAAAGCAATGAGGATGAAGGTTTAGTCAAGTCGGTTTTCCATTCATCCTTCTTATATAGCCATGCTATCCAATCAAAATCTACCACCTGTCCCTTATTCGGCTTCTTTCATCATTTCACGTCTTAACATGCATTAATTAGATGAAAGAGACAGCTAGGGTTAATTTTTCAACCCTCATTAACGGATGAAGAAACCTGTGGCCAAAGAAACAACGTGCCAATCTTTTCTGTACCGTTCTTAACTTATTTACCTTCTTTGTTTTATTCCTCAACCAATAAGGATAAATCGTTTATTGACTTTAACCTTTCTCTATTCTTACCGTCCAACACAGCCGCAATTCCTACACACAATAGCCAATAAGATTTATCATGTGTTAGACTTTAGTATCCTCTCTTAATTTTCTTCAGACGTGTGGCGTACAAAGTCAATTTTTGCTGCAATGGTTTGAATTTATTTCCCCAAATCGCCAGCTTTTATTTCCATTTTGTCCACACATGCTGATTCCAGTTTGCCTACTCAACTTGAGGCCTCAGCTCGCCGACTCTATTTCAATTCGCCAACTTTTCCTCTCGCCAATATTCTCAGGCTTGCCTATGCGACTTTTCAAGCTCGCCTCTGCTTGCACCTGGGCATCGCCACATTGTCTTTATGCCATCTTCAAATTTGGCAATTACGAGCTGATTTCCTTTCCTTGGCGATCACCTTGAGAATTGGCGATCACTGCCATAGTTAAATTGTTGGCGATCACCGGGTATTGTTCTACTTGACTACTTTGCTATAATTCATGCAGCAAGTTGGCGATCACATTTTGCATTCTAATTTGGCGAGTACCTTATTGCCTTACTTGCCTCCTAGGCTATCATTTGCGCCTCTATATGGGAGATCACGTTACTCGCCATACTCGCTCTTTGGGCGATCATTGCTAGGTTCATTTGGGCGATCATAGCCCTTACCTCATTTTGGCGATCATCTTAATCAACTAACTTGGCGAACTTATCTATTTGCCGATATGGCCATTAATTCAAACTCGCCATCGTCCAACTCACCATCATCTATTGGCGATCATCCTAATTATCCTACTCGCCCATTGGCGAGCCGTTCCATCATAATACTCGCCCATTGAGTGTTTCACAGAAATTGCTCCATTTACATCCTAAGTTGAGGAGCTTTTCACCAAACTGGAAATCAACATTCATTATTTATTTAATTTCCAGTATCAAAATTAATCAAATTATGGTGTACAGTATTATAAAATCGAGTTTTACATTTTCTCTTTACCTTAAGAAATTTGGTCCTCCAAATTTCACCTGGACCTATCACCGAAAATTTTTGGATACTTCTCACATAATCTAAGATTTCGAAAGGTCTGGTATATCGAGGACTCAGCTTTCCTTTCTTACCGAATTTCATCATACCTTTAGAGGGTGAGACCTTCAGAATACATAATTTCCCGTACATCTCGATACCCTGCTCAACCGCTTGGAGAGCTAACAACTTACGGTCTCCCACTTTTCCCATGCTATCGTGGATCTATATCGTCTGCCATATAAACCTCGTAAGGTACTATATCAATGCTCGCCTGTTAGCTATTATTGTAAGCGACTCTGTTAGGGTAGATGATCGTCCCAGGAGCCTTTAACATCAAATGCACACACTCACACCTATCCTCGAGCGTCTATATCGTACGCTCGGACTGTCCGTCAGTTTGCGGATAAAACACGGTGCTAAACTCAGTTGGGATCCCATAGCTTCCTGAAATCTCTCTCAACACTGAGATGCGAAGCGGGACTCCCTGTCAGATGTAATGCTCACTGGAACACTGTGTACTCTCACTATCTCCCTAACCTAGAATTCGACTAAGGCAATAATTGAATCAGTAAATTCCATAGCCAAGAAATTAGCAAACTTAGTCAATATATCCACAAATATCCAGATAGCATTATACCCTTTTATGGGTAATTCAATTTTCACTTAGTTTAGGAAGTACCACCAATATAGGTATTTTTCTTCCTTATCACTTTTTCAAGTTTTAGTTAATCTCGTTTCTAAGATGAGACTACTAGTATCTCTTTTCTTTAAGAGCCCCGCCCGTCTCTTTAGGCCATCGGCGATTATCCCTTTGGCGCTTTCCTTGCCCCAGGTTTACTCTTTCAAGTGAGTCGGCGACCACATGGTTCGCCCACACCTCACAACATATTATTCGTTGTTGGGCGATCGCCCAACTCGTGGGTCGCCCATCCTGAATTTTGTTCAAGGGTCCTGAAGAACTCGGGCTTCTTCTCTCAAAACCGCTTTATACTCCCTAGAATCTTTTATCATCCTTGGGAGTTAGCAAATTTCACTTCTTTTACACAGTAATTCATTCATACTATTTATCACTTATCATCTCATTCGATGCTAAGTCGATAACAATTTAGTGACTATCATTTAGACAGTTTTGATCAATCGTATGTAATTGTTCCAGTAGCCTCTTAAATGCGACGCACTCGCTCTCAATATATCCCGAAGCGTCCACACAATGCGCTCGGATATCTATATCAATCTGAGGCGGTGTTGACAGTAAATTTGAAATCCCAAAGCCTATTGCTATTCTCTCAAAGCATGTGGCAAATTAGGGATCCCTATCACATGTACTCGCTCACTGGAACTTCACATATCTTTCTACTGTTTCACCGATATATACGACTAAGGCACTCAAGACATCCCGAAACCTGATGATGAAGAAGTGAATTACTTTGGTTACTCAATCCATAGTCACTTCTATAACCTCATGGTTCTTTCGGATTCTTTACCATCCCACAATGATTATTTCATGGTTAAACTATGACTGTCTTTCTTTTGCAGACCTTAATACTAAACATTGATTATGTCTCAGGTAATCATTTTTCTCGATAACTTCTTTTATATCGAGTTATCATTTTATCTCTTATTCTCCTAGTACATGTAATATCACTTACTTGGAGAATGTATTTGAGAGTATAATTTCTTCACAATCAATTTCTGAAATTGAATTTATCATCATTCTGATTTTGTCACCACTTTACTTATACAATTTCAATGACCACTTAATCACTTGAGACCTCACGTCTCTAATGTACATAGCTCAATTAGACTTATGTTTACTGAACTTAACAATAAGCTCTTCAATTTCTAGAAATTGTGGCATTACTCCAGGATGCTGCTTATATACACATATTCACACCTCACAGTCACATGCCATTATAATTTATCTGTATGTGATTGAAATTTTTTCATTCATTAAACTCACATATTTCACTTTAATTCAGACCCTAATATCCAAAACAGGGCCAACTATCTCGCGACCTATCATAGTATATACTCCGGGTCGTCTTACTCATCAAAATATCAGTGGGGCTTACAGTAGGGATTATCAAACATGTAATATGTCCTTTACACCATCAATTTATTCTAAATCAATTTAGTCATTTATGACTTAGAGAAAGCATTTCAATATCATCATTTCAAGATCTTAGTTCGATATAGACAGAGAAGTCCTGGTGGGGCCCTCACCGAGTTCCTCATTGTACCTTACCGATTAGACCTGACATTATGATGATAAGATCGCCTATCTCATGTAAAGTTCTCGGATTACAGTCCCTATTTGTAACCTTTAATTCACCAACTTTCACCACATTTAAACACTTAACCTAATTTACAGTCACTTAACTCCTCTATACATTCAGACTATACAGTACTACAAGGGATGTTAACCTTTTTCATCACTTTCTGTTCTAAAGGTATCAACGGACATCAGACCAACCAAAGCTCTAATACCATTAAATATAATAGTCCACACATATTGTAAATCACTTGTTTTTACACATAATCCATGGTTGGGCTGTCTGTGATGCCATTAACATTCAACAGTGATAGTAATAAATGCTAAACATTTATTAACAAATACGGAATGTGCAATTTTTTTTCACTATTCCTTACATCTGACATCCCTTATTGTCCTTATTTCAATAAAGTAGTACTGTATACATATGTCTGAAATGTAAAAGAGAAGTGACTGTGCCTGTCATATTTAACATAATTTGCCTCAGCACTTTATATGTAGCTATACCCATCTGGGAGACAATTCTCTAACTCCGTGTCTTTTTATCTGTGGAGTTAAAATAAGGGGGTGAGCGACAATGTGCTCAGTAAAGAAGTTGTATGCTGCTTTATGAAACCAAAACTATATACCACCAAATGTTTATTTTTCCTAACAGCATACCCAATAGGAAAACAGTGGATATAGTGAACAGTCTTTCATATTCAAATCACTGGCTAAATAGTTTACAATACAATGTAGTAAACAGTAAACAGGATTCAGTAAATCCTTTTAGTAAACAGAAATCAGTAAGTTGAGACTAGGCATCACCCCACAAATAAATCATGCTATCATCGTTCTCCCAGGAACACAAGTCGTCCGCTTTTGGGGTGCACCTGTAGGCCATCGCCCCTTACGGCTTTCTCGGAGAGGGCCCTTAGGCCCAACTCCCATTTGTATCCCCACCGGGATACAGCTAGCTCTGTGGCACAAATCAGCCACGTGAAAAGTAACGCATGAAACTCGGGGCCTAAAGTCTCAAAAATCACTTTATATCTCATAAAGCAACTTTAAGGAATAATTTCACCAATTTCGTCATTTTTTCAAAATGATTTATTTTCCAAAAAGGTTTATATTTTCTGTTTACAAAAGATAGTAAAACAGCCTAAAATCTCACCATATTTTGTGTGAGAAAAATACAAGTTAAATTGGCTCGCCCATAGTGGCTCGTACATGGTCAGTTCGCCCATTATGGCATTGCTCATGGTCAACTCGCCCAATGCGGCACATCCATGATCAGCTCGCCTATTTTTATTAAAACATGGGTCATTTTTCTTTGGCTCGTCCGGAATTTTATTAAAACAGGGGTCGCCCGCCCAAAACATCATAAAAGGGGTCGCCTATCTTTGGGTCGCCCAAAACATCACAAAGGGGTCGGCTTTGTAGCTCGCCCAAATCAACACAATTTATCAACTAATGCATATCATAAACCAAAACATTTTCTCAATATTTTCATAATATTTTACTCCACAGGACATGCATTTTACTTCACATACTACTCACTTACCTGGTCTTACGAAGCCTAGCTTCCCGCTCGCCTTGGTCAATTCTCAATTCTTGGCTGCAAAATAAATTATTAATACTATTAATATTTTCTTTTCGAATATTTCCAGCACTTTGACGAGACTTTAGACTAATCTACTAGCTCGCCCAATAGAGCTCGCCCACAAATTAGCCTGCCATGCATATTCATGAGAGCTCGCCTTATCCAGCCTTTTACTTAGAGGTGGGCTCGCCTTGGATTGAACTAACACTTGGTGACCTCTCCCACTATACCACACTCGGTATACTTTAGCTCGCCCATAATAGTTAAGCTCGCCTATACATGCTGAGCTCACTTATAAAAGCTGAGCTCGCCTATTTCTCATCACCTTTACACCGTTTCCAGCACTTTCCTTATTTATTCTCGATTATTTTTTAGATTACATCTTGTTCTAGTTTCTTATATCCTAACAGGATTTAACTAAAACAAGGCTATATCTATGTTTATTACGTTGTAAAACATAGAAATCTACCATTGAATATCAAGAGAACCGTAGAAATATGGAACTCACCTTAACCGAGTTGCACTTCCAGAAACAGAGTGCTTTCTGCCTCACTTAGCTTATTCCTTTATCTCTTCAAACAATGGAGGAAAGGTTTTACAAGCAGGTTTACGTGTTTAGCCAACTTAAGGATGAAGTTTAGTAAATCAAGAATGGCAGAAATGGAAGGAATAGAACATAAACTTGCAGCAACATAGAATCGGCTAGAAGTAGTAGAATAACAGCAATGAGGATGAAGGTTTAGTCAAGTCGGTTTTCCATTCATCCTTCTTATATAGCCATGCTATCCAATCAAAATCTACCACCTATCTCTTATTCAGCTTCTTTCATCTTTTCACGTCTTAACATGCATTAATTAGATGAAAGAGACTGCTAAGGTTAATTTTTCAACCCTCATTAATGGATGAAGAAACCTGTGGCCAAAGAAACAGCGTGCCAATCTTTTCTGTACCGTTCTTGACTTATTTGCCTTCTTTGTTTTATTCCTCAACCAATAAGGATAAATCCTTTATTGACTTTAACCTTTATCTATTCTTACCATCCAACACAGCCGCAATTCCCACACACAGTAGCCAATAAGATTTATCATATGTTAGACTTTAGTATCCTCTCTTAATTTTCTTCAGACGTGTGGCGTACAAAGTCAATTTTTGCTGCAATGGTTTGAATTTATTTCCCCAAATCGCTAGCTTTTATTTTCATTTTGTCCACGCATGTTGATTCCAGTTCGCCTACTCAACTTGAGGCCTCAGCTCGCCGACTCTATTTCAATTCGCCAACTTTTCCTCTCGCCAATATTCTTAGGCTCGCCTATGCGACTTTTCAAGCTCTCCTCTGCTTGCACCTGGGCATCGCCACATTGTCTTGATGCCATCTTCAAATTTGGCAATTACGAGCTGATTTCCTTTCCTTGGCGATCACCTTGAGAATTGGCGATCACTGCCATAGTTAAATTGTTGGCGATCATCGGGTATTGTTCTACTCGCCTACTTTGCTATAATTCATGCAGCAAGTTGGCGATCACATTTAGCATTCTAATTTGGCGAGTACCTTATTGCCTTACTTGCCTACTAGGCTATCATTTGCGCCTCTATATGGGAGATCACGTTACTCGCCATACTTGCTCTTTGGGCGATCATTGCTAGGTTCATTTGGGCGATCATAGCCCTCGCCTCATTCTGGCGATCATCTTAATCAACTAACTTGGCGAACTTATCTATTCGCCGATATGGCCATTAATTCAAACTCGCCCTCGTCCAACTCGCCATCATCCATTGGCGATCATCCTAATTATCCTGCTCGCCCATTGGCGAGCCGTTCTATCATAATACTCGCCCATAGAGTGTTTCACAGAAATTGCTCCATTTACATCCTAAGTTAAGGAGCATTTCACCAAAGTGGAAATCAACATTCATTGTTTATTTAATTTCCACAATCAAAATTCACCAAATTATGGTATACAGTATTATAAAATCGGGTCTTACAAAAACATTTTCGATTTTACTCAAATAAGGACTTTTAACGTGCGTGAGTTACACGCGCCGTTAAAGAGAGTGGGTGACAATGAAATGACAATTATTACCATGTGTCACACTCACACGGTGCCACGTGTCACACTCACACGGTGCCACGTGTCAACGTATTTTTTGCCTATTAAAAGAAAATAATTATAAATCACTGCCACGTGTCCACTTCTGCCACATGTCCCAATAAAAAGCTGTCACGTGTCAACGTAACTTTTACCTATTAAAGAAAAATAATTATAAGTCACTGTCACGTGTCTCACTCACACGCTGCCACGTGTCCACGTATTTTTTTTACTTTTTTCTTTTTTTTTATTCAAGAAAAACTATATATTTGATAAAATAATATTTTCTTGAATAAATTTGTTAAAATTATTTTTTGAAATAATTAAAATTTTTAAATTTTTTTTAGAAAATAAATTCTCAAGCATAAAAATTATTATAAAATTTTTTTTAACTAGCATAATTATTATTTTTTATTTCTTAATTTTTTTTTTTCGTTTTTACCATCAAAAAAGGAAAAAAAACTATTAGCCATAAAATTATTAGAAATTATATATTTTTTTAAAGAATAAAATTTAAATTACTAAATTTAATTTGTATTTTTCTTCTTTTTTGTTTTCTATATTTTCTTCTAATTAACAAAAAAAGAAAGAAGATAAAGAAACCATAAAAATAAAGAAAAATATGTAAGAATTGTCTTTTCAGAAAAATTAATGTAATTAAAAAAATAAACTTATTTCCTAGAAAAACTAAATTTTCTAAAAATAAATATGTTTAATTTACAATAAAAAATTATTTTAAATTTAAATCATACAAAAGAAATAAAAACAAAAAGGAATGAAAAGAAAACAAAGTGAAAAAAGTACAGAAATATTTTTTATAAAAATTTATTTTTTAACAAAATATTTTTTTTTGAAAATGTAATATAAATTTTTAAAAGTTATTTTTTATTAAAAAATCAACTAACAAAATTAACTATTAATTATAATATTATAAATAATATTTAAATTTTTAATTTTTTATTAATATTTATAACAAAAAAATTTTTAGCTATTAAAAGAAAAATAATTATAAGTCACTGCCACGTGTCCCACTAATACGCTGCCACGTGTCCATGTATTTTTACCTATTAAAAGAAAAATAATTATATGTAACTGCCACGTGTCCCACTCACACACTGCCACATGTCCACCCCTGTCACGTGTCCCACTAATACGCTACCACGTGTCCATGTATTTTTACCTATTAAAAGAAAATGAATTATATGTCACTGCCACGTGTCCTACTCTTATGCTGCAACGTGTCCACTTCTGCCACGTGTCCCCCTCACACGCTGCCATGTGTCTTTTTAAACACTGTTATTATTTTAATTCGCGTGTAACTCACGCGCGTTAAAAAGTCTTTATTTGAGCAAAATCGAAAACGTTTTATCCTAAATTGAGCAAAATAAAAATTTAGATCCTGAACTAAACATTTCCGAAAACATTAGATCCTTATTTGAGCAATCAGCCTTTGTTATTTAGTTAAATTGTTTTATATTTAGCTTTCTAAATGCTTATTAAAAATGTAAAAAATTTTGTTCTTCATGCATAATTAAATGTTATTTCAGGAGAAGCTTTGGATCTTATGGTGGCATAATTTAAGCCTCTAACTCAAGAAGGTCATTGTAATGTAGATCATCATTGTTATTATCGTGAGAGTCTTTATGCCAGGTTAGTGTAATGTACATCTACTTGATATAGTTTTTCTCACATCTTATTGTCTTACATGTTATATACTTTTTCTCACGTACGTAAGAACAAGCTTTATAGTCTTATAGGTTTGGATCCAGGTTTCTTTGAAACATTATTAAGCTCTGATTCATTGGCTTTATTACTTACTGGATGGTACTAGAAATATTTTAAGTAACTTGGTGATAGTTATATTTGGAACACCTTTCCTCATGCATCTTAATGTGCATGTGGACATGCATAAATAAGTTCACAAATATGCAAATACTCACTCAATCGTAACTCATAGAGGTGTATGTCTATGCCGATTGAACAACGGAGCAAGTGCTGAACACAGTTATGTGCCTGCTGTTCAATGTAGTGTTCTTTTTTATGTTTAGTTGTTGTTGCAAAAGTGATAATACTAAAAACAACATCAAGTATTTGAAACATAAAAAAAATTTCAGCATGTGTTTGATGTTGGGTCGATGAGATGCCATTACAAGACTTATGCTTTAGTTCTGCAATTTGATAATTTTTACCATTGGGCTTCTCATATTTGGAATACCAAGGCTCAAAGTTTAGGAGATCCTAATTTTCTGAACTGTAATTTGTACAGGGTCCACTTCACCTCCTTCATTTGCTTTGGAGGTGTTTGTCAGTGTGAGAGACAGAGGAGATTTAGGCGCCTCTGTCAGCCTTTGATGTATTCTCATTCTTCATCAAATGTGCTTGAAGCAGAGATGATTCTACATTTCACACCATTGAGATTGATTTGAATTCTGAATTTAATTCTTTCCATTTTGTTTTATCATTTCGCTTATCCATTTGTTTATGTTAACACACATTTCTATCCATATACATGTATTTATGTGCACCTATAGCTTGATTGATGCATGATAGAACAATTTGAAAAGAATGAATTTATAAATCTTTTTGAGAATTTGCTAGCATCATGAATTCTATTGATGCATAATGGATTTGAACAGTTTGCTGAGCTTTATCTAATAGTTGATTCTTTGGTTATGAATACCAGGTTAATTAAAGTTGGTGAAGATTGTTTAATAGCTTCTATACGAAAGGTTTTAACTCTCAATTCTGTATCACTTTTGCTATTACTCGATTTCTCATCTATTTACATCATAAAAATTACTGAATATATCTAGAGTGCTTTTTTGTAGGATAAGGCGCGTTTTGTTTCTTTTCAGTCTTTGACCAGAAAAAGATGGTCTTTTTTTAACATATATTTATGGTAGGACTCATGCATCAGAACTCGAAGAGCTAATAATTTGTCTTATGAATTTATCTCTTATCTGCAAAGCTATTTTCAACTGGTTTGTATTATGAATTTATCTCTTATGTCTTATTAAATTCATATTAGTTTTTTTTTTTAATTTTTTCCATTTTATATTATGTTCTTATCAAGTAATTCTTATTTTCTTTTTCGTTTAGCTTTTAGTGTCATTTTAGGTATGTATTCTCAAAGAGATATTGAGGTGATATACTTAATTCTTTTAATTGTGTAAAATACGTTATTTTTCAACCATTATATATATATATATATATATATATATATATATATATATGATTGAAGCATGTGATCGATCAAGAAAGTTGTTTTTATTTAATTTTTATCTTTCATGGAAGCAATACATTATGAGCTGATCTATGATTTGTATATTTTCTCTGCAATTTCTATTTAAATTAGTTGCATCGTGATTAGATGCTAACATATGTTGTTTTGATAGGCAATTTTTTTTATTTCCTCAATGTTTTGTTGTTTAGCTTATTTGTTTTTAGTACTTTTTAATGAGATTGATCATGATTGACATAGATGAGTTTGTATATGAGTGCAATGTCAATAAGGTCAAAGACTACAAAAGAAGATGATGAATTTTTGGACAAACAAGGCTATATTATATGTTCTATCAATTTAGCTGTTTCATTACATTGTTCCGAAATGTCTCTTTGTACTTTTGTAACCACGCAACTGTTTCAAGAGTCAAAGGGTTCTACATCGTTAATACAACTTTAATGTTTACTTTTAATTTGTTGCATTTAGTTATTTAATATTGTTACCATGGGATTATTTCAAGAATCAACTATTGTATTCGAGTTGCATCTTGCTTGCACTTTATGATAATTATAAACTATTGATGAGATCCTTCTAGAGCTTTATGTGAGTACTACGGCTAAGAATGCTACACAATTGTGAGTAGGTACCCTATTTATAATCGTGATAGAAATGAATTTCATTGTTTAAAGTTTAGTTTTCATTTATAAATCGTACCACCTAATGAGCTGCATTAAGGTTTTTTGATCATGTATCACCTTGTGGAAATCGGTCATATATTATTTGTGCATTTATGTCTTTGTGATCTCAAGACTTGCACTTACAAATTGTTAATTTTGTCATTCATTTGTGATTATAGTTTTTGTTCTTTTTCAATTTCTTCATTATTGGATTTTTTTAAAATTAGTTGTCACTTGATTGCATATATTTTTAATGTGACTTTGTCCGATGTTTAACATTCTTAGCATAAGGTTTAAATTTGGATTGTGTTGAAGTATGAGTTGGTGCTAATCATTCAAGTCAAAATCTGACTCAGAATTTGTTTAGGTGATAGGTTAAATTTACCTTTATAGGTTCCAATGAATGTTTTATGCATAATATAGGTATCTATAGCTAACTTTGACTGTGTTTTGTTGTTTCATTTCTCATTAAAGAAATCATTTACTCATATTTATATAAAATGGCTTTAGGTAGGTTGTGTAGCAAACATATCAAACATATTAGATTATGGAGTGTGGTTTGCATAAAGGATCATTTTCTTACTGATTGTTCTATTTGACTTGGTTAGCTTTTTGCATGTTTTTTAATGTCATATACTGGTCTCAAAGATTAATGTAGAATGTGTGGTAGGAGCATGAGAATGAAGAGGTAGATTGTGCTATTTCCTTCTCAGTTCTTAAGGAAAGTAAGAATGGGAGAAAAGTAATAGGTCGGTTTTTTTTTTTTCCTTTTTGTACTTTAAGAATTTTGCATTTCCCTGAGAACTTATTTTTGGTGAGATTATGAAAATTATCGAAACTTGGAGGTGATCTGGTAAGTTTTTTTTTTGCTTTTTGAAGAATCAAATTTGAGTTAATATATAAATAATTTTGTATATTTGAACATAGATTAGAAAAAGACAAAAAAAAATCTCAAAAAAGAAAAAGGACAAAAAAATCTGTCATATATGATTCTTCATGTTTCTGATCAAAAGATTTCTTGGGTTATTTTCTTGCTTATGTTACCAGCATTTTAGAATTAAAAGAGGTTTTTTTTTTTTTACCTATTACATATAAGCATATCTGTTTTTTTTTTAATGAAATGCTTTTTAATCTTTTAGTGGTTGTTTCTCGCATCAAAGAGCGGGCATTATCTAGTTCTAATTAAAATCTTATTGACTATTCTTAGTCTTTCAAAGCCAAGAATGTCCCTTTGCTTTTAAAATAAAGCCGACATATGTTATTTTCGAACACTGAGAATAGCCACCTTTAACGTGTCAAACACTCCCCGCAAGCAACGGCTAATGGCTAAAAGTTCTTGATATTATTATCAGTACTCCATGTGGCGGTGACATTCAAAAATCAAATGAATACCAAAACTGGAAAATGAGTGGAAAACTTGTTTCGTGCCACTAGTAAGTCAATAAATCTTTCCCTTATTTTCCGACGCAGGGTTTCCCGTTTATGAAAGTTATCTTGATTGTGATTGACGCACTACATTTTTTAGTTAACCAGAACGAGAACACCTGCCAACGTTACATTGATTTTATTGCCTAGTTAGAGATTAGACTTGGCTTGTGTAAAATTTGTGATTGTATCGTATAAATATGAAAATTTTATGTTAAAATTGATACCGACTTGTCAAATATAATTTTAATTTCAATTTGTATGACTTTTATATTTTTATTTGTATTGTTTATACGCCATATGTAAAATTAATAACCCACTAGGGAAAACCCGTGCGTTGCGCAGGTAAATCAATTAAAAGAGAAATAAAGGTGTAGTTTATGCTTGCTTTAACATTAAAGAGGGTGGAACATTAAAAAGGGTCAAAGTAGGGGTTAAATAACAGTTTAAGTCCATTAACACCTAAAAAAGTGAAATGGCAAAGTGATTTTTTGAGCTTGCATAGAATATGGTAAGTCAGCCTTTTAAAAAAATTTGGGAGAAATTATCCAGAAAGATTTTGAATGCACAAATGGCGTGCTCAGTGTCACATTGAGTGATGTATTCATAAATAGCACAAACAATGTTTGCAAAGGAAACGGAAGAAAAAACTTGTAGCAAAGGAAATGGAAGAAAAAACTTTTCGAGGTTTACACATGCAAAACATGGATAGCCAAGTATGAATAGAATGGTAAAAGGGAAAA
Organism: Heritiera littoralis; assembly: GCA_031772115.1. Lineage (NCBI taxonomy): Eukaryota > Viridiplantae > Streptophyta > Magnoliopsida > Malvales > Malvaceae > Heritiera > Heritiera littoralis. The sequence goes on from JAPDPK010000065.1 coordinate 1,339,603, forward strand.
AAATGCCTGAACTTTTTCATGCAGGAACTGGATGTAACCAGTGGCTTCTGTTAACATAGAGACTCTCATGTTCTATCAATTTGGCAACTCTCAAGACATCAAAGCAGACAAAATAGTGCTCATAACACCTTTTAATGCCATACAAAGCTAAGAATGAAGCTAAATACACAAAGAAAGTTAACCGGTCGATATATTCTTATTTGATAAATAAGCAATTGATATGCTGATTAATCAACTAACATACAGCTCTAAGAAATCTATGTTCATTAATAGCTATTGAAGATGGAAACAATAAAATAAATAAATAATAATTAACTAATCAATTGATTTAAATAACTTGAAGTTGATTTCAAACATTAGTTCTACTTTTAGCATCTTTACCTACATCAATTAGATTTTGTAGCTTTTGTGGTATGGGATTAACTGTGAGTCCGACAACAGTCATAAGTTCTACAGTTGCATCAGATCAATGAGACAATTCTCGGTACCTGCTGAGACAAATAAATAGAATACATTCAACATGAAGATATTAAAGATCTCAACAATGATTACCTAGCACAATCATGTGGGAACTTCAAGCAAGTGAATCCTAGATATTGAAGCAAAGCACTTTCCATCTCACAAAATCATGCAAAATCATATATAAAATATGCATGAACCCTCAAAAAAAGAACCTTAAAAAGTACAAAAAAAAATCAATTCCCCTGTAACGTACTTATCATTTTAAATCTTAAGTAGGATGAAAGAGATAATCACTTGCATCTAATTAACAAAAAGAAAAGAAATGCTATTTTGTCATGCATTGGACCCCGTATACAAACCAAACTTCAATGTAGATGATAACTATAACCATTAGAAGATACCATTTCTATAAAAAGTTGATTTAGATAATACCTAAATCATCAAAAGAATCACCTTAGCATTATTAAAAAAAATACAAAAATGCATTGTATTATACCATAAACACCAGAGCCATATAAAATGTTATTGTGAGCTAATGTTTTCCTTCCTTTTCTAATTCCTTTTTTCATTTTGCTTTTTCCTCTACTTGTTAAAATATTCTTGTCATTGTTAACCTTTCAGATAGACCAATGCCCATAATAATGATTATATAACTATTAACATCATCAAAAACTAATTCTAATATAGAAAATACCGAAAATCATGCACAAATTTTAGACAATAAATGCAGTAATATAGCAAATCTGGACAACATTGAAATTTAATTATAGGACAAAAAGCACACATTTATGTATACCATGAATGATAAAAAAAATTTCATGTAAATGCACTTGATACTTGACAATACCCTAACAATATATATGATTTGAAGCACAATCAATTGCTTAATCTCACAAAAAAAGTCACTCAAAATTCTTTAGATGCCTTTTTTTAATAAAACAATTAATGGATCCTAGCCAACTCCAAATCCTTTGTGTAGTTCTAGCAATAACATAAATTACTATCAAGTTAAAAATTCTAGGAAAAAGGCAACTTACTTGTCCACCAATTATGCAGCAAGTTGCTACAAGAAGGCCTGATAACTACTGTCAAGGCTTCTCTCGCATAAAACCCTTTTAACAACTGAGGAGAGAAAAACTAATTCAACCAAATTCAACTCCAAAATCAAATTATTCTCAAAATTTTCAAAATCTCAAAAACCTAGCAAAGTAAATAATAGTAATTTCAACAAACATAACTGTTGTTCCATTCATGACAGTAAACAATTTGCCTGATAACTACTGTCAAGGCTTCTCTCGCATAAAACCCTTTTAACAACTGAGGAGAGAAAAACTAATTCAACCAAATTCAACTCCAAAATCAAATTATTCTCAAAATTTTCAAAATCTCAAAAACCTAGCAAAGTAACTAATTTCAACAAACATAACTGTTGTTCCATTCATGACAGCAAACAATTTTACAATAGGAATGCAAAATATTTTCATTCGAAGGAAAAAAAAATAACAAATAACTAATTTTAGCTTCTTTTATATAAAGTCTCGGCCATTTCATCAAGTAAACCATCCTCATTAAACTCTACTTCATCCTAAAAGAATCCTCTTTTTTCACACACTTTCTCAACAACCAAAATAATTTAATAGTATTTCCATAAGAACAATAAACAATCAAATGCAAAATAGAAAGTTAAGCAATTGCATAAGAAGCATAATAATAACGGAAAAAAAAAATGCAGAGCACAAATTCTTATATCCATGGTAAAACGTTTAAACACTTGAAATCCATAACCCAAAAAAATAAATAAATATTAACCTTAGAAAAAAACAATAAACAAACAAAAACAGATATAAAAGAAATCAAAATTTAATGGAGAAAAAATGAAAAGAAACAGAGATTATAAACAAACCACCAAACAAAGTTTTTGGTAGTTTCTTTCCATTTACTCTTATTTCATTTCTTACCTTTCTTTTTTTTCCTTTCCCTTCTTGTTGGCAAGGATGTTGGCAGGTTTCTTCCTCTTTTGAACTGAAAATACACCATGAGCAAAAATCTAGACCTGAAAACTAAATTCATCTCTAAATTAAAATTGGTTTTCCCTTAGAAAAAGAACAATTCCATACCTTAAATGAATAGTCTCTTTAGCAACCAAAGCAAAAGCTTGACCAAAACCACAAGAAGGAACAATCACTTACCTTTTCATCATTAGGTGAAATACTTCCTCTAACATAAACTCAACACAATTATGCCATCACTTCTATTGCAATGTAAACTGGTATATGCTTAAAAATTAAAACCCAAAATATGTTACAAAACTCACATCAATCAAAGCTGAAAAGGAATCTAAATCAACAAAAAAAACATTTCTATGATCTATTTATTTTAAGTTAAATCATAACGCTACATACGACACAAAAAAAATTATTTAATTATATATTATATTATCAAACTAACAGATCTCTTAATCAGTTAGGGTTTTACCCCAAAAAAAAAATAATACTTCAAAAGCTCACAAAGCTCAAAGCCAATGATAGGAGAAGGAAGATAATACCAAAAAAAACAGTCCATGCCAAAAAAAAAAAAGGTAAGCAATATGAAAGGCCAAAATAATAATAAAAAATAATAGCATATATAGTTAGAGATGTTACATAAGATTTAAAAAAAAAACAGTACTGATATATCACACAAAAAATAATATTGTGATCAATCCCAACTTCAAAACCATTAGAAATAAGAACAATCAATCTAAATTATAAATAGAAACCTGAGATCAAAAGAACACAAGAGCAATACACCTACAATGAAAAGAAACCAAACATGAGTTCATAGTTGAAAAGAAGGAACACAATGAAAACTATAAAATAAAATAATCATAGAAACAAAAAAACTTATTAAATATAAAAACAACGGAAACCTCAAGAAAAGAATAATGCAATCAAAACAATCAAATAAATTATTAAATTCAGAACTAAATATGTAAAGTAAGAGAAAAACCAAAATCTACATATCAAGAAAGAGAGAAGCAAAAAATAAGTATCAATATCAAACCTTACAAAGAATTAAATAAAAAAAATATTGGTTGAAAGCTATGAAAGATATGAACCTGCAACAAAATTAAAACAATCGCAGTCAAAAATGTTTCATGCTATGGTACATTATATCATATGTGAAAGCAAATGATCATATTTACCATCACTTGAAGTAAAACACTCAACATCAACCTAAGCAAGAGCATAATTTTGATTATATATCAAAACAAAAACAAAATGGGATTGAAACATGACATAGAAAAATGACTAATATTTTAAGAAGCAAGGAATAAGGAATAAGAAATAAATTATCGATCAAACATAAAATATTTACACCTGCCAGTAAATCTACCTAGGCAGCAGGACATTTAGCTCATAAAACATATATCTATAAATGGTTTTTGCATACAATGTTTAATGAAAACCTTTTGCATACAATGTTTAATGAAAACCTTTGTAAAAACTTGCTTTCAAGGTAATTAGTTTTTGGGAAAATAAGTTAGAAAGGAATCAAATAACGAAAGCATAATCAACAAAAAATTACAAAAGCTTAACACCACATGCATACAAAACATCAATATCTTGCTCATACTGATATATTAACAAATTATAAAAAATTTTGTTACTTCAATTTTTAAGCAAATTTAGTTTATTTTGATAATTATCCATATTAGTTTTACCATTTATCACTTATAATTCCCTTTAGTGTTTGTTAAAAAGAATTTAACAATTGACTTGTAAAATAACTATTGAAAAATATAGGAGTAAAAAATAAATATTAAGAACCCAAGAAAAAATAAGTGAGAATAATGGATAAACATAAATGACCTCGAGCAATTATCACTGCAATTAAAATAATCAACATAATAATGAAACAATTGCATTTAAATAAATTTGGGAAATTACAATCAAAATAAGCATAGTAGAAATTCATTAGTTGACAATTAATGGGCAAGTATTTCCATCATTGCAATAAATAGTTCAAGCACTTTATCAAACAATTTTCTAGCTATTTTATCCCAACCATCCAAGTACCTTCACTTAGCCACCTATAACAAAATATTCTGCCTTTCCAGAGGTACTCTGGTCAGATCACACAACTTTCATTTGAGAACATATGGAGGCCGATTTGTGTCAATTTCCATAGCCTTAAATGCTTCCTTTTACCATTTCACACTCACTACAACATTAAAAAAGGATTCTTAAGAGTCCAACATCATTATAATATTAAGTCCAAAAGCGATGACTATCAAGGTTAAAAAATGGTCACCATGGAATGGAACAGACAAAGTTTTATTATTAACTGTTGATTCCTTGTCTAACTAACCACACTGTTCAAACCCATAGCTAAAGCTTGCAACATAAAGCTTTTAAGTTCTAATTTAGATCAAAGTTTCACATTTTTTTTCAAAGCGAACATATTGTATATCTAAATTTTTCCATAACATTTTTTAACTCTTAACTATTTTTACAATTAAATAATCAATCCTATGATCAGAACTTGGTTCATAGAGTTAAAAGTAACAAAGACCAACAATCAACTGCTGTCTTGAAAACCTTGAAATTTTCTTTTCAACAGCCAATCAAATAAAAGAGCAGATCGATTGAAAATTCTTGAAATAAAAAGGAACCTATAAATTAATTCCATTACAACTCAACAACATTTCTGAAGGCTTTCCCTGCATAAATTAGCAGGATAAAAAATCACATTTCAAACAAAAAATCAGAATTTATTCCTTTTGTCAACAATAAGAATCTTAAAGACAACAGATCAGAGAGGTTGCTATTCAACTCCGTAATATCAATTCATAGAATAAATAAGCATCAAAGTATTTTAAACATTAACCTGTCAAACTTCTGAACATCATTAAAGAGTTTGTAATAGTGAAAATATCGTCTAAGCTTTGATGTTATGCTTACCGTGCAGAATGTAAAATCCGAATTTTATTATACTGTATGCCATATGTGTATATTACTGATAGTAGAAATAAAAATTTTGTGAAATTAAATCGAAGGTGAATTCCACTTTTCAATCTAAGAGATGATTTATAGTGTAGTGTATAAAGAAAGAGAAACAAATATTAAAGAGTAACAAGAAATTGTTAGAATTAATTTGGGAAAAAGGTATGAAAGCATTAATTGAGATGAGATAAAATTATTCAATATGGCTAACATTGGCGTGGAGAAGAAGAAGAAGAAGGACAAGAGAATTAAGGGCTAAAAGACAAAACAAGGAAAAGGATGGGGAGTTAGCCAATCAACGTTGGCTGGAGGAGATAGGGCGAAGAGAAGTGCAGAAAAGGAAATAGAAAAGTCCAAGAAAGGGGCGCTGAGGATTTCTCGCCGGTTGATTTATTTGACAAAGGAGACTAAGCATTTAATAGCAAGAGGAGCAAGCCAATAAGAGTGAATGGCAGAGGCGTGGACTAGGAGAAGAAGAGGAAAAAGAAACAAAATTTTCAACACATTGCAGGGAATTTTCTTCTTACCGTAGTCCACTAGCTGCAGTTTTTCCACAGAATTTAATGCATGAAATGATGAGGAAAACAGGATAAGGAAACAGGTGTTGAATTTAAGTGAAACGGAACGGCTATATAAAGAGGCTTCAAGAGAAAGAAATGGATTGAAATGAACTCCATTCTCTCCAGAATCCTTCTCGCCCATTTTGTTTGCTACAAAGATCACCTTGTTCTTCCGTTCCTTTCATAGCCATAGAGTTTTATCCTTCTATCAGTAAACCTTTTTCTCACCGTTGAAGAGCTAAGGAACAAGCAAACTAAAGCTAAGAAAGACAAGAAAGCATTCTGTTGTTGGAGGAGTAACTTGGTAAAGGTGAGTTTCATAGTTTTACAGTTCTCTTGATATTTAATCATAGATATAGCCTGATTAAAATTGAATAAGGTAAAATATATAAGAAAATAGATGGAAAAATAACCAAGAATGAGTAAGGAAACAACGACGGGCGAGTAGAAATTGCTAGTCAAAATGGGTGAGTACTCGCCCAAAGGATGGGACGAGGTTAGGAAAATGCTTATATGAGTTCGCCAGTATGTGGTCCTGGCGGGCGAGGACCAATGATCGTCAAAAGGCGAGAATGGCGATAACAGTGGTCGCCATGTAAAAGTTGATGATCGTCAAAAGGCGAGAATGGCGATAACAGTGGTCGCCCACGTAAAAGTTGATGATCGCCAGTAGGGCGAGTAGGAGAAAAAGAAGTCGCCAACGTATTTCATTACATGGGCGAACTCCCATGAATAAGCCGCTAAGGGACAGCGAGCTATGTTGGGCGAATGGCGAACTGAGTCTCGCCAAAGTGCCATATTATTAGGAATAATATAAATCCTTTTTGGAAAAATATTAATAATTTGAATAAATGCTTTGCAGACGGGAATTGAGGAAGGCGGGCGAGAAGCAAGGTTGCACCCGACGAGGTAAGGAAGTAGTATGTGATGCAAATGCATGTCCTGTGGAGTAAAACGTTAAGAAAATATTAGAAATTGTTTTATTTTCTGACATGCATTTATCTGATAAATAATTTTGTTTTCGGGCGAGCTACAAGCCGCCATATGTTGTTTTGTGAAACGAGCTACTTAGGGCGGGCGAGTAGTTTGTTTTAGCCAGAAACTCGGGCGAGCGAATGGCGAGCTCTCTGTTATGAGAACTGGGCGAGTGCCCTTGTTTTAAAGAGAAATCCGGGTAAGCCATAGTCGGGCGAACCCTTTTTAATGTGTTTGGGCGGACGACCCTTGTTTTAAGTGAAAGGCAGGCGAACTGTTATCAGCCAGCCATACTTTTGTTTTGAAAACTACAAGGCGGGCGACTATTATTCGCCGTCTTGTCGAGTTAGTCAGGGCGAGCTATGAAGGGCGAGTAGACTCTGGCGAACGGTTTTAAAATGTAATTTCTTAAACGAAAAATGAAGTATTTTAATTATTTTTGAAAATAGACTCTCGGGCGAGTAGTCCCTTGGGCGAATAGACTCTCGGGCGAGTAGTCCCTTGGGCGAATTGGTTAATGGGCGAGCTGACCCTGGGCGAACTAGCCGTGGGCGAATCAGCTCCAAAAGTGTTTTTCTCTCATAGAAAATGTTGAAATTGAGGGTTGTTTTTACTAGTTATAAACCCTTTTGGAAACTAAATCATTTTATGGAAATGATACATATGATAACTTGATTTTGAGACATTAGGCCATGAGTTCATGCATTATCACTCATATACTTTGCGTGACCCATCTAGGGCGATGGCTCGGGTCAAAGAGACCAACGAGTGCACCCTAGGGCGTCACAGGGCTGATGGACCTGCCAAGTCTTCAGCGGTCTCGAGGTCACTTGGCAAGTGGACTCGGTTACCACCTACAGATTATGGCCATACATCTAGATGAGATAGCCGTGAGGGGCGATGGCCTACGGGTGCACCCCAAAAGCGGATGACTTGTGTTCTTTGCATGATTTAAATTGTTGCCTAGTCTCAATTAAAAGATTTATGAAAGGATCTGGTGAATCCTGTTTTCATGTTAACTGTATTTATTATTTCCTAATGAGTGTGATCGTTAGGATGATTAAATGGTTTCGAGATTATAGCTTTTATTTTTAAAGCAGCATACACCTTCCTTACTGAGCACATTGTCGCTCACTCCTTATTTTTCCACTCCACAGATAACTGATTTGAACTAAGAGACTTACCTTCCGGAGATTTGATATCGAAGGTATGTTATATTCTTTTATATATTCAGCAAAGTTGTACAGTACTACTTTAAATACGAAGGGAATGTATATACATCTTAAGGAAGAGACTTTATTAATTCATAAAAGTTGTTAAGCATCACAGACAGCCCAACCGGTAAGTAAGTGGAGTTTACAAGTGAATATTCTGTTATATAGTGGTTTTGGGTTGTTACACAGACAATGGCAGCCACTTCAGTAGCAGATTTCAACTTCCATGCAGTTGGATTTCTGTCCAAAATTTGAAAGAAAATCAAAGATTGGATAGTTATAAAGAATGGGTAGAAGAAGACAATCATCATTTTATTTGGATCCTCCTCAATAGTGGCTGCATGAAAGCATGAAATCATGCCAATTGTCATACACAATATCGACAATAGGTTATCATCTAGCTTTAACTTGCTACAAACAATATTATTTAGTTTTAGTATTACAACATAATTGTTATAGCAGAATTTTCACCCATTTATAAAAAAAAAAATAAGTCCTAAAACGTAAAACTACTAATGGTAAATCCAAGTGGAGAGTTCATATTTTACATGCATGTTGCCAATGAAAGGTAAACCAACACCCATAAAAAAATACATTATATTAAAAAAAAACTATGTAGAATAAAAAAGAAAAAAAAAGAAAACCTAAAATAAGACAGAGCATGACTAAAATAACTAAATAAGAAAGAGCATGAGACAAGTTTGAAAGTCTCCCTATTCTCTCCGTTTTCTTCTCCTTTCTTATCTTTTTATTTTGACTCATTAAAAATAAAAATTTATATTTTCAAAAGATAAAAAATACCAGATCTGATAGCATCTTATTAGTTGAACATGGTTGAAGTCAGATTCGGCATTAGGATCACCAAAAATGCTTTAAAGAGGTCAGATTCGACGATTTTTTAATAACAATTAAATTTTTTTTAATTTAGAAAATTGGCAAGAAGATACCGACGCCGACGCCGACGCTGAGTCATTTTCATAAGAAGAAGAGTTAGAGGAGAGTGAGCCTACGAATGACCGCCTATCCTTTCCCTGCCCGCAGCCCACAGAAGCGAGAAAGACCTGATATTCATCGACAGATTACTCCATAGAAGCGAAAGATGAAGGATAGGCATAAGCAGGAGATGGAAGATGGGGTTGTCAAGGGAGACAAAATTCTTGAGCCCCAAAAACGACTGAGACACGAAAAACAGAGAGCAAGAGAGAAAAAAGAAACATGAGACCACTGTCAAAGCAACTCAACAAAGACGAGAACGAAGCTGGGGACAAAAACTGATGTCAATTAATAAAATATGGTGGGCGCAGCACATAATGAATTTAATGAGCTATCAAATTACAACATCAGACAAAATAAAAAAATAGGTTCACTGGTAGTCTTTGCTAAGAACGCAGATGGAGCTAAGGAAGAGCAAGCCAATGCAATTTTTTTTCTTTTGCCGTGAGGAAAAGTCAAAAGAGCAGTATAACAAAGTACAAAGCTCATAATATCCTAGCAATAAATGAAAAATGGCGGCACGATGAAGATGAGAGAGAGTGAGACAAAAAGAACGATAAGAAGAGACCACCAAACCGAGCTTACTTCTTGGTGAACAGGAAAGAGATGATGGAACAGAAGATGAGACTCACAATTGAAGAAAGAAGCTTTTTTGCACTTAATCCCAAGATTGGTTAATAATAAAATGACAAAAAAAAATCTCACCTTATTTCTCACGCAATCAAAAAGAAAAAGACAAACGAAAATACTCAAAGGACAAAGACAACATTCCACCAGCAAGTAATGGGTCCCATAGCAGGATGAGCCAGCGTTGGGTAAAAAGACAACAATGGACACCTAAAAAAATCTGGGTCACGCAGAGACACTTTGCAAAGAGAGGCCGAGAAGCTCAAAATCCAGATACAAAAATCCACGCGGCAGCAAAAGGGACCAGCAACGCGTTCTTCAGAGAGGCAAAAAACGTGGCTCAATCAAGATGCAAGTTTGGATCCAAAATTTATTGTATAGATAGATTCGGGTTCATTACTCATCAACGAAAAAAAAATGTGAACAAATAATTAGTTTGGATTATTCAGCTAACCATTTCCATAACTTGCACTGACAGGCACTCCCAAATTCAGCTTTCTGACAGTAAAGCTCAAAGTCTGCTCCCGACTGAAGTTGCAACTGTTACATTCCAGTCTCACTATGACAGCTTGTAAGACTTTATGGATTATTTTCGTTCTTCTCTTTCACAATAGGGTTCTCTCCTTCGCAATAAGTACAGAAAATCGAACAGAAGAAACTTAGACGCCATAAAGACGTTAAACATATTTCAACAACACAATCAGTTCTAACAGTTCCCTTGCATTATGACACATAATATTTAACACGACAGGACATTTATCTAGCCTCTAACGTTGTAATCGTGCAATCATTTGATGAAAGCAGTTGGTGCCTGGTCGATGAAGAACTAGATTCTGCCAAGTCCCTTTGAGTGAAAAAGCCTGGTTGTTTAGGCTTAGGCAAGGGACCTTGGCTTCCCAACATCACAACCACATTAGACATGTTTGGTCTGTCTTCTGAGCTTTTCTGCACACATAACAGCCCTACATGAATCGATCTTAACACTTCTGAGGGATTGCAGGTCTCCCTAATTGCTGGTGGAATCAACTCCGAGGAATCTCCTTCAGTAAATAGTCTCCATGCCTAGCAACAAACAGTCATACACAACTTCAGTTATATTAGATTTAAATTCAACATTAAACTGTTAATAAGATCAGAAGAACATTTACATGTCCAAGAAGATTAAGCTGGTGATCAGGATGAGAGAATCCTCTGTTTCTCTTCCCACTCACTATCTCTAGCACCAATACACCAAAACTAAACACATCAGATTTAATGGAGTAGAGCCCATCAATTGCATATTCAGGAGCCATGTAACCACTGCAGGTAATAAAAAATATTATCATGAATACATGATAAAATGACATGAAGGTTATCATCAAATATACCTGTTATATGGTTTTTTTCAGGTAATTTACTCACTATGTTCCCACCACTTTCTTTGTATTTGCTGCAGTTTCTTTTTCTCCAAAACCTCTAGCCAGCCCAAAGTCTGAAATTTTTGGGTTCATTTCACTATCTAATAAAATATTACCAGCTTTAAGATCTCGATGTATTAATAGTTGTCTTGAATCATGATGGAGATAAAGAAGCCCGCGAGCAATTCCATTGATAATGTTGTAACGCATTGGCCAATCAAGTGACATGCTTTGCGATTGATCTGTGAATTTTTTGGCACAGATTAAGCAATGATATCACGGTAGAGCATATACTAATTGAACTAAATTTCCATGGTTGGAGAAAGACAAACCAAAAAGAAAGGAGTCGAGGCTTTTGTTAGGCATGAATTCATAGATCAGAAGCTTTTCATCTCCTTGAATGCAGTATCCTAAAAGCTTCACTAAATTCCGGTGCTTAAGTTTTGCAATGTGAATTATTTCATTCTTAAACTCATTAAGTCCTTGCTTAGAACTCTTTGATAGCCTCTTGACAGCAATTTCTTGTCCATCCTTCAAAATACCCTGAAAAGTATATAACCACAAGTTCATTCTTGTCAACCTGCAAATCTGCCATGGAAATAACTGCTCTTTGCAAAATTAGAAGCAAAATCAACATAATGAGTGGCAGTTTACAGATTGTACCTTGTAGACGGGTCCAAAACCACCTTGTCCAAGTTTATTTGTGATCGAAAAGTTCTCGGTTGCACAAACAACTGCGGCTAAGTCAAACAATGGTAACTCTAGTTCTTCCTTCAATTTTAGCATTACTGCTTTCAGTTGCAGATGTCAGCAATCCTGTGAAGTAACAGTTGGAGTAAATGTAAACCAATACAAGCAGTATGCTTGTCAAAAGTCAAAATTCCTACGTAAATTCCTATCCTATAAGCTTATAAAATATCTAGAATTGGCTGCAATTGTCCCTAGAAGCTGCTAGGATGATAACAAGATCACAACTTTTGACAGGAAAACCTTCCAAGAGAAAAATAAATCTTATATGCGAGTGATATTGCGTATGGAATTTTTACCGAATGTCTTCCTCCGAAGATAAAAGACCAGGGCTAAGCCAAGGATCAAAACTGCAACAGAGCAGATACATAAGACAGCAATCTTCATTCTTCCCTTCTTATTGGACATAGTACTTTCAGTTTGATCTAGTAATCAGACAAATCATGGCAGATATCTAGGTGTTAAAAAGCATTATGACAAAAGCAAATTAAATAGTATTCTATTATCATCATCATAAGTTAACTGGCTGCATCAAAACTAATTAACTCTTGTCAATAGCTAACTCCAAAGTCAGCTCTAATTCCTAATTCAGATGAAATTTTGTCAAACTTTAAAGAGTAAATTTTTTTTAAGGATAGTCTTGTCTAAATTCAGAGCTTTTATAGACATGGCAAGAGCACATCAATGTAGCAGAGACATGTTGGAATTCAAGATCAAAAGCCCATAGACATGTTGAAATTTCAGGATAATTAAGTTCATACCTAGTTCTGATGCAGCCATTCTTACATAAATTTCTTGTCCATTTTCCGTGAACTCTCTGATGTCGACCAGGTCAACAAACCAAAGCAAGCACCCGCTTCCTCCATTTCTTATATCCAAATTTGCATAAGCTGTACATGAGCAGTTCTTTTTGCAGAGGTTCTTACATTCCTCAAGATTCATGCTGTAGTTAAACCAGGATTGTCGCGAATCTGGCAACTTCACCCCGGAGTGCTTAAGGAATCCAGCACTAGAGCAGTTTAATGGAGTCTTCCGGACACACCCGTCTGACCAAAGTCGAGTGTCCCATTTTTCGGGAAATTTTGGTACAAATCCTTTCAGGCAACTGCATTGTGGGGTGTTACTTGCATTGCAGCTACCATATGGACCACAGAATCCATAATTGTCACAGTCATCCATTTGTACTGTAAGATAAACTTCCCAACGTTGTGTTCTCTCCATCCATCTTTTGCGCTGCCAAAATCCATCTTGAGTTAACACCATCATTGAAAGAACTGAGCTATTACGACCCTTGTAGCTGAGATATACCTCCTTCTCGTTGAGCACATAATCAATGGTACATAACGAAATTTGAGTTAGTTCAGGGGCCCCACTAAAACGCAAACCATTCCAGGGACCAGGTCGAAATCGCACAACTGTACCCTCTCTGATTATAACCTCTGGAAATCCACCGACCTCAAACCCGTAAGTAAAATTACCATGAGAAGGATCATCAGGACTCTTCCAGGATGAAATGTAACGATTCAGGCCCGTGATTAAGTTCCTTCCGATCTTCATGCCTTGCAGGAATGTATCACATGGATAATCAAAGCTCTGCCACAAGAAGTTCTCAGGATTGCTTTCATTCTCCTCTTTGACAATGAGGTTTCCCGAATTCAAGAGCTGTGCAACTGGCCTACGAGCATGCCTGGATGAGTTGGAGGACCAAATAGTGCTTCCGTTATGATTTAGAAGGACTAGAATCCCCTGGTTGGTAAGTTTTAGAACACCTGACAAATCCTCGAGGGGAGCTTCTCTGTTAGCCACCCATACAACAGTCCGGAGAGATATTTTCCCAAACCATATTCCCAAGAATCTCTTTGTGCTGGAACCTGGGCTAAAGAAACCTAGCTCAAAATTTCCACCTACTGAAACAATCGTCTCACCATCTCTAATTGACTGATCAGTTGCATTCAAGGTGTCCACTGCAATGGATATAGTTAGACTAGAGAACATAAAAGAACAAAGAAGAAGTATGGCAAAGCTTTCCATGGATGATACTCCGCAAGATTTGATAGGAGGCTATGTAAATGACATCCCCAATGTTGTTTTCATTTAAGATTATTGAATGTTCCTCCAATATCCATACCAGATAACTGAAAACCAACCTTCTATCTCTTCTCTCTGTAGGGAAGCAAAAATCGAAATATGTATTCCTACCGCAACAAATAGTAATAACTCAAATCGATTTAACTCAAGCTAAATCTATTAACCACTGAACAGATACTACGTAGATACTACGCAGGTAATAAGCATATATAAAAGTAATACCAAATTTAACGCGAAAAGCTCTCCAACGTGGAGAGAAAAAAATCATGAAACAAACCAAATAAAAATCTACTACAAAAAATAAGTAATAACAAAGTTTTAATACCCTAAAACTTTTTATCTAAAGATTATGGTTCTAACAATTAGTCTAAAACAAAAAATCCATCTCTTTGTATTGAACAAGATAATCTAACAAAAGAATGCCTCAATAATTGTACAACTTATGTCTAATGCCTCAATAATTGTACAACTTATGTCTTTCCTTACTCTCTTGACAGAACAAGCAAAGCTCAGTTTAACTCTAAATTAAAGCTCTCTTTTTTAACTCAAGAAGCCTTTTAGTTTTTTTTTTTGCTTGATTTCTATATGTGGCGATATGTAAAGAAACAAAACCTTTTCGATTTGGGTTTTCAAAAACCAATCCTAGTCAAAGTCTTTGTGGCTAGTCTTTTAAAACAAAGCCAACGTAAAGGTTGGACCAACTTTAATGCGTCTTTCAGTCCCATTAAGTGGAAATCCAACGTCATGACCTGTCATTTAAAGTTTATTTTGGCCAAAGTATTCAACCCGGCAAAGTCACTGTACAACTTAAGTCTATCTCTTAAAAGTGTCTTAATCAACATATTAACTGGATTCTTATCTATATGAATTTTCTTCGATTGCATCTGTTGTTCATCAATTATTGAGTGTATCAATTGTATCTAATATCGATGTACTTCAACCTAACATAATATATGGTGTTCTTCTAGTTTAAAATGTTTAAACTAATATAACTTTGTTTAAAACATTTCAAGGCTATTCTAGCTACCATCATCTTCTTATTCTCTCTCTCTCTCTCTCTCTCTCTCTATATATATATATATAAAGATTTCATTGCTTTAGACTCTAAATCATAAACCTTGATCAAATTAACAGTTTTCCTCATTAATTAAATTCCAACAACGTACTTTTTTTTCACTTTGGAAACCTCGACGTTTAAACCACTTGTAGGTACTCTTAACTTATTTCATGCCTCTTATTGTTGTGTAGTTATTATTCCTAACTAGATTTCTTTTTTATGCGGGAAATGTTATTTGTAATTCAGGTTAAATTTGACAAAAATGAGGAGGTAGTGAATTTTGATTTAGCTATTTTTGTTGTAGATCTAGTTAAAATTTTAGAAAAAAAAAAGTGGAAAGTCATCTTAAGTGGCAAAATATTGTTCAAGAATATTCGACAATTGACAATGGCCGATTATCAATAAAGTGGTCAGTAGACGAAACTTGAAAGAAAAGCGATAACCATTGCTAGGATAAAGTTAGAAAGAGTAAATGTTTAGTTAGAGAGAGAAAGGAGTGACGACATTGAAGATTTTTTTTTGAGTTTTTATAGGTTAAATTATGTAGATAATCCCTATACTATGTTAAATTATATTATAGGGATTAAATTTCAAATTTTGAGATGGTAAAGAAATTATCCATATATGTACCCAAAAAAAAGAGAAATTATCCATATAATTTCTACTTTTCCTTTTTAGTGCGTTTGGATTAGATCTGTTTAAGAACCGAGCTACCTACCCAAGCCTAAAGGCCCGCTCGATATTTGGTCAGGTTTGGGTAAAAATATGCAATGCAATTAACATGTTTGGGTAAAATTTTAGGCCTAATAAAAAATCAGGTAGGGCCCGAGCTTGACCGTTCAAAACCCAAGCTCGGCCTAACCTGAACATCATTAAAATTAATTTTTTTAAAAAATATATTTACTAAGTGTATTGTAATTATATGTATATAAAGTATTATTGATTAGTAAACATGATTATATATATTTACTATGAAAATTGACATGCAAATTTTGACAAATTAAATTAAACTTCAAAAGGACTAAAAGAATAAAAAGCAAATAAACAAAAAATTAAAATACCAAAAAAAAATAAAATAATATTTGGGCTGGACCAAGTTCGAGCTTCCATTATTAAATAAAAAACGAGTTTAAACTAAAAGTGGACCCTTGATTAGGTCTAGTTTGGATAAGAAATTGTAAAATTTTTAAGAAATTCAAAATGAAAACATATCAAAACTCATTCTTTCGAAACACTAGCATTTGTATTTGTATTGTATGGATAAATATTTATCCAAAGAAAACAATTATAATTGTTTATATTTCGAATTAGTGAATTTTAAAATATTTTCATTTTTAAATTTTCAAAGACAATTCTAATTAAAATCTTAATGACTATTCTTAGTCTTTCAAAGCCAAGAAAATCCCATTACTTTTAAAATAAAGCCAACATATGTTATTTTTCCAACACTAAGAATAGCCACCTTTAACGGGTCAAACACTCCCGGCAAGCAACAGCAATGGCTAAAAATTCTTTATATTATTATCAACACTTCATGTGCCGGTGACATTCAATAATCAAATGAATACCAAAACTGGAAAATGAGTGGACAACTTGTTTCGTGCAACTAGAAAGTCAATAAATCTTTCCCTTATTTTCCAAGGCAGGGTTTCCCGTTTATAAAAGTTATCTTGATTGTGATTGACGCACAACATTTTTTAGTTAACCAGAACAAGAACACCTGCCAACGTTACATTGATTTTATTGCCTAGTTAGAGATTAGACTTGGCTTGTGTAAAATTTGTGATTGTATCGTATAAATATGAAAATTTTATGTTAAAATTGATACCGACTTGTCAAATATAATTTTAATTTTAATTCGTATCATTTTTATGTTTTTATTTGTATTGTTTTTATGCCATATGTAAAATTTATAACCCATTCTAGTTCGTTGCTCATCAACGAAAAACAAATGTGAACAAATAATTAGTTTGGACTATTCAGCTGACCATTTCCATAACTTGCACTGACAGGCACTCCCAAATTCAGCTTTCTGACAGTAAAGCTCAAAGTCCGACTGAAGTTGAACTGTTACATTCCAGTCTCACTATGACAGCTTGTAAGACTTTTGGATTTTTTTTTCTTTCTTCACAATAGGGTTCTCTCCTTCGCAATAAGTACAGAAATCGAACAGAAGGAACTTAGACGCCATAAAGACGTTAAACATATTTAACAACACAATCAGTTCTAACAGTTCCCTTGCATTATGACACATAATATTTAACACACGACGGACATTTATTATCCTCTAACGTGTAATCGTGCAATCATTTGATGAAAACAGTTGGTGCCTGGTCGATGAAGAATAGATTCTGCCAAGTCCTTTGAGTGAAAAAGCCTGGCTGTTTAGGCTTAGGCAAGGGACCTTGGCTTCCAACATCAGAAAACATACACATGTTTGGTCTGTCTTCTGAACTTTTCTCGCACGCATAACAGCCCTACATGAAATCGATCTTAACACATCTGAGGGAATTGCAGGTCTCCCTTGCTGGTGGAATCAACTCCAAGGAATCTCCTTCAGTAAATAGTCTCCATGTAGCAACAAACAGTCAATCACAACTTCAGTTATATTAGATTTAAATTCAACATTAAACTGTTAATAAGATGAAGAACAGTTACATGTCCAAGAAGATAAGCTGGTGATCAGGATGAGGAGAATCCTCTGTTTCTCTTCCCACTCACTATCTCTATCACCAATACACCAAAACTAAACACATCAGATTTAATGGAATAGAGCCCATCAATTGCATATTCAGGAGCCATGTAACCACTGCAGATAATAAAAAATATTATCTGGTATACATGATAAAATGACATGACGTTTATCATCAAATATATCTGTTATATGTTTTTTTCAGGTAATTTACTTACTATGTTGTAATAACTGAAAATTTTCTCTAATCTTACATTAGTTGTGTACTATTTAATATTCATGATAAATAAAAATATATATATAAATAAAATAAAATGAAATATTTTGGAGTAGCATTTTGTTATAACTTAACTATGCTTATGAACATTTAATTATATATATAAAGAGAGAAAGTTGGCAAAGAAAAGTCAACATAGGAATAAAAAAAAAAGATTTGTAGAATTGATGGAAGAAACGTGCAGCAAAACTTGTAGAATATATATATACACAAAAAGACAAAAGTGAGGCTAAACATAAAAATAGCCATCTGATGAAAAACTTCCAGCCCTACCCCACTTCACGTGGGATTTAAAGAAAAGCAAAACAACAAAAAAAAAATAATAAACAAAGGAAGGAGAGAAAACAGATCTGGAAAGTGAATGGGAAAGAAACAGAGGGGGCGACGAGAGTGAAAGAAAAATTGGAGAGATTGGAGCTTTGGCTCTCGACGGAAACAGAAACAAGAAAAGGAAGGTTTGTTCGGCAATTTGGGGAAGGAAAAAGAAAGGCTGTTCAGGCGGCCTGGAAGAGCAGATTGGTACCGGAAATAGGGAAGAAAAGGGGACACAAGTCACGGCAACAAGCAGGACACACGAAGATCAAAAGAGCTGAAGCAGATCTTGGCAGTAGCATTAACTGCTAATGTAGGTTTTTCTTAGTCTTAAAAAGGGTGTTGGTTGTGTACTCATTTTGCTAGAGAAAAGGTACAAAATGTGGGTCTATCATTCGGGAAGAGTTGAAGCAAAACAGGGGCTTTCGGCCAGTCCAAAGCTTGAAAGGGTTTGAGTGAAGATAAAATTCAAGGAGGTTAAAGAAAATATTTTGACAGCCAAAGAAGAAGTTTTAAGGTAATGATCTTATGAAAGAAGTTAGACTATAAAATTTCCTAAGTGAATAAATAATATAAATTTTTATATTTTGTGTGCTCTAATGTAGGAGGAAATTTTATGAGATGTTGATGATAAATATGGTGTAGGGACAAGTAGAGGACTTTGAAAGATTGTGATTGGGAGGCTCGGTTTTGAGAGGCTTTCAAAGGTTTATGTTGAAGCCTTGAGTAATATTGGCGAAGAGCTTGAGTCGAAAATTTTCGAAGGTAAGGAAATGATATGTGTAATATAGTTGAGGATGTATAAGAATGAATATTAAATAGGATTTGATGTATTGAAATTGTAGGGGGAAACTTTCAAGGAGCTGACAATTAACTATTGGTTAACAAAAAAAAAATATATGCGCAAGAACAATATTGCTAAGCATTAAGCTTGACATAACGAGGTAAGGGAATATACGGTAAATGCCTGTCAGTCTACTATGCTTATGCATGTTTAAATTAATTTTATTTAATATTTATGGATTTAAATGCATTTTTGGTTAATTGTCCAAATACGTTGGATTGAATTTTAAATGCATAATGTTTTGGATTTGGACTTGGATTCGGAGTTGGATTTGGATTTGGATTTGGATGTGCATTGGAAATTGGTGTATTGAAGATATATTGCTTGATTGAGTTTTCTACAGGTATCTGATTTGTGGTTATGACGCTGGGTAGTGTTCTACCTATGCCGTTATAATGTCGAAATTTCGTTAGAAATTGTCTAAATAAGTTTCTTGGTATTAAATTGGATTTATTAAATGCCTTTAAAACCTCATGCATATTAATCACTGCTATTGTTATCGAGACTTCGTACGATTAGATTTTTAAAACTATAAGTATGTGGAACGGTTTATGCCTTTAGTACTCAACCTATTTTGTAAGATATATTTCTAAACGAGTTTTGACTCATGATACAGTGATGATGTATAATGCCTGTGTGGCATTTGGAAATGCCTGTGTGGCACTTGGAAATGCCTTTGTGGCACTTGGAAATGCCTATGTGGCACTCGCCTGTGTGGCGTTTTTATGCCTGTGTGGCATTCAGTAAGCCTGTGTGGCATTGAGGCGCCGTATACGTAATTGCGTCATGGATCCCGCCTGTGTGGCAAATGGGTAGCGGTAATTACGTATGATTGTCCGACAACTAGTCGTGACTTGTACCTCAGCTACTAGATGATCACTGGTGCTGGGATGATTCATGATCATGGATAGAGCCCTGGTATGGGACACCGACCACTGCTAGCTACAGTGGATGCTTTCATAGAAAGCTTCTTGGTTATATTTCCAAAGATCCCCGTTATGTTATCGAATCTCATAATGCTCATCTCGTGAAAATGTTTTAAACGTATATTACGATACTGTTACAAAGATGAGCGAATGTATCATTTCTACTGCTACTATATCTTGACTTTGTGAAGGCTTGAGTACTAATCTGTTTTGGAAATTACTTGGCATAACATTTTATAGCTTATAAACTATGGTTTATCAATTTGGTATTATTTCCAAATAAACATCTTTGAGCATGAGTTTTGGGCACGTTCATTCACGCATGCACATGCATTTAACATAGTAGAAACCTAACATCGTTTAGCGTATGCTTTCTTACTGGGCTTTCCCCAAAGCTCACCCCCTTCCACCTCAGATTATTTCAGGTAGACTCGGCACGAGCGTGGTGCACGGAGAGTCTTTTTGTTGAGTAGCTGAAAGTTGTATTTTGAAAGAAGGTATAATCTTTGTTCTTTTGTTTATATCCCAGGCTAAATTCTTTTGTGCACACAATGTATAGGATTTGGGATGTAAGAACTAGGAGATATCAAATCTGTAAACCTACTGTGCTATGTAGTTAAGTTGAATTTTCGATATTTAATTATATATGAGATCCATGGATGCTAATTATTTTAGAAGTTATACTGAGATTTGGAAATTGCTATAGGTTGAACGATGTTGTACTTAGTATGAGGATGGATACTGAAATGAAATAGGGACAGAAGTTTTTCAGTGTCGTTTTTGACACGTCTTACGAGAAGACTATAATGGGACCTTAGACAACTAGTCTTAAATAACTATAGGAGTGGGATTCTACTCATTAGGTTTTAGCTACACTGAGCGAGAGACAAACATAGGAAGTGAAAGAAAAAGTTAGCCCAAAAATCCGGCTTCCGAGGGCGTTACAGAATGGTATCAGAGCATAGTTTGTCTAGTCTCGTGTCAGTATAGATAGGCTAGAACTAGTTTTACATCCCATATAACTGTGTGCGTCTGGATATAAATTATGAATGATGCTTTGACACGATGTTACCGTGTGATTTTCAAATAGAGTACTATACATGTCTGCGTAAATAGTACTAAACATGTTTATCCTATTTAGGTATACCTGAAATGAAAGGACGGTATAGAAGCGTGAGGAAAGTTGGGAGGAGAAGAGAGGAGCAGGCTCCCGAAACACCGATTCCCGAGCCACCGCCACCTCCTCCTCCTCAGCCAGAAAATGAAGGAGACCGCATTGCTCGAGTTGAGAGGAACTTAGACACCATGTCCCGAAACATGGATGCCATGTCTACCATGTTCACTCAGTTCATGGCGAGGTTTAATCAGGATCAGGTGGTGCCACCCTTGGCCCCAACAGTACCGCCACCTCCTCCATCAACTGTACCTCCTCAAGCACCTCCGCCACCACAAGTGGGTACCCCACAACCACAATCTGAGCCTCCACAACCACCAGCATCATCTTCTTCTACTGGGGACGCAGTTAAGAAGAATATGGAAATGAATCCCCCGGTATTTAAGGGAGTAAGGGATCCAGTGCAAGCAGAGGAATGGGTCCTACAAATGGAGAAGTCATTCAAGTTTATGGGCTGTAGTAGTACAGAAAGGGTGTCCTTAGCCACTTTTATGTTGCAATCGGATGCTGAACATTGGTGGACATCCACTGAGAAAATATTGAGTGTGCAACACTCGGAGATTACATGGGAAGTCTTCCTACAGTACTTCCAAAATCAGTATATTCCCGAGACAGCCCAAAGGAAGAGACAAACAGAGTTTTTGAGCTTGACTCAAGGGAGTATGACGGTGGACCAATATGAGGCCAAGTTCACGGCCCTCTCTCGGTATGATGTTGATATCTCCCGTAATGAGACTAAGAAGACTCTAAAGTTTATTACGGGATTGAGACCGTCCATCCGGAGTCGATTGGCAGTATTGGACATCACTACTTACCCTGAAGCCCTTAGAAAGGCCCAACTAGCGGAGCATGACATAGAACTCACACAGAATGAGTATGGCTCCAAGGGTAAGGACCATGGAAGGAGTCAAGGGAAGAGGCCAGACATGGGGAGACATAAGCCTAATCAAACTCCTTTCAAGAGGCAGAGGTTTTATGACACTCGACATCAGCCTACGAAATCCACACCATTCCATGCCACACCAAAATCTCAGACTTGTGGGATATGTGGTAAATTTCATGGGAATAAGCCTTGTCACATGTCAACTCAGGCTTGTTTTCACTGTGGAAAGTATGGGCATTGGAAGAAGGATTGCCCAACACTCACTACTCCATCTCCGACTCCTCCAAAACAAGTTGAAGGGCAAGGTAGTCAACAAAAGACAGCCACGGAGAAGGGGAAGAAACCAATGACACAGGGGCGAGTCTTTGCCTTAGATCGGGAAGCAGCTGACGCTTCCACCAATGTGATCAAGGGTAAACTTCTAATCCATGACTTAGAAGCATTCGTTTTAATTGATTCAGGTTCCACGCATTCATTCATATCACCTGCATTTGCTAAGAGACTACATATAGAGCCTGAACACTTAGACTACGTATTGTGTGTTAGTACTCCTATGAAAGAGTCACAAACAACCGACCTAGTATATAAGAATTGTAAAGTTAAGGTGGGAGGTAGGAATTTAATAGTAGACTTAATCATGTTGAACATGTTAGACTTTGATGTTATTTTAGGCATGGATTGGTTGACAGCTAACCGTGCCAATGTAGACTGCTATAAAAAGATTGTAACCTTCTCCCTACCTGAACCACTTGTAATACATTTTGGAGGTAAGAAATGAAATATAATTAATATCTTTTGTGAATCTTACTTGTGGAAATGTTATTCTTGTGAAGGCTATTTAGCATTCGTTGAAGATGCGAATAAGGACCATCCGACATTGTCTGCAATTCCCATTGTGAGAGACTTTCCAGATGTCTTTCCGGATGACCTACCAGGGTTACCCCCAGAAAGAGAAACTGAGTTCGCCATTGACCTTTTTCCCGGCACTCAGTCAATCTCCAAGCCTCCGTATAGAATGGCGTTGGTAGAGTTAGAGGAGTTGAAGACTCAGCTTCAGGAACTTTTAGACAAGGGGTTTATACGCCCCAGTGTGTCTCCGTGGGGCGCTCCGGTACTATTTGTGAAGAAGAAGGATGGGAGTATGAGGTTATGTGTGGATTACCGGCTATTAAACAAGGCCACTATAAAGAACAAGTACCCGCTACCTAGAATAGATGACTTATTTGATCAGTTGCGAGGTGCAGAGGTATTTTCCAAGATTGACTTGAGATCGGGATACCATCAGTTGAGGATCAGAAGTCAAGATATCCCGAAAACGCATTCAGAACACGTTACGGCCACTATGAATTCTTAGTGATGCCGTTTGGTTTGACAAACGCACCCGCAGCATTTATGAGTTTGATGAATGAAGTCTTTAAGCCGTTTTTGGACAAGTTTGTGATAGTGTTCATCGACGACATCCTAGTGTATTCCAAGTCTCATGATGAGCATGCTCAACACTTACAGATTGTTTTGCAGACACTTAGAGAAAAGAAGTTGTATGCCAAGTTTAGTAAGTGTGAGTTTTGGCTCGAGCAGATTTCCTTCTTGGGTCATATTGTGACAAAGGATGGAGTATCCGTAGACCGTCCAAGGTTGAGGCCGTGGTTAATTGGGAAAGGCCAAAGACCGTCACAGAGATCCGAAGTTTCTTGGGCTTAGCGGGGTACTATAGGAGATTTGTTGAAGGATTCTCTAAGATAGCAGCTCCATTAACACGCCTTACACGCAAGGAAGTCAAGTTCCAATGGACTGATGCGTGTGAGCGTAGTTTTCAGGAGTTGAAGCAGAAGTTGACCACAGCACCAATCCTAGTTATCCCGAGTGGATCAGGAGGTTTTACGGTGTATAGTGATGCATCCATTCAGGGTCTAGGGTGTGTGCTAATGCAAAATGGCAAAGTAGTAGCTTATGGTTCTAGACAGCTTAAGGACCATGAAAAGAATTACCCTACTCATGATCTTGAGTTGGCGGCCATAGTGTTTGCATTGAAGATTTGGCGCCACTATCTTTATGGAGAAAAGTTTCAAATATTCACAGATCATAAGAGTCTCAAATATTGTTCTCTCAAAAGGAGTTAAACATGAGACAACGGAGATGGATGGAATTGTTGAAAGACTATGATTGTGAGATCTTGTACCATCCCGGTAAGGCGAACAAGGTGGCTGATGCTTTGAGTCGGAAGAGCATGGGTTTGGTTGCATACATGATGGTCAAGGAATGGGATTTGATGAAACAGTTTTCCGAGCTGAGTATGAATGTAAAGCCTTCTGAAGGTTTTCTAATTGCTAGTCTAAGAATCGAACCGGGTATAGTGGAGCAGCTCAGACGAGCACAGAGAGAAGATTCTAGATTAGTGGAGATGGTAAATCAAGCTGAACAAAATGAAAATTCGGAGTATAAAGTAGGCGAAGATGGACTACTAAGGTTTAGAGGCCGAATATGTGTCCCTAGTGATGATGACTTGAAGAAGCAGATTTTGGATGAAGCTCACAGTTCTAAGTATACCATGCATCCGGGGAGTACAAAGATGTATCGGAATTTATGCCGAGTGTATTGGTGGTCAGGGATGAAGAAAGATATAGCTGAGTTTGTATCAAGGTGCTTAGTTTGTCAGCAAGTGAAGGTTGAACACCAAAGGCCAGCAGGATTACTTAAGCCTTTGGAAATTCCAACATGGAAGTGGGAACATGTCACCATGGATTTCATCATGGGATTGCCGAGAACTAGAAGGAATCATGATGCAATTTGGGTGATAGTAGATCGATTAACTAAGTCGGCCCATTTTCTTGCCATGAAATCTACTGATCCCTTAAGTGCATTGGCAAACCTTTATGTGAGAGAAATAGTTCGATTACATGGCGTCCCAGCAAGTATTACTTCAGATAGAGACTCAAGATTTACGTCTCGGTTTTGGGAACACTTTCAAGAAGCTTTGGGGTCACAACTCAATTTCAGTACCGCCTTCCATCCTCAGACTGATGGACAATCTGAGAGACTATACAGACCTAGAAGATATGTTGAGGGCATGTACTATTGATTTTAGAGGCTCATGGGATGACCACTTACCCTTAGCCGAATTTGCCTACAACAATAGTTACCATGCTAGTATTGGAATGGCGCCATATGAGGCCTTGTATGGACGGAGATGTCGATCTCCAATCGGTTGGGAAGAAGTGGGTGATAGAAAGTTGTTTACTCCTGAGCTTGTTGAGCGAGCTTCAGAAGATGTTAGATTGATATGTGAGAGACTCCGAACAGCTCAAAGCCGACAAAAGAGTTATGCGGACACTAGGAGGAGAGAATTGGAATTTGAAGTAGGGGATAGTGTCTTCTTGAAGGTCTCTCCATCGAAGGGTATCATGAGGTTTGGCACGAAAGGAAAGTTAAGTCCTCGATTTATTGGTCCATTCGAGATTTTAGAGAGGGTTGGAGATGTTGCATATCGATTAGCCTTACCGCCACAGCTATCGAGTGTGCATAATGTCTTCCACATATCCATGTTAAGGAAATATTATCCGGATCCCTCTCACGTGATAGCATATGAGCCACTTGAGATTCGAGAAGACTTAAGTTATGTAGAGAGGCCAATCAGAATTGTAGATAAAAAGGAGAAGGTGTTGAGATCAAAGACTATTCCTCTGGTAAAAGTTCTATGGCAGCATCACTCATCTGAAGAAGCTACTTGGGAACTTGAAGTTTAATGAAGGAGAAGTACCCCACCTATTCCAACCGGACATGAAAAATTTGGAGGACCAAATTTCTTAAGGTGGGTGGAATGTAATAACTGAAAATTTTCTCTAATCTTACATTAGTTGTGTACTATTTAATATTCATGATAAATAAAAATATATATATAAATAAAATAAAATGAATATTTTTGGAGTAGCATTATGTTATAACTTAACTATGCTATGAACATTTAATTATATATATAAAGAGAGAAAGTTGGCAAAGAAAAGTCAACATAGGAATAAAAAAAAAGATTTGTAGAATTGATGGAAGAAACGTGCAGCAAAACTTGTAGAATATATATATACACAAAAAGACAAAAGTGAGGCTAAACATAAAAATAGCCATCTGATGAAAAACTTCCAGCCCTACCCCACTTCACGTGGGATTTAAAGAAAAGCAAAACAACAAAAAAAAAATAATAAACAAAGGAAGGAGAGAAAACAGATCTGGAAAGTGAATGGGAAAGAAACAGAGGGGGCGACGAGAGTGAAAGAAAAATTGGAGAGATTGGAGCTTTGGCTCTCGACGGAAACAGAAACAAGAAAAGGAAGGTTTGTTCGGCAATTTGGGGAAGGAAAAAGAAAGGCTGTTCAGGCGGCCTGGAAGAGCAGATTGGTACCGGAAATAGGGAAGAAAAGGGGACACAAGTCACGGCAACAAGCAGGACACACGAAGATCAAAAGAGCTGAAGCAGATCTTGGCAGTAGCATTAACTGCTAATGTAGGTTTTTCTTAGTCTTAAAAAGGGTGTTGGTTGTGTACTCATTTTGCTAGAGAAAAGGTACAAAATGTGGGTCTATCATTCGGGAAGAGTTGAAGCAAAACAGGGGCTTTCGGCCAGTCCAAAGCTTGAAAGGGTTTGAGTGAAGATAAAATTCAAGGAGGTTAAAGAAAATATTTTGACAGCCAAAGAAGAAGTTTTAAGGTAATGATCTTATGAAAGAAGTTAGACTATAAAATTTCCTAAGTGAATAAATAATATAAATTTTTATATTTTGTGTGCTCTAATGTAGGAGGAAATTTTATGAGATGTTGATGATAAATATGGTGTAGGGACAAGTAGAGGACTTTGAAAGATTGTGATTGGGAGGCTCGGTTTTGAGAGGCTTTCAAAGGTTTATGTTGAAGCCTTGAGTAATATTGGCGAAGAGCTTGAGTCGAAAATTTTCGAAGGTAAGGAAATGATATGTGTAATATAGTTGAGGATGTATAAGAATGAATATTAAATAGGATTTGATGTATTGAAATTGTAGGGGGAAACTTTCAAGGAGCTGACAATTAACTATTGGTTAACAAAAAAAAAATATATGCGCAAGAACAATATTGCTAAGCATTAAGCTTGACATAACGAGGTAAGGGAATATACGGTAAATGCCTGTCAGTCTACTATGCTTATGCATGTTTAAATTAATTTTATTTAATATTTATGGATTTAAATGCATTTTTGGTTAATTGTCCAAATACGTTGGATTGAATTTTAAA
The DNA here is from genome assembly GCA_031772115.1 of Heritiera littoralis. Classification (NCBI taxonomy): domain Eukaryota; kingdom Viridiplantae; phylum Streptophyta; class Magnoliopsida; order Malvales; family Malvaceae; genus Heritiera; species Heritiera littoralis. The sequence goes on from JAPDPK010000065.1 coordinate 1,367,072, forward strand.
TGCATAATGTTTTGGATTTGGACTTGGATTCGGAGTTGGATTTGGATTTGGATTTGGATGTGCATTGGAAATTGGTGTATTGAAGATATATTGCTTGATTGAGTTTTCTACAGGTATCTGATTTGTGGTTATGACGCTGGGTAGTGTTCTACCTATGCCGTTATAATGTCGAAATTTCGTTAGAAATTGTCTAAATAAGTTTCTTGGTATTAAATTGGATTTATTAAATGCCTTTAAAACCTCATGCATATTAATCACTGCTATCTGTTATCGAGACTTCGTACGATTAGATTTTTAAAACTATAAGTATGTGGAACGGTTTATGCCTTTAGTACTCAACCTATTTTGTAAGATATATTTCTAAACGAGTTTTGACTCATGATACAGGTGATGATGTATAATGCCTGTGTGGCATTTGGAAATGCCTGTGTGGCACTTGGAAATGCCTTTGTGGCACTTGGAAATGCCTATGTGGCACTCGCCTGTGTGGCGTTTTGTTATGCCTGTGTGGCATTCAGTAAGCCTGTGTGGCATTGAGGCGCCGTATACGTAATTGCGTCATGGATCCCGCCTGTGTGGCAAATGGGTAGCGGTGATTACGTATGATTGTCCGACAACTAGTCGTGACTTGTACCTCAGCTACTAGATGATCACTGGTGCTGGGATGATTCATGATCATGGATAGAGCCCTGGTATGGGACACCGACCGCTGCTAGCTACAGTGGATGCTTTCATAGAAAGCTTCTTGGTTATATTTCCAAAGATCCCCGTTATGTTATCGAATCTCATAATGCTCATCTCGTGAAAATGTTTTAAACGTATATTACGATACTGTTACAAAGATGAGCGAATGTATCATTTCTACTGCTACTATATCTTGACTTTGTGAAGGCTTGAGTACTAATCTGTTTTGGAAATTACTTGGCATAACATTTTATAGCTTATAAACTATGGTTTATCAATTTGGTATTATTTCCAAATAAACATCTTTGAGCATGAGTTTTGGGCACGTTCATTCACGCATGCACATGCATTTAACATAGTAGAAACCTAACATCGTTTAGCGTATGCTTTCTTACTGGGCTTTCCCCAAAGCTCACCCCCTTCCACCTCAGATTATTTCAGGTAGACTCGGCACGAGCGTGGTGCACGGAGAGTCTTTTTGTTGAGTAGCTGAAAGTTGTATTTTGAAAGAAGGTATAATCTTTGTTCTTTTGTTTATATCCCAGGCTAAATTCTTTTGTGCACACAATGTATAGGATTTGGGATGTAAGAACTAGGAGATATCAAATCTGTAAACCTACTGTGCTATGTAGTTAAGTTGAATTTTCGATATTTAATTATATATGAGATCCATGGATGCTAATTATTTTAGAAGTTATACTGAGATTTGGAAATTGCTATAGGTTGAACGATGTTGTACTTAGTATGAGGATGGATACTGAAATGAAATAGGGACAGAAGTTTTTCAGTGTCGTTTTTGACACGTCTTACGAGAAGACTATAATGGGACCTTAGACAACTAGTCTTAAATAACTATAGGAGTGGGATTCTACTCATTAGGTTTTAGCTACACTGAGCGAGAGACAAACATAGGAAGTGAAAGAAAAAGTTAGCCCAAAAATCCGGCTTCCGAGGGCGTTACATATGTTCCCACCACTTTCTTTGTATTTGCTGCAGTTTCTTTTTCTCCAAAACCTCTAGCCAGACCAAAGTTTGAAATTTTTGGATTCATTTCACTGTCTAATAAAACATTACCAGCTTTAAGATCTCGATGTATTATTCGTTGTCTTGAATCATGATGGAGATAAAGAAGCCCGCGAGCAATTCCATTGATAATGTTGTAATGCATAGGCCAATCAAGTGACATGCTTTGCGATGGAGCTGTGAATATTTTGGCACAGATTAAGCCATGATATCATGGTAGAGCATATACTAATTGAACTAAATTTCCATGGTTGGAGAAAGACATACCAAAAATAAAGGAGTCCAGGCTTTTGTTGTGCATGAATTCATAGATGAGAAGCTTTTCATCTCCTTGAATGCAGTATCCTAAAAGCTTCACTAAATTCCGGTGCTTAAGTTTTGCAATGTGAATTATTTCATTCTTAAATTCATTGAGTCCTTGCTTAGAACACTTTGATAGCCTCTTTACAGCAATTTCTTGTCCATCCTTCAAAATACCCTGAAAAGTGCATAACCACAAGTTCATTCTTGTCAACCTGCAAATCTGCTCTTTGCAAAATTAGAAGCAAAATCAACATAATGAGTGGCAGTTCACCGGATTGTTACCTTATAGACGGGTCCAAAACCACCTTGTCCAAGTTTATTTGCAATCGAAAAGTTCTCGGTTGCACAAACAACTGCGGCTAAGTCAAACAATGGTGACTCCAGTTCTTCTTTCTGAATTTTAATATTAGAACTGCTTTCAGCTGCAGATGTCAGCAATCCTGTGAAGTAACAGTTGGAGTAAATGTAAACCAATACAAGCAGTATATATGCTTGTCAAAACTTGAAATTCCTATGTAAATTCCTATGCCATAAGCTTATAAAATATCTAGAATTGGCTGCAATTGTCCCTACAAGCCGCAAGGATGAAAACAAGAACACAACTTTCAACAGGAAACCTTCCAAGAGAAAAATAAATCTTATATGTGAGAGATATTATGTACTGGATTTCTTACCGAATGTCTTTCTCCGAATATACAAGACCAGGGCTAAGCCAAGGATCAAAACTGCTACAGAAAAGATACAGATGACAGCAATCTTCATTCTTCGCTTCTTATTGGACTTAGTACTCTCAGTTTGGTCTAGTAATTAGACAAATCATGGCAGAAATCTAGGTGTTAAAAAGCAGTATGATAAAAGCAAATTAAATAGTATTCTATTATTATCATCATAAGTTAACTGGCAACATTAAAACTAATTAACTCTTGTAAATAGCTATTCCAAAGTCAGCTCTAATTCCTAATTCAGATGAAATTTTGTCAAACTTTAAAGAGTAAATTTTTTTTAAGGATAGTCTTGTCTAAATTCAAAGCTTTTATAGACATGGCAAGAGCACATCAATGTAGCAGAGGCATGTTGAAATTCAAGATCAAAAGCCCATAGACATGTAGAAATTTCAGGATAACTGAGTTCATACCTAGTTCTGATGCAGCCATTCTTACATAAATTTCTTGTCCATTTTCTGTGAACTCTCTGATGTCAACCAGGTCAACAAACCAAAGCAAGCACCCACTTCCTCCATTTCTTATGTCCAAATTTGCATAAGCTGTGCACGAACAGTTCTTTTTGCAGAGATTCTTACATTCCTGAAGATTCACGCTGTAGTTAAACCAGGACTGTCGCGAATCTGGCAACTTCACCCCAGAGTGTTTAAGAAATCCATCACTAGAGCAGTTTAATGGAGTCCTTCGGACACATCCCTCTGACCAAAGTTCAGTGTCCCATTTTTCGGGAAATTTTGGTACAAATCCTGTCAAGCAACTGCATTGTGGGTTTTTACTTGCATTGCAGCTACCGTATGAACCACAGAGTCCATAATTGTCACAGTCATCCACTTGAAGTGTAGAATAAACTTCCCAACCCTGTGTTCTCTCAATCCATCTTTTGCGCTGCCAATATCCATCTTGAGTTAACACCATCATTGAAAGAACTGATCTATTACGAAGATTGAAGCCGAAATATACCTCCTCCTCATTGAGCACAAAACCAAAGGTAAACAAAGAATTTTGTTCTAGTTCAGGTCCGCCACTAAAACGCAAACCATTCCAGGGACCAAGTCGAGATCGCACAACTGTACCCTCTCTCAGTATAGCCTCTGGAAATCCACCGACCTCACACCTGCAAGTAAAATTACCATGAGAAGGATCATCGGGACTCTTCAAGGATGACAGGTAACGATCCAGGCCTGTGATTAAGTGTAACATCCCGTTACCACATTTTGCACGTATTTCTATACAACTTTACCTATTATGCTGTCTGCGATGCCATTAACATTCAATAGTAACTGTGATAAATGATAAACATTTATCTATTAATTATGGAATATAAAATTTCTTTTCATTATTCCTTACATCTGACATCCCCTATTAACCTTTATTTATTTAAGGTAGTACTGTATACATATGTCTGAAATGTAAAAGAGAAAAGACTGTACCTGTCACGTTTAACGTGCTATGCCTCATTGCTTTAAGCATAGCTATACCCATCTGAGAGCTAATTCTCTCAACTCCGTGTACTTGTTATCTGTGGAGTTAAAACAAAGGGGTGAGCGATTCATACGCTCAGTAAAGGAAACATATTCTGCTTTAAATAAAGCAAAACTATATATCACAACTCATTCATTCTTTTCTTAACAATAACCCAGTAGAAAAGACAGTGTATATATAGTAAACAACTCTTTTAAAACACCATTCAAATCACCGGCTAACAGTTTACTTTAAAATGTAGTAAACATTATATAGGATTTCAACAAATCCTCATAGTAAACAGAAATTGGTAAATTGAGACTAGGCAACAAATAAATCATGCTATCATCGTTCCCCCTCCCCCTTGCGAGAACGGAATCTGCCGCTTTTGGGGTGCACCCGTAGGCCATCGCCCCTCACGGCTATCTCTCAGATCTATGGTATCCATATATATAGGTCCTCGGGTCCACTTGCCAAGTGACCTCGAGACCGCTGATGACTTGGCGGGTCCATCAGCCTTGTGACGCCCTGAGGTGCACTCGTTGGTCCATCGACCGAGCCACCGCCCCAAGCGGGTCACGCACTAGCAACGCATGAACTCAGGGCCTAAAGTCTGAAAATCAAGTTACATCTTATGTATCATTTCCACAAAATGATTTGATTTCTCATAAAACAATAAAACACCAAAAACAACCCGTAATCTCAACTTTTAAAACCTGCTCGCCCATGGTCAGCTCGCCCGATATGGCTTGCCCATGGCAGCTCGCCCATGGCGGAGAACATGTATTCGCCCGCCCAACTTTACCCTTTAGATCGACAGGCAAAATTGGCTCGCCCATTCATCAACTCGCCCAAAAGGGTTATATTTCTATTTTTCGAAATATTAAAACGTCTTATTTTTCGTTTAGGAAATTACACGTTAAAACCGTTCGCCAGAGTCAGCTCGCCCGTACGGCTCGCCCCTGATTAACTCGACAAGACGGTGAATTAGTATTCGCCCGCCACTTAGCTTTTCAAAACAGAAATGTTTCGTTGGTAGCGGTTCGCCCGCCTTATATTTAAAACAAGGGTCGCCCGCCAGACACATTAAAAAGGGTTCGCCGGACTATGGCTTTACCCGGATTTCTCTTTAAAACAAGGGCACTCGCCTAATTCCCATAAAAGAGAGCTTGCCACTTGGCTCGCCCCATAGCTTTCCTATAAAAACGGTTCGCCCGCCCTTAAATCTAGATACGGGTGAATAAAAATTATAAATGGCTTGGCTCGCCCGCCAATACCAATTCGTCCGACATAAAAATACAAGGGCTTGCCCAACATAAACACACAAGAGCTCGCCCGCCCTGTATCAATTCATCCAGAAAACAACATAGGGGTCGACTTTTAGCTCGCCCGAATCAAAACAATTATCAAACCAATGCATGTCATAAAACAAAACATTTAACTTAATGTTTTCATAAAATTTACTCCACAGGACATGCATCACTTCACACACATCTCCCTTACCTGGTTTAACAAGGCCTTGCTTCACCCTGCTTCCTGCTCGCCAATAGCCATTCCCAATTATCGGCTGCAAATAATTATAAATTCTATTAATATTTCTTTTTATATCACTTGGCGAGATTGAGATAAATCAAATGACTACTCGCCCAACAGAGCTCTGACTAGCTCGCCCAAACGAGCTCGCCATTCACCGAATGGCTTACACGTGGCAGATCGCCCGCCATTAGTCACCATACACTTTTAGTTCGCCCAGCATTCAACTCGCCAGGCCTACATTGGCTTATATGTGGGATTCGCCCACGATTCTACTCGCCCAAGGACTTATGCATTTGAGCTCGCCCTTCAATTCACTTCACCAAAGTTGGGCGTTCTCGCCCTTTGACACACACCTTACATTGGCGAGTTCCTTATCTTCTACTCGCCCCACTGGCGATTACTTACTTTTCAACATGGGCGATCACTGTAATCGTCATTGTCGTCACTTATTCCATTATTTTTCTTGTTTTCATATTCTCCAAAGATCTAACTAAAACAAAACTGTATCTATGTTTATTACTTCATAAAACATAGAAATCCATCATTAAGCATCAAGAACTCCTCAGAAAATATGAAACTCACCTCAACCACTGCACTTCCAGAATAGGTTGTTTTCCATCTCATGTTAGCCTTCCTTTGCTTACTCCTTTAACTCATCAGGCTAAGAAAGAAAGGTTTGCAAGCTAGTTTATGTATTTAACCAACTTAAGGTTGAACTTTAGTAGATCGAACATGGCAGAGAAATGGAAGAAACAGAGAAATGGCTCTCGTGAAGAAGATGGAATTGGCTAACTCGGTTTTCCTCAATTGTTTCTTCTTATATAACCATGCTCAACCAATCAATAGCTACCGCCTGTCCCTTATCCTGTTTCTTTCATCATTGTTCACGTCTTTCATGCATTTAAGGCATGAAGAAAACTGCAGCTCAAAGTGGCGTGGAAGTCTCCCTTTCACACGCCTTTTTCTGCTTCTGTTGACTTTGTTTTGTTTCTCAACCAATCAGGTAAATTCCTTGCTGACTTTAACCTCTTCTCCGTTAATTCTCTTCAACCGTATGACTTACAAGTCAATTTTGGCTGCTAATTGGTCATGTGCTGATTCCAGTTCCAGTTCGTCTAGTCAACCAGAAACCACAGCTCGCCCCACTTACTATCATATAACTCACTCATCCATATGGGCGATTACATGTCCTCGCCCTATTGGGCGACCTTCTCCAAATAACTTGCTGGCGAACTCAACTATTCGCCCACACCATCGTCCAACTCACCATCACCTATGGCGAATGTCATCTTGCTCGGCCATTGGCGAGCTACCCTCTTACTCATCCGTAGAGGATTTCACTTAATTTGCTCCGTTCTCATCTCAAGTTAAGGAGCTTTTCAACTAAATGGAAATCAATACTCTCTATTTATTTAATTTCCATTATCACTTTTATAAAATTAGACTCTACAGTAGTGTAGAATCGGATCTTACATTAAGTTCCTTCCGAACTTCATTCCTGGAAGCAACGTATCACATGGATAATCAAAGCTCTGCCACAAGAAGTTTTCAGGATTGCTTTCATTCTCCTCTTTGACAATGAGGTTTCCTGAATTCAAGAGCCGTGCAACGGGCCTACGAGCAGGCCTGGATGAGTTGGAGGACCAAACAGTGCTCCCGTTATGATTTAGAAGGACTAGAATCCCTTGATTGGTAAGTTTTAGAACACCTGACAAATCCTCGAGGGCCGCTTCTCTGTTGGCTACCCATACAACAGTCCGAAGGGATATTTTCCCAAACCATATTCCCAAGAATCTCTTTGTGCTGGAACCTGGGCTAAAGAAACCTAGCTCAAAATTTCCACCTACTGAAACAATCGTCTCACCATCTCTAATTGACTGATCAGTTGCATTCAAGGTGTCCACTGCAATGGATATAGTTAGACTAGAGAACATAAAAGAACAAAGAAGAAGTATGGCAAAGCTTTCCATGGATGATACTCCGAAAGATTTGATAGGAGGCTATGTAAATGACATCCCCAATGTTGTTTTCATTTAAGATTATTGAATGTTCCTCCAATATCCATACCAGATAACTGAAAACCAACCTTCTATCTCTTCTCTCTGTAGGGAAGCAAAAATCGAAATATGTATTCCTACCGCAACAAATAGTAATAACTCAAATCGATTTAACTCAAGCTAAATCTATTAACCACTGAACAGATGCTACGTAGATACTACGCAGGTAATAAGCATATATAAAAGTAATACCAAATTTAACGCGAAAAATTCTCCAACGTGGAGAGAAAAAAATCATGAAATAAACCAAATAAAAATCTACTAGAAAAAATAAGTAATTACAAAGTTTTAATACCCTAAAACTTTTTATCTAAAGATTATGGTTCTAACAATTAGTCTAAAACAAAAAATCCATCTCTTTGTATTGAACAAGATAATCTAACAAAAGAATGCCTCAATAATTGTACAACTTATGTCTAATGCCTCAATAATTGTACAACTTATGTCTTTCCTTACTCTGTTGACAGAACAAGAAAAGCTCAGTTTAACTCTAAATTAAAGCTCTCTTTTTTAACTCAAGAAGCTTTCTATTTTTTTTTTTTTGCTTGATTTCTATATGTGGCGATATGTAAAGAAACAAAACCTTTTCGATTTGGGTTTTCAAAAACCAATCCTAGTCAAAGTCTTTGTGGCTAGTCTTTTAAAACAAAGCCAACATAGGGGTTGGACCAACTTTAATGCGTCTTTCAGTCCCATTAAGAGGAAATCCAACATCATGATTTGTCATTTAAAGTTTATTTTAGCCAAAGTTTTCATCCCGGCAAAGTCACTGTACAACTTAAGTCTATCTCTTAAAAGTGTCTTAATCAACATAAGTCTATCTCTTAAAAGTGTCTTAATCAACATATTAACTGGATTCTTATCTATGTGAATTTTCTTCGATTGCATCTGTTGTTCATCAATTATTGAGTGTATCAATTGTATCTAATATCAATGTACTTCAACCTAACATAATACATGGTGTTCTTCTAGTTTAAAATGTTTAAACTAATATAACTTTGTTTAAAACATTTCAAGGCTATTCTAGCTACCATCATCTTTCTTATTCTATATATATATATATATAAAAAGATTTCATTGGTTTAGACTATAAATCATAAACCTTGATCAAATTAACAATTTTCCCCATTAATTAAATTCCAAAAATGTACTTTTTTTTTCACTTTGGAAACCTCGACGTTTAAACCACTTGTAGGTACTCTTAACTATTTTCATGCCTCTTATTGTTGTGTAGTTATTATTCCTAACTAGATTTCTATTTTATGCAGGAAATGTTATTTGTAATTCAGGTTAAATTTGACAAAAATGAGGAGGTAGTGAATTTTGATTTAGCTATTTTTGTTGTAGATCTAGTTAAAATTTTAGAAAAAAAAAAAGTGGAAAGTCATCTTAAGTGGCAAAATATTGTTCAAGAATATTCGACAATTGACAATGGCCGATTATCAATAAAGTGGTCAGTAGACGAAACTTGAAAGAAAAGCGATAACCATTGCTAGGATAGAGTTAGAAAGAGTAAATGTTTAGTTAGAGAGAGAAAGGAGTGACGACATTGAAGATTTTTTTTTGAGTTTTTATAGGTTAAATTATGTAGATAATCCCTATACTATGTTAAATTATATTATAGGGATTAAATTTCAAATTTTGAGATGGTAAAGAAATTATCCATATATGTACCCAAAAAAAAGAGAAATTATCCATATAATTTCTACTTTTCCTTTTTTAGTGCGTTTGGATTAGATCTGTTTAAGAACCGAGCTACCTACCCAAGCCTAAAGGCCCGCTCGATATTTGGTCAGGTTTGGGTAAAAATATGGAATGCAATTAACATGTTTGGGTAAAATTTTAGGCCTGATAAAAAATCAGGTAGGGCCCGAGCTTGACCGTTCAAGACCCAAGCTCGGCCTAACCTGAACATCATTAAAATTAATTTTTTTAAAAAATATATTTACTAAGTGTATTGTAATTATATGTATATAAAGTATTATTGATTAGTAAACATGATTATATATATTTACTATGAAAATTGACATGCAAATTTTGACAAATTAAATTAAACTTCAAAAGGACTAAAAGAATAAAAAGCAAATAAACAAAAAATTAAAATACCAAAAAAAAAAATAAAATAATATTTGGGCTAGACCAAGTTCGAGCTTCCATTATTAAATAAAAAACGAGTTTAAACTAAAAGTGGACCCTTGATTAGGTCTAGTTTGGATAAGAAATTGTAAAATTTTTAAGAAATTCAAAATAAAAACATATCAAAACTCATTCTTTCGAAACACTAGCATTTGTATTTGTATTGTATGGATAAATATTTATCCAAAGAAAACAATTATAATTGTTTATATTTCGAATTAGTGAATTTTAAAATATTTTCATTTTTAAATTTTCAAAGACAATTCTAATTAAAATCTTAATGACTATTCTTAGTCTTTCAAAGCCAAAAAAATCCCATTACTTTTAAAATAAAGGCTTAATAGCCAAATACATCCCCAACGTTTACCACAATATGCAATTAAGTCCTCAACGTATAATTGCATGGAAATAAGGACATTACGTTTAATTTTCAGCATATTAAACCTCAACGTTATAAAATAATAGAATTAAGGATATAGCCGTTAAAAACTGTGATTTCCGTTTGTTTTGCCCACGTGGCATGCCACGTGTCATGCTGACGTGGATTATAATCCACGTGTCATGCTGACGTGGCATAATATTGCCACGTGTCATGCTGACGTGGATATAAGTTAAATTTTCTTTTTTTTTTCAAGGTTTAATACCCAAATACATCCCCAACGTTTATCAAAATATGCAATTAAGCCCTCAACGTATAATTGCATAGAAATAAGGACACTAAGTTTCATTTTCAATATGTTAAACCTAAAAGTTATAAAATAATAGAATTAAGGATATAGCCGTTAAATAGCTGTGATGTCCGTTTTTCTTGCCCAGGTGGCATGCCACCTCAACGTTGGCATGGATTATAATGCCAGATGGACCAGTGAACGTGGCATAATATTGCCATGTGTCATGCTGACGTGGATATAAGTTAAATTTTTTTTTTCAAAATAAACATTTTTTAAAAGTTCATTTCTTTTCAAACTTACATTTTTCATAGTTTCATTTTTTTAATTACATATTTTTTAAAAATTACATTTTTTCATAACTTCATTTTTTAAAATTACATTTTTTTCATAATTTCATTTTTTTAAATTACATTTTTTTCATCATTTTATTTTTTAAGAATTACATTTTTTTCTTCTGTACAATACCAAAATTAGTACAAAAATGCATGTGGTATGGTTCTTTTCTTTATTTTTGTCTACTATACTAATTCTTTTTTTCTCATCGTTTCAGTATTTTTGGTTGAATACCACATACATTTTTGTACTAATATTGGTATTGTACAACAAAAAAATGAAAAGATGAAAAAAATGTAATTCTTAAAAAATGAAATGATAAAAAAATTTAATTAAAAAAATGAAATTATGAAAAAATTTAATTTTAAAAAATGAAGTTATGAAAAAAATGTAATTTTTAAAAAATATGTAATTAAAAAATGAAATTATGAAAAATGTAAATTTGAAAAGAAATGAACTTTTAACAAATGTTTATTTTGAAAAAAAAAATGAAATTTTGAAAAAAAAAAAAAGAAAATTTAACTTATATCCACATCTTCTTAAAATAAAATGATGAAAAAAATGTAATTTAAAAAAATGAAATTATGAAAAAAATGTAATTTTAAAAAATGAAGTTATGAAAAAAATGTAATTTTTAAAAAATATGTAATTAAAAAAATGAAACTATTAAAAATATAAGTTTGAAAAGAAATGAACTTTTAAAAAATGTTTATTTCGAAAAAAAAAAGAAAATTTAACTTATATCCACGTCAGCATGACACATGGTAATATTATGCCACGTTCACTGGTCCACCTGGCATTATAACCCATGCCAACGTTGAGGTGGCATGCCACTTGGGCAAGAAAAACGGACATCACAACTATTTAACGGCTATATCATTAATTTTATTATTTTATAACTTTTAGGTTTAACATACTGAAAATGAAACTTAATGTCCTTATTTCTATGAAATTATACGTTGAGGGCTTAATTGCATATTTTGATAAACGTTGGGATGTATTTGGGTATTAAACCTTGAAAAAAAAAAGAAAATTTAACTTATATCCACGTCAGCATGACACGTGGCAATATTATGCCACGTCAGCATGACACGTGGATTATAATCCACGTCAGCATGACACGTGGCATGCCACGTGGACAAAACAAACGGAAATCACAATTTTTAACGGCTATATCCTTAATTCTATTATTTTATAACGTTGAGGTTTAATATGCTGAAAATTAAACGTAATGTCCTTATTTCCATGCAATTATACGTTGAGTACTTAATTGCATATTGTGGTAAACGTTGGGGATGTATTTGGCTATTAAGCCTAAAATAAAGCCAACATATGTTATTTTTCCAACACTAAGAATAGCCACCTTTAACGGGTCAAACACTCCCGGCAAGCAACAGCAATGGCTAAAAATTCTTTATATTATTATCAACACTTCATGTGCCGGTGACATTCAATAATCAAATGAATACCAAAACTGGAAAATGAGTGGACAACTTGTTTCGTGCAACTAGAAAGTCAATAAATCTTTCCCTTATTTTCCAAGGCAGGGTTTCCCGTTTATAAAAGTTATCTTGATTGTGATTGACGCACAACATTTTTTAGTTAACCAGAACAAAAACACCTGCCAACGTTACATTGATTTTATTGCCTAGTTAGAGATTAGACTTGGCTTGTGTAAAATTTGTGATTGTATCATATATATATATATATATATATATATATATATATATGAAAATTTTATGTTAAAATTAATACCGATTTATCAAATATAATTTTAATTTTAATTCGTATCACTTTTATATTTTTATTTGTATTGTTTTTATGCCATATGTAAAATTTATAACCCATTCTAGTTCGTTGCTCATCAACGAAAAACAAATGTGAACAAATAATTAGTTTGGACTATTCAGCTGACCATTTCCATAACTTGCATTGACTGGCACTCCCAAATTCAGCTTTGTGACAGTAAAGCTCAAGTCTGCTCCCGACTGATTGCAACTGTTACATTCCAGTCTCACTATGACAGCTTGTAAGACTTTATGGATTATTTTCGTTCTTCTCTTTTACGATAAGGTTCTCTCCTTCGCAATAAGTACAGAAAATCAAACAGAAGAAACTTGAACGCCATAAAGACGTTAAACATGTTTCAACAAAACAATCAGTTCTAACAGTTCCCTTGCATTATGACACATAATATTTAACACGACAGGACATTTATCTAGCCTCTAACGTTGTAATCGTGCAATTATTTGATGAAAGCAGTTGGTGCCTGGTCGATGAAGAACTAGATTCTGCCAAGTCCCTTTGAGTGAAAAAGCCTGGTTGTTTAGGCTTAGGCAAGGGACCTTGGCTTCCCAACATCACAACCACATTAGACATGTTTGGTCTGTCTTCTGAACTTTTCTGCACACATAACAGCCCTACATGAATCGATCTTAACACTTCTGAGGGATTGCAGGTCTCCCTAATTGCTGGTGGAATCAACTCCGAGGAATCTCCTTCAGTAAATAGTCTCCATGCCTGGCAACAAACAGTCAGACACAACTTCAGTTATATTAGATTTAAATTCAACATTAAACTGTTAATAAGATCAGAAGAACATTTACATGTCCAAGAAGATTAAGCTGGTGATCAGGATGAGAGAATCCTCTGTTTCTCTTCCCACTCACTATCTCTAGCACCAATACAACAAAACTAAACACATCAGATTTAATGGAGTAGATGTAATAACCTTCTTCTATACAAAAGTGCACAAAATTTTTCTTTCTCTTCTTACATTGTTGGGCTGTATGTAATGTCTCAACATTAACTCATAAGCTATATTTATAATAGCTATATAAACATTATTCAACATTTGGTCTCAGTCCAAACATTCTAAATAAGCATGCATTCATCATCACAAAATATTATACTTAACCAATATATAATCATCAAGTTGCATGCATCAATATTTAACATAGATATATATCAGGTAATTCCTATTGCTACATCCCCATATTCTAAAAGTACTGAAAACATAAGTCTGAATATAAATTAACTGTACATAATATACCTCCAAGATAGAACCAAAAGCCTCGAAGGACGCGATAGCTCCCCACGTATACGCTCCTACTGCAAATAATCTGGGAGGTGGAGGAGGGGGGGTGAGCTTTTTGAAAAGCCCAGTAAGAAATAAATATAAGAGACGGATACTAAATTTCTATATGCAAGTTTCGAAACATTCATTGAAAACTCAACTATTGTCATTCATAAAATTTAGAAATCAACATGCTTATGTAATGCGTCAGAAGCATTTCTTTCAAACATCGAGAAACATTTCCATTCGAAACATTATTCTCATCATAACATTCAAAATCCATATTGGCATAAGTACGAAAGGAATCATATATATAGCATAAACTGGAGACATAATGATCAAACAAAATCAAGCAGTTCAATTATTCCCGTGAGGGAAGGTACAGTTGACATATTGCCATAGTCCAGAGGGGTCCACAGAGAACACTGATCAGGTGTCTACTGGGCCCGCTGTGGACTGGATCAAGGTCACACAACAATCGAAACTCTACTGTAGATTGGATCAAAATCATACAGTAGTCCAAAACATTACCTACTGTGGACTGGATCAAGGTCCCACAGTAGTCCAAAACATTACTGCTATGATTATTAGCCATGTCTCAAAACATTTCCATACGTATACTTTCCAAAACAAATACGAAGCTCGATGGTTTCCATGAAAATGGGAGCTTTCGAATATGACTTCCAAAGTAGTCAAAATACTGCCATTTCGTACTTACTTTCAAAACAAAACTAGCTAGAGGAGTGTTATTCCAAATCATTTTCATGAACTCTAGCTCATTTTATAAATCAATATTATACAAAAATCCGGCAACATAACGGCTTAATTTTTGTAAAAACCTCCTGCAAAGAAGATACATTTTATAAACCACAAGCAGTTGATTTTAATAATTTCATTTAGTATCCCCTACGTTTCCGATATATATCCCTCACCTCGGTATGTAGTACAAGTACAGCTATGACACCCTTGTTCTTCTTAATTGTCTTTTCCTTGGTCTTTAATTTAATTTGTTTATGTCCCCTAACTTGTATCCTCTCCTCCTACAATAAGGCATGAACATAATAAAATTTATATTATTTAATTTCCTTAAGGAGCTTATATTTTAATTATTATTTTTTTCTTAAATACATTACCTTGTAACTTTCCCTCTTGGTGGCCAAATATTTCTTTGTCTCCTTAAATCTCCTTTCACCACATAATCCTACACCAATGCCATATTTTAACCTTTCTATTTCATTAAACATTTATTATATAAATCCATAATAATAAATCAAATCCTTACCTCTTACAACTAACCAAAACCAAGGGCCCTTTTAGTAGTCTTGAGCTTATGGACTTGATGCTGCCATATACACCAAAATACGCAGCAACTTTGCTTTTGTATTCAAGGCTTCTTAACAACCAACTCCTCTTCTTGTACTTTTGCCTCTCCAACAGCCTCGTTTCTGCCTTTGCCTCTCGTCCAAACCAGCTCTTCTTTTTTTTTTTGTTTGTTCAGCTTCCACTTAAATGAAGCAATCCAAAGACAAGAAGAATCTGCCACAGTTCATCCTTAAATTATAGTCATTCATTTCTTTGAATTACTTCCTTAATTTAAACTTAATCTACTTCAACATTGACTACCTTACCTCTCAGTCAGACCATCCTCTGCCATTGATCAGCTTTCATGAAATTAAAATAATTTCCAAAACAGAAATTATTCACAAAAAAAACCAGCAAGTTGGTCACGCCATCTAGCTTTTGTCCAACCAAGAATCTCCTCTGTTTTCAGCTTTAAAATGCCTCCCTTCAAACCTATTTTACACGTGAATGTAGCAGCCAAATAAGAGGGCTTCCACGTGAATAAAAGAACTCCAAAAACAGCCAAGATTCACGTTCTTCAGCTCCCTTTTTGAACTTCAGTCTTCACCCTTGCGCCATTCCTTTCCAACGTGCACTGTTTTTTCAGCCCTTGTTCGACAGCCTAATCTTTCCTTATCTCCTCTATTTTGGCTCCCTAAAACCAGCCTTGCTCTTGCCTTAAACTTCACCTTCCTTGGGCTTTGGCTGTTGAATCAAGAAAGGGAGTGAAATGCCCAAGATCGTGAGAAATGCTGCTTTCAATTTCCAACAGAAAATGAGAGAAGAGAAATGTACAGTGAATGTCACGATGATGATGATGGACTGTGATGAAGTGAAATTGCAATGGTATTGGCCGGTGGAGGTTTTGGAGATAGTGGGATTGGTTTTCGTGAGCTTCTTCAACAAGCCAATACCCATGTAATATATTTTATTTCCCCCACTATCTAATATATATATTTTATTCATTTACTCTTAACCTCATTTTAATATTTAGTTTGTTTATTTATTTAATCCACCAAAAAAAGAATTTGCAACTATTACAATAGAGCCCATTAATTATATATTCAGGAGTCATGTAACCACTGCGGGTAATAAAAAATATTATCACGTATACATGATAAAATGACATGAAGGTTATCATCAAATATATCTGTTATATGGTTTTTTTCAGGTAATTTACTTACTATGTTCCCACCACTTTCTTTGTATTAGCTGCAGTTTCTTTTTCTCCAAAACCTCTAGCCAGACCAAAGTCTGAAATTTTTGAATTCATTTCACTGTCTAATAAAACATTATCAGCTTTAAGATCTCGATGTATTATTCGTTGTCTTGAATCATGATGAAGATAAAGAAGCCCACGAGCAATTCCATTGATAATGTTGTAACGCATAGGCCAATCAAGTGACATGCTTGGCGATGGATCTGTGAATTTTTTGGCACAGATTTTGCCATGATATCATGGTAGAGCATATACTAATTGAACTAAATTTCCATGATTGGAGAAAGACATACCAAAAATAAAGGAGTCCAGGCTTTTGTTGGGCATGAATTCATAGATCAGAAGCTTTTCATCTCCTTGAACGCAGTATCCTAAAAGCTTCACTAAATTCCGGTGCTTAAGTTTTGCAATGTGAATTATTTCATTCTTAAACTCATTAAGTCCTTGCTTAGAACTCTTTGATAGCCTCTTGACAGCAATTTCTTGTCCATCCTTCAAAATACCCTGAAAAGTATATAACCACAAGTTCATTCTTGTCAACCTGCAAATCTGCCATGGCAATAACTGCTCTTTGCAAAATTAGAAGGAAAATCAACATAATGAGTGGCAGTTTACAGATTGTACCTTGTAGACGGGTCCAAAACCACCTTGTCCAAGTTTATTTCTGATCGAAAAGTTCTCGGTTGCACAAACATCTGCGGCTAAGTCAAACAATGGTAACTCTAGTTCTTCCTTCTGAATTTTAGCATTAGAACTGCTTTCAGTTGCAGATGTCAGCAATCCTGTGAAGTAACAGTTGGAGTAAATGTAAACCAATACAAGCAGTATGCTTGTCAAAAGTCAAAATTCCTACGTAAATTCCTATCCTATAAGCTTATAAAATATCTAGAATTGGCTGCAATTGTCCCTAGAAGCTGCTAGGATGATAACAAGATCACAACTTTCGACAGGAAAACCTTCCAAGAGAAAAATAAATCTTATATGCGAGTGATATTGCGTATGGAATTTTTACCGAATGTCTTCCTCCGAAGATAAAAGACCAGGGCTAAGCCAAGGATCAAAACTGCAACAGAGCAGATACATAAGACAGCAATCTTCATTCTTCCCTTCTTATTGGACATAGTACTTTCAGTTTGATCTAGTAATCAGACAAATCATGGCAGATATCTAGGTGTTAAAAAGCATTATGACAAAAGCAAATTAAATAGTATTCTATTATCATCATCATAAGTTAACTGGCTGCATCAAAACTAATTAACTCTTGTCAATAGCTAACTCCAAAGTCAGCTCTAATTCCTAATTCAGATGAAATTTTGTCAAACTTTAAAGAGTAAATTTCTTTTAAGGATAGTCTTGTCTAAATTCAGAGCATTTATAGACATGGCAAGAGCACATCAATGTAGCAGAGACATGTTGGAATTCAAGATCAAAAGCCCATAGACATCTTGAAATTTCAGGATAATTAAGTTCATACCTAGTTCTGATGCAGCCATTCTTACATAAATTTCTTGTCCATTTTCCGTGAACTCTCTGATGTCAACCAGGTCAACAAACCAAAGCAAGCACCCGCTTCCTCCATTTCTTATATCCAAATTTGCATAAGCTGTACATGAGCAGTTCTTTTTGCAGAGGTTCTTACATTCCTCAAGATTCATGCTGTAGTTAAACCAGGATTGTCGCGAATCTGGCAACTTCACCCCGGAGTGCTTAATGAATCCATCACTAGAGCAGTTTAACGGAGTCTTCCGGACACACCCGTCTGACCAAAGTCGAGTGTCCCATTTTCCAGGAAATTTTGGTACAAATCCTTTCAGGCAACTGCATTGTGGGGTGTTACTTGCATTGCAGCTACCATATGAACCACAGAATCCATAATTGTCACAGTTATCCATTTGTACTATAAGATAAACCTCCCAACGCTGTGTTTCCTCAATCCATTTTTTGCGCTGCCAAGATCCATCATGAGATAACACCATCATTGAAAGAACTGAGCTATTACGAAGCTTGTAGCTGAAATATACCTCCTTCTCGTTGAGCACATAATCAAAGGTGCATAACGAATTTTGATTTTGTCCAGGTGCGCCACTAAAACGCAAACCATTCCAGGGACCACCTCGAAATCGCACAACTGTACCCTCTCTCAATATAAACTCTGGAAATCCACCGACCTCAAACCCGTAAGTAAAATTACCATGAGAAGGATCATCAAGACTCTTCCAGGACGATATGCAACGATACAGGCCCGTGATTAAGTTCCTTCCGGGCTTCATGCCTTCTAGCAATGTATCACATGGATAATCAAAGCTCTGCCACAAGAAGTTTTCAGGATTGTTGTCGTTCTCCTCTTTTACAATGAGATTTCCCGAATTCAAGAGCTGTGCAACTGGCCTCCCAGCAGGCCTGGATGAGTTGGAGGACCAAACAGTGGTCCCATTATGATTTAGAAGGACTAGAATCCCCTGGTTGGTAAGTTTTAGGACACCTGAAAAATCCTCGAGGGGAGCTTCTCCATTGGCCACCTATACAACGGTCTGGGGAGATATTTTCCCATACCATATTCCCAAGAATCTCTTTGTGCTGGAACCTGGGCTAAAGAAACCTAGCTCAAAATTTCCACCTACTGAAACAATCGTCTCTCCATCCTTAATTGAGTGATCAGTTGCATTCAAAGTGTCCACTGCAATGGATATAGTTAGACTGGAGAACATAAAAGAACAAAGAAGAAGTATGGCAAAGCTTTCCATGGATGATACTCCGAAAGATCTGATAGGAGGCTATGTAAATGACATCCCCAAAGTTGTTTTCATTTAAGATCATTGAATGTTTCGCCAATATCTATACCAGATAATTGAAAACGAATCTTCTATCTCTTCTCTCTGCAGGGAAGCAAAAATCGAAATATGTATTCCTACCCCAACAAATAGTAATAACTCAAATCGATTTAACTCAAGCTAAATCTATTAACCACTGAACAGATACTACGTAGATACAACGCAGGTAATAAGCATATATGAAAGTGTTGTGGATAGTAGCCAAAATCCCAAAACTAAAATAAATTATTTGATAAGTGAAAAATAAAATGGAAACAATATAAAGATAAAGCACACAAGAATTTACGTGGTTCGACTTTAAAAGTCTACGTCCATGGGCCAAGACAATCAAAAGAAATTTTACTATAAGAAATTAGGAGATTTACAATGAAAAGAAATTTTACTATGAGAAATTAGGAGATTTACAATGAATACTTGAAATACGACTCTCTACCCAAAACCTCACTGCAAGCTTTATTTTATAGCTTACTCACTCTACTCTCCCTTTGTAGCGCTCTACGATGCTTGTTTTTACCTCACTTCTTATTTCTCACACTCTGCTTAAAAGCTTAGCAAATGCAAGTATTTATAAAGGAGGTTGCTAGGTAAATTTTCAACAATTGCCTCACAATTTGACTAAGCACTGTAAAAATGGCAAAGCATTAAAACCAAGGCTACATCAATTTTGGCTCATAGTCAACTTTTGCATGCTCCAATCAACTTTTTCAAGATCTTCATGCATCATTGTAAAGATTTTCATGCATATTGTCAACCTTTGCTTGCAGTGGACCATTAAATGAGGAAAGAATTTGAATGTACTAGCAAATTTGCATGCAAGAACTTCAAGCCATGCAATTAATGTTTCGACTTGAATTTTTCAAGCCATGCAATTAATGCAATTAATGTTTCAACTCAAGAGTGACTTGACATTTGAGGAAGTCAAGGGTTCAAGTCGCTCCGGACGCGAATTGGAGCGGTGTTCTTTCGAGGTGCACTCCGACAAAGCCGTGAGGCTCACAGTCAACTTTTACATGCTTCAATCAACTTTTTCAAGATCTTCATGCATCATTGTAAAGATTTTCATGCATATTGTCAACCTTTGCTTGCACCATTAAATGAGGAAAGAATTTGAATGTACTAGCAAATTTGCATGCAAGAACTTCAAGCCATGCAATTAATGTTTCGGCTTGAATTTTTCAAGCCATGCAATTAATGCAATTAATGTTTCGACTTAGGAATGACTTGACACTTGAGGAAGTCAAGGGTTCAAATCGCTTCGGACGCGAATTGGAGCGGTGGCCTTTCGAGGTGCACTCCGACAAAGCCGTGAGGGGCGGTGGCCCAAAGTGGTGCACCCCGAAGTGGACAATACAGATGAGTGACCCGCCTGGGGCAGTGGCCTAGGTCAAAGTGTAATGCCCTCGGAAGCTAGGATTTTTGGGCTAACTTTTTCCTTTCCTTACCGTGTTTGTCACTCGCTCAGTGTAGTTAATACCTAACAAGTAGATTACTAATCGTTTATTGGTTTAAGACTAATTGTCTAAGGTCCCATTCAAATTGCCTCGTAATACGTGCCAAAATCGAAACTGAAAAACTCCATCCCTTTATATATACTTATTGTCCAACCACACTCTGTAACATAACAATAATCCAACCTATGTCACAATAATTATCTCAAGAAACCATCCAGAGTATCACATTTTCATCAAGATATACTATCGAGATACTATTCATTACAAGGCACAATTATGTATAATTCTTGATACAGTCCTAGTACTTACATCCCAATCTATGTACACTGTGTATACTGAAAAGAATCTTATCATTTGGAATATAAACAAAAGTACTGAAAGGTTATACCTCAATAGAGAAAGCAGTAACTTAGTAGCACATAAGTTGAGCTCTTAATGCAGCACTCTCGCACTCGAGCATATCTAAAGTAACCTGTGAGGTGGAAGAGGGGGGGGGGGGGGGATAAGAAAAATGTACGCTAAGTGATGTTAGGCTCCTACTATGCTTAATGCATGTTTATGTGTAAAGAAATGCGCAAAGCTTATGTTTCAATGCGTTTTATTGAAAATAGTGCAAAGTCGATATGCTATTGTTTATAAGTTATAAAACGCTATACCGAGTAATTTCCAAACATATTAGTGCTCACGCATTTACAAAATCAAGATACAGTAGAAATAGAAATGATGCATTCGTTCATCTTTGTAACAATATCGAGATATACATTTAAAAACATTTTCATGAGACCGGCATACATATATGAGATTTGGTAACGTAACCGGGATCTTTAGAAATATAACCAAGAAGCTTTCCATGAAAGCATCCATTATAGCTAGTAGTGGTCACAGTCCCATATCAGGGCTCTATCCATGATCATGAATCATCCCAGCACTAGTGATCATCTAGTAGCTGAGGTACAAGTCACGACTAGTTGTTGGAGAATATACGTAATTACCGGTACCCATTTGCCACACAGGCGGGATCCATGACGCAATTACATAAACGGCGCCTCAATGCCACACAGGCTCATAATTGCCACACAGGCTTACTAAATGCCACACAAGCAAATGCGACATAGGCATACTAAATGCCACACAGGTAAGTTAAGTGCCACACAGGCATCATACATCATTACGTGTCTCATGAGTCAAAACTCGTGTAAAAAATAGCATTTACAACATGAGTTGAGTACTAAAAGCATGAATCGTTTTAAATACTTATAGTTTTGAAAATCTCATCGTACGAAATCATGCTTCAAAACTATTATCTCGACGATAAGTAACAATGCTTAACGTGTATGAAGTTTTAAAGGCATTTTATAAATCAAATTAATACCAAGAAATTTGCTTAAACAATTTCTAATGAAATTTCGGCATTATGACGGCATAGGTAGAACACGACCCAGCATCATAACCACAATCAAATACTTGTAGAAAACTCAATCAAGCAGTATATATTTAATTTACCAAATTCCAACACCATTCAAATCTCAAACATTTTGCACTTTAAGCTCAATCCAATATAATTTGAAATTTAACCAAGAATGCATTTAAATCCATAAGTATTAAATAACATGAATTTAGACATACATAAACATAGCGGACTAACAAGCATTTACCGTATAATTCCCTTACCTATGGTACCAATGCTTGGTATTTAGTACATGCCACACTTGCATCGATTGGTATAACTTCACCTTCTTGGAGTTTTTTATGATTCCAATATACCAACACACTCAGAACCTTGTCATGTATGTAATAAAATCTCAAAATTTATTATTGAGCTCACTTACTCTTTAAGGTAAAATATAAAGACTCTTCCTCATGATATTTCCCCTATAGCACCAAAATGATATTTAATATTACTCTAAAATTATATATACTTAGATCAAAGCAACAAGGAAGATCTTTTACCCTATAGCACCACCGTGGCCAAACCTCCTTAACAATCTTCCTCCAAGATTTTTTTTTAACCATCTATAATCATAAAAAGCATTCGTATCAACACCTATATCATGTGCATTACGTTTAACAAAAGATATAAACCTTACCCTCCTTTTCCATGTTAGCCGAACCTTCCTTGTGATTTCCTTTCATTTATTTTGCTGCTTTCTGCTCCTATCTTTTCTTTCTTTTTCTTTTTCTTTTTTTTCTCTAATCAGCTCTCTTCCCCAATCCTTTTGCTAGTTATTTCCAGTTTTGTTTCACCAAACTTTAGCTGCTGTTTGCTCCCTCTCCGTCACTTTCTCTTCAGTTCCTTAAAGTCCCGTTACCAGCTACAACTGCTGGTCGCACCAATGGATCACGCCTCCCTATTTTGAATCAGTTCACGGGAATGAAGCATTCATCGCTTCTGTCTTCTTCAGCCAAAAAAGGGGGGGCTGCTCCATATTCCAGCTTTAGTTATTCATCCTTTCTTCTCCCCTGTTTTCTTCTCAGAAGGTAACTCATGTTGGAAACTCCTCCAAGTATTGAGGGGAAAGGAAATTACCAACCCCTTGCTGCTTGTTCTGAGTAGCCGAACCACTGAAGGTCTGTAGCTCATGCTGTTGTTGCAGAGAGGATGATGGCTTTGCTTAGCCAAGAAAGGTCATGGTTCCAACCAAGAACCTTCAGTTCGAACAACAGCAATGTCCTTGTTTCCCAGCCCTTATACCCAAGAGAAACCACCTTTGTTCAATGATAGTTTTCAGTCTATCATTACCCGATCTTGTAGCTGCCCCCTCCTCCCTGCTCTCCCTCGCTTCCCACTGTAGATAAACTTTCCCAAATTTCACGGTTTTTTTCTTTCCCTGCCACTCTCTCTCTCTCTGTCTTCCTTTGTTTCAGCCAACAATAATAAGTTTTAGTGGGAGTTGGTGGTATGAAGTGGCTTCTCCGAGAAGCCACTCTTCGTTTAATATTATTATTTCATTCATCCACCTGGTACCTAAATTCATTGTATAATATATTAATTTAAGCTGATAATAAGTTTGATATATCATTATTATTATTATTATTATTATTATTATTATTATTATTATTATTATTATTTTGGTTATTAGTTTTATGTTCATGTGATAATATGTGTATATATATATTATCTAATCCTTAATATTTAATATAGCTAAATTTCTAAAATTTAACAATCACTTGAATAAATTAATTCCGTGTAATCCATTAAATACTTTAATTCGCTAATTGAATCCTTTATTCGCTTTGTACACTTTATCTTTCATTCTTTATCAACTATCATTCTTAATATCTCAATCCACATTTTCCACTTAACTCTTATAATTCCTAAATCCTTATAATTCTCAATTCCTTAAGATCACCTTATTTAATTCCTCCAAATTATAATTCTTCATCTTTAATTAGTTTCATGCTCCAAGATAATTTCTCAATTATGAAATCTAATTTCCAATAACTTCTTAATTCACTTACCAAATGTAGAAAATTTATGGTTATCACACAAAGACCTGCAAGTGCACCCCGGGACGTCATAAGGAAAACTTTCAAGGATGCACCTTCTTGCATTTGGAGAGAGTACAATCGCTGTTTCTAAAGCAATTTATTTGTTAGAGATTTGGCCATGTAGAGGGACTCCAGTTTCTCCTATAACCCGTCAATAGTTGTTTCATCGGAAACTTCTCTTACCACCTAATTAGACAAGCTTAAAATGATTGTGCTTCGAGCTCACTCTAAGAGGTCTTCCTTCTATCATCATCTAATTTTGCTGACAATGCAGCCTTCCCTTCCAGTGCTTTATGCAAACCTTGCTGTACCAATAAGGCTTTCACTTTAATCTTCCATAGATTAAAGTCATTTTTGCCATTGAAATTCTCCACTTCATATTTTGTTGAGGATGATGTAGTTGCCGCCATCACGAAAAACTCAAATAAAAAATTCTAGAACTCGACTCAACAGTGCTTCCGACTAGAACAATACGTTAGTTCTAACTGCAATTGTTCGTCAACAATGTCTGTTACAGGATTTCTTGGCTTTTGTAGAACCAGGCTCTATGCCAATTTGTTATGGATAGTAGCCAAAACCCCAAAACCAGAGTAAATTATTTGATAGGTGAAAAATAAAATGGCAACAATATAGAGATAAAGAACATAAGAATTTATGTGGTTCAGCTTTAAAAACCTATGTCCACGGGCCAAGACAATCAAAAGGAATTTTACTATGAGAAATTTGGAGATTTACAAAGAATATTTGAAATACGACTCTCTACCCCAAACCCAAAACCTCACCATAAGCTTTATTTTATAGCTTACTCACTCTACTCTCCCTTTGTAGCACTCTACGATCTTTTTTTTTTACCTCACTTCCTATTTCTCACACTCTTCTTAAAAACTTAGCAAATGCAAGTATTTATAAAGGAGGTTGCCGGGTAAGTTTTCAACAACTGCCTCACAATTTGACAGAGGACCGTAAAAATGGCAGAGCATTAAAACCAAGGCTGCATCAATTTTGGCTCATAGTCAACTTTTACATGCTCCAATCAACTTTGTCAAGATCTTCATGCATCATTGTAGAGATTTTCATGCATATTGTCAACCTTTGCTTGCACCATTAAATGAGGTAAGAATTTGCATGTGCTAGCAAATTGGCAAGCAAGAACTTCAAGCCATGCAATTAATGTTTCGGGTTGAATTTTTCAAGCCATCCTTCAACAAAAAGTAATACCAAATTTAACGTGAAAAACTCTCAAATGTAGAGAGAAAAAAACCAAGGAACAAACCAAATAAAAATCTATTATAAAAAAAATAAGTAATTACAAAGTTTTAATACCCTAAAACTTTTTGTCTAAAGCTCATGGTTCTAACAAGTAGTCTAAAACAAAAAACTCATCTCTTTGTATTGAACAAGATAATTTAACCAAAGAATGCCTCAATAATTATGCAACTTATGTCTCTCCTTAATCTCTCAATGGAACAAGAAAAAGCTCACTTTAACTCTAAATTAAAGCTCTCTTTTTTTACTCAAGAAGCTCTCTATATTTTTTTTTTGCTTGATTTCTATATGTGGCTATATATAAAGAAACAAAACCTTTTCGATTTGGGTTTTCAAAAACCAATCCTAGTTAAAGTCTTTGTGGCTAATCTTTTAAAACAAAGCCAACAGAAGGGTTGGACCACCTTTTATGCGTCTGTCAGTTCCATTTAGAGGAAATCCCACATCATGACTTGTCATTTAAAGTTTATTTTGGCCAAAGTATTCATCCCGGCAAAGTTACTACATAACTTAAGTTTATTTCTTAAAAGTGTCTTAATCAACATATCAGCTGGATTCTTATCTGTGTGAATTTTCTTCAATTGTATATGTTGCTCGTCAATTATTGAGTGCATCAATGGTATCTAACATCGATGTACTTCATCCTAGCATAATACATGGTGTTCTTCTAGTTTAAAATGTTTAAACTAATATAACTTGGTTTAAAATGTTTCAAGGCTATTTTAGTTACCATCATCTTCCTTATTCTATATATATATATATATATATATATATATATATATATATATATATATATATAAAAGATTTCATTACTTTTGACTCTAAATCATAAACCTTGATCTAATTAATAGTTTTTACCATTAATTAAATTCCAAAAGCGTACGACCTTTTTTTTCACTTTGGAAACCTCGATGCTTAAACCACTTGTAGTACTCCAATCTTATTTCTTACCTCTTATTGTTGTGTAGTTATTATTCCTAACTAGATTTGTATTTTATGCAGGAAATGTTGATTGTAATTGTTAGCTTTAAATTGACATATATATTTTAAAATGACAAAAACTTAAGTAATCTTAAATGTTTGATTCATATTGTAAATTTGCTTTATCAATTATGATTTTCACAAACCATATTAAGTGCTTTTATCAAATATAAAACCATTATTTAATTGATTATCTTTATTAGCTTTAATCAATTTAGAAAGCATTTTTAATTATTGCTTTAAGTAATTTTCTTATGGAATTATTGAATATAATTTAAGAAAATTACTTGATAAATTTTTGGACTCAAATTCATGTTTTCAAAGTCATGTCATATTTAAAAATACTCAAAATTGGTTTTAGGATGTTTTTAATGCCCATAAACCTAGAAAAGGTAAATGAATAGTGCAAAGGATGGATCCCCTGACCAACATGATAGATGAATAGTAAAAGGGATCGATTCCCTGAGGGAAGGGATCGATCCCCTAATGGCAGAATGCTCCCAAGAAGAAAAATTGAAGCATGGGATCGATCCCCTAAGGGAAAGGATCGATCCCTTCATGGCAGAATGCCTAGAAAGCATGGCAAGAGGCATAGGATCGATCCCCTAGGGCATAGGATCGATCCCCTACCTCGAAAAAGCACTCCAACGGCTAGTTTTTGAAAGATACAACGGTAACTTTTGATTTTGGCTCCACCCAACGTCAAGAACACATCTAAGGGATTATAAAAAGAGGCTTGGAAGGTTAAAAAAGCAAGAGGAATAGCTGAGCAAAAATATTCTTCATCTTCTCCATCTTCCTCAAGTCTCAACAACATTTCAAGTGCTAAAAATTCTTCATATTCTATCATTCTTATCTTCTTTGTATAAAATAGCACAAATATTGTATAGGTTTTATTTCGAGCTTAACCATTGTAATCACTTGCCTATCTAGAGGCTTTTTTTTATTGCATCTCTTGTATACCCATTCACAATTTGTAAAAAGGAGTGAACCCTTGAGTGCTTCATTGTAAGTGAGGATTGGGTAGAAGGTTTTCTCCTTGAGCCATAAAAGGGAGAGGTTGTAAGGTTTCCTCCTTGAGCCTGGAAAAAGGAGAGGTGTAAAGGTTACTCTTGAGCCTAAGAAAAAGAGTGTAACAAATTCAAGCTAGTGGATTTGGGGAAAATCCTTGGGAGCGTATCAAGGTAGAAGGCGTAGGCAAAGTTGCTAAACCTCTATAAATCGATTGTGTACATTTCTCTTTCCCTTCTCTCTTTACTTATTTGCATTTATATTGTGATTGTTGAATTGAACTTGAATTGCATGCTTGTGTACCCTAAAGAACTTAGAAAATTCAATATAGGCTAGAGAATTTAGAAGAACCGAAAAACGAACTAAAGGGTAGCTAAAAATCGATTCACCCCCTCTCAGTTTAGTTATAGAGCCAACAGTAATTCAGGTAAAATTTGACAAAAATGAGGAGGAAGTGAATTCTGATTTAGCTATTTTTGTTGTAGATCTAGTTAAAATTTTAGAAAAAAAATGTTAAAAGTCATTTGAAGTGGCAAAAAACTATTGATGATTTGTTGGTTTTGACTTGAAGTTTTCTACAAAACCACCTAAAGAGTTTTTGCTTAGGTGTGAAAGTATTGTTCAAGAATATTTGACAGGTGATGACAGTTGATTGTCAATAAAGTGGTTGGTAGATGAAACTTGGAGGAAGAGCGATAACCATTGGTAGGATAAAGTTGGAAAGAGTAAAGGTTTAGTTAAAGAGAGAAAGGAGTGATGACACTGAAGATTTTTTTTTAGTTTTTATAGGTCAAATTATGTAGATAATCCATGTACTATGTTAAATTATATTACAGGGATTAAATTTCAAATTCTAAGATAGTAAAGAAATCATCTATATATATATATATATATATATCAGAAAAAAAGAAATTATCCACATAATTTCTACCTTTCCTTTTTAGTGTGTTTGGATTAGATCTGCTTAAGAACCGAGTTACCTGGCCAAGCCCAAAGGCTCGCTCGATATTTAGTCGAGCCTGGGCAAAAATATCGAATGCAATTAATAGGTTTGGGTAAAATTTTTAGGCTGATAAAAAAATCAAGCTAGGCCTAAGCTTGACCGTTCGAAATCTAGGCCCGACCTAACTTGAACATCATTAAAATTAATTTTTAAAAAAATATATATACTAAGTATATTGTAATTATATGTATATAAAGTATTATTGATTAATAAACATGATTATACATATTTACTACGGAAATTGACATGCAAATTTTGACAAATCAAATTAAACTTCAAAGGGACTACAAGAATAAAAAGCAAATGAACAAAAAATTAAAATACCAAAAAATAAATAAAATAATATTTGAGCTAGACCGAGTTCGAGCTTGCATTATTAAATAAAAAATAAGTCTAAACTAAAAGTGGACCTTGATCAGGTCTAGTTTGGATAAGAAATTGTAAAATTTTAAAGAAATTCAAAATGAAAACATATCAAAATTCATCAGATCGAGACACTAGCATTTGTAATTTTATTTATGGATAAATATTTTCTTTAAAAATTGACTATTAGAATTTGATAAAATAAAAATATTGATATTAAATATAAGAAAAAAATAAAATAGATTATGTAATATCTATACAATTTTACAAATCTAACTATACTCATATTGTATAATTTATTTTATGGTTTTATTTTCTTATATTTAAGATCATTATTTTTATTTTATAATTATTTTTTGTTTCATCAAATTTTAATAGTTAGATTTTTTTCAAATATATATATATATATATAACAATACTTTTTTTTTTTTGTTTTTCAAATCAAAAGAATTGATACAAGTAAATAGGCAAAAGCCTCATCTCCTCGTATGGGAACCAACTGGGAAACTCCCAGGGAGTTTAAAAGAATCAATACAGCTCCTTGCTGAAGGAAACAATACTATTATAAATATTAATTTTAAAATTACTCGTCCTCCATACGTAATGTTTAAGTTTTCCTGAGACTCCCAGCAATGGCTAAAAATTTTAACTTATCAGAGTCTAACCAAAGTTTTGTGACTAATCTTAGATGTAAAAAGCAAAGGAAATTCCGTGGCTTTGAGAACAAAGCCAGCATATGTTCTGGACCACCTTTAACGCGTCCGTCCAACACTTCCCCCAACAGCAATGGCTAAAAATTTTTAATGTTCTCAATAATCCATGTAGCAGTAACATAAAGGAGCTGACTCAATAATCAATGAATACCAAAACTGGAAATTGAGTGGACAACTTATTTCTTGCCACTGTGTCAATAAATCCTTGTTATTTTCCAGGGCAGGCTTTCCCGTTTATAGAAGTTATGTTGGTTGTGATTGATGCACAAACATTTTTTAGTTAACCAGAGCAAGAAGACTTGCAAATGTTTCATTGATTCTATTGCCTAGTTCGAAGTAGATTTAATAATTTATGTATATAATTCATATTTGTTTTATATAAAATTATGTTTGTATCATATAAATCACAAAAATTTGTATCAAAATTTGTGTCAAATATTCGTTTTTCAATTTTTATCAAATTTTAGCTCATATTATTTTTTTGTATTTTAGTCATATCTTTTCGTATTATATCAAAGCACGAGTGTTACCGAATTCTCGATGAGTGTACCGCAAGTGTACGGACCGTAGCAAGTAATAAAGTGATGAGTAGAGTATCGTTCCCACGAGGATTGAAATTGTGAATGTTATACTAAGTACTAAAATTCCACACCCTAATTTTATTCAAACGATCGAAAGAATCTTTTTATCAAAACACTAATATTTCTAAAATCGAAGTAGCAAGAAAGTGAAAATAAAAAAATCTTATTTAAATAAAACTTCTAAAATATTCCAAAATAAAAACCAAAAGAAATTAAGATGAAAACTTGAAAACTAAAACAAAGAGAATAAAACTAAAACTACTCTATATCCCTTAGTAGGATTGAATTCTCTTCATGGTGCTGAAGCTGGCTATTTATAGAGGCAGTGGGGATGATGATTAGCTCAAAATCTTGGCTGATAGGGCTCGATCTTTATCTTCAAAGAAAATTTATCTTTTATCAGCTCCCTTATTTATCTCTATCCTTAGCAAAAAGTCCATCTTGATAATTTATCTTCATAAAAGATAAATGCAACAATTTATCTTTCTTGGCAGCAAGTAGAGATATCCATGCATGAAGCTTTATCAACAAAGTCTTGTGTTTGAATGAAATTTGGAACTGAAATCCTTCACATCTTTGACTTCTTTATCAGTTGGAGTTCCTACATCATTGAGAGAAATTTAACAGATAAATGAGGGATTTGAATCTAATATTAATGATTTAGAGATAAATTATATCATTAAATTCATGATAATTCTATAAATTATAGAATTATCACACCCCCAAACTTGAATTTTTGCTTGTCCTCGAGCAAAATAAAATTCACAAAGAAATGTACCTAGAGGTCAAATACACTTGCAAGAATGATTTCCCTTTAATTTCCCCAAAGATTTTGAAAACATTACAACTCCATGAAAATTCATAAACATTAGCTAAATATATATAAACTCATTCCAAAGAGAGTATCAATTCAATTGAATTCTTCCGTGTGTGTGTGTAAATGTTTCTTCATTTTAGTTCATGCAATCCGGATGAATTTATACAAATATGAACATAACAAAAGATCTCAAAGAATAGTTATCTTCCATAAGTTTGTTTTTCTCATCTTCTCTCCACTAATGTAGACACACATAGCCAAAGATCAATAGGACTTTATAAGCTTGTAATGTATGGCTAGGGTAAAGGTAGGAGAAAAAGGATTTTTAGGCTTAACCCCTAATCATGCATTTTTTTTTCTTGGACTTTTTTTTTTTAAAAGCCTTCAAATAATTTCCCCAACTTGATTTTTTTTTTTTTATTTTTTTGAATTTTTTTTTTGAATTTCACCCGTTCTTCCATATATGCGTAGCTCTAAATATATCTTGACATAGTCCTCATGCATATAATGGGGTATAGGAATTTTTTTTTTTACAGGCTAGGCTAATTATTAATGTAGGTAAAACAAGAAAGAAGGTCTATTTAAGCTCAAATTGGGTGACTAAGGATAAAATACATCATGGTAGTCTTGAAAAGCACAAACGGTCCAAAAATGGCCTAAATCACCTCTTTAGCTAAGTGTGTTCTAGGATTTCGCCTTGAGAGATGATAGAACAAATTCTAGACAAATAACAAACTTTAAGGACTAGTGTTTATTCCTATTCACATAAATCTTCTCTAAATATGCATGACTTCAATGATAGAAACATTGTGCATTCAATTTTTAGAAAAATCTCAATCAAAAAGATAATTCACTAAAGAATTCATTCACATACTTTGCACATACTCATGAATTTCAAATTGCTATAACATTCTCAATCAATGGTTAAATATCGAGGAATTATCAAGCAAGCATATAATCACTTCAAGGTAAAAACCATTTTAAAGCACAGAATTTTTGCAAAGATTTCAAAAGAAAATTGAAAAAATTTTGCTCAATCTTTAAAAATAAAAATTTTGCTCTTCCCCCCAACTTGAAACATACATTGTCCTCAATGTGTAAGAAATTCAAGAATTCAAGAAAAGGATAAAGGAAACTCCCCTAATTTTTTTTTTAATGAAGCTCAAATTGCAAAACTTGCCAAATTCCTTTGTCGCTCCCCCAAACTTAGACTCTGACACCTATAAAATAAAGAAAAGAAATCAACGAATGAAATATCTAAACTAAGAAATAAGAGAAATAACTAAGAAAGTAATAAAATGCTGGGGTTGCCTCCCCAGAAGCGCTTGATTTATAGTCATCAGCCTGACTATGTCTGTCATTCTTCAAGGTGGTTCAAAAATTCTAAATATGGATGGATGCACATAATGCACCCTCCTAGTAGGAGACTCGAGCAGATTCTTCGATTCACAGGACTTAGCTCTATAGTCTTCACTTTCTTCTAATATATAGCCCAAGTCATTAGCCTGTAGATAGCCCTGGATAGCAATGAAGGCTACCTCATATAACTGCTCATCAACTTTTGGAGTTAGGACTTCTATTTTAAGCTCATCTTCTTTCTCACTCTCACTATTCTCCATTTCAATTATTTCCACCACACATTTTTCTTCAATAAGCACTAACGGTAAAAGCTCTTCAACCTTGACTTTTTCTTCAATAATGAGCTCAGGTGGTAAAGGCTTCTCAACCTCTTCAGTTACCACTTCTTCAACTGGTGGTTGCAATGGAACTTGATACTCAAAGTCAACTATGTTCGGTGGCTCCAAGGAAATTGATGGTTGACTTTTGTGATAACTCGAAGAATGGATCGGATGACTCTCCATACTTGGATTCTCAATGTTAACTGGGGTGACAAAATCCAAGCTCACGGGACAACTCTCTCTAACATGGTTCCCTTCACCTATCTTACAAGCAACAAAGGGACTCTGATAGACTTCTTCGGGCAAGGTGACTACTTGAGAAGTCGAAGTCATAACTGGATCTATACTTTGAGTGTTGATGACCTTCTCAGGCATAACTCTTCCATAGTACCATTGGTAGTCATTGGAAGCCATTACCTCGACCAAATCATATGCTTCCTCAATAGTCTTTTGCATAAGAGCTCCACCTACCGCTGCATTGATCCATGCCTTCGAAGGATCACCTAAACCAATGTAGAATACTTGGACTTGTAACCACAAGGGTAATCCATGAGAAGGACATCTTTGAAGTAAGTCTTTAAATCTTTCCCATGCTTCACAAAAAGGCTCAAGATCATATTGCATGAAAGACAAGATGTCATTCCTCTTCTTTGCTATGAGTGCTGGTGAAAGGAATCTAGCAAGGAACTTACGAGCCAAATCATCCCATGTAGTGATTGAGTGATGCGGAAGTACGTTTAACCACCTTTCTGCCCGATCTCGAAGAGAGAAATTGAACAATCTGAGTCGAATGGCATCATCAGTAACGCCATCACATCTGCACAGGTCACTCATCTCCAAGAACTTGACTATATGATTGCATGGATCTTCATTGGGCAACCCTCCAAATTGAATCGACTTCTGGATCATCATGATGATGTTCGGATCTATCTGAAAATCAACTTCGATTTTCGGTAACTTAATGCTTGAATGGATTTCGAAAAACGAAGGATTTGCATAGTCTCCCATGGTTCTTGGCTCAGCACGATAAGCCATGGTACCTCGCAAAAATAACAAGAGAAGATATTAGTATCAGGGAAGGAGAAAAATAAAAAAAAATATTTGAATTAAAACTAGGTATGCTTGGTATTAATATTAGCAAAACAAATCCTTCAATCCCCGGCAACGGCGCCAAAAACTTGTTACCGAATTCTCGATGAGTGTACCGCAAGTGTACGGACCGTAGCAAGTAATAAAGTGATGAGTAGAGTATCGTTCCCACGAGGATTGAAATTGTGAATGTTATACTAAGTACTAAAATTCCACACCCTAATTTTATTCAAACGATCGAAAGAATCTTTTTATCAAAACACTAATATTTCTAAAATCGAAGTAGCAAGAAAGTGAAAATAAAAAAATCTTATTTAAATAAAACTTCTAAAATATTCCAAAATAAAAACCAAAAGAAATTAAGATGAAAACTTGAAAACTAAAACAAAGAGAATAAAACTAAAACTACTCTATATCCCTTAGTAGGATTGAATTCTCTTCATGGTGCTGAAGCTGGCTATTTATAGAGGCAGTGGGGATGATGATTAGCTCAAAATCTTGGCTGATAGGGCTCGATCTTTATCTTCAAAGAAAATTTATCTTTTATCAGCTCCCTTATTTATCTCTATCCTTAGCAAAAAGTCCATCTTGATAATTTATCTTCATAAAAGATAAATGCAACAATTTATCTTTCTTGGCAGCAAGTAGAGATATCCATGCATGAAGCTTTATCAACAAAGTCTTGTGTTTGAATGAAATTTGGAACTGAAATCCTTCACATCTTTGACTTCTTTATCAGTTGGAGTTCCTACATCATTGAGAGAAATTTAACAGATAAATGAGGGATTTGAATCTAATATTAATGATTTAGAGATAAATTATATCATTAAATTCATGATAATTCTATAAATTATAGAATTATCAACGAGGTCAGCACCAAGTCTTCTCTTCCAACCACATCTTTAACTTCAAAATGAAAACATTTCAAAATTTATTAGTTTGAAATACTGGCATTTGTAATTGTATTGCACGGCTAAATATTTTATAGAAAAAATTTTGACTATTAGAATTTGATAAAATAAAAAAATAATTATAAAATAAATATTTAAGATCATTATTTTTATTTTATAAATATTTTTATTTTATCAAATTCTAATAGTCAAAATTTTTTTCTAAAAAATATTGAGGAATGCTAAAGATAATCACTTAAACAATCACATTTTAGCACTCTCAATTTTTTAGAGTAATGGGTAAAAAATTCACAATATTATCAATGAATACCAAAACTGGAAAATGAGTGGCCAACTCGTTTCTTGCCACTAAAAAGTCAATAAATCTTTCCCTTTATTTTCCAACGCAGGCTTTCCGGTTTGTAAAAGTTATCTTGATTGTGATTGATGCACAACATTTTTTAGTTCACCTGAACAATAACACCTGCCAATGTTAAACTAATTCTGTTGACTAGTTGGCGATTAGACCTAATTTGTATAAAATTTGTATTCATATCATATAATATATGAAAATTTATGTTAAAATTTATATCTATATGTCAAACAAAAAATTTTATTTTTAATTTTTATTATATTCATATATAATTTTTATTAAATTTTAAAACATATTTTAATACTATGTTTCCATATTGTATTTAAGATTACTAGATTTATTAAAGGCCTGGGATCAACACCAAGTCTTCTATTCCAACCACCAATTCTACTTCCTTACTCATCAAGGAAAACCAAATATCAACAAACAATTAATTTGGATTATTTAGCTGACCATTTCTTTAACTTGCACTGAGTGGCTCGAGAGGTTCGAAAAAAAAAAAAGTAAGGAGGTTTGTCAGGTGGACTTGTTCTTTTTTTTTCCTAGCATGAGCATTCCTTCAACTGTTGGTTTTAATTGAATGCTAGTGTTTATGGGTCTGTACGTGATGACTAGGGGTTTAGGTGCATAGGATGCTTCTGTGTACCATTTAATATGAGCTTACCATTTTTTTTTTTTGGTTTGATTGCTTGTCATAGCCATGTGTATGCCTCTGTAAATCTATTATGAACTTGTTGTGATGGGTTTCACTTGCTTGGTTGGCTATACTCGCATGTGGCATATGTTAGGCGTGCCTTCACATGATATTTGTCCTGATTAAATATGTCATTTAAAGCTAGATATTTTTTGTCATTAAATATTATTAATTTCCGTGAGTTTTACGCCTAGCTAAGTTCTTCCTAATCCACGCTCATCAGTTTATTCACTTGCGTAAGTTTAGATATGTGTTTTGACTATGTGTAATGTGTGTGAAAAATGAGATTAAATGAATGTGATTAAAATAAATTGTTGAATTGAAATCGTTTTTATGGATTAAAAAAGACAATAATTTTTTATTTTAAATAAAAATGTTTCCGATGATAAGATTTTTTAGAAATCACAAATAAGATTTTTTTATAATTATTAGGGTCGAGATAAAATCCTTAATGTCACAGCGTATTGGGACATTTAAGTGATTTTATTCCAATATCAAAATCTCTTAATATAAAGAAAAAATAATATAAATAAATAAATAAAAAATAAAATAAAAAAGATAAAATAATAACAATAATTTCGATGATGAGGTGTTATGGAATTCACAAGTAGTGATTTCTAATTGATCTCTAGGTGAGGAAAATCTGCTAAGTATTACCAACGTATTGAAATATTTAATATGATTTTTCAATAAAAATAAGATTTTATAAAATAAATAAATTTCAAAATAATAATATAAAAATAAATAAATAATGAAAATAAAATAAATATAAGATATTTCATATGCATCATTCATATTTTGTCTGCATCATATGCATCCATGGAATTACAAAATAAGTGTGAATCTCCCGATGATGGGATTCTATAAATATCGCAAGTAACGATTCTTAAGAAATCCTTAGGTAAGGAAATTATCTGAAATGCTACCAAAAGTTTTAGGATACTTCGGAATAATTTTCAATACAAAAGTTTGTCATTTATTTCAAGTAAAAAACTAATAAAATTTAACATAAATAAAAATAAATAAATGGTTTCAAAATAAATGAATGTCTTAGGCATTCAATTAAGTGGTTTCACAATAAAACAAATAAATAAATAAATAAATGGAATTCTTTTTAAATGATTAATTATGAATATTTTGTTAAGATCAATGGGATGATATATGATTGAGTAGTACCGTTTTTAACAGTCGTTGTGCGGGTGCTAATTCTTTTCTATGCGTAACCGAACTCCCGAACCCAAATTTTATTTTCGCAGATCAAAAATTATTTTTTAATTAAACTTAATTAATTTTAAGATTTTATTGAAAAAATAAATAATTTTAGGTGACTAATTACACCTAGATAAAAAAGATTTGTGGCGACGCCATTTCGTGTTTCAAAATCATCCGGATGAAAATTGTTATGACATGCCCTAAATGAAAGACAGGAAAAGAATACAATAAAATAATAAATTTATTTTATTTTGTTGAGATTTAAATACTTTCCTTCGCTTGATAGATTTAAATACTTTCCAGTTTCCATACCTAGTTCTGATGCAGCCATCCTTGTATAAAGTTCTTGCCCTATTTTAGTGAACATTCTGAAATCAACCAGGTCAACAAAGTATAAACTAAAGCAGGCATCCATTCCCTCCTCTTCGTACATCCAAAATTGCATAAGCTGCACTCTAGCAGTTCTTTGTGCAGAGATTCCTGCACTCCTCTAGGTTTATACTGTAGTTAAACCAGGATTTTTCCTGAATCTCCATCAGTAGAGCAGTTTAAAGGAGTCTCCTAACACAATCATTTGACCAATGTTTACTGTCCCATTCTTGGGAAATTTTGGCACAAATCCTGTCAAGCAACTGCATGCAGGGGAGTTACTTATGTTGCAGCTAGCATTTGTTGTGTTGTATAAACAGCCCAACCATGTTTTCTGTCAATCTGATTGAGGCGCTGCCAAAACCCGTTGTGAGTTAACACCATTCTTGAAGGAAAGCTATTACGAACCACTAGCACACTTCCAAGATGACAAGCAATGATCCAGGCCAGTTTTTAAGTTCCTTGCTAACTTCATTCCTGGTAGCAGTGTAACACAGGGATAAACAAAGCTCTGCCATGGGAGTTTTCATGATTATTTTCATTCTTCTCTTTCACAATAAGGTTTCTCTTTCACAGTAAGTACTGAAAATCGAACCGAAGAAACTTACATCAGATAACACCAGTACAATCAGTTCAACAGTTCACTTGCATTATGACACATAATTTAACAGGACAGGACATTTATCTAGCCTCTAACGTTGTTATCGTGCAATCATTGGATGAAAGCAGTTGGCGCCTGTTGGATGAAGAACTAGATTGTACCAGATCCCTTTGAGTGAAAAAACCTGGTTGTTTAGGCCGAGGCAAGGGGCCTTGGCTTCCCAACATCAGAACCACATTAGACATGTTTGGTCTGTCTTCTGAACTCTTCTGCACACATAACAGCCCTACATGAATTGATCTTAACACTTCTGAAGGATTGCAGGTCTCCCTAATTGCTGCTGGAATCAACTCCAGGGAATCTCCTACAGCAAACAGTGTCCATGCCTAGCAACAAACAGTCAAACACAACTGCAATTGTACTAGATTTAAATTCAAGATTAAACTGTTAATAAGATCACAACAACACGTACATGTCCAAGAAGATTGAGCTGATGATCAGGATGAGAGAATCCTCTGTTCCTCTTCCCACTCACTATCTCTAGCACCAATACACCAAAGCTAAACACATCAGATTTAATGGAGTAGATCCCCTTAGTTGCATATTCAGGAGCCATGTAACCACTGCAAATATAAAAAATATATATTATATCATATATACTAGATAAAATGACATGAAGTTTAGCATCAAATATATCTATTATTTCAAAATTTTTAGGTAATTTACTTACAATGTTCCCACCACTCTTTTTGTATTTGCTTTAGTTTCCTTTTCTCCAAAACTTCTAGCTAGACCAAAGTCTGAAATTTTTGGATTCATTTCACTGTCTAATAAAACATTACCAGCTTTAAGATCTCGATGTATTATTCTTTGTCTTGAATCATGATGAAGATAAAGAAGCCCGCGAGCAATTCCATTGATAATGTTGTAACGCATAGGCCAATCCAGCGACATGCTTTGAGATTGATCTGTTAAGTTTTTTCCACAGATTAAGCCATGATTAGAAGCAGATACTAATTGTACTAAATTTCCCTGATTGGAGAAAGACATACCAAAAATAAAGAAGTCCAGGCTTTTGTTGGGCATGAATTCATAGATCAGAAGCTTTTCATCTTCTTGAATGCAGCATCCTAAAAGCTTCACTAAATTCCGGTGCTTAAGTTTTGCAATGTGTATTACTTCATTCTTAAATTCATGAAGTCCTTGCTTGGAACTCTTTGATAGCCTCTTTACAGCAATTTCCTGTCCATCCTTTAAGATACCCTGAAAATTGTATAGCCACAAGTTCATTC
Source organism: Heritiera littoralis (assembly GCA_031772115.1). Lineage (NCBI taxonomy): Eukaryota > Viridiplantae > Streptophyta > Magnoliopsida > Malvales > Malvaceae > Heritiera > Heritiera littoralis. Next base: position 1,406,339 of record JAPDPK010000065.1, read on the forward strand.
TTGTCAACCTGCAAATCTGCCATGGCAGCAACTGCTCTTCTCTTTGCAAAATTAGAAGCAAAATCAACATAATGAGTGGCAGTTTACTCCGTTGTTACCTTATAGACGGGTCCAAAACCACCTTCTCCAAGTTTATTTGCTGTCGAAAAGTCATCGGTTGCACAAGCAACTGTGGCTAAGTCAAACAATGGTAACTCTAGTTCTTCCTTCTGAATTTTAACAACAGAACTGCTTTCAGTTGCAAATGTCAACAATCCTGGGAATTAGCAGACGGAGGGAGTAATGTAAAACAGCACAAGCAGTAGGCTTGTCAAAACTCAAAATGCAAAAGAAAATTATGACTCCATGAGTTATCTTGGTCTTCCTAGAAAAATGCAAAAGAAAATCTCAAAGTTTCCATGACCTTAAACTCTTACCAGGATTGATGACATTATGATTCCATGAGATATTTTGGTCTTACTAGAAAAATGCAAAAGAAAAATTCAAATGTTCCTTGACCTTAAACAATCAAACTCGCTTTCTTCATAACAAACTTTGATGAGATCACGATTTCTAAACTGAAAAATGTCAGTAAACTCCTATGCTATAACATATCTAGAATTGGCAACATTTGTCCCTTTAAGCCGCAAGGATGATAACAAGAAAAGAAAACTTTCTTACTGATTTTCTTCCTCCGAAGATACAAAACCAGGGCTAAGCCAAGGATCAACACTGCTATAGAGAAGATACAGATGACTGCAATCCTTTTTCTTCCCTTCTTGTTGGATTTAGTACTCTCTGTTTGGTCTAATCATCGGACAATCATGGCAGAAATCTATGTGTTAAAAACCGTTACGACAAGAGAAAATTATATAATATTGAATTATCATGGTCATAAAGTTAATTGGCTGCATCAAAACTAAATAACTCTAGCCAGTTGGTTCACATTAAAAGCTAATCCCAAAGTCAGTTCTGATTCCTAATTCAGATGAAATTATGTCAAACTTTAAAGAGTAAATTTTTTTTAAGGAAAGTCTTGTTAAAATTCAAAGCTTTTATCAACATGGGAAGAGCACATCAATGTAGCAGAGAAAATTTCATGATCAAAAACCCATATATTTTGCACTGAATATAATCTTATATCTTAACAGGAAAACATCTAGTTCTTTGAAAGAAACAAAAAACTGTGTATTAATGTTAGACATTGACATGTTGAAATTTCAGGATAACTGAGTTCATACCTAGTTCCGATGCAGCCATTCTTATATAAATTTCTTGTCCATTTTCTGTGAACTCACTGACGTCAACCAGGTCAACAAACCAAAGAAAGCACCCACTTCCTCCATTTCTAATGTCCAAATTTGCATAAGCTGTACATGAGCAGTTCTTTTTGCAGAGATTCTTACATTCCTCAAGATTCACGCTGTAGTTAAACCAGGACTGTCGCGAATCTGGCAACTTCACCCCAGAGTGCTTAAGAAATCCATCACTAGAGCAGTTTAATGGGGTCTTTCGGACACACCCGTCTGACCAAAGTTCAGTGTCCCATTTTTGGGGAAATTTTGGAACAAATCCTTCCAGGCAACTGCATTGTGGGGTGTTACTTGCATTGCAGCTACCGTATGAACCACAGAGTGCATAATTATCGCAGATATCCACTTGAAGTGTATAATAAATTTCCCAACCTTGTGTTTTCTCAATCCATTTTTTGCGCTGCCAAAATCCATCATGAGTTAACATCAACATTGAAGGAATTGAGCTATTACGAAGGTTGAAGCTGTAATATACCTCCTTCTCATTGATCACAAAACCAAAGGAAAATAAAGAATTTTGTTTTAGTTCAGGTGTGCCACTAAAACTCAAACCATTCCAGGGACCAAGTCGAAATCGCACAACTGTACCCTCTCTCAGTATATACTCTGGAAATCCACCGACCTCACACCTGAAAGTAAAATTACCATGAGAAGGATCATCGGGACTCTTCCAGGATGACATGTAACGATCCAGGCCTGTGATTAAGTTCCTTCCGAGCTTCATTCCTGGTAGAAACATATCACATGGATAATCAAAGCTCTGCCACAAGAAGTTTTCAGGATTGCTTTCATTCTCCTCTTTTACAATGAGGTTTCCTGAATTCAAGAGCTGTGCAATTGGCCTACGAGCAGGCCTAGATGAGTTGGAGGACCAAACAGTGCTCCCGTTATGATTTAGAAGGACTAGATTCCCCTGGTTGGTAAGTTTTAGAACACCTGACAAATCCTCGAGGGGTGCTTCTCTGTTGGCTACCCATACAACAGTTTGGACAGATAGTTTCCCATACCATACTCCCAAGAATCTCTTTGCGCTGGAACCTGGGCTAAAGAAACCTAGCTCAAAATTTCCACCCACTGAAACTATCGTCTCACCATCTCTAATTGGCTCACCAGTTGCATTCAAGGTGTCCACTGCAATGGATATAGTTAGAATAGAGAACATAAAAGAGCAAAGAAGTATGGCAAAGCTTTCCATGGATGATACTCCGAAAGACTTGATAGCAGGAAATGACATCCTTGATGTTGTTTTCATTTAAGGTTATTGAGTGTTTCACCGATATCCATACCTGATAAATGGAAACCACCGAAGTAAATATCACAATATATAATAAGCAACGAACGATAATAACTCAAACTAATAACAATAATCAATATAATATAGTCAAGATTAGTCTATTAACCAATAAACAGATGCTAGGTAGATAGTACGCAAGTAATAAGCAAAAAAAAAAGCATTACTAAATTTAATGTAAAAAACTCTCTCATATGGAGAGAAAAAATCGTAAAACAAAGTGGATAAAAATTTACGATAAGCATTAAGTAATTATAAAGTTCTAATATCCTAACACTTTTTGTCCAAAACCTGAAGTTTAAACAATTGGCCCAAAATAAAATGTTCATTTTTTTGGATTCAACAAGATAAATGTATCCAAAGAATATCGCAATTATTGTTCAGTTGATGTTTCCCCTTACTCTCAACAAAACAAAAAAAAAACCCACTTTAACTCTAAACTAAACCTTTTTTTTTTGTCAAGAAGCTCTGTCACGACCCGAAGATCGCGACTTTCACTTGATTCTTATACTTTTCTTAGTCTACAAATTTATGGACTAAATTTTTCTTTTTCATTTTAAGGTTTGTATTCGGTGTCAGTGTAGTTACTATACTATTTAGGTGACTTAAACTCATTCCATTTAAATATTAAACAACCACGGAAACGGTTCTTAGTTACATCCCGACTTGTTAAACAAAATATGTACTGTGCATCAATTAAAGTCATACATGTAAATAAGTAATTTATAAGAAACATATACTTTAGAAGATTAGTACCAAGTCCATATACAGTCTTCGATGCCCACTGAGCAGCTCACATGGCAGATGTTAACTTCAATAATCTGAAAGAGATGAAATTTAGTGGGGTGAGCAAAACCACGGCTCAGTAAGATACTAATATAAATACAAGAGTAGGATTACACTGTCTTAATCTGCAATGCTTGAAACTTGCAAATTTGCAATCACAGTTAATCCTTTCTCATCGATAACATATCATTATCTCATTTCTTGTCATATGTCTATCACTTATACTTTTAAAATTATCATCATAATCACTTTTCAGTCTTCTTGTCCTTACACTATAGTGCATCGCACAACAATCTGTCGTATCCAAATTGAATGTCATATACTATTAGTATATATTTTCCTCTATCTCGGAGTACATCATGTCCAATTGAAGCACCATATCAATTCACTTTATATTTCATAATCGTACTCCTGTAATTTATCATCTCATATCACTTTTCCTTATAGAGAAATCATGATCACCACAGTGTAAGTTCACAATTCTCTTCATATCTATCATATGTTCATATATCATATCATGTCATCGTCTAGATGAAATATCATTTATGTCGAGTCATGACATTTATCATGAAACTCGTGTACAAAGCATATTATCATGTCAAGGTTTAATATCCAATTATGTAACTTTACTGTATAAACCGCTATCATCTCTAATCGTGTCATATGTACTTTAGAACATGCTCCACGTATGAATTTTCAATTCATTCAAGTCTACCTTTATGGCATGATAAAAACATGTTCAATTTCAATTCATGTATTCATTTTCAGAGCATGTCTAAAACATGTGCGGTTTTAAAACATTTTTCATATACTATAAGTCATATCAGGTCTAGAGTTCATTTCAAATCGATTTATACTCTAGACCGCATATCATTTTAAATTCGACACGAAATCGTATATAAATCATATCAGTGTCGAAATCATTTATCATATACTTTTAAAACATATACTGTAAATCATATCAGGTCTAGAGTTCATATCAAATCAAACTATACTCTAGACCGCATATCATGCCATGTTCGACACAAATTTTCGTATAAATCATATAAGTGTCGAAATCATATCTCATGGACTTTTAAAACATGTTTAAAACATGTACTGTTTCAAAACATATTTCATTTCAAATCTGTTTCATGTACAGTATAAATCATGTCAAGTCTAGAGTTCATATCAATAAAATCATACTCTAGACTTCATATCATATCAATTAGAGACTAGGCTAGATCCCTATCATCTCTATCAATAAAGACTTAAATCACTGTAGCTAGCAGTGAAATCATATCATCGTCCCCTGGAAACCAACTAGGGCGCTATCTATGGCCATAGATCTCATCTCTCTCAGCCCCACTGATCAGGCGTGACTGAGACCTGTCCACGACTATTGTCGGACAAGCATATCTATCTGCCTAATGAGCAAAGCTCCAATTAGGCGGTTTCCACTATGCTTTATTGAATTTAATTCTTTTAAGGTGCCTACAGTCTCATAAAACATTTAAATCTATAGCTTTCTTTTCAATATCATGTAAGGTATATGGTAAAATTCTGTATGAGACTTCATATATAAAAAAATATATATATATATTTACCATATACTTTCATTTCAAAACAAATCAATACTTTTCAGTATTCATATAAACATTATTAAAATGTTTCAAGTTGCAAGAAGGCATGCTTAAATGCGATGCTGTAAAACATTTCAGTATGCAACTTCGGTAATGTTTCCATCAAATACTCTAAAGCGATTCATTTAACTTTATCACCATCAATTATTCGATTTCAAGACTTTCTTTCTGTCAACCAATAAATCACTATACAATTCATTCACTATTCATCTAATTCAGTATTCAATTTGCTCAGTACTCAATTCATTTGGAAATCAAATCACTTGGTATTCAGACCATTCGGTATTCAATACCCTTTCTTGATCGTCATTGACTATTATAATCATTTATACACTTCAACATCAATATTAGGATCGCATCATTAGTATGAATCCTCTAAGTTTTGATAAGCATTTAAACATCAATTTCTACAATAGTCATTAAGTTACCGAATTTATGCAAATAATAATATCATCCTTCAATATCTGTTCCAGAATCGACATCGAGGATAACAGAATCACAAAATCGATAATCACTTATCAAATCCATTTATGATTTGATCTATTGATACATGTTTATCATTTTCGATTTGAGGTTCACTTTCATTTACTATCACAAAATCATATCTAAATCCTCAAATCCATTTTCATGTGGCCTTTATGATTTTATCCGAACTTATGCAATTGTCGCTCTTATTATTCAAGATCTATTCTAAGGTTATAAGCACAATCATCTTTTCACATATTTATCACTCATTTCTTTGAATCCATAATTGATCGGATTGTGTCGTAATTAAATCTCCATTTAAATCTCTCGAATTTGTCCATATTATCACTTTCGAAATTATTTCAAAATCATGAAACCGGACTCGGTAATTCTGGAAATCATTACTCCGTTAATAACTTCACAATCCAATCATTCGACCATCGAAATTTCAACTGTGATCTTCTTTTCCAAGCTACATCATATAATTATCATCACTTTTATCCGTGATCCGTCTAATTAATAATTCAACCTCAATCTATTCACCATTATATTCTTTTCAACGATCTATCTTCTCATCGATTTCAATATCAAACTCTTTCGGTAATACTATAAAATCCTTTCAATATTTATTTTCAATAATTATCTCCAAGATTCCATTTATGTGAGAAACTTAATCTTTTTCCTCAATTATTTTCCTAAAAATTTCGGCAGCATAACGGCTTAATTTTCCCCTAACCTCCTGCAAGGGAAACACAATTTATACTTGCAGCCGTTGATTCTCACCAATTTTACCTCTTACTAAGACCCCCACCATCAGTTGTGGGTCCTCTTAGCATTTTTAATATCAATTAAATTAATGCATCATATATAAAATATCACAATTCCATAAAAATCGTTTCATCAATGCATCATATAAAAATCATAAATCCCACATACAATATGATGCTACTAATGCTTTATAAAAGTATCTTACTTGTTCGCCAAAGCTTAGCGCACTTTCCGATTTTCGAGCCTTGCCGAACTCCACCATTCGTCTCATTTCCGTTTTTGCTACAATTTCAATAATTGAGACATATTTTCATTTAGAAAATAATCCAACAATTTATAATAAATTCTATAGAAATATAGCAAAACTTTTAATTTTTCTTACCCATTTCTTCTTCTCCTTTTTCTTCTTTTTTTCCTTTTTTCCTTTTTCTTTTCTTTTCTTTTCTTCTTTCTCTTTTTTTTTTTCTTCTTCTTTTTCCTTTCTTTCTTTTTCTTTTCTTTTTCCTGAACCGGGTCGGGTCGGGTTCGGGTCGGACCGGGTCAGGCGGGTCGGATCGGGTCGAACCGGGTCAGGCGGGTCGGATCGGGTCGGACCGGTTCAATCTTCTGCTGGCCGGTTCGGTCACCGGCGGCCACCCATTCCGGCGGTTCGGCCACTCCACAGCTTGCCGAAGTTGCGAGGATGCCGGATCTGGTCTCCGTTTGGCCCCATCACCGGCGACGGCACCGGATCTGGTGGCATGGGTTTCGGCTCCTTTCTCCTCCGTTTCTTCCTCCCTCCGCCGTTCGTAGCCTCGCCAGTGGTCTTCTTTTGCTTCCCCTCAGCTCCACCGAGCTCGGGGTTGGGGTGGCGGTGCCTAGACCGGCCGCACCGCCACTTTCCTCTTTTCTCTTTTCCTTCGGTTTTTTCTCTTCTCCCATTTCCGCTTCGCTTCTGTTTTTTTTTTCGTTTTTCTTTCCCGCCGTTGGCACCGGCGTCAGCTTCCTCTCCTCGGCTCACCGGCGGCGACGTCGTCTCTTCCTCCTCCCGGCGCCGGCCGGCTCGCCTTTTTCCTCTTTTGCTTTTACGTTTTCTCCTCTGTTTTAACAGAGGAGAAAACATGGGAATCGGGTATATCCCGATTCCCTCCTTTCTTTTTTTTTTTCTTTTTTTTTATATATATTTATAATTATATATATATCAAAATATTAAACATATATATAATTATATATTTTTCATATAAACCATTTATATATATATATATATATATACACTTCGATTTTAAAGTACTATATATATATTTTTCATATATATTACATATATACATAAATGTATAATAAAATACATATGTATTTATTCCATGTATAAATATATATTTATCAAAAGCGTATTTATATAATATCATTATATAAATCTATCAAAATATATATTTTTATTTCTTATTAAGTTTTGGATTTCTTTATATCCAAATTTATTTCTCCATCTTCTTATTTAATTTGGATTTCCATTTATCCAAATTAAATTTCTCGGATACCTTATATTTATTTCGAAAATTCTTGGTCTTCACAAGCTCTCTCTTGATTTTTTATACTAATGCATTTTTTGCATTACTTTCAATTTTTTTTGTGCAATTTGATTTGAGTTTATATTGTTTATACTTTAACTCATAATTTTCATTTTTTTAGTCTTTTTGTGAGAATTTATTTGAACTTATTACATTATATTTATTAACTATTATGTAGTTTTATTTTTTATCTTTTATTATAATTTTTTTAAAAATTAATAATATTTAGACTAATTTAAATGAGTTTAGATTTAATCATTGTACATGAAAACGGGTGTGAGAAAAAAATTAATTCCGAAAAGTCAATCCGAGCTGAGGTCTTACATTGACTCTCAACCCCCAATTCTACTTCTCTACTCATCAAGGAAAAACAAAAATCAACAAATACTTGGTTTGGATTATTCAACTGACCATTTCTTCAACTTGCACGAGCTGGCACTCCCTAATTCAGCTGAAGTTGCAACTGCTTACATTCCAATCTCACTATGAGCGCTTGTAGGACTTTATGGAAAGATCTAAGGATCCAAAGTTTATAATTCGAATCTTACCGAATATGTTGCTATTAGAAGAAGATCATTAAAAGTTTAAATAATGTAACCGACAAGAAAACATGTTCTTTTGAGGAATAAATTATTATTATTATTATTATTATTATTATTATTATTATTATTATTATTATTATTATTATTATTATTATTATTAGAGAACTTGAATTGGATGTTGACTCATAATTTATTCTGATCCAAAAATTATGAACCACTAGTTCATCTGCCCTTTTTAACGAGTCATTAGTTCTTTTTAGTGGGAGTTTGGGACCATCAGAAAAAATGTTGAATATGATTGTATTAAACAAGGACTAGTTTTCTTGTCTTTTCAACTATTCTCAAATGTAAAAAGAATCGATCTTTCATTAATCAAGAAAACGACTTGAATTTTTCATATCAATGGATGCTAATTCATCTGATAATATAGTTTACTCTTTTCTTAGTTATTTCGAATTCCAATCTGTTGAAAGATTGTAGAAATATAACATCTCATAAATTTATTAAACGTAAATAGACTTGTTTGAACAAAAAAAGTACCGAACTAATTTTAAAAACCATCCATAAAAAATCCTGATTCAAAGAATATGATTAAAAAAAAAAGTAGGTACCTAGTGTAACCAAGGGCGGAGCCCCTTGGGGAATATAAAAATTTTAATACTATATTTATATAAATAGTATTTTATATTTACAAAATTTTATTTAATATTTTATTTTATTTTATGTGCTTTAGTATTGATTTTTAAAGTTGAAAAAAATTACGATTTTATTATAAAAAATATTTGAGATTCGAAAGTATAAAGCGTATCTATTAATTTATTCATTATTGACATTAATATTAATTTTATCAGTTGTTACGTAAAGAATACATTTTCAACTATGAATATATTAATTTCTATTTATGTAATCGAATGATTGATAAATTCATTGTATACCTTGAAAAATATATATTTCAAAATATTGATAACGAAACTATTCCAAAATATAAAATCATGTTAAAAGCAATTAAAAATTTTTAAACAATTATTATTAAATACATTGAAGCCCCCACTAAATAAATTCTTTGGCTCGGCTACTGAGTGTAACCAAATAACAATTCAAAGTACGTAATCATACTCATTGTCAATCTTTGAAAAAAAAAAAGGTTGGCTACTTTGGCTTGTTCATTAATTTGGTTATAACCGTCAAATTTTCTATGAGGAATTTTGTTACCAATAGCCTTTTCTTTTCATTTTTCTTTCAATATTACCATATTCAGTGTCTCTAGAAACTTTTTATTTAACTCCTTTTAATGAATGGTTTAGTTTTAAAAAGAAAATCATACCTTTTGCCTTTTATTAAGTTAAAAGGAAGCAAACATACACAAATTTGCCCACCTAAACAAAAACAACAAAACTAAATATAGGATTCGTTTTTTTTTTTTTTGCTACATTGGTTGTAAAAAGTTTTAATTTCATAAACAAGATTAAAAATTTATCATATGTTGCATTTCTTTTTATGTTAATTATTTTTTTAATATACTCTAAAGAACGTAGGGTTAGAGTACTTAAAAAATCCATCAGTAGAGCAGTTGAATGGAGTCTACTTAACACAATGATTTGACCATTGTTTTACTGTCCCATTCTTAGGAAATTTTGGCACAATGATATGACCGTTTGAGGCGCTGCCAAAACCCATTGGGTGTTTACACCATTCTTGAAGGAAAGCTATTACGAAGCTTGAAGCCGTAATATGCCTCCCTCTTATTGAACGTAATTCCAAATGTAATTATCAGGTTCAGTTTCAATACCGCATTGGATAATTAATGAGTCTTCGAATAAATCTAAAAATAAAAGGTCTTATTCTCATAACTCACAGATTTGAACATTGAACATAGACTAGGAAATCAACAAACTTTGATGTCTTGTTCTCAGGAGTATTCTAATGTTCTAGATTACAAGAGTTCTCTCCCGATTGGTTGGTTGAAATGAAGATTGACTTTTTGTTTTTGTACAATAATGATATTTAATGTAGAGAAAAAAATTTGCTTGGTCTTACGTCAAATTTATAGAAATTTCGCATTTTAAAGATAAATAATATTAGTAATATGAAATATATAATATATTTAAATAAAATAATATTTTTTTGGATAATTATTCAATACATTGTCGATAGAGTTTTTTGACTCCACAAGTAAGATTAAGATGATAACACATATCTTTTAAAAATATTAAAAAATAATAACAAATAAAATAGAATACGTATCATTCTTCTAATTTCGCTTTTTTTTATTTTTTATTTAATGTTTAGTTATATGTAGATTTATTCTAAGACTAAGCTATCTGTCCAAATTAAAAGGCCCATCCAATTTTTGAACGCTCTTAGATAAAAATATTAAGCTCATTAAATATGTTTGGGCTTGAAATTAAAACTTGATAAAAATCTGGGCCAAGTTTAGATTCACCATTTTAAGTCTAAGTCGGGCTTGGCCCAACCTGATAATTAAAATTTTTTTACTATTTTTTTATACTAATGCATTTTTTATTGCTTTTGATTTTTTTGTGCAATTTAATTTAAACGGGCATTAATTTTTTAGACTTTAACTTACCATTTTCATGTTACTTGTAGTTTTTTTGTAAGAATTTATTTGAATTTATTATGTTATACTCATTAACTATTATGTATTTTAATATTTTTATATTTTATTATAATTTAAAAAAAATAGTATTTGAGCTAGTTTCGATTTATTTATCGTATGTAAAAAATGAGTTTAGGCAAAAAATTAAACTCAATAAGTCTAGTCGAGCAAGGTTTGAATTCACTTTCAATCCCTTAATACATGGCCTAAGCCTAGCTCGAACCCGACCCATGAATACCTCTAGTTATGTGTAATAAAGTAAGGGTAGTTTTAGAAGAATTTTGAAAACACCACTCTCTTTCGAAATTCTTTTTAAAATTTGAAAATTTTCGAACTTTTTTACCAAAAACATTCGATTTTAGAATTTTAAATATCCTCGTTGATATGAATTGTCCTCTAAAAATTGGGTATGTTTGGATGAGAGATTTTTAGAGATAATTTTTCAAAATTCTTTTAAAACTAGTCTTTTTGTTACACATAACATAACCAACTATTAAATACAAACCTAAAAAAGAAAAAGAAATTTTTTTATTTAAATTAATATAAATTTTATATTTTAATATTATTAATAATTTATATAAATTTTTATAAATCTAACATCACCTGTATTGTATATTTTATTTTATGTTTTTCTTTTTCTTATATTTAATATCATTATTTTTGTTTTATAATTATTTTTTATTTCATCAAATTTTAATAGTCAACTTTTTAAAAAAATAATATTTATCTAAATAATATAATTACAAATACTAATATTTGGAATTTATAAATTTTAAAATTCTTTAAAATTTTAAAAATATTCATCCAAACGTACTGTTTAAATTCCCCAAAAATCAATTCTACTCAAAGTCTTTGTGACTAGTCTTAGCCTATCAAAGCAAAGGAATTTTTAATGCAAAGCCAACGTATGTGCTGGCCCACCTTTAACGCGTCCAACACTCCCCGCAACAGCAATGGCCAAAAATTCTTAATGGTCAAATGCTCCATGTAGCAGCACTGACACGACGGAGCTAATTCAATAATCAACTAATACCGGAAGGAAAATTATCCCATATAGTAAAATTTTTTTATTTTATAAGTAAAATTAAGATGATAATATATGTTTTATTTTTTTATTTTTTAATATTTTTAAAAAATGTATTATTATTTTAATTTTGTTTGTAAAGTAAAAAATTACATCGATAATTTATTAGATATTAATATAAAAAATGAGGGGACAACTTGTTACTTGCCGCTAAAAGTCAATAAATCTATCTTGTTGTTTTCCAAGGCAGACTTTCCCGTTTATAAAAGTTATGTTCATTGTGATTGAAGCACAACATTTTATACTTAACCAGAACAAAAAGATCTGCCAATGTTACATTGTTTCTATTGCCTAGTTGGAGGTAGACTTAATAATTTGCGTATATTTGTATTATATAAAATTATGTTTGTATTGTTAAATCACAAAAAATTTGTATTAACACATTAAATACAAAATTAGTTTTTATTTTTATTTTTATCACAATTTAACTTGTATTATCTTTATACATTTTATTCGTATTGTGTCATCGTACCGTATTTTAAATAATCAGACTTAGTTGAAGGCCTGGGGTCAGCAACAAGTATTCTCTTCCAACCACCTATTCTACGTCCCTACTCATCAAGGAAAACCAAATATCAACAAATTGATTAGTTTGGATTATTCAGCTGACCATTTCTTCAACATGCATTGACTGGGACTAGATCTGACAGTGAAGTTCAAGTTGGTTGCTGACCGGAGTTGCAACTGTTTACATTCAAATCTCATTATGAGAGCTTGTAAGACTTTATGGAAAGACCTAAGGACCCAAATTTTATAATATTCCGTGACGATTAAGCAAGTTAATAACAATACGGACTGCTATACGACCAAACAATCCGAACCCAACATCAGAAAAAGACAGCAAAAGTATTGTACTATTGTCTGGTTTCTATCATGTTGTCTCTTAATTTTAGCATAGATAACGAAAATATCGTGAATTGAGTGGGATAGAAACAGGGACCAATCTCCAAGCTCCTAGGATGTACAGCTACTTTGGGGAATTTGGTATGATTCAAACAAAAAGAAAGTAATTTCCCTTAAAAGAAATATAAAAAAAGAATACAATAAAGTGATGAATTGATTTTCCTTTGCTTAGTAGATTTAAATATTTTCCAATAGACAGAGAATCCGGATTTATTTCTTTCTTTGCCTGTGAAATATAAGGCAAATTTTCAAAAATGAACTTCGTTATATCATATCGATTTTTTTTCCACAAACAACAGGATTTTATATATTAAAATTGTAGTTACAAACAGCAGTTGAGGCAAAGTCAAGCCTTTTAATTTAATAGTTAGCTAAGGTTTAATAGTCCATTTAGTAAGAGTGTAAAATGGATCAAAGTTCGAATCTTGTGAAGGGAGAACACATCATTGAAAGAGCTTTCCTCGTATTAGGTCCGATCTAACTCAACTCCAGATTGATTGGAGTCCAAAATTATGAGAATCAGTTATTTTGTACTGTATATGTACTATTATTCATTTATTAATAAATAAATGAATTATTTCCTAATTAATTCTTAAAGTACAAGTAAATCAAGAAGTGGGCCCCACTTAGGAATTTGGGCCTAGATAAAAATATGAAAGTGGAGATAGTGTATTTACAGTGTAATAAGGAAGATGAGAAAATTTTAGAGACCTGAAATGATATTATTTTCAATAATCGGAGTTGTTGACAAACAATTTAGGAAATGACAGTTACGTCCCGAAAATTTTTCGAAAAATTATACTCAAAATAAAATGAAATGAGATGGAGTAAGATATCAAAATATTCTCTATGAAAAAGGAATTTAATATAGTGACAGCAGATTTATCGAAATCAATGGTTAAATAAAAAATCTACGCGATTTACTCGATAAGGGTAAAATTGTAATTTCTCACAATTTGTACACCGCCTATCGATGAGACCACTTCCATTCATCAAAATATGATTAATATGAATTTTTGGTGAAGAAATCTGAATTTTTGGAGTATTGGAACCTAGTTTTTTACGGTTACGAAATTTAAGGGCAAGAAATGTCCGAAAAATTTATAACCATAGGCAAAATTTTAATTTCTCAAATGTGTAGAATTTTCTACATCCTTCCTTCTCTTTGGCCGGCCACTAGTCATCATCTTCATCTCATCTTCACGCCATTCTTGAAGAGAAGAGAAGAAAAAGAAAGAAAGTCAATAAAAGCCACCAAATTTGACATTTTTGGCCAAAATTTCTTCTAGGAAATTTACCTACATCATTTCCTCTCTCCATTAAAGTCAATATTTCATTAAAAGAAGAAGAATACAATGAGAAAAGAAGAGGGGAAGTTTCGGCCAAGCTTGGTAAATCACTATGCTTATGTTTTTTTTTTTAGTCTAATGGTGTAATCTTACTCCTTTAAGCATGTTAAACATGTTTATGGTTTTAGTTTCAATTAAATTGAGCTAAATTGAATTCCACCATGCATGAGGGTTTCGGCCATGGCAAACACATGATGGATTTTTGAGCTTTCATGCATTAAATGCATGCCAAATTAGTCAATAAGCATGGTAGAACAAGGATTGACTATTGAAATGTTGAAAATCAATGAGAAATGAGAGAGGGAAGATTCGGCCATGGTGAAGGGGACCCTATCCATGGCTGATTTTGATAGTTTAAGAGTAGATTATGACTGTAGGGATTATAAGGAGTCTATCGGTATACTCGTATTTTAAATCCGACGCAAAACGGAAAAGTTACGCTATAATACCGATAAAATTTATATTGCAAAAATAATTACAGTGTCTAATAAGGCTGCACTTAGAAATAAATAATAGCTCAAAAATAAGTATTAAATGAGCTAATAATTTTGATGGAATTATTTGTACCCCAGGAATTTCCGATAGCGAGTGGTGCATTCGAGGAGTTTATATACGCTATTCAGGTAAGGGATGCGTATATGATCTGTAGTGATACTTCGAATGCATATAATTTGTAAAAATATTTTAGTATGAATATTTTTGAAATAAATTGCATGAAAATCTGTGGAAATAAGGCTGTTATGGAAAATTTGAACTGTGTTTACCTTGCATGGAGGCTAGGGTACTAGTGGCCGAAATGCTGTCGAAAAATTTTAGAATATTCTCTAATTTTTTAAAAAATATTTAATTTCATGAATTGATAATTTCCTAGCCTTGAAATTAAGGAATTTATTATTTTTCATAAAACATGAATATACTAAAAAATATTATTTAAATATTCTTATTATAGTTTTTGATGAAAATAAGGCTCTTGAAAATTCCTCTTAGATGCTTTCCAGTAAATAAAATGGTTTATGAGATGAAATGATGAAGAGTGAATATTTTATAAATGATTTTCAAAGTATTCACTATTTAAATTATTAAAATCCTTTATGGAATTAGTTGAAGATTTAATAAATTTCCTTATTTTCCATAAAGGTGAAAAGAATACGAAAATTCTGCTTTGAGACTTCTAGACCTCATATCATGCCGATATGTGACATGTAATATGTATGCAATCCCGATTAGCACCTGATCAGTGTTGACCGAGGGCTACCATAGACTATGGCCATAGGTATGATATTACTATTATTTCCCTACGAGGTATTTTTTCTTTAGCATGATATTTTTTGGGTGATGCCTTAGTCTCTACTTTATGAAATATAAAATGACATATGATATGAGATAATTATTTAAGTGATAAGAATACGAATATGCGTTTATATGAAAATTAATATGCTTTATAACAGTTTATAGTACTACTTGAGTACTTTACTGTTTACAATTTATACGTGATATGTGATATGAAATTTTAAATGAGAAATATGAATTATTTAAACTAATATTCTTTTAAAGAATATATGAATATTAGTTTATTTTACTTTAAATGCTTTATTTTTATAAAAGCATTCTTTAAATAAAGAAATGAAAGGATATGAAAATGACTGGTTTCATAAGTCAATAAATTACTCTCTATAGTTGCTACTAGGTGCCGGAACATGTATGGTATTTTAAAATACCTCCCATTACTCCACCCGGTTGCCTAGTCGACTATAGTATCTTTCTTATCTCGGTTCCTAGTATACCTATAGGAAAAATTTTGGTTTTCATAGCATATAGATTTTCGAGTATCTAGTTGGTATACAATTCTCTTACTGAGTCGTGGTTTGCTCACCCTATTATTTTTAACATCTAAAGATTACTTCTAGTGACTACGTGATTAGAGTCTAGGGATTATTGGCTGCGCAGTTATTGCCCTGAGGTGGCGAGCAAATACCTTAGAGGTATAATCATTTACTTTATATGTTCAGATAATGTTTTACAATACTACTATGTTGTACATTATATAGGGAATGTAAGTAATAAATAAACATTCATTATATAACTAATTACGATATATGAAGAAAAGGGTAAAGTAAGATATCATAGACAGCCCAACTATATAAATATTGTGGAAAAGTGTGTAAAAATGTGTATTCAGGATGTGACAAAAATGACCTTCAGATACTGGATAGTTTCAACAACAAAAAATGTATCAAAGTTCTCAAACTAAACCGTTTCGTTTGGTCCACAAACCAATTCGTTTGGTTCGCATACCTTTTAAAACTGTATTTGTCATTTGGTGGTTCGTTTAAAAACGGACGTATAAACGGATTTGATGGATGCAGATCGCAATCTAAGCTAACTGGTCCTCCAACCGTGGTCGATCATTAGTATGCAAACCATAGTCCCAAACTCCAAACTAAATCTGTAACCAAAAAAAAAAAACCACAAACTAAATCCAACCTATTCCAGTTAATTTAAAACAACCTAAATCCTTATCTTACTCCTTAATCAAATACCCAATAATTAAGCCCAAATTAGGAATCATTATAAAAAAAAAGATATGAACCACATTATTCAAGAAAAAGATCTTGACTTTCTTATATCAATACTCAATAGATGTTGGTTCAAGTGATAAAGATGGTTGCCCTTCTTTTGTCTATTTCAAATTTGAATTGAAAGATTGTAAGAATTTAATGATTCATAAATTTAGTAAATTTGACGTAAATAAACTTATTTAAACCGATTCAAGGATGTATTGAGCAAATTTTAAAAACTCTCCATAAAAAAGTTCTTGATTCAGAAAATATGATTAAAAAAGAAAAAATATGTACATATTTATAAGAATATTGACAGTTGCCCTCATCTTTTATATATATATATATATATATATATATATATATATATATATATATAAAAGCTAAAGTAACTGACTCAAAGTAAAATATCCTATGTAGATTGTCTATATATTTGACACGTGTAAATTATTAAAAACAATATAATAATTATCATTTTTAAAGTTTAAAAAAGATAAAAATCTCTTCCTATATATATATATATATATTAAAAATACAATATAAATTAATTATCTCTTTAAATTCATTATCCATTTCAATTTCTAAAAAATAGACATCTATATCTATATATAAATTAAAATTAATAAAAATTTCATATCATTTATCTCTACCTATATTAATATTACAAAATATAAAATCAATATCTATAGCTTTTATCAATTATTTTTTTATTTTTAAAAGAAAACATCTATATATATATTAAAATCTATATGGATAATGTAATAGACCATACAATATTAATATAACAACATGTTATGTATTATTAGATTACCAATTGGATTTTTTAATTTTCTAAAAGCTAACATCATTTTTTTATTTTTTAAATAATAAGTAAAATGTAATGATTTTTTTCTCATTAATATTACAAAATATAACATCTATATCTACTGTTGTTACTGATTAAATTTTTTAATTGTCTAAATGATAACATTTATATCTATAAATATTAAAAAATTTTAATTTTTTCATCGTTATTATATATATTGCATATAATCATTTTTTTCATCAATATTGGGTACTCATGGATTTTAAGGAGTCAAAATTGAAAGTTGTTTTAAAAACAATTTTGAAGCTTATTCCTCTAAGTCAGAAAAAAGTATAATGGTTTATTATCTTTCCAAAAGGACATTTCCAAATTATAAGTGAAGAGAAGTATTTGTCATTCAAGATTTCTCTTGATTTTGTAGACCAAATGCACCTTCACTTGTAAAGAAAGAGTTGGAGATCTTGCACACGCAATAACAAGAACAATAACAACAACAACAACAACAAAAATTAAAATTGAAGAAATTGATAAAAATCTTTCGAAATGTGTTAAAGACCATTTTACAAAGAACAATTAGTGGTTTTGAAATTTGACTTTTTGAAAATTGTTATTGTTATAAAATAAAAGTTTTATTGTATTTTTAATATTGCATTTGTTATTCAATTACTTTACCCATGTATATTAATATTATAAAATAATTTCACTTATTTCTTTTCAATCTTTTAACTTAAATTTACATAATATCAATAAAAATTTGAAAAGTAGTTTACTCACACCGATTTTCATTGTTTTAGTACATTCTATTTTTTGTAGAATAGCAACAATCATCTAACAGCAACCATTTAATTAAATTTATATTTTTAATTTATTTTTTGAACATATTACTATTTAACTTAGATAAATATACTATTAATAAAATATTTTAAGAGATAAACATCTATATATATTAAAATTAAAACAGCAAATTAATTATCGTTTATCAATTCATTTATCTATTTGTGTTAAAATTTTAAAAGCAAATCAATAATCTTTTATTGATTATTTTATCCATATTGTAGACACCCTATTTTGTCCGGGGTCTTAATTTGTATAAATAATTAATTGGGGTGGGTGACATTTGTATTTTAATTTAATAATTGGGAATTTGGCTAGAATTAAATTAGAATTTTTAGATTTAGAATTAACATTAATTAGGAAATTACAATTAAAATAGGATTTAGGAATAATTAAAAAAAAAAAAAAGAAAAGAAAAGAGAGAGAAAAGATAAAAAGAAATAAAAATAAAATTAATTTTAGGATTAGATAATTAGGATAATTAGATTTTTAGGATAATTATATGGATTAATATTAAATTTGATAGAGTTAGATTAGGATTAACATAAGAATTAAATAGATAAAATATTAAAAGTAGGAGATAATTATTAGAATAAGCATAGTTGTATTAGGACTCTAACATATTGATGGCTATAAAAAGGGATTTAGAGGACACAATCATAGACACAATCAAGCACTCAACCCGAGCACTTTCATTTGTCTAGCCGCGCTACCCACCATCGCCTGCTTTGTTGTGACAATTACTGCACTGATCATCATCTTCATCAGACCGCTTCTTAACACTTATTGCACCAGCCCCTGCTTCACGCTTTTGCCTGATTGAGCACCATCCATTGCGCACTGTTCTGGACTGAAACCGAAGCCCCTGCTGTTGGTGAACTACACTGTTGCATCGTTCTTCACTGCTGTCACTTCCTAGCCATTGTCGGTGCTAGCTAAAGGAAATAGAGGAAAGAAAAGGCAGATTAAAGAAAGCAAGTGTTGAAGGAATTTGGTGAAGAACACGTGGGAAAGAAAGATAAGAAAGAAAAGCCAAGAGAAGAAAGACACAAGGAAACTCGAATTACCAGGTTCTTATTTTATATTAATCAGTTTAAATAAAAAGTTAACAATAGGATTAGATAATTATTTAATATTTTGAATTAATAATTAGTATGTAGTTTGGTATTAATTGTTTGCATGCTACTTGACGTTTTACCAATTTGACAATTAGATTTAATAACTTACTAACTAAAAATAATTTGTGTGATAAATAGATAAAATTGATATCTTATTGGATATGAAGTTTGCATGTATATTTGTATAATATGATTTGTTTTGCATGTGTGATTAATAGATTATAAAATAAAATAGATAGAACAAAAATTAGAAAAAATAATAAAATCATAAAATATGGAGATAAGTTGAGATTATTCCGATGATGGAATTCTGAGGTGTCACGAATGGTTGACATTTCAGATTTTCTAGGTGAGGATGTTTTCCATGAGTTTCGCCAGAATGATGGAAAATTCATGGAAGATGTTCAATATTAAAATATATATGTAAAATATTTAATTATTATAAAATTATAACTACTTAATAAAATAAAAAAATTTATTCCGAGGATGGAATTCCGAGTGTCACGAATGGTTGCCATTTTGGAAATTCCTAGGTGAGGATATTTACCTTAGATTTTGCCAGCATGATGGAAGATTTAAGGTAAGTGTTCATTATTAATAATCGATATTTATTTCTTAAAACATAAATATATATTAATAATCAATTTCTATTAAAAATAAAATAAACATAAATATTAATAAGAAATTACGGAATAATGATTAAAAAAAATAAATTGAGAATAAGTGGAGGTTTTCCCAATGATGGAATTATAAGGTGTCACGAATGGCTGACACTTTTAAATTCTTAGATGAGATGTTTTCTTTAAATTTCGCCAGCATGATGGAAGATTTAAAGAAAATTTTCAAGAAGAATAATCGACATTTATTTTCAAAAGATAAATAATATTAAAATAAAGATAAAAAAAATAAAATAAAAAATAAAGGATAATTAAAAAGGAAATAAAAAGAAGATAAAAAATAAGAATAAAAGATGGAAAATAAAATTAAGATATCTCATAAACGATTTAACAAATCCGACGACGGAGCCTCTCCAAGAAAGACGAATGGGATTTCTTGGATACTCTTGAGGTGAGGATGAAATTTAAGAAATTCCACCAGCATGATGGAGAGTTTCTTAGAGATTGTCCAATATTTAAATATTTGAATTTAACAAGATTAAAAACCATTTAGTTGAAAATTATTAAAGATATCACAAAATTAATTGGTACCATTTTAGGATGGGCGTTGTGGGGGTGCTAATCCTTCCCTACACGTAACCGTACTCCCGAACCCTAGATTCTTTGAACGTAGACCAAACCTTGTCCTAGTTTGAATAGGTGACCAATCACACCTTAGGTTTGAATGGTTGGTGGCGACTCCTAGAATTTTAAAGTCTAGCGGTTAGGTTCACGGACCTAGACGTTATGACAGTTTGGCGACTCCACTGGGGACTTTTAGAGAGTCAGGCCAATAGAAAATTTTGTGATTATCTTGAGTTTTTGATTAAATGGTTTTTTGCTATGTTGTATATATTGCTTGTTATGCTATCTTTATTGAGGGGCATCTAAAATGGAGTCTTGTTCCTTCACACACACATCACTTGCATGAGCATGCATGAGCCTTCTACCCAGGCTTCGTCCTTTTTAGGAGGAAGTATAGTAACTACGCTCTCGTGAGGTGGTAACCTCCGCAATGGCTAGCGAAATACTTCCACTCAAATTGAACCTTTCCGTTTGTAGCCTGTGATGGGTGAGGATTGGGTGCCTTACTAGTCTTGTGTGGACAACAGTGAGGAACAATTTGGGAACCTTTAGACCTTGAATTATCCAAGCCTAGCATGTAATAAAACATAAGACCTAGCCTTAGGGTGGAACCATACTAGATTGAAATGTAGACTCAAACCCAAGATAGGACACATGAAGGAATAAGTTTTACTTCCTCCTTTTTACATTGTTTTTCAACAAAAAAAAAAATCAAAAAATGTAGTTTTTCTTTCTTCCATTTTTCAAAAACAAGAAAAAAAAAGAGTTTGTCTGTATCATTGAGTCATGCATAGTTGTGTTTGATTTTGCATCACATAACATATCATTCATGTAAGTTTGCATTTGTCTTATCATGAGTATGAACATGCTCTTGATTGTTAGAAGAGATTCTTAAACCTAAGTGCATTCCATGTGCATTCATTTTTGTGCATAAACATATCATCACATTGAAAATAATTTCAACTTAATTGTGGCATTCAAGGTGTCAAAATTGAATCTACTAGACGGTCCACCCTCCATAAATACCACACAAGATATCAAGCACGCATAATGGAAGAGGATCAAAATAGTAGGATAGAGAAGCTGGAAAAGGAAAGTACAGAGATAAGGGGCAATTGAATGAAATTACCCAATTGCTAAAAGCCATGATTAAAGGAAAGGAGAAGATGGGTAATCAAGAGGAGTCTATCCAAGAGGCTCAACAAAGCATGCGAGACAACCCCATCTTTGAAGGAAGTACTGTCAAAGCTACAACACCTCTACAGATACAAGTTCAAAACCCAGTGGAGGTGCCAAATTTAGATGATCCCATAGAGTTAGAAAAGTTGAAGCATAAAGAAGAATATAGTGGTACTAAAGCTCAGCTGAGCTTGATAGAGGAAAGACTAAGTGCCGTTGAAGGAGTTGACTATTTTGGACCTGTTGATGCTGAAAGGTTGTGTCTAGTACCTGGTGTCGTGCTTCCACCAAAATTCAAAGTACCTGAATTTGAAAAATTCAATGGAACATCGTGCCCAAAAGATCATCTCACCATGTACTGTAGAAAGATGGCGGCATATGCATGGGATGACAAGCTATTGATTCATGTATTTCAAGATAGCTTGACTGGGTCAGCTGCTAAGTGGTACAACCAATTGGAAAGGAGCAAAGTTTCTTCTTGGTCTGAATTGGCGAGAGCTTTTATAACTCAATACAAACATGTGTCCGATGTAGCTCCTGACCGCTTATCTCTCCAAGGTATGGAAAAGAAAAAAGATGAGAGCTTCAAAGAATATGCCCAACGATGGAGAGACGTGGCATCACTAGTTCAACCTCCTTTGACTGAGAAGGAAATTACCCTGTTCTTTTTGAATACTCTCAAGGCTCCTTACTATGAGCGTATGCTTAGCAGTGTGACCAAGAATTTTGCAGACATGGTGTTGACAGGCGAAGCTATTGAAAATGCCTTTAAGAGTGGTAAGATTGAAGCATCTATGAATGATAGCAAGAGGAATGGGTTTTCAAAGAAGAAGGAAGAAGATGCACAAGCTGTCTCCAATAACTCACGTCGCTCCTATACCTCTTATTCACCTTCAGTGAATTACACTTATTCTCAACCCCACCCACAAACTTATCATCAGAATGCTTACCAACCCATTTCCCATTCACAAGACCCCACTTTTTCACCTAATGACCAAAAGAATACTCGAGCTAGCCGAAATGTCACAATAGACCCTATACCAATGACATACACAGAGTTGTTCCCACAGTTGGTAAGGGGTCACCTTATTGCCCCTGTTTATGTAGAGCCCTTGAAGCCTCCCTACCCAAAGTGGTATGACCCCAATGCAAAATGTGCCTATCATAACAATAATTTTGGTCATTCTATTGAGAATTGCATGGGTTTGAAGGTGAAAGTCCAATCGCTTGTCAAAGCTGGACTCTTAAGCTTTGGGAAGAAAGGTGAGCCAGATGTCAATGTAAACCCATTGCCCAATCATACTGGGGCTATGGTGAATGTGGTTGACGAAGAAGGGAATTGAGGGTTTGATATTGATCAGTTCGTGTACCCTTCAGATGCAAAGCTAGGAAATTGGACTGTTTATGAGATGCCAGTTGTTTATGCCACCCAAGAGTAATGGATTTTTCTTTTCATTTTCATTTGTCTTAGGTTTTCTTAGAATGTTTCAGTTTTTAAGTAATGTAGGAGTGCTTGTGCCCAAAAGCACTAAGATTTTTTGTATTTGGCCAACTTTCATTTATTTTCATTTTCAATAAAGGATTAGTGTGATGCATGTTTCTTAATTCCTCATTCCAATCTTGTTCTTTAATGCAAAACACCACTACCCATATTCTCTACTTTGTTACCAAGCTTAAAAGTATCCAAATAATGAAAATGATAATGATGATGGCAATGAGTATAAAATTCAATTCTGAAAGAGTTGCTTTGGTTGGTTGAATGGGTTTCCAATTTGCCAAGATTGTTCAAGTAAGAAGAGAATAGAAGATATTTGTCTAAAATCTTCACCTATAGAATGTTACGAGTAAAGGTGAATCTCTACATGAAATTCTAATGAGTTTGTCTTTATTCAATAGATGACCTTTAATGAGAGTACTTGTAATGAGATGAGAAATGGCTTTCTTTCACTACCTTTCAAGTGTGAGTAAAATTATCCATTGATTACCCCTTTTGAGCCTATTATATTCTTTTTGATATAACCTACCAAGAATCACCCTCCACACTGGGGGGCAAAGAGAATAGAAGATGAAAGATCAGTGGGAAAAAAAAAAACCTTTTGTGAAAAAAAAAAGGAGAACAAAAAAGAAAAAGAGAATGAAGAAGGAAAGAGGGTTTGAATCAAGAAAGTGAAAACCCTAGTCACATTTGAATAAAAAAGGAGAGAGAAAGCAAATTAGAATGGGGCAAAAGTCAAAATGCCTAATTGATTCATGAAAAATGATTCTTGGTTTGATGAACCCTGAAACACTTATTTTGGGCCTATATTATCCTTTCTTTCATGAACCCAGCCTACATACGTGCCTTAAAAGTCCATTTTGATCAAATATGAGTACTCTTATTGAAGAATCATGTGTTGAATAAAGGCATACTTACACTATGAGATGATGATCCTTTGGATGGAATTAGGACAAGCAAATCAAGATAAGCAAAAAGACTTCGTCTAGATGGAAGAAGTGGGATTCCAAAGACTCTCTTGGATCCATGTGAGCATTAAATTGGGTGAAGAAATATCTGATGTTGGAGCATGAATCAGAATGAAGAACAGACAAGAGGAGTTTCATCAAGGACAATGAAGTTGAAAATGAAGAGAAAAGAATAAAAATAAAAAAAAAGAAAGAAATGAAAATGAAAAAGAAGAAAAGAAAAAAAAGAGAAAAAATGAAAGGAGGATTCAGATCGAAAACCCAAAAAGGGCGGTTTGGATCAATGGAGTGCATCTAAGTTGAAAACCTGAAAAGGCGGCTTGGATACTAGAAAAGCTAGATGTCAAAGATACTGGGGTAAGAAGATGTTTTGATAAACTCAACATGATCAGATAAAGTATACATTTGGAAGAGAATTTTATATTCGTTGACCAAAATCATTTGAATTTTTGTTATTTGGATACTGTTACCTAAAACTTAACATGATAATTCTAGCTTTTCCTTTCCAGCCTTTTTCCTTCAAGCTTGGCTACCCCTTATAATACTTTCAGATATTGAATACTACTATTGTTTTCACCTATCATTCCTTTTCTATATCCTTACCTTGAGGGATTGATAAATTGTGTTGCATTGATCTTGAAATTAGAATGGTAATGAATGTTTGCTTGGCAAAATATGTGAAAGACTCCTATATTATTTAGGAAAATGAAAGAAAAGGAAACTTATGGATGAATGGAAATTGGAAATCAAGAAAAACCAATGAATAAGAAAGAATGAATGATGAGGTCTCAGTAAAGATTTTAATGAGCAAATGAGTGACCGGATAGAGAGGAAAGTAAAAAGAAGAATCAAGGGAGAAGATAGGATAAAGAGGGCATGAAGACAAGAGTTTCATTGGGCAAGAAAAACGGAAGAAGGAAAATGAGGAAAGAAATAAGAAATAGAAGGACAAGAGGACAGATGAAAGAGAAGAATGCATGAGATGGATTGATAAAAAATAACCCTGTTGTTGCCACAATTGAGCTTGAAATGTTTTTCAAAAAAACATTGCATGGATAGAGTAAATTGCATCATAGAGATAAAACAGATTGCTTGAATGACATTGCATGGATAAAATAGACTGCATTTCATGGATAGAGTGAATTGCATCATAGAGATAAAATAGATTGCTTGAATGACATTGCATGGATAAAATAGACTGCATTACATGGATAGAATTGATTGCATCAATAACATTGCATGGATAGACTAGATTGGATGAATGGTGTTGCTTGAATAAGATAGCTTACATGAATGACATTGCATGGATAGAACAGGTTGCAATTGCATGGATAAGATAAATTTCCCAAGATTTCAAATTTTAACAAGACAAGAAATTTTAGAGGGGTTTCCTAAAATTTCAAAAATTAGACAAAATAGAAGTCTTGGAGGAGTTTCCCAAGATTTCAAATTTTGGACAAGAAAAAGAAATTTTAGAGGGGTTTCCTAAAGTTTCAAAATTTGACAAGTAAAAAAAGTTTTGGAGGAGTTTCCCAAAATTTCAAAATTTGACAAGAAGAAAAGGAGTTTTAGAGGGGTTTCCTAAAATTCCAAATTTTGATAAGATAAGAAATTTTAGAGGAGTTTCCTAAAATTTCAAAATTAGACAAGAAAAGAAGTTTTGGAGGGGTTTCCCATAAATTTCAAAATTTGACAAGAAAAGGAATTTTAGAGGGGTTTCCTAAAATTTCAAAAAATTAGATAAGAGAAGTTTTGGAGGAGTTTCCCAAAATTTCAAATTTTGGACAAGAAAAGGAGTTTTAGAGGGGTTTCCTAAAATTCCAAATTTTGATAAGATAAGAATTTTAGAGGGGGTTTCCTAAATTTCAAAATTAGAAAGAAAATAAGTTTTGGAAGGGTTTCCCAAAATTTCAAAATTGAATAAGAAAAGGAATTTTAGAGGGGTTTCCTAAGATTCCAAATTTTGACAAGAAAAATTTAGAGGAGTTTCCTAAAATTTTCAAAAAAAAAATCAGAGCTTTTTAAGACAAGATTTTTAAAGTTTGACTGCCTGCCTGTTTAGGAGGAGCCTTTTGGACAAGATTTTTAAAGTTTGACTGCTTGCTTGTTTAGGAGGAGCTTTTAAGACAAGATTTTTAAAGTTTGACTGCCTGCCTGTTTAGGAGGAGCCTTTTGGACAAGATTTTTAAAGTTTGACTGCCTGCCTGTTTAGGAGGAGCTTTTTAGACAAGATTTTAAAGTTTGACTGCCTTTCTGTTTAGAGGGAGCTTTTTTGAAAAAATAAAAAAATTAAAAAAAAAGAAATAAAAAGGAGAAGTCAGACAAAATAGGTGTCTATGTCTTTGTGCAATTACTGTTTCACAGCAAATGCACAAAGAGGGGCAGCTGTAGACACCCTATTTTGTCCGGGGTCTTAATTTGTATAAATAATTAATTGGGGTGGGTGACATTTGTATTTTAATTTAATAATTGGGAATTTGGCTAGAATTAAATTAGAATTTTTAGATTTAGAATTAACATTAATTAGGAAATTACAATTAAAATAGGATTTAGGAATAATTAAAAAAAAAAAAGAAAAGAAAAGAGAGAGAAAAGATAAAAAGAAATAAAAATAAAATTAATTTTAGGATTAGATAATTAGGATAATTAGATTTTTAGGATAATTATATGGATTAATATTAAATTTGATAGAGTTAGATTAGGATTAACATAAGAATTAAATAGATAAAATATTAAAAGTAGGAGATAATTATTAGAATAAGCATAGTTGTATTAGGACTCTAACATATTGATGGCTATAAAAAGGGATTTAGAGGACACAATCATAGACACAATCAAGCACTCAACCCGAGCACTTTCATTTGTCTAGCCGCGCTACCCACCATCGCCTGCTTTGTTGTGACAATTACTGCACTGATCATCATCTTCATCAGACCGCTTCTTAACACTTATTGCACCAGCCCCTGCTTCACGCTTTTGCCTGATTGAGCACCATCCATTGCGCACTGTTCTGGACTGAAACCGAAGCCCCTGCTGTTGGTGAACTACACTGTTGCATCGTTCTTCACTGCTGTCACTTCCTAGCCATTGTCGGTGCTAGCTAAAGGAAATAGAGGAAAGAAAAGGCAGATTAAAGAAAGCAAGTGTTGAAGGAATTTGGTGAAGAACACGTGGGAAAGAAAGATAAGAAAGAAAAGCCAAGAGAAGAAAGACACAAGGAAACTCGAATTACCAGGTTCTTATTTTATATTAATCAGTTTAAATAAAAAGTTAACAATAGGATTAGATAATTATTTAATATTTTGAATTAATAATTAGTATGTAGTTTGGTATTAATTGTTTGCATGCTACTTGACGTTTTACCAATTTGACAATTAGATTTAATAACTTACTAACTAAAAATAATTTGTGTGATAAATAGATAAAATTGATATCTTATTGGATATGAAGTTTGCATGTATATTTGTATAATCTGATTTGTTTTGCATGTGTGATTAATAGATTATAAAATAAAATAGATAGAACAAAAATTAGAAAAAATAATAAAATCATAAAATATGGAGATAAGTTGAGATTATTCCGATGATGGAATTCTGAGGTGTCACGAATGGTTGACATTTCAGATTTTCTAGGTGAGGATGTTTTCCATGAGTTTCGCCAGAATGATGGAAAATTCATGGAAGATGTTCAATATTAAAATATATATGTAAAATATTTAATTATTATAAAATTATAACTACTTAATAAAATAAAAAAATTTATTCCGAGGATGGAATTCCGAGTGTCACGAATGGTTGCCATTTTGGAAATTCCTAGGTGAGGATATTTACCTTAGATTTTGCCAGCATGATGGAAGATTTAAGGTAAGTGTTCATTATTAATAATCGATATTTATTTCTTAAAACATAAATATATATTAATAATCAATTTCTATTAAAAATAAAATAAACATAAATATTAATAAGAAATTACGGAATAATGATTAAAAAAAATAAATTGAGAATAAGTGGAGGTTTTCCCAATGATGGAATTATAAGGTGTCACGAATGGCTGACACTTTTAAATTCTTAGATGAGATGTTTTCTTTAAATTTCGCCAGCATGATGGAAGATTTAAAGAAAATTTTCAAGAAGAATAATCGACATTTATTTTCAAAAGATAAATAATATTAAAATAAAGATAAAAAAAATAAAATAAAAAATAAAGGATAATTAAAAAGGAAATAAAAAGAAGATAAAAAATAAGAATAAAAGATGGAAAATAAAATTAAGATATCTCATAAACGATTTAACAAATCCGACGACGGAGCCTCTCCAAGAAAGACGAATGGGATTTCTTGGATACTCTTGAGGTGAGGATGAAATTTAAGAAATTCCACCAGCATGATGGAGAGTTTCTTAGAGATTGTCCAATATTTAAATATTTGAATTTAACAAGATTAAAAACCATTTAGTTGAAAATTATTAAAGATATCACAAAATTAATTGGTACCATTTTAGGATGGGCGTTGTGGGGGTGCTAATCCTTCCCTACACGTAACCGTACTCCCGAACCCTAGATTCTTTGAACGTAGACCAAACCTTGTCCTAGTTTGAATAGGTGACCAATCACACCTTAGGTTTGAATGGTTGGTGGCGACTCTTAGAATTTTAAAGTCTAGCGGTTAGGTTCACGGACCTAGACGTTATGACACATATATATATATTAAAATTAAACAATAAATCAATTATCTTTTATCAATTCATTTATCAGTTTATATTAAAATTCAAAAAACAAATCAATTATCTTTGATTGACTTTCATAGTGTTAATACATTATGTTTTTCTTAAAAAAAATAAACATCTTTACATTTTAAAATTAAAACAATAAATTAATTATCTTTTATTAATTTTTTTCATTGATAAGATATTTTATAATATATAAAATTATTTTTTTAATGTTGATTATTTAATATTTAATAAATTATTTGTATTTTAATGTTAACTAAATAAGGATTATGTATGTATTATGGACACATGATATATGTCATTATGTTAATTCTGTTTGTAAAATTCAAAAATTTCATTGACCATGTGTCAAATGATTTATCGTAAACATAAACTAGAAGCATGAGGGATTTTTTGTTATTTATAAATAAATAAATAAGAAAATAAATAAAAGAGAAAATCTTCTCTACGTTTCGAGTGAAAGATGGACTATGTTATCTTGGACAAAAGGCCATTTCAGACCTCAAAACAAAAACATTCTGCTTGGGGCCTTGGATTATTTGCTCACAATCTCATTGGACCCATTGAAGAGTACTTAGCAATTTGAGTTATTGGTGGAACTCTCAGCCCAAATAATTCTAACATTTTTTTTTTACGAAAAAAATCGAGTTTTAAAAAAAAGAGACTGTAGATATTAAAATTTGAATATCAATTTTAGTAAAAAAAAAAAAAAACTTTTTAAACTAGTTGTTTGAACCAATTGTAGTAAATCCGTGACATTGTTTAACTTTTTCATTAAATTGAAAATCCAAAATTTTGAACTCTTTCCGAAAGGCATTCACAGCTTCAACATATTGTGATATAGTTTCATGTTAGAAGTTTTCTACTGATTTTCATTGGATAATTATGGACTCTTCTAATAAATCTTAAAAAAAGAAGAAGGAATTAGTCTTTCAACTCAAAGATTTGGACATTGATGATTGAACATACACTAGGAAATCAACAAACTTTGATGTCTTGTTCTCAGAAGTATTCCAATGTTCTAGCTTAGAAGAGTTTTCTCGCAATTGGTTGGTCGAAATGATTATTGACTTTAATAATCTTTAGTCTGAAAAAAAAATACAAGTTCAAACATCAAACTTATAGAAATTTTACATTTTAAAATTAAAAACATAACTTTTTGAAGCACGAAATCATAATTTATTATTATTATTATTATTATTATTATTATTATTATTATTATTATTATTATTATTATTATTATAAACTAGAAAGGCTTAATGCCAAAGTTTTTATCAGGGGTGCTTGTCTTCACACGTTTGGCTCACATACTTATTGTTCAGATTATAATAATGAGAATACAGTAAAATAAATTTAATACCTAGTTCTGATGCAGCCATCCTTGTATAAATTTCTTGCCTTATTTCAGTGAACATTCTGATTTCAACCAGGTCAACAAACCAAAGCCCACCTCTTCTTATATCCAAATTTGCATAAGCATGTGCAGAGATTCCTGCACTCTAGCACGATTTTTCCTGAATCTGGCAACTTTACCTTAGAGTATTTAACAAATCCATCAGTAGAGCAGTTTAATGGAGTCTATTTAAGACAATCATTTGACCAATGTTTACCGTCCCATTCATTAGGAAATTTTGGTACAAATTCTTTCAAGCAACTGCATTCAGTGGAGTTATTTATGTTGCAGCTACCATTTGTTGTGTTGTGTAAACACCCCAACCATGTTTTCTGTCAATCTGATTGAGGCGCTGCCGAAACCCATTGTGGGTTAACACCATTCTTGAAGTAAAGCTATTACGAAGCTTGAATTAGCACGAGAAGAACCACCAGCACACTACCAAGATGACAAGCAATGATCCAGGCCAGTTTTTAAGTAAATATATTTCATTAACACAATCAGTTCTAACAGCTCAGTCGCATTATGACGCATAAAATTTAACACGACAGGACACTTCCAAGATGACAAGCAATGATCCAGGCCAGTTTTTAAGTTCCTTCCTAACTTCATTCCTGGTAGTAGTGTAACACACGGACAAACAAAGCTCTGCCATGGGAATTTTAAGGATTATTTTCGTTCTTCTCTTTCACAATAAGGTTTTCTCTTTCACAATAAGGTTTTCTCTTTCACAATAAGTACAGAAAATCGAACAGAAGAAACTTAGATTAGACACCACCAAGACAGTAAATATACTTCAACAGTACAATCAGTTCTAACAGTTCACTTGCATTATGACACATAATTTAACAGGACAGGATAGGACATTTATCTAGCCTCTAACGTTGTAATCATGCAATCATTGGATGAAAACAGTTGGTGCCTGGTCGATGAAGAACCAGATTCCACCAGATCCCTTTGAGTGAAAAAACCTGGTTGTTTAGGCTGAGGCAAGGGGCCTTGGCTTCCCAACATCAGAACCACATTGGACATGTTTGGTCTGTCTTCTGAACACTTCTGCACACATAACAGCCCCACATGAATCGATCTTAACACTTCTGAAGGATTGCAGGTCTCCCTAATTGCTGGCGGCATCAACTCCAGGGAATCTCCTACTGTAAATAGTCTCCATGCCTGGCAACAAACAGTCAGACACAACTTCAATCTTACTAGCATTAAATTCGACATTAAACTGTCAATAAGATTAGAACAACACTTACATGTCCAAGAAGATTAAGCTGATGATCAGGATGAGAGCATCCTCTGTTTCTCTTCCCACTCACTATCTCTAGCACCAATACTCCAAAGCTAAACACACCAGATTTAATGGAGTAGAGCCCATCAATTGCATATTCAGGAGCCATGTAACCACTGCAGATGATAAAAAAAATATTATCATGTATACATGATAAAATGACATGAAGGTTATCATCAAATATATCTATTATATCAAAATTTTCAGGTAATTTACTTACTATGTTCCCACCACTTTCTTTGTATTTGCTTTAGTTTCCTTTTCTCCAAAACTTCTAGCCAGACCAAAGTCTGAAATTTTTGCATTCATTTCACTGTCTAATAAAACATTACCAGCTTTAATATCTCGATGTATTATTCTTTGTCTTGAATCATGATGAAGATAAAGAAGCTCGCGAGCAATTCCATTGATAATGTTGTAACGCATAGGCCAATCCAGTGAGATGCTTTGAGATTGATCTGTTAAGTTTTTTCCACAGATTAAGCCATGATTAGAAGCAGATACTAATTGTACTAAATTTCCCTGATTGGAGAAAGACATACCAAAAATAAAGAAGTTCAGGCTTTTGTTGGGCATGAATTCATAGATCAGAAGCTTTTCATCTCCTTGAATGCAGCATCCTAAATGCTTCACTAAATTCCGGTGCTTAAGTTTTGCAATGTGTATTACTTCATTCTTAAATTCATGAGGTCCTTGCTTGGAACTCTTTGATAGCCTCTTTACAGCAATTTCTTGTCCATCCTTCAAGATACCCTGAAAAGTGTATAACACCAAGTTCATTCTTGTCAACCTGCAAATCTGCCATGGCAGCAACTGCTCTTCTCTTTGCAAAATTAGAAGCAAAATCAACATAATGAGTGGCAGTTTACTAGATAGTTACCTTATAGACGGGTCCAAAACCACCTTCTCCAAGTTCTGATGCAGCCATTCTTAAATAAATTTCCTGTCCATTTTCTGTGAACTCTCTGATGTCAAACAGGTCAACAAACCAAAGCAAGCACCCACTTCCTCCATTTCTTATGTCCAAATTTGCATAAGCAGTACATGAGCAGTTCTTTTTGCAGAGATTCTTACATTCCTCAAGATTCACGCTGTAGTTAAACCAGGATTGTCGCGAATCTGGCAACTTCACCCCGAAGTGCTTAAGGAATCCATCACTAGAGCAGTTTAATGGAGTCTTCCGGACACACCCCTCTGACCAAAGTTCAGTGTCCCATTTTTTGGGAAATTTTGGTACAAATCCTGTCAAGCAACTGCATTGTGGGGTGTCACTTGTATTGCAACTACCATATGAACCACAGAGTGCATAATTGTTACAGTCATCCATTTGTAGTGTAACATAAACTTCCCAACTTTGTGTTCTCTCAATCCATCTTTTTTGCTGCCAAAATCCATCTTGAGTTAACACCATCATTGAATGAACTGAGCTATTACGAAGGTTGAAGCTGTAATATACCTCCTTCTCATTGAACACAAAACCAAAGGTAAATAAAGGATTTTGTTTTAGTTCAGGTCCGCCACTAAAACGCAAACCATTCCAGGGACCAAGTCGAAATCGCACAATTGTACCCTCTCTCAGTATATACTCTGGAAATCCACCGACCTCACACCTGTAAGTAAAATTACCATGAGAAGGATCATCGGGACTCTTCCAGGATGACATGTAACGATCCAAGCCCGTGATTAAGTTCCTTCCGAGCTTCATTCCTGGGAGCAATGTATCACATGGATAATCAAAGCTCTGCCACAAGAAGTTTTCAGGATTGTTGTCGTTCTCCTCTTTGACAATGAGGTTTCCTGAATTCAAGAGCTGTGCAACTGGTCTACGAGCAGGCCTGGATGAGTTGGAGGACCAAACAGTGGTCCCATTATGATTTAGAAGGACTAGAATCCCCTGGTTGGTAAGTTTTAGAACACCTGACAATTCCTGGAGGGGCGCTTCTCTGTTGGCTACCTATACAACAGTGTCGACAGATAGTTTCCCATACCATATTCCCAAGAATCTCTTTGTGCTGGGACCTGGGCTAAAGAAACCCAGCTCAAAATTTCCACCTACTGAAACTATCGTCTCACCATCTTTAATTGAGTGATCAGTTGCATTCAAGGTGTCCACTGCAATGGATATAGTCAAACTAGAGAACATAAAAGAACAAAGAAGTATGGCAAAGCTTTCCTTGGATGATACTCCGAAAGACTTGATAGCAGGAAATGACATCCTTGATGTTGTTTTCATTTAAGGTTATTGAATGTTTCACCAATATCCATACCTGATAATTGGAAACCACCCACTCCCTTCTCCTTGCAGCCTAACACGTAACTAAATATCATTTACGTTGTAAGCAACAAACGGTAATAGCTAAAACTAATAACAAATTTCCACAAAAAAAAAAACTAATAACAAATAATCAATACAATATAGTCAAGATAAGTCTACTCAATGGCCGACCGTAAGCCATTTCAGTGGGGGCCGTGGCCTTCCCCTCCCCCTCCAAAACTTTCGCATTCGTATTAAATAAGTATAAATTAAGTTTTTAAATTTAAAAGAGTTAAAATTGCATTGATATTTAGCTATCTTACTCGCTGATCATTATTTACAAAGCTTAAAATCAATTATGTTGTTATAAATATAAAGATTTTGTTTCTTTAAAAAAATATATTACTCACAATTTTAGGTATGATTATTTACTTGATATAATTTTGTTATTTTATGCTTTTGTTTATAAATTGACAAAATTTATGATTTTATAAACTTGTTATTTTTATTAATATATTACTTGCATATGCATTCTATGTTAGTAAAATATAAGGACTATATCCAAATAAGATTTGGACTTTATTAAAAAATAAAATCTCTAATATTTTATAGCATAAAATTAACTTAGCGGCGTTTATGTAGAAAAATGCCGCTATTTTTGCGGCGTTTTTGACAAAAATGCCGCTATTTTTGCGGCGTTTTTGACAAAAATGCCGCTATTTTTGTGGCGATTATAAATGCCGTTAATCGGCATAAAATCGCCGCAAACTTAGCGGCATTTTTCATAAAAACGCCGCTATTTTTCCCGACACTAGAATAGCCGGCATTTTTTTCGGCGTTTTTTGCTAGTGCCGTGAAATTTTTGCGGCATTTATAAACGCCGCTAAATAACAAAAAAAACGCCGCTAAAAGTACATTTTGCTGTAGTGTAAGATTATGAACTTTTTATTTTATGTAGTTAATTAGAAATTTGACGATGTAAAATAATTCAATTATTTGTTAAACATTATTAGTTGAATGATTTAATTTGTAAAAAAATGTTTGTTTGCATTAATTTGGATTATTTAAATGGCGATACTCAAGGAAGATTTCCTCTTTAAAATTTCGTTAATCACATGTTATTCATTTATTGTAAAGAGAATAAAATTAAAATCTACTAAAAAAATGGATATACTTAAAATGAAATAAAGGTTCATAATATTTTTTTCTTAATAATATATTCTCATTCAAAGTTACAATCACAATTTGCATATTATATTTCATAAATTAATAACTTGATGTCGTAATGATTTTCGTTCGGAGACTCGTTCGTTAGATGATTTTGAAAAACATAAAGAGGAGTCGCAACTAATCTTTTTTAGCTTGGTGTAATTGGCCACTTAAAAATATTTACCTTTTCAATAAAATCTTAAAAATAATTAAGTTTTATTAAAAAGATAGTTTTTTGTCTGCAAAAACAAAGATTGAGTTTGGAAGTTTGGTTACAAGCGGGGAAGGATTAGCAACTCCACAATACCTGTTAAAAACGGTGCCACTTAATTATGTATTATTCTTTAATCTTAATAAAATAGTCTTAATAAAACATTTGAAATCATTTTTTATTTGCTTTATTTTGAAACCACTTGATTAAATGCTTTGAAAATTTTCATTTATTTTGAAACTATTTATTTATTTATTTGATATTTGAACTATTTTATTTTGAAATAAATGAGAATCTTTTGTATTGAAAATTATTTCGAAGTACCCCAATACTTCTGGTAGCATTTCGGATAATTTCCTCACTTAGGAATTTTTTAAAAATCACTACTTGCAATTTCTATAGAATCCCATCCTCGGGAGATTCACACTTATTTTGCAATTATATGAATGCATATGATGCAGACAAGGTATAAGTGATGCATATGAATGGTTTATTATTTTATCTTATTTCGTTTTTAATTTTTTATATTATTATTTTGAAAAGTATTTATTTTATAAGATTTTATTCTATTGAAAAATCATACTAAATATTCAATACACTGTAACATATAGCATATTATTCTCACCTAGAAATCAATTAAGAATCACTACTTCTGAATTCCATAATATCTCCTCATCAGAAAAATCTTTAAAATTTATATTTTTATTTATTTTTTAATTGTTTTATTATCATTATTGTTATTATAACAAATCAATTAATTTCAAAAGATTAATTGTAATACTTTGATATCGAGATAAAAACGCTTAAATGTCCCAATACTCTGGCGACATTAAGGATTTTATTTCGACCCTAAGATTTTCAAAGAATCGCTACTTGTGATTTCTATGAAATCCTATCATCATAAATTTAGAATTTGTCATCTTTATTTATGTGTTTAAAATGTATATCTGTATTTATTTATTTTACAATTTATTTATTTATTTGTTTATGTCACGACCTGAAGGCTGCGACTTTCACTTATACTCATACTTTTTCTTACTTTACAAATTTATGGACTAAATTTTTCTTTTTCATTTTAAGGTTCGTATTCGGTGTCAGTGTAGTTACTACTTTAATTTCACGAATTCTCTATACAATACTTTATCACACTTCTAAGTTACATCCCGACTCGTTGAACGAAATACGTACTGTGTATTAATTAAAGTCTGTACATGTAAACAAGAGATTTACAAGGAATGTATACCTCAAAAGTAAGGAAGTGAATTCGCAGGATGATGATCAATACCAAACCTGCAATGATGCAAAGAGAGATGAAAATTGTTAACTCCCGAATGGATCAGGAATGTAAGGGAGTATAAATATATGATTAAAGGCGATATGTAGTGGTATCAAAAGTGATCCTGATGTTAAAAATTATGCTGACAGTATTATCTAAAAGATGATATAGAGGACAAGAATCATAAGTATATGGAACAATACCATCTTTTACTTAAGTTCAATTCGGAGGACCGAATTTCTTAAGGTGGAGAGGATGTGATAATCGAGAATTTTTCTATTTTTGGTATTAAATTACTTGGGAATTTAATTTTATGCAAATAAATAAGTGAAAGTAAATAAATAAATTTATTTACGAGATGGGAAAATTATTGAAATTCCTGAATTTGATGAAGTTGAGGAAATTATTTTGAATGATTTTTCGGATACTAAGAGATCCAAATATTAAAGAGGTGAAATGAGTACATTTATATTGGAGGATAAGAAATCCAAAATTTATGAATAAAAATGTGTATATATATATTGTAATATATATTGTATTAGTATAATTATATAACCAAATATAATTATATTATAACAAAAAAAAGAAAACAAAAAAAAAGGGAATCGAGATAACCCGATTCCCTCTATTTTCCTTCTCCTCTCTTTAACAGAGGAGAAGCTTGAGAAGCCGGTCGACGCCGACGGTGAGGAAAGAGAACGAAAAGAGAGACGATGCAGGCGACGTGAAAGGAAGTAACAGCCGGCGACGGAAAACAGAAACGGATGCAGAAACAGGAGAAGTGGAACTGAAGCGGAAAAAGGAAAAGAGCCACGGCGGTGCCGGCCGATCCGGGCACCGCCACTCCCCTTACGAGACCGGCGGAGACCAGGGGAAGGTGAGAGCAGCCACTGGCGGAGAGGAAATCGGTGGAGGAAGGAGAAAAGAGGAAGGGAAGAGGCCAAAACCCAAGCCTCCAGATCCGGCGCCGTCGCCGGTGATGGAGAGAAACTAAGGCCAAATTTGACGTCCCCGCAACCGTGGCTAGCTGTGGGAGGTCCGAACCGACGGTGATGCCGGCGGGAAGAGGCTGAACCGGCCAAGCAAAGACTGAATCGGTCCAACCCGATCCGACCCGACCTGACCCGACCCGGTTCAGAAAAGAAAAAAAAAGAAAGGAGAAAAGAGAAAGAAGAAAAAGAAAGAAAATAAAAGAAAAGAAAAAGAAAGGAAAAAGAAAGAGAAGAAAAAGAAAGAAAAGAAAGAGAAGAAAAAGGAAGAAAGGAAAGAGAAGGAGAAGAAAGAAGAAAGAGAAGAAAAGGAAAGAAAGAAAAAAAAAGAATTGGTAAGGAAAAACAATAAATTGATTGATATTTATTGAATAAATTTATTAATATATATTTATGTAAGTGCAATTGGTGTTGTTGAAATTAGAGTAGTAACTACACTGACACCGAATACAAACCTTAAAATGAAAAAGAAAAATTTAGTCCATAAATTTGTAGAGTAAGAAAAAGTATGAGTATAAGTGAAAGTCGCGGCCTTCAGGTCGTGACAGATTTAATGTTATCAGAGCACGGTTTGTCTAGTACGTGTCGGTGTAGTTGAGACCATAATAGGGTTACATCCCATGTACTGTGTAGTGTCTACATGTAAACTTGTTGATTTTCGATTTATACCAAGATCAGTCAGCTATCGGTATGGGTGATACCAGTTGACGGCCTATTAATACAGGCTGGGCTTTAACATAAAGGATGCCAATCGATGACTTATTGAAACTGACTGG
Organism: Heritiera littoralis; assembly: GCA_031772115.1. Lineage (NCBI taxonomy): Eukaryota > Viridiplantae > Streptophyta > Magnoliopsida > Malvales > Malvaceae > Heritiera > Heritiera littoralis. The sequence continues at coordinate 1,444,929 of JAPDPK010000065.1, forward strand.
GAACCGTTAATGAATGGTATCGATACGGTATAGAAGAATAGTGCACCATCTTAAAGAAATAAGATTTTGAATGATCAAGAATGATTGATTGTGGCAATTTATATGGAAGATAATGGAATGATTATATAGAATACGATTGATATGTGAATTGAAAAAGGATCGAAAGAGGTAAAGAAATTGCCAATGAAAATAATCGAACAAAGTATATGGCTTCATTAAAAGTACAATTTCACCTTAATTACGAGAATTATTGGAAACTGAAATTACGATTTTGAATTATAAGAGAACGCTTATTGCAAAGAGTGAAATGACAAAACACACTAGAAGTATAGAGGGGCCGATATGGATTGTGGACAGAAAAGAGAAAGCTTTGAGGTCAAATCCTCCCCCTTAGTGAAGGTCCTCTAATAGCATCATCTGTATAAGGAGGTTACTTGGAAACTTGAGAGCATAATGAAAGAAAAAGATCCTCACTTTTTCAATTGAACAAAAGAAATATGAAAATGAGTATTGGGGATAACAATGAAGAGTCTAGAAAAAATATGATGTAATGGAAGTAACCATAGATTGGTTGCTCAATTGAATCACTCTTCCATCAACAAACTCCAAGATTTCTCTAGTGCCATAGTCAACACATACGTATGAAACGATGAGATGTATGTGAAGTTCCAATGAGCGTTACATGTGATGGAATCTTGAATTGCCATATGTTTATGGAAAATAGTAAAAGGCTTTGGGATTCCAAATTTATTGATAGTATCACTCCGTATTGATATGAATATTCGAGCGCAATATGTGAACTCTTACAGATATATTGAGAGCGGGTGCACTGAATTTAAAAGCTACGGGGACAATTACATATTACTAATTAAATTGTTTAAATGATAGCTATCAAGCTATATCGACTTGGCACCAAATGAGAAAAATGGACGATGAACAGTATGAATCAGCTATGATGCAAAGAGAGATGAAAATTGTTAACTCCCGAATGGATCAGGAATGTAAGGGAATATAAATATATGATTAAAGGCGATATGTAGTGGTATCAAAAGTGATCCTGATGTTAAAAATTATGCTGACAGAATTATCTAAAAGATGATATAGAGGACAAGAATCATAAGTATATGGAACAGTACCACCTTTTACTTAAGTTCATTTCGGAGGACCGAATTTCTTAAGGTGGAGAGGATGTGATAACCGAGAATTTTTCCATTTTTGGTATTAAATTACTTGGGAATTTAATTTTATGCAAATAAATAAGTGAAAGTAAATAAATAAATTTATTTACAAGATGGGAAAATTATTGAAATTCCCAAATTTGATGAAGTTGAGGAAATTATTTTGAATGATTTTTCGGATATTAAGAGATCCAAATATTAAAGAGGTGAAAATGAGTATTTATATTGGAGGATAAGAAATCCAAAATTTATGAATAAAAATGTGTATATATATATATATATTGTAAATACAATATATATATATTGTATTAGTATAATTATATAACCAAATATAATTATATTATAACAAAAAAAACAGAAAAAAAAGGGGAATCGGGCTCTATTTTCCTTCTCCTTGAGAAGCCGGTCGACGTCGGCGGCGAGGAAGGAGAACGGAAAGAGAGACGACGCCGGCGATGTGAAAAGAAGTAACAGTCGGCGACGAAAAACAGAAACGGATGCAGAAACGAGAGAGGCAGAACCGAAGCGGAAAAAGGAAAAGAGCCACGGCGGTGCCGGCAGATCCGAGCACCGCCACTCCCCCCACGAGACCGGTGGAGACCAGGGGAAGGTGAGAGGAGCCACCGGCAGAGAGGAAATCGGTGGAGGAAGGAGAAAAGAGGAAGGGAAGAGGCCAAAACCCAAGCCTCCAGATTCGGTGTCGTCGCTGGTGATGGGGAGAAACTAAGGCCAAATCAGACGTCCCCGCAACCGTGGCTAGCTGTGGGAGGTCCTAACTGGCGGTGATGCTGGCAAGAAGAGGCTGAACCGGCCAAGCAAAGACTGAACCGGTCCAACCCGATTCGACCTAACTCGACCCGATTCAGAAAAGAAAAAAAAAAGAAAGGAGAAAAGAGAAAGAAGAAAAAGAAAGGAAAAAGAAAGAGAAGAAAAAGAAAGAAAAGAAAGAGAAGAAAAGGAAGAAAGAAAGAGAAGGAGAAGAAAGAAGAAAGAGAAGAAAAGGAAGGAAAGAAAAGAAAAGAATTGGTAAGGAAAAACAATAAATTGATTGATATTTATTGAATAAGTTTATTAATATATATTTATGTAAGTGCGATTGGTGTTGTTGAAATTATAGCACAACGGAAATGAGACGAATGATGGAGTTCAGCAAGGCTCAAAAGTAGGAAAAACGCGCTAAGCTTTGGTGAATAGGTAAGATACTTTTATAAAGTAGTGGTAGTGTTATATTGTATGCTTTGGAATTGTGATCTTGATGATGAATGATTATTGAAATGATTTTTAAATGCTAAGAGGACCTACAATTGGTGGTAGGAGTCTTAGTAGAAACATAGGAATTGTGAGAATCAACGGCTGTAGTATAAATTGTATTTTCTTGCAGGAGGTTTAGTGAAAATTAAGCCGTTATGCTGCCAAAATTTCTATGAAAATGTTTGAGGAAAAAGTTTAAGCTTCTCATGTAAATGGAATCTTGGAAAGAATTATCAGAAATAAGTTTGAAAGGATCTTATCGTGTCATGGAGAAATTGATTGTTGAAATTGATGAGAGGGTTAACGGATGAGTAAAATAACGCGAGGAATTTTGTTGAGAATCTTATAAAACTGAAAATTCAAGTCATTTTAACATTTCAAGTTGATTATTGAGTCGAAAATGAGGTAGAATATCGGTTGGTTGGAGTGTTGATGAAAGAAACGATGATTATATGATGTAGCTTGGAAGAGAAGATCGTAGTTGAAATTTTGATGGTCAAGCAATTGAATTGTGGAATTATTAATGGAGAAATGATTCCAGAATTTATCGAATTCGATTTCTTGATCTTGAAACAATTTCGAACGTGATAACATGGACTATTCGAGAGATCGATGTTGAGATGATTTCATCATACTACATCGTATTGCCGGATATATGTAAGATAATAAACGGACATACACTAGTGATATTGGTATTAGTAGCAATACTATGGTACACAATGGACAGTTATGATACTGAATCATAAACGAATGTATAAATTGTACATACATAACTTTATTGAAAGTGAGGTTGAATCACGACACAATCCGATCAATTATAGATCCAAATAAATGAGTGAAAATATATGAAAATATGGTTTTACTTATAACCATAGAATAGGCTTTGAATAATAAGATTGACGATTGTATAAGTTCAATATTAAATTATATAGGCCATATGAAAAATGAATTGAGGATTGTGATCTGATTTTATGATAGTGAAAGAAATTGAACCTCAAATCGAAAATTTTAAAAGTGTGCCAATAGGTCAAACCATAAATGGATTTGATAAGTGACTATTGATCTTGTGGTTCTGTGATCCCCGATGTCGATTCTGGAATAGATATCGAATGAGGATATTAGTATTGCATAATTTCAGTGTCATGATGGCTGTATGGAAACATGGTATTTAAATGCTCATAGATACTAAGAGGATTCACACTAATGATGTGGTTCTAGTATCGATAATGAAATGTATAAATGATAGTTATAGTCGATAATTATTGAAAAATGATATTGAATACCGAATGGTTTGAATACCAAGTGATCTGATTATTGAATAATTGGAGTACTGAACAATTTGAATACTGAATGAAATGAATAATGATGATGTGAATAGTGATTGTATTTACATTTCTGTTTTTGCATCCGTTTCTGTTTCCCGTCGCCGGCTATTACTTCCTTTCACGTCGCCGGTAACGTCTCTCTTTCCGTTCTCCTTCCTCGCTGCCGGCGTCGACCGGCTTCTCAAGCTTCTCCTCTGTTAAACAGAGGAGAAGGAAAATAGAGGGAATCAGGTTATCCGATTCCCTTTTTTTCTGTTTTCTTTTTTTTGTTATAATATAATTATATTTGGTTATATAATTATACTAATACAATATATATATTGTATTTACAATATATATACTCATTTTTATTCATAAATTTTGGATTTCTTATCCTCCAATATAAATATACTCATTTTCACCTCTTTAATATTTGGATCTCTTAATATCCGAAAAATCATTCAAAATAATTTCCTCAACTTCATCAAATTCGGGAATTTTAATAATTTTTCCATCTCGTAAATAAATTTATTTATTTACTTTCACTTATTTATTTGCATAAAATTAAATTTCCAAGTAATTTAATACCAAAAATGGAAAAATTCTCGGTTATCACAGTTTATTTACTTATTACCCTTCTTTATTTATTTTATTCTTTATATTTATAAGAAATTTTGATATTGAAATAAATTTTACGATCCTAAAAATTATCGAAGAATCATTACTTACGATTTTTTCAAAATTTTATCATCGGAATTAACTTATTATTTCACAAATTTTGTATCTCCCTTTTTTAAAAAGCATATATGGGTATATTTAACTTTGAACACAAATTAGCTCTTTTTACTTATTTTTTTATTCATTATTTATTATTTTTGCTAAAATATATAATAAGCCCATAAATGAATGCATATGCATATGCATATGTATATGATATAAAATAAAACAAATATAATATACCTTAAGGGCAAGACATCGCTTTGCCAACTTTCATCTTCTCGTATTCTCCATTTTTGTTCCTCTCGTACTGCACTTCAAAACAGGGGCCAACTTATACCTTCACCAAAACTTACTGCAATTTCTAATCGCCAAAATAGGATAGGCGGTAGAAATTCGATGCAGCAAGGAAAGGCAGGAACGACAAGGCAGCGGTGAAGGAGCAAGGCGAACAAGGCTGATGGAAGAATGCAGCCAATTTGGGTGCAAAATGGTAGCAAGCAAGGGTGGAGACGCAGCAACGAATGAAGGATGGTGAGGCAGCAATGGCACAACAACTCAGCGATGGCCGCAACTGGGAAGCTATGAAGCAGAGCAGCAAGGTTGGATGCGGCAAGGGTAGTGGCGGGTGTAGTGTTGTACTGCCTGCAATGAAGGAAGGAACGCAGGGTAGGGCTCAGCAGCAGGGGATTCGACGATGGGTGCAGCAACGGTAGGGCTTGGCAGCGGTGACGTACAGCAAGGGGTTGGTGCGCAGGCCAGGACCGATGCAGGCGCACAGCACCGGCGGAAACGGCAGCCACAGAGCATGAAGGAAGATGATGATCAATAGGAGAAGTGGCAGCTAGGTTCCATAAGAACCGAGAGATCTTTTTTTTTCGCTCCCCTTTTCCTCTCTCTGTAGAAATCGTGTAGACCCCCTCTGTCTGTTGGCTTCTTCTCCCCTCCGTTTTATATAGGAATCTTTCCTTTCCGTTTTGCTTGATTTTTGGTCCTTAAATTGTGGCTATTATTGAGGCAAATTTTCCTTTCGAATTTTTTTCATTTCACTTCAAGTCTTCCTTTTTTGGCAGAAGATTAATCTAATATATATATATGTTACAAACTACATAGCAACTATGGTAAGATGCCTACATAAACTCTTACTTGGACAGTCTCTTTGAATGACATGTAAGCATCATTAATTTCATATCCACTTAGGTCAAAAGGAATAATAAGTATTAACTTCTATACTTTTTCATTTTCCAAAAATTTCTCTAATCCCTAAAATTTCTCAATCTTTTTAAACAAATATCTTAAATTAATTTTAAATACTATATAATCCAAAAATATTTTTTAAAAAAAATATAATTTTAATATTATCTATTTGGAAAACTAAATAAAATATCAATTAATATTATAAAATAAATAATTTTAATTTTAATTTATTTTAAAAACATTTTATTGTCTAAATTGAAATGTATAAAAATAAGCTATAATATCATGTATACTATTTAAATATTCAAAATTATTATTTTTCTAAATAAATAAATCTAACCTAATCTAATATACATATTAAATTACAAGATACATAACAAATTTAATAAGATACCTACACTGATGTTTACATGAATAATCTATTTGAATAACTTGTAAATATCATTAATTTCATGTCCACCTAAGTTAAAAGGAATAATAAGTATTAACTTTTCTATTTTTTCGCTTTCATAAAATTTCTCTAAATTTTGAATCTTTTTAAAAAAGAATATATTAAATTAATTTTAAATGCTATCTAATTCAAAAATATTTAAAAAGAAACATAATTATAATATTATCTATTTGAAAATTTAAATAAAATATTAATTTATATCTATTTATATTATAAACTAAATAATTTTAATTTGAATTTATTTAAAAAATATTTTTGTCTTAATTGAAAAGTATAAAACTAAACCATCAATATCATGTTCATTATTTAAATATTTAAAATTATTATTTTTCAAAATAAATAAAATTTATGTATAAAACATATATATATATATTTATAAATATATATATATGTTACATGCATTTTTAAATAGATAAAACTAATTTGTGCATTACACAAATTTGTGCATTACACGAGTTACTATGCTCTCATATATAAATATAAATACTTTTATGTAATAATCATTTATATATATATATATATAAATGCATATTTATAATAATGATTATTGAGGTCAATAATAAAAATATACCTCAAAATGTTACTCTAACACTTGAAATTGTTAAAATATACTTTTAAGTTCTATTTAAACATTTTGTTGATGTGCTCAATAATATTATATATGATATATTTTCTTTTTTATTCTTCTTAATAGTTGTTTGTCTATGTTTTGAATTTTATAATTTTTTTTAATTAACATTTAATTCTTTTATAATTGGATATCTTGATTATATTAGATAAATTTTATATATGCTTTAAACAAATAAATTAAATAACATTATTTTATATATTTATAAATATAAATAATTAAAACTAATTCGTGCATCGCGTGAGTAAAAACTAGTTGTTTCATATTGCATGATTTCTTTCCTTTCTTTTTAACTCTTTTAGTCAACTCTCTTGTAGTGTTTTGCATGAGTTTGATGGAAGGATGCATGGAAAACGTTTATGGTTTACATGAATGAGTTGAATTTATTTGCCATGGAATAAATTCAACTCATTCATGTAAACCATAAACATTTTCCATGGCAAATAACTTCAACTCATTCATGTAAACCATAAACGTTAACCATAACAATAACATTAACAAACTAAACTTAGTCTCACACTTGGTGAGACTTGAACCTGTAATCCTCAAAGCTTCCTTGCCATTAAGCCAAGACCTCATTGGCAAAGTTCATAATAGTTTCATGCAATAAAAGTTCATAATATTAATTTCATTGGAAAGTATAGATATTTTTAGCTTTTGTCAAATAGCGTAACTCACATTAAGTTTATGGTTTATCGAGTTAAAGTACAATTGGTGCCTGGTCGATGAAGAACCAGATTCTACCAGATCCTTTTGAGTGAAAAAACCTGGTTGTTTAGGCTAAGGCAAGGGACCATAGCTTCCCAACATCATAACCGCATTAGACATGTTTGGTCTGTCTTCTAAACTTTTCTGCACATATAACAGCTCTACATAAATCAATCTTAACATTGCTGAGGGATTGCAGGTCTCCCTAATTGCCGGTGGAATCAACTCCAAGGAATCTCCTTCAGTAAATAGTCTCCATGCCTAGCAACAAACAGCCAAACACAACTTCAGTTATATTAGATTTAAATTCAACATTAAACTGTTAATAAGATCATAAGAACATTTACATGTCCAAGAAGATTAAGCTAGTGATCAGGATGAGAGAATCCTCTATTTCTCTTCCCACTCACTATCTCTAGCACTAATACACCAAAACTAAACACATCAGATTTAATGGAGTACGTAGAGCCCATCAATTGCATATTCAGGAGCCATGTAACCACTACAGATAATAAAAAATATTATCATGTATTCATGATAAAAGGACATGAAGGTTATCATCAAATGTATCTATTATATGGTTTTTTCAGGTAATTTATTTACTATGTTCCCACCGCTTTCTTTGTATTTGCTGCAATTTCTTTTTCACCAAAACCTCTAGCCAAACCAAAGTCTGAAATTTTTGGATTCATTTCATTGTCTAATAAACATTACCAACTTTAAGATCTCGATGTATTATTCGTTGTCTTGAATCATGATGGAGATAAAGAAGCTCGCGAGTAATTCCATTGATAATGTTGTAACGCATAGACCAATTTAGCGACATGCTTTGCGATGGATCTGTGAATTTTTTGGCACAGATTAAGCCATGATATCATGGTAGAGCATATACTAATTGAACTAAATTTCCATGATTGGAGAAAGACATACCAAAAATAAAGGAAGCAAAAATCGAAGTTTGTATTCCGACCGCAACAAATGGTAATAACTCAAATCGATTTAACTTAAGCTAAATCTATTAACCACTGAACAAATACTACGTAGATACAACACAAGTAATAAGCATATATAAAAGTAACAGCAAATTTATCATGAAAAACACTTCAACATGGAAAGAAAAAAACTATGGAACAAACCAAATAAAAATCCACTATAAAAAATAAGTAATTACAAAGTTTTAATACTCTAAAACTTTTAATCTAAAGTTCATGGTTCTAACAATTAGTCTAAAACAAAAAAATTCATCTCTTTATATTAAGCAAGATAATCTAACCAAAGAATGCCTCAATAATTGTACAACAACTTACGTCTCTTCTTACTCTCTTAATGGAACAAGAAAAGTTCACTTTAACTCTAAATTAAAGCTCTCTTTTTTCTTACTCAAGAAGCTTTCTATTTTTTTTTTTTGCCTAATTTCTATATGTGGAGATATGTAAAGAAACAAAGCTGTTTCGATTTGGGGTTTTCAAAAACCAATCCTAGTCAAAGTCTTTGTGGCTAATCTTTTAAAACAAAGCCAACATAAGGTTTGGACCACCTTTAATGCATCTTTCAGTCCCATTAAGAGGAAATCCAACATCATGACCTGTCATTTAAAGTTTATCTTGGCCAAACTCTTTATCCCGACAAAATCACTACATAATTTAAGTTTATCTCTTAAAAGTGTTTTAATCAACATGTTAGTTGAATTCTTATATGTGTGAATTTTCTTTAATTGTATATGTTACTTGTCAATCATTGAGTGCATCAATGGTATCTAACCTCGATGTATTTCATCCTAACATAATACATGGTGTTCTTCTAGTTTAAAACGTTTAAACTCATAAACTTGGTTTAAAACATTTCAAGGCTATTCTAGTTACCATCATCTTCCTTATTCTATATATATATATATATATTAAAAAAATAGATTTCGTTGTTTTAGACTCTAAATCATAAACCTTTATCAAATTAATAGTTTTTCCCATTAGTTAAATTCCAAAAACATACGACTTTTTTTTTTCACTTTGGAAACCATGACTCTTAAACCGCTTGTAGGTACTCTAAGCTTATTCCATACCTCTTATTGTTGTGTAGCTATTATTCCTAATTAGATTTCTATTTTATGCAGGAAATGTTGATTGTAATTCAAGTTAAATTTGACGAAAATGAAGAGGTAGTGAATTCTGATTTAGCTATTTTTGTTATAGATCTAGTTAAAATTTTAGAAATAATAAATGTTAAAAGATATCTTAAGCGGCAAAAAACTATCGATGATTTGTTGGTTTTGACTTGAAGTTTGCTATGACACCACTCGGAGAATTTTTGCTTAGGTGTGAAAATATTATTCAGGAATATTCGACAAGTGACTATGGTCGATTATCAATAAAGTGGTCGGTAGACAAAACTTGAAAGAAGAGCGATAACCATTGGTAGGATAGAGTTAGAAAGAGTAAATGTTTAGTTAGAGAGAGAAAGGAGTGATGACACTGAAGTTTTTTTTTTTTTTTGAGTTTTTATAGGTTAAATTATGTAGATAATCCCTATACTATGTTACATTATATTATAGGGATTAAATTTCAATTTTTGAGATAGTAAAGAAATTATCCATTTATGTACCAAAAAAAAAAAGAAATTATCCATATAATTTCTACCTTTCCTTGTTAGTGCGTTTGGATTAGATCTGCTTAAGAACCGAGTTACCTGCCAAACTACGTAATAGTTGTAAATTCTTTATTTTGGTGGATTAAACAATGTAATTTGGAGACAAATTTATATATTAAAAATTTAGCTTGAAGCTAAAAGGAATTACGAAGGTAAATTGAGAATGAGCATTGTATGGACTTATTGACTTGGACTATGAGAAAATATAATTTGAGGATTGAATATGAAGACCATGAAGGAAATTAAATTATATGAAGGACTTTAAGATTTAAAAGACTATAGACAATATAAATTAATAAAAATAGAAATTATGAAATATTAGTGGGATAAATATATTATATGTGAAATAAATTAAACTGTTTAGAAATATATTTTTACCAAATATCAAAATGGAGTTAATAATAAATGAATAAATATATAGATAATAATAATAGTGGTAATAAAATATAATATATATGGAGAATGGCTTCTTGAAGAAGCCTCAGCAATCCCAATCCCACTATCTCTTATTTGTTTTCATCGGCCACTATAATCCCACTCATCACCGTCTATCATCATCAGTATCATCAACAACAAAACACCAGCATTTAAACCTTCTTCCTTAGCTTCCAGCTGCACGAAAATATCACAACCATCATCATCTTAGCAGCTTCCATTCCACCTCCTCCTCCCATTTTCTGCTGTATGAAGACCACCATTTCCCTCACCTATTGTGTCACCATTCGGTTATTCCCTTGTGTCAACAGCCAAGGTAAAGGAAAACAACATACAGCAAATAAGAAGTTTAGGTTTAAGGAGCCAAAACAGAGGAGAAAAGATTGAGTTCGGGCTGTCATTAGGATTTGGAAGGCTTGACTATTCAAGGGCTGCGTACAGAGGTATAGGAGGCTGCTGTTGGGTGTTCTTGCCATGTTGAAAACAATAGTCTTTGGAGATGAAATGATTAGCTAAAAGAGAGCAAAACAGGGGCTGATCTAATGAGGAAGAAGGGGTTTCAACCATTTACTAAAGAGAAGAAAGGAAGAAGAAAGAAAGAAGAAGGAAGAGAGGCAGTCATCGGTTCCATTTGAAGAAGTAACATGTGAGAAATGAAAGAAAATCAAGGGCTGAAAATAAGAGGCTCGGGTGGCTGAGTTTAACGTGATTAAGTACTGATCTTGGTTGCATTTTGGGCTGTAGGTGGCTGTGTATTTGACGGGTGGAAGAGCAGTAAACGGGACACTGTCCAGGTCTATTATAACTGGTATTTGAACACATAAACAAGGGCTACTTTGGGATTAAAAAGGCAGCTAGAAACATGGGGCATTTTCTACTTCGAATTCTTCTATTCACGTGGAAGTCACCCTAGGCAAAACTATGGTCTAACCGAGAGGTTTATTTCTCTTGTATTGGGCTACTTTATTTGTGTGGAAATTGAACAAAAAGGAAAAGAAAAGGTGCTGGTTTGAACAAGAGGTAAGACAGTCAAATACAAGAATTAATTTAAGTTTGAAATCGGAAGTATATTCAGAGAATGAATACTCATAAATTAAGGTTTATAGGGGTTGTGGCTGCATTTTGTGAAGCTAGGAGAAGCCTTCAAAACCCAAAAGATTGAGCTACACTAAAAGCTATCAGTTTTGGCTAGTAACCAAAGGTAAGAACTTGATTTTATTACGAAGATTTAAAGGATATTGATAGAGTAAAATATGGTGGTGAAAAATTATTTTTGATGTAGGCTTTATTGAGAAAAGAAAATTTGAGTGCGTGAAGGAGAAATTAGCAGCCAAAGGGAGAATTGGCAAGGTAATACACTTAAGGAAAGTTTTAAAAAATATATATAAACTTCCTTAAGGTAATTCAATGATATAAATTTTGTTTATGTTATACCTTAATGTAGGAGGGATTGATACAAAGTAAGGGACACTTGACACTTTAAATTAAAGATTAAGGAAGAAAGGAAATCAACAAGTGATAGAAAGCTCAAGAAAGACAAAGGTGCAATACCAACACTTGTGGTACACAGTTAGGTAAGAGATATATATCGGAACGTAAGAGATACTGGATACTATTTTAAAATCAACTGCCTTGTGGTTATATAAACTGTATTTTCTTGCAGGAGGTTTTAAGAAATATAAGCTGTTATGCTGCTAGATTTTTCTTGAAAACAATGGCTTTATGATTTAAGCTTAACTTAAGCAACCATTTGAAAATGGCAAATTATCTGGCAAGCTTATTTTGAAAACAGTTGAATCTTATGATTTGATTTGCTTACAAGACTTTTAGCCGAGATATCAATCTCGTGGAAATTATTAACCAATGGTATTAGTTTTGAAGATATTATGAGCATATATAATTTATGTGCTTTTGAAGGAAATATATGTGAATTCTTTTGTGAACTTTCCTAAAGCTCGAAAAATACTATTTTGAATTTCAAAAAATATATATAAAATATTTTGAGACATGACTAGCCAAGTCACTGCAGTATTGTTTTGATTACTGTGTGACCCTGATCTAATACTCAATAGGTATTCATTCTGGCTACTGTGTGATCCTGATCCAGTCTGCAGTAGATATTTATTTTCTGATGTTATGTGACCTTGATCCAATCCACAGCGGGCCCAGTTGACACCTAATCAATGCTCACTATGGACCCCTTTTGCACTATGGCCATAAGTCTTTCCGACTTGCACTTTCCCTAACGAGAATATCTTAACAGCATGATTATTTATTAGTCACTAATATGTCTCAAGCTTAGTATGTATATGATTTTTGTGCTTATCTTCGTATATGAATTTCGAATGTATGATACTTGGATTTTGAAACAGATAAGGATTTGATTTGACGATTTGTATTGAAACTAAATGTGATAAGCACGTATATTTCGAATTATGTTCTGAATTCAGTTGTTTATGTTTCAATTCAAATGAAATGCTTTCTGATGCATTGCATAAGCATTATTTTATTTCCAAATTGTATGAATTACGGTATTCGAGCTTTAATAAATATTTTAGAAACTTGCATATAGAAATTTGGTATCTGTTTCTTATATATATTTCTTATTGGGCTTTCCAAAAAGCTCACCTCCCTACTTGCAGTAGGAGTGTATACACGGGGAGCTATCACATCCTTCGAGGTTTTTGGTATCACCTTGGAAGTAAATTGTGTACAGTTATTTGATTTATATTCAGACTTGCAATTTTAGTGCTTTTAGAATATGAGGATGTAGCTAAAAGAATTATATGATATATCTATGTTTTGTGACGATGTATGCATCTTGGATAGTTATATATTTTGCTAAGTGGTGAATGCATGCTTACTTAAGATATTTGAACGAAGGATATTATCTAGCTAATTTAAATTTATGTTTAAGAGTAGAAATTGAGGCATTATGTACAGCCTAACAATTTAAGCAGGAAAACGAAAATTTTGGTTCATAATTCTGGTATAAAGGGTCATTACAAACTAAAAGGCCCGCTCGATATTTGGTTGGGCTTAGGTAAATTATCGAATGCAATAAATTGGTTTAGGCAAAATGTTTAGGCTTGATAAAAAATCAGGCCGGGCTCAAGCTTGACCGTTCGAAACGCAAGCCCAACCTAACCTAAACATCATTAAAATTAATTTTTTTTTAAAAAAATACTTACTAAGTATATTATAATTATATGTATATAAAATATTATTAATTAATAAACATGATTATATATATTTACTATGGAAATTGATATGCAAGTTTTAACAAATCAAAGCTTCAAAGAGACTAAAAGAATAAAAAGCAAATAAACAAACTATCAAAATACCAAAAAAAATAAAATAATATTCGAGCCGGACCGGATTCGAGCTTGCATTATTAAAAAAAAGGAGTCTAAACTAAAAGTGGACCCTTGATTAAGACTAGTTTGGGTAAGAAATTGTAAAATTTTAAAGAAATTCAAAATGAAAACATATAAAAATTCATCAGTTTGAAACACTAGCATTTGTAATTGTATTATATGGATAAATATTTTTTTTAAAAAAATTGACTATTTAAAATAAAAATTATAAAATAAAAATATTGATATTAAATATAAGAAAAAATAAAAAATAAATTATGCAAAATCTGTATAATTTTACAAATCTAACTATACTCATATTGTATAATTTATTTTATGGTTTTCTTTTTCTTATATTTAAGATCATTACTTTTATTCTATAATTATTTTTTGTTTCATCAAATTTTAATAGGTAGACTTTTTTTCAAAAAAAAAAATGTATAACAATACTATTTTTTTTTTGTTTTTCAAATCAAAAGAATTGATACAGGAAATTTGCAAAAGCCTCATCTCCTAATATGGGAAGTAGGAAACTCCCAGGGAGTTTAAAAGAATCAATACAGCTCCTTGCTGAAGGAAACAACACTATTATAAATATTAATTTTAAAATTACTCGTCCTCCAAACGTAATGTTTAAGTTTTCCTGAGAGCAATGGCTAAAAATTTAACTTATCAAAGTCTAACCAAAGTCTTTGCGACTAATCTTAGATGTAAAAATCAAAGGAAATTCCGTGGCTTTGAGAACAAAGCCAAGATATCTTCTGGACCACCTTTAACGCGTCCAACACTCACGGCAACAGCAATGGCTAAAAGTTTCTAATATTATCAATAATCCATGTATCAATAACGTAACCGAGCTATCAACAACCTCTTGATCAAGTGGTTAAAAATAAGTTATGACATATTATAAATTTTGAATTTAAATCCAAATATTCTCATCTTCAATTATTTAATATTTTTCTTGTAAAAAAAAAGTAACATAATGGAGCTGATTCAATAATCAATGAATACTAAAACTGGAAATTGAGTGGACAACTTGTTTCTTGCCACTGTGTCAATAATCCTTCTTGTTATTTTCCAAGGCAGGCTTTGTCGTTTATAAAAGTTATGTTGACTGTGAATCAGTTATTGATGCACAACATTTTTCAGTTAACCAGGACAAGAAGACCTGCAAATATTTCATTGATCCTATTGCCTATTTTGAAGTAGATTTAATAATTTGTGTATATAATTCGTATTCGTGTTATATAAAATTATGTTCGTTTCTTATAAATCAAAAAAAATTTGTATCAAAATTCATGCCACATTCGTTTTTCAATTTTTATTAAATTTTAGCTCGTATTATTTTTTTTGAATTTTAGTTATATCTTTTCGTATCATATTAAAGCACAAGGTCAGCACCAAGTCTTCTCTTCCAACCACCTCTTCTACTTCAAAATGAAAACATTTTAAAATTTATCATTTTGAAATATTAGCATTTGTTATTGTATTGTGTGGATAAATATTTTATAGAAAAAACTTTGACTATTAGAATTTGATAAAATAAAAATAATTATAAATTAATTATAAAATAAATATTTAAGATCATTATTTTTATTTTATAATTATTTATTATTTTATCAAATTCTAATAGTCAAAATTTTTCTAAAAAATAATGAGGAATGCTAGTAACAGTCACTTTGACAATCACATTTCAATACTCTCAATTTTATTAGGCTACATCACTTCCTAGTTTTAGATGAAAATCGGTTACTTATGTGAGAAGTTAAAAAGCTGAAGTATGTGGATGCTAAAAAATACTTTCCAAGTAACATGTAATAGTAGGTAACATGTCTTCATGTAAAATTAAAAAGTGACGTGATCTAATAAAATTGAGACTATTGAAATGTGATTATCAAAATGACTGTCTCTAGCATTCCCTTGTGTTGTCACACAAAACAACAATAAATGCTTGCTGACGTTGATATTTGTCTTCTTTCTCCATGTGTCTCCATAAAGCTTTTGTAAAAACAAGAAAAGTCAGAGTAACGCAGGGGGTGGTTCCCGTGTAGGCACCCCGATGCTTAAGTCAGCCAAAAGATTCTTGAATATTGGGAAACGTAAAAGCTAGTAGTCAAAAATTAGGGAATAAAGTTGTACTTGAGACCTATTTATAGGTGAATATTCTAGGGTAATTACCTGGGGGTAATTACGTCTTTTTGGTGAGAGTTTGTTTCCAAATATAATACAAATTCCTTCAATATTAGAACAGTGAAAGGCTGTTGCCGATGGGAGACTGTAGAAAGTACGGCACATAACGGCGGGAGGAGTCTGTCGCCTAATGCGGGAGGCTGAAATACATGCCACATGTTCATACGACAAGAAACGGGCGATAGAACCCTGGCTCAGTCGCCTGCAACTGAGGTCCTATGGCATGTGGAGGGATCTCATGACGCCGCAACAATCTCTCGTCGAATGCCACGTGGTCCAATAAGATCTCGCCACAAGGCGGATTCTCTGACGTCTGGGCTTTAGCCCAATTTGAATGGGCTTTGCCATATCAATTGCTCCCCACTCTCTTGTTGGATTTTTCCAATCAAGAGAGTATAAATACTTCTGCATAGGATATTGTAGTCTTTTCCTGATTTTTCGTGGTTTTTCTAGTATTTTTTGCAAGTAAAAAAGGCTCAGTTCTGCTGGAGGCGTTGTCAGGCGCGACGTTTGGTATTCCCTGTCACAGCTATATAAGTAGTCGGAGTTCGATGAAATCGAGTACGAAAAACCTCTGAGCCAGCACTCTTCTGCACATTTTAGCCCTCTCGCTAAAACAGTATGTCGTGCAAACAGTCTTTCGCCCTCATTGTCAGAGTAAGTGTGCACCTTCTGCTTAACTCTCCTATCTCTTGTTCTTGCTTTTGAGTCTCTCGCATGTGTCTTAGGTCTCTCGCGTCATAGGTCTCTCACGTCATAGGTCTCTCGATCATAATAGGTCTCTCCATTCCTAGGGCTCTCGCCCCATGCTTAGGTCTTTCGCATCTTAGGGCTTTCGCCCCACTTTTAGGTCTCTCGATCTGTAGGTCTCTCGCCTGTTTCTTGTCAGCCTTCACATTCCAATCATGTTTTCGCAACGCCCAGCTAAAACACTGAGAAGGGGCGGTATTGAATGCATGTTAACGAATGCAGATTTAGAAGAGATCAATACTCGTTTTCCCTTTCCTTTTGGTTATTGTTATAGGCTTCCAACCGATATGGAGCTTATGCCTGATTTAGTTAGAAGTGGGGTAGCTGTACACAGAGCATCTTTATCCTTCGATTTTCATTTTCCTCTCCCTGAGTTTGCTCAAGCTTTCCTTAGGTATAAGGATATTGTTCCGTGTCAACTCCATCCCCACGCATGGGCTCAACTAGTAGCATTTTCAATAATGTGCAATAATCTAGATGTTGTCCTAACTATTCCTCTTTTAAGCGCCTTTTTTAGAGTCCGTGGGTTGAAAGGACTAATAACATTCTCTCTTCAAAGATTAAAGGTCGACGGGTTTCCCAATAAAATTTTTTCGGACCTTCCTAATTAATTGCGCGGTTTGAGAGCGAGTGGGTCGTTGTTGAGATTCCAAGTGATTTACGAATTCGCACTAGATGGAACCGTGATACCAATGACCACTCGAAGCGCTCAAAAAGGTTCGACTTGGCTAGCTTGAGGATCCACTTTGGCAAGCCCATTAGGCGTATATGTTCCATAGGGGAGCGAGATTTATTTCCCTCTTAACTCCCAAAAACATTGCAACCGTCGGCTGGGAGGTAAGCAGAGCCGTTCTTGGGACTTTTGCTGCTCCATCTAACCTTCCTACAACCTTGCACGTGCTCAATGCTAGTCCTAGCAAGCCACTCGTGGTTCCCGTAGCCGAAACATCTAACCCCTTAGGTAACCTTGTAGACGAATCTTCTCCTGATTTAGGTGATGAAACACCTGAGGTCACGGGTGTCGATGATCCATTCAAGGAGAATCTTAAATGGAATCAGGGCGACACCTTTGGGAGTCCTTTCTACTACTTTCCATTATATGCGAACTTGGATAACTTAGAGGATTTTAGTGATATTATAGGTTTTTAATTCTCTTTACTTCTTGTATACGTGTGCGTGGTATTTTTGAATTTTGTTTGCTAATTCCTTCTCCTTGTATTACACAGATATGAACTTCCAAGCAGCCATGCGCAGAAGGGAGGCCATCGTGTCTGCCAGAGTGGCTCCTCCTCATCAACAATAGTAGCGAGTTGAAGCCTCTGCTTCCAGACATCCTCGTGCTCCTACTCCTCCTCCTCCGACCATTAGCGAGCCTAGTTGCCCCACACAAGAGGTCAGAAGAGGCAAGCAAAAGAGTCACCTAATCCATGATCGTAGCTCGGACGATCATGAAAGCTCAAGGTCACAATGGAGTGAGTCTACCTGCGGAGAAGGTGAGCCTAGTACTGCTGAGAATAGATTGGCTCCTCATAGGCCTCGTCGTAACTACCGAAAGAGGTTAATCATTGAAGACTCGATGCCAACGAGGCCGATTTTGCCTAAGATAGCCGATCCTACCCTGAGGCAATATCAAGTAGATGGTGGGGTCGTTGTCGACAGGGAAGACTTTCAGACCTACCCCGATGTCAATGATAACGATAGCATCAAGGATCCCAGGGTATCTTCTCACCTAGCCTGGAGTACCATCCTTCCTTGCGACTAGATGGGACTCTTTAAGAACCTTCTAGAGGCTGAAAACAATTCTGATTACCTCATAATGAAGGTGAGAGCACCGCCTTTCTTTGGTAATGATACGTTCTTTTTAACTTATTTTGTTAGGCTTCTAAATTATTTTCTTTTCATTTTGTCAGGCGACTTAACAAACGATGGCCGTTAATACGGGCACAGGGCTTTTAGGGAACAGGCTGATAAAGACATTCGTGAGTTCTGAGAGAAAAGCATGGAGCTTTAAAATGAGGTTGTCTAGCTTCACCATGTACCAGCAGAGTCGAGGAATCGAGGAAGGAAAACGAAGCCTTGAGACAACGGAACGCGGACCTCGAGCACAAGCTACAAGAAGAACAAGCGAAGGTGGTATCCCTCGTGGGATATCACAAAGCTTACAATAAGGCGGCTCATGACTTTGAGGTCATGAGGTCTTAACGAGACGAGGCCGTGGAGGAGTTGAACAACGCACTGGATCGACAAAGGGAAGTCTGAGTTGAGGCCGTCTATGAATACTGCCTGTCTCAACACTGCTATGAAAAGAAGCAAGACTTCGCGGCGGGATTCGTCAAGTATGGCTTCTACTTAGCTCCTGCTTGACTAGAGAAGCATAGACCTAACGGGACTTTTCCCGAGTTGCTTTTTACTCAAGAGGCCCAGTACTATAAGGCTCCTTCCTGGACTAAGTACGAGCTTGACTCACAAGGTCTAGATGATTATTTAGAGGAGGGGGCCATAGATGACCTAGAAAACCTTGAAGGTCCGTGGTCTCCTCGACGCCACGTAATCAGCCTTGGTCCACTAAGGTTCGTGACCAGCTTAGGCTTGTTGAGGTACGTAATGAGCCTGAACTTGTCAAGGCAGTTGATCAACTTGAGCCTATCGAGGCATTGCAAGGGTTAGATGGCAACGAGCTCTACTTCTCTGATTCTACTGTTGTCGATCCCGTGCCAGACTCTGCTGCTGTTGTTGGGCCCTCAAGCGATTCTCCCACTTCTGAAATTGCTCCTCCGGCTCCCCAAGATCCTAGTGCTGATGTAACAACCTCTTAGCCAACTGACTTGGTTCTCATTATAAATTAGGATATTTTCTTTTTCGTTTTTCTTTTTATTTCATTTTATTTGTTAATTCATCTAAACGATGTACAAATTCATTTTTAATGAGAAGTGCAATTTCTTTTTTGTAGCTTTTTCTTCCTTTGTCTGAAAGAATACAGATCGTTTTATGCATATGTAATCACGTTGCGATATTTTCATATTCAATAGAATATTTTATATCCACAATACATGGTATGCTAGCTTGTTACAACACAAAGCTCTAAAAAGCAGCGAAAAATGCGTCTTCACTTTCACAGCACTAAAAAGATAAAATAATTCCATTTTTGCGGCATAAAGCATACCTTTTACTTTTACAGTGTTTAGCGTACCTTTACACCATATTTCTCCCCAAGTTCTTCTTTGAAACAGTGTTATTGTTCCTGTTCAAAGATGAATTTTTTCTCAAGCATTGCGCCTATCACGCGCTTTTTTTGCTTAAGGACTTGTTAGAATTGATAAGACTATAACATCGTTTATATCCGAAATGCCAACACAAAATGTTAAATGTAATTTGTCAACTAATTGTAGCACATACACATCCGGTAAAATTGTAACATACCTCGTAACATACTTCACAACCTGTATTCTGTGTGCTACTTGGGTACCGTATTTATCTGTACACTTTATTGCTTGAGGATTTCGCAATTTGCCCATCTCACGCATTTTTTGCTTATGGACTTTTAAAGAATTGCCCATCTCGTGCATTTTTCGCTTAGGGACTTTATAGAATTGCCCGTCTCGCACAATTTTTGCTTAGGGACTTTCAAAGAATTGCCCATCTTGCGCATTTTTTGCTTAGGGACTTTTAGAGAGTTATCCATCTCGCACCCTTTTGTGCTTAGGGACTTTCAAAGAATTGCCCATCTTTCGCATTTTTCGCTTAGGGACTTTTAGAGAGTTGCCTGTCTCGCACCCTTTTGTGCTTAGGGACTTATATTTGCCCGCCTTGCACCCTTTTGCGCTTAGGGACTTATCTTTGCCTGCTGTTACCTCAATTATTTCTAGTCCTGCAACACATAATCCATCTAACATATTGCATTAGAAAATGTAAAATGTGAATAGCTGGCTTTATTCATAAATCAAATGTTAGCATGACAATAGTATCTGCAAAGTAATGGAGTAATAGATGGAAAAATAAAGACAAGAACAATAATAGAGTACAATGTTTCACTGCCAGTATAATTTAAGATGATTGGCGTTCCATGTCTTCAAGATCTTTTTTCCTTACAAAGTTTCCAAAGTGCATGTGCTGGGTCCGATCATCCTTCTAATTCTGTAAGGCCCTTCCCAATTGGCTCGGAGTTTACCATCCTCTCTATGAGCATTTATGATGGCTGACTTTCTCAGTACTAGGTCTCCTTCCTGCAATTCTCTGCCTTTACCTCGTGCATTGTAATAAGAGGCTATCCGCTGTTGATAAGTGGCCAACTTCATTTTTGCTGTGTCCCTCAACTCATCTATCAGATCAAGATTCTCCCTAAATCCCTTGGAGTTAAATTCTTCAATGTAAGGGACTAATCTAGGTGATTCAGCTCCAATTTCGACCGGGATGAGGGCCTCAGTCCCATACACCAAATTGAATGGTGTTTCTCTTTTCGATACTTTACTTGTTGTTTTGTAGGCCCATAGGATACTTGGGAGCTCATCTACCCACGCTCCCTTAGCCTTATCCAACCTGGTTTCAACTTATGCAGTATTGTTCGATTGCTCACTTCAGCCTGCCC
The DNA here is from genome assembly GCA_031772115.1 of Heritiera littoralis. Taxonomy (NCBI): domain Eukaryota; kingdom Viridiplantae; phylum Streptophyta; class Magnoliopsida; order Malvales; family Malvaceae; genus Heritiera; species Heritiera littoralis. The sequence continues at coordinate 1,466,322 of JAPDPK010000065.1, forward strand.
ATTGGCTTGGGGGTATGACACGGACGATATCCTCAGCTGAATACTCAAGCCTCTACAAAATTCTCGAAATGCATCACAATCAAATTGTTTGCCATGATTGGCATTTAACACCCAGGGGATTCCAAAGCGGCAGATGATATCTTTTCACACTATTGCTTCCACCTTCTTTTCAAAAATTGTAGCCAAAGGCTCCGCTTCTATCCACTTTGTGAAGTAGTCCGTGGCTACGAGTAAATATTTCCTTTGGCCTCTGCCCAAAGGAAAAGGTCCCAAGATGTCTAGCCCCTACTGTGCGAAGGGCGTTGGTTGAAGAGTGCTCTGAAGGGTCGAGACTGGCACAGTAGTTATAGGGCGAACTTTTGACATTTTTCGCATCTTCACACCTTATCAATGGCATCTTTTTTCAGTGTAGGCCAATAAAATCCCGCACGCAATATTTTCATGGCCAAGGCTCGAGCCCCCAAGTGTTCACCATACATCCGCTCGTGGACTTCAGCCAAGGTGTATTCGACCTATTGAGGCCCTAAGCATTTTAGCAAGGGCATAGTGAACCCACGCTTGTAGAGTTTTCCTTCACCACAATAAACCTGGCACTTTGCAATTTTAGCCTTCGGGCTTCATCTCTGTCGATGGGGAGTGTGCCCCCCAATATGTAGTTTTTGATCGGGCTTCTCCAATCACTTCTATCTCGATATTACAGACATTTTCTTTTTCGATACTCGGCTTGGCAAGGGATTCTACCTTTACCATACCACCTTTGATTCCTCTGGAGGAGGCCAACTTTGAAAAAGCATTTGCATGACTGTTCTCAGATCGATTTATCTGGGTCAACCGAAAATTCTTGAACGATCGTGCCAATAATTGCACCTTCTGTAAATAAGGGACTAGAGCCGGTTCTCGCGCTTCATACTCACCTAATAACTGATTTACCACCAACTGTGAATCGTTATGGGCCATTAAGTTGCCAACTTCTGTAACGTCCCAAATCCACCGTATAACATAATATTCACTTTTAAATCACACTTACTTACCGGTTGGGCTGTCTGTGATGCTTAACAACTCCTAACACTTTAATAAGAATTAGTACTCTTATTTCTCGTACTAATATGGAAATATGAATTATTAAATTCTTTCCTTAAGATGTATATACATTCCCTTCTATTTAAAATAGTACTGTACAACTTTACTGAATATATAAAAGAAAATAATGTACCTTCGATATCAAATCTCTGGAAGGTAATTCCCTTAGTCCGAAATCAATAATCTATGGAGTGGAAACTAAGGAGTGAGCGACAACGTGCTCAGCAAGGAAAGTGTATGCTGCTTATACAAATAAAACTATATCCCCCAAATACGTTTATTTTTCTTAACAATAAACCCAGTAAGAAAACAATGGGTATAGTAAACAATAAACAGGATTCAATAGATCCTTTCAGTAAACAGAAATCAATAAGTTGAGACTAGGCAACAAACAAATCATGCTCTCATTGTTCCTTCAGGAACACAAGTTGTCCGCTTTTGGGGTGCACCCATAGGCCATCGCCCCTTACGGCTATCTCTGCTAGATCTATGGCCATAATCTATAGGTGGTCCTCGGGTCCACTTGCCAAGTGACCTCGAGACCGCTGATGACTTGGCGGGTCAATCAGCCTTGTGACGCCCTGGGGTGCACCCGTGGGTCCATCGACCCGAGCCATCGCCCCAGGCGGGTCACTCAGTTACGTGAATATTAATGCATGAACTCGGGGCCTAAAGTCTCAAAAATCACTTTATATTTCATAAACTAACCTTTAAGGAACATTTCATAATTTCATCATTTTCTCAAAATGATTTACTTTCCAAAAAGGTTTTATACTTTTTATTTACAAACATAATGAAAACAGCCCAAATTTTCACCAAGTAACGCCTGAGAAAATATAAGTTAAATTGGCTCGCCCATGGTTAGCTCGCCCATAGTCAACTCGCCCATAGCGGGTCGCCCATGGTACGTTCGCCTATTGCGGTGAACTAGTGTTCGTTCGCCAATTTTAGAATTTAAAAACAAGTTAAACTGGCTCGCCCATAGCGGCTCGCCCATAGTCAACTCACCCATTATGGCATTGCCATGGTCAGTTCACCCATTCTGGCATTACCCATGGTCAACTCGCCCAATGCGGCATTTCCATGGTCAACTAGCCCAATGTGGCACTTCCATGGTCAACTCGCCCATTTTTATTAAAACAGGGTCGCCTGCCCAAAACATTATAAAAGGGTCCGCCCACTTTGGCTCGCCCGAAATTTCTTAACAAAGGGGCCGCCCGCCCCAAAACATCATAATAGGGGTCGCCTTCCATTGGCTCGCCCGCCCTTTACCAGTTTACCTAAATCAAATGATTTATCAATTTAATGCATGTCATAAACTAAAATAATTTCTCAATAATTTCATAAAATTTAACTCCACAGGACATGCATTCACTTCACACACATCTCCCTTACCTGGTCTTACGTGGCCTTGCTTCCCGATCGCCTTCCCGATCGCTTTTATCAATTCCTTAATTCCCGGCTGCAAAATAATTTATTAAAACTATTAATATTTTCTTTTTGAATATTTTCTAAAACTATTAATATTTTCTAACACTTTGACGAGATTTGTGACTACTCTATAGCTCATTCGCCCAAAAGAGCTCGCCATTCGCTTATGGGCTTACACGTGGAAGCTTGCCCAACATTACTCGCCATTTATTGGCTTATTCGTGGGAGTTCGCCCAACATGGGAGCTCGCCCGACAATTCAACTCGCTATGCTCATGCATCTCAGTTCGCCATTCGTGGCTTTTTATTCAAAGATGAGCTCGCCCCATGAATTGAACTAACACTTGGCGACCTCGCCCACTTAGACAAGGACTTTCAACTTGGCGAGTTCTTTATTTCCTACTCGCCTCATTGGCGATCACTAACATTCCACATGGGCGATCACAATAGTCACCATTCTCGCCCTTTTGGCGATCATCAATTCCATGCATTTTGGGCGATCATAAGCCCTCGTCCATTCGGGCGATATGTATATCGTCGATTCACGCACATCATTGAACTCGCCTCACCTTTTGGGCGAGTACCCAATGTTCGCCTATTTGGCAAGCAGTTGGATAACCCCGTTCGCCCATCGTGTTTCTTATATATTCTAATAAGATTTAGCTAAAACAAGGCTATATCTATGTTTATTACGTTGAAAAACATAGAAATCTATCATTGAATCTGAAGAGAACCATAGAATTATGAAACTCATCTTAACTAAGTTGCACTTCCAGAAACAGAGTGCTTTCTGTCTCACTTAGCTTTACTTTGCTTATTCCTTAGCTCTTCAACGATGGAGGAAAGGTTTGGCTAACTAAAAGATGAAGTTTCATGGCTCATATATGAGAAAAACGGAAGAACTAAATGTGAGCTTGCAGTGAAAACAGAATGGACGAGGAGGATTTCGAAGAAGATGAAGTTTGCTAAGTTGGTTTTCCTCATGTATTCCTTCTTATATAGCCATTCAAATCCACTTAGAACCTACCACCTATTCTTATCTCGTTTTCTTTCATCATTTCACGTCTTTCATGCATTAAAACCCAAAGAAACTGCAGCCAAAAAAGAACGGTGGTGAAGCCTCTTGCTGTAGTCCATTTGACTAATTTTCTCTTCTTTTCTCCTTCCTGTCCACGCCACTTCCAGCCACTAATATTGACTTTTATCTCATTTGTTCTTCATTTGTCTAACAACATTTATTCCCTTTCACACTTCAACCAATAAAGTTTCTTTACATGAACTTCATTTATTTCTTTTGCATTCTTTTCAACCGAATGCTTTCTATGCATCTCTTAAATACTCAATCCTAATTCATATACACCATATTGTAAATAAAAATTCCATAATATAAAGTGAGATTTCATATTCAACATTGATTTAATCCCACTAAATAATTTAATTCTGTTATCCATCATTTACAATAGACTAATACAGTATAATAAAATCGGGTCTCACAACTTCTAACTTCTCAGCAAGTTTCATTTCAGCTATCAAGGCTTCATACTCAGCTACATTATTCGAGCTTAGAAAATCGAAGTGCAGGGAATACTTATAGGTTTCCCCTTCAGGCAAAGTTAGCACAATTCCAACTCCACTACCATCCATGCTACGAGCCTCATTTACAAATAACTTCCACCAGACTAATTCTGCTTCTTCTTGGGCCTCTCGACCGGTGCATTCTATGATAAAATCTACCAGAGCTTGCCCTTTTATCACTTGACGGGGCTGAAAGTGTATGTCGTATTCACTCAATTCAATAGCCAATTTAATCAGACGCCCTGAGTGCTTCGGTTTTTGCAGTATTTGTCTCAAAGGTTGATCTGTTAAGATGGTCACCAAGTGAGCCTGGAAGTACAGTCGTAACTTCCGAGTTGCCATCACCAATGATAGAACTATTTTCTCTACTAGGGGGTACCTTATCTCGGCATCTAGCAAGACTTTGCTCACATAATAAATTGGACAGTGCTTGTCTCCTTCCTTCCTAAATAGGACTGCACTTACAGCCTTCTCTCCTACACCGAGATACATGAGGAGTTGGTCTCCAGATTGTGGTCGAGACAATAGCGGCAACTCTTTCAAGTAGTCTTTTAACTTTTCAAAAGCATCATTGCACTCCTCTGTCCATTTGAAGTTCTTTCCCGCCTTTATCACCTTAAAGAACGGCAAACTCCTTTCGGCTGATTTGCACAACAAACGGTTCAAAGTTGCTATCCTTCCTGTTAGCCTTTGAACTTCTCTAATAGTATTGGGAGGCTTCATGTCTAAAATGGCTTGAACTTTCTCGGGATTAGCTTCTATTCCCCGATTAGTGATCATTAACCCCAAGAATTTTCCCGACCTTACTCCGAATGAGCATTTGTTAGGGTTCAACTTCATATTATATTGTCGCAACACCTTAAACACCCTCGACATTTTCTTGGCATGTGACTCTCCTTTTCGACTTTTAATAATCATGTCATCCACATACGCCTCCATAGTGCTTCCTAACAAGTCTTTGAACACCTTATTCACCATGCGTTGATATGTTGCCCCCGTATTCTTCAAACCAAAAAGCATTACACGATAGCAATATGTTCCGCTATTGGTAATGAATGAGGTCTTCTCCTCATCCTCTGGATGCATAATGATTTGGTGGTACCCCAAAAAAGCATCTAAGAAGCTAAGTAATTCGTATCCATAAGTTTCGTCTACTAACTTATCAATTTGAGGCAGTGGATATGAATCCTTAGGGCAGGCTTTGTTCAAATCCATGAAGTCCACACACATTCTCCATTTTTCGTTGGCTTTCTTTACCATCAATGTTAGCTAACCATTCGAGATAATTAACTTCTCTAATAAACCCAGCCTGCAATAACTTGGAGATCTCCTCATTTATAACCTACTGCCTTTCCAGAGCAAAATTTCTCTTCTTTTGCTTGATCAATTTTGCTCTTGAGACTATGTTCAACCGATGACAAGCAACTTCGGGGTCAATCCCAAGGATATCAGCTGGGGTCCATGCAAATACATCAGCGTTTTCCTTCAAGCATTGGATTATCTCCTCTTTTGTTCTTTCAGGCAACTGGCTTCCCACATATACCTCTCTTTCTTCGTCTTCTTCATCTAATCGGACTGCCTCCATCTCCTCATCAGGCTTTGGCTTAGGTGGTTCTTCGATCGTAAGGGTTTCCTTCCTTTGAATTCCTTTACATGTGATAGATGCGATATTACACGTCCTAGCCTTCTTTTAGTCTCCCTTTACTTGTCCAACACCGTGGGGAGTCGGGAACTTCATTAACAAATAACAAGGATGCACTACCGCTCTCATGTCATTCAACAATGGTCGTCCGAAGATCATATTATAAGCCACTGATGTTGACTTCACCACCATAAACAACACTTCTCGGGCTCTCCCCTAACGTAACAGGTAGCTGAACGGCACCTACTACCTTCACCTTCTCTCCAGAGAAACCATATAGTGGTGTAGGCACTGGCTTTAGTTTGTCCTCCGAGATATTCATCTTCTCAAAGCAATTCCAGTAGACTAAGTTCACCGAACTCCCATTGTCGACTAGGATACGACTCACTGGATGCTTTGCTACAACTGTCGAAATCACCATTGGGTCATCATATGGGATCATTACATCTCCTCTGTCGGCTGGTGTAAAAGTGATGGGCTCCTCATCCTGCCTTTCTTCCATTACTGAGTTAACTTGGTGTGCATGCCGGGTATAGGACTTTCGAGATGAGGAAGATGTACTAGCCAATGATTCTCCTCCAAATATAACATTGATTGCTGGTTTCGTGGGCTTGTTATCTTCCTCTTGATTCCTCCTTTTTGTCCTCCTATCATTATTTCTCCTATTACTCTCATTTCTCCTTTCATTCCTTCTATTCTCATCTCTTCTATCCCTGAAGTAATTTCTCCTGTTTTGCGCGGGATAGTTGTTTCTTTCACTCCTCCACACAAATCGATTTATTTTCCCTTCCCACGCTAGCTTCTCAAGTTGGTTCATCAATTCCCTACACTTTTCTATTGAATATCCATGTGTCGAGTGATAGTTACAATATGAGTCAAGGTCGCGACCCAGATTCTCAGATGTTTTCTTTGGAAATTGTATAAGACTTGACCCTTCAATAGCTACCGGCATCGAGGTATGAGATTCAGTAAGCGGGATGTAAGTGGTGTATTTCAATGCAAGGACTTTATCATATTTCCTCGGTTGACTAAAGGATGCTTCAAAACTTCTCTTCCTCACTTCCTTCCTTCCTTATGCTCCCCACTCAATACCATTTTCATCACCTCTTCTTGAGTGATATACTTATTTACTCGAGAAAACAGGTTTGAGATTGTAGTTGGCTGGTCTAGCGACAGGGATTCCTGTAATTTCGCGACAGGGATTCCTGTAATTTCTCAAACCTTGTTCCTTGTAACATGGCTGCTACGGCTATACCAACTTGCAAATCTCGTACTTCCAGAGTGGCATCTCTAAACTGATCCACGTAGTTCTTTAATGACTCCTTAACTCCTTGTTTGAGAGTGAGCAAATAAGTTAGCTCCTTCTTTCTCTGACTATTCACCGTAAATGCCTTAAGAAACTCGCTTTGCAACTAGTCAAAAGAGACAATAGACCCCTCAGGTAAATTATTGAACCACTTCATCGCATGTCTGGTCAAAGTGAGAGAAAAGGCCCTGCACATTATCTCATCCTCCCATCCATGTAACAACATTAAGGCCTCATAGTTTTGCATATGGTCGTAGGGGTCCGTCTTCCCAATGTATGTGGTCATCTGCGACATTTTGAATTTTGGAGGCAGCGATTTTTGCATGATGGCCGTTCAGAATGGTACTCTTCTCCTCTGGCTCTCCTTTGCGAACACTAGCTTCTTCTCTTCCAGCACCTGTTCTATCATCTTCTTCATGTCCATATAGGGAGCAAACTGATTTCTATCCCTTTCAGCATGGGATGAATCTGGCAGGTCTTCAACCATTATTTCCTTACCTTTCCTTCGATGTGCATCTCCTCGTGTCATCTGTGTGCTCCAAGTAGGGTTAAACTCGGACCCGGCCCTCCAAGTGCTCTCATTATAGACCCCATTCTTTCCAACACCTCCAACACCAGGTTCCAAATTGGCGAGATTCATCGGATTTTGGTAGAGAGTGGAAGACCCTGCTGCACATTCAATACCTTGTCACCCAACTGTCTGTCGCTCGGCACTAGACGCCTGTCGCTTGACACCTACTGTAGGTTCTAGCTTACCGCCTCTTCAGTCTCCTGCTGGGCCCCTACGACAGGCCTCTTGCTCCCCAGTCCTACTGCATCTTGCTGAACATTGTCTTGTTCTACAATAGGGGCCTCCTGCCTCCTAGAGGGGTCTGCCGTTGCACCATCATCCTGTCGCACAAATACTTGTGGCGGGGCCCCTTGGCTTGTCTCCCTCACCAAATTCTGTACAGCTCGTAGCAGGCTCAATGTTGGGAGAACTCCCTTAAATAGATCCACCATGGCTCTAAACGCCTGAGTTATTTCTTCGCTCTGGCGCCTCAGAGCTTCGAATTTTGACACAAACACAGTCATTCTCTCTTCTTCCCTATTCACCTGAGTTCTTTGGTGAATTGGCTGTTCAGGAGAACTCACAAAGTTCTCATCACTTCCTGTTCTCACATTAGTAGATCTTGTTCTCACCATCTTAAAGGTCTTAATTGGGTTTTAATACTTTTCCCACAGACGACGCCAATTGTTGTCGCACAAAACAACAATAAATGCTTGCTAACGTCGATATCTGTCTTCTTTCTCCACGTGTCTCCAGAAAGCTTTTGTAAAAACAAGAAAAGTCAGAGTAACGTAGCGAGTGGTTCTCTACGTATGCACTTCGATGCTTAAGTCAGCCAAAAGATTCTTGAATATTGGGAAATGTAAAAGCTAGAAGTCAAAAATTATGGAATAAAGATGTACTTGAGGCCTATTTATAGGTAAATATTCTAGGGTAATTACCTGGGGGTGATTACATCTTTTTGGTGAGAGTTTGTTTCCAAGTATAACACAAATTCCTTCAATATCGGAACAGCGCGAGGCTGTCGCCGGTAGGAGACTGTAGAAAGTACGGCATATAACGGCGGGAGGAGTCTGTCGCCTAATGCGGGAGGTTGAAATACGAGCCACGTGTTCATACGACAAGAAACGAGAGATAGAACCCTGGCTCAATCGCCTGCAATAGAGGTCCTGTCGCATGCGAGAGGGATTTCATGATGCTGCAACAATCTCTCGCCGAATGCCACGTGGTCCAATAAGATCTCGCCACGTGGTGGATTCTCTAACGTCTGGGCTTTAGCCCAATTTGAATGGGCTTTGCCATATCACCTTGTATTTTTTAGAAAAAAATTTTTGATTATTAGAATTTGATAAAATAAAAAATAATTATAAATTAAAAATAATGATCTTAAATATAAGACAAAGAAAAACATAAAATAAATTATACAATATCTATACAATTTTACAAATCTACCCATAGACCAATGTGTCAATAATCCTTCTTGTTATTTTCCAAGGCAAGCTTTCCCGTTTATAAAAGCTATGTTGACTGTGAATCAGTGATTGACGCACAACATATTTCAGTTAACCAGTACAAGAAGACCTACAAATATTTCATTGATCCTATTGCCTATTTTGAAGTAGATTTAATAATTTGTGTATATAATTCGTATTTGTGTTATATAAAATTATATTCGTCTCGTATAAGTCACAAAAAATTTGTATCTAAATTCATGCCACATATTCGTTTTTCAATTTTTATTAAATTTTAGCTCGTATTATTTTTTTGAATTTTAGTTATATCTTTTCGTATCATATTAAAGCACAAGTTCAGCACCAGGTTTTCTCTTCCAACCACCTCTTCTACTTCAAAATGAAAACATTTTAAAATTTATCAGTTTGAAATATTAGCATTTGTTATTGTATTGTGTGGATAAATATTTTATAGAAAAAATTTTGACTATTAGAATTTGATAAAATAAAAAAATAATTATAAATTAATTATAAAATAAATATTTAAGATCATTATTTTTATTTTATAATTATTTATTATTTTATGAAATTCTAATATTCAAAATTTTTCTAAAAAATAATGAGGAATGCTACTAACAGTCACTTTGACAATCACATTTCAATACTCTCAATTTTATTGGACTACATCACTTCCTAGTTTTAGATGAAAATCGGTTACTTATATGAGAAGTTAAAAAGCCGAAGCATGTGAATGCTAAAAAATACTTTCCAAGTAACATGTAATAGTAGGTAACATATCTTCATGTAAAATTAAAAAGTGACGTGATCTAATAAACTTGAGAGTGTTGAAATGTGATTGTCAAAATGACTGCTCTAGCATTCCCTTGTATTTTTTAGAAAAAAAATTTTGACTATTAGAATTTGATAAAATAAAAAATAATTATAAATTAAAAATAATGATCTTAAATATAAGAAAAAGAAAAACATAAAATAAATTATACAATATCTATACAATTTTACAAATCTAACCATACCTATACTATATAATTTATTTTATTTTTTCCTTATATTTAATATATTTTTATATTATAATTATTTTTATTTCATCAAATTCGTATAGTTACTTTTTAAAAAATATGTATTCAAATAATATCATTATAAATGTTAATATTTTGAATTAATGAATTCTAATCGTCAAAAATTTGAAATTACTCGTCCTCCAAGCGTAACGTTTAAGTTTCCCAAAGACTAAATTTAATCAAAGTCCTTGTGACGAATTTTAGCTTTAAAAAGCAAAGGAAATCCCGAAGCTGTGGGAACAAGGAATTTGAATATCTCAAATGGGTTATTATTCCATCCGACGACAAAGCTACCACTTGTCCTAAAAACTCCTCAAGCATGATTATAAAGCTATCACTTGTCTTAAAAAATTAAAAAATATTAATTAAAAAATAAAAATTAGACATGTGACAGTCTTATAATTCTGTTTGTGAAGTTTGTAAGCTTTATTGTCGGTAGATTGAATAATAATTCATCTCAAATTACCTCTTGAAATTTTTTATAAACTTTAAAATTTTCAATTTTTTTCCAAAATTAAATTTTAGAATTTTAAGTATCTTTATTGAAATGAACTGTCCTCTAAAAAATGGATCTATTTGGATGAGAGATTTCTAAGGGTAGATTTTCAAAATTCTTTTAAAACTATCATTTTTATTACACATAACATAACAAACTATTAAATACAAAATAAAAAAAAGATATATCTTTTTTATTTAATAATAAAATTTTGTATATATTTAATAATAAAATATATTTTTTATTTATTATTATTATTATTAATATCTATAGATTTTTATAAATCTAACGTTATCCATATTGTATAATTTATTTTATGTTTTTCTTTTTCTTATATTTAATATCATTATTTTTATTTTATAATTATTTTTTTATTTCATCAAACTTTAATAGTCCATTTTTTAAATAATATTTATCTAAATAATATAATTACAAATACTTATATTTGGGATTTATAAATTTTAAAATACTTTTATATTAAAATTCTTTGAAATTTTAAAATTATTCCCCCAATCGCACGGTTTAGATTCCCCATAGACCATTTCTACTCAAGTCTACTCAAAGTCTTTGTGACCAGTCTTAACCTGTCAAAGCAAAGGAATTTTTAAACCAAAGCCATCGTATGCGCTGGACCGCCTTTCACGCGTCCAACACTGCAGGAAACAGCAATGGCTAAAAATTCTTAATATTCTCAATATGTTTCTTGACAGCAAGCTATAAATCTTTCCTGTTTTTTTTTTCCAAGGCAGAATTTCCCATTTATAAAAGTTCTCTTGATTCTGATTGACGCACAACATTTTTAGTTACCCAGAACAAGAAGACCTGCCAATGTCACGTTGATACTATTGCTCAGTTGGAGGCTAGATTTGACGTGTATAAAATTCATATTTATATTATTTATAACACAAAAATTATGTGTTAGAATTAATATCAATACGTTAAATATAAATTTTTATTAAATTTTAATTTGTATTATATTCGTATCTTTTAATCGTATTATTTTTATATTGTGTTATTATATTATATCTAAGATTATAAAATCTATTGAAAAACTGGGCCAACGCCAAATCTTTTCTTCCAACCACCAATTCTATTTCCCTACTCATCAAGGAAAACGAAATATCAACAAATAATTAATTTGGATTATTTAGCTGACCATATCTTCGACTTGCACTAACTGGCGCTCCAAGGTTCAGCTTTCTGACAGTAAAGTTCAAATTGGTTCCTGACTGAAGTTGCAAGTGTTTACATTCCAATCACTCCGTATTCAAATTTTGGCACAAATCCTGTCCAGCAACTGCATGCAGGGGAGTTACTTATGTTGCAGCTACCATTTGTTGTGTTGCGTAAACAGCCCAACCATGTTTTCTGTCAATCTGATTGAGGCGCTGCCAAAACCCATTGTGAGTTAGCACCATTCTTGAAGGAAAGCTATTACGAACCACCAGCACAATTCCAAGATGACAAGCAATGATCCAGGCCAGTTTTTAAGTTCCTTGCTAACTTCATTCCTGGTAGTAGTGTAACACAGGGATAAACAAAGCTCTGCCATGGGAATTTTCAGGATTATTTTCATTCTTCTCTTTCACAATAAGGTTTCTCTTTCACAATAGGTACTGAAAATCGAACAGAAGAAACTTACATAAGATACCACCACGGCAGTAAATATATTTCAACAGTGCAATCAGTTCAACAGTTCACTTGCATTATGACGCATAATTTAACAGGACAGGACATTTATCTAGCCTCTAACGTTGTAATCGTGCAATCATTGGATGAAAGCAGTTGTGCCTGGTCGATGAAGAACCAGATTCTACCAGATCCCTTCGAGTGAAAAAACCTGGTTGTTTAGGCCGAGGCAAGGGGCCTTGGCTTCCCAACATCAGAACCACATTAGACATGTTTGGTCTGTCTTCTGAACTCTTCTGCACACATAACAGCCCTACATGAATCGATCTTAACACTTCTGAAGGATTGCAGGTCTTCCTAATTGCTGCTGGAATCAACTCCAGGGAATCTCCTACAGTAAACAGTCTCCATGCCTAGCAACAAACAGTCAAACACAACTTCGATTGTACTAGATTTAAATTCAACATTAAACTGCTAATAAGATCTAAACAACACTCACATGTCCAAGAAGATTAAGCTGGTGATCGGGATGAGAGAATCCTCTGTTTCTCTTCCCACTCACTATCTCTAGCACTAATACACCAAAGCTAAACACATCAGATTTAATGGAGTAGAGCCCATCAATTGTGTATTCAGGAGCCATGTAACCACAGCAGATAAGAAAAAAAATATTATATCATGCATTCAATAAAATGATATGAAGATTAGCATCAAATATATTTATCATATAAAAATTTTCAGGTAATTTACTTACTATGTTCCCACCACTTTCTTTGTATTTGCTTGAGTTTCCTTTTCTCCAAATCTTCTAGCCAGACCAAAGTCTGAAATTTTTGGATTCATTTCATTGTCTAAAAAAACATTACCAGCTTTAAGATCTCGATGTATTATTCTTTGTCTTGAATCGTGATGGAGATAAAGAAGTCCTCGAGCAACTCCATTGATAATATTGTTACGCATAGGCCAATCAAGTGACATGCTTTGGGATTGATCTGTTAAGTCTTTTTCACAGATTAAGCCATGATTAGAAGCAGATTCTAATTGAACTAAAAGTTTCCTTGGTTGGAGAAAGACATACGAAAAATAAAGAAGTCCAGGCTTTTGTTAGGCATGAATTCATAGATCAGAAGCTTTTCATCTCCTTGAATGCAGCATCCTAAAAGCTTCACTAAATTCCGGTGCTTAAGTTTTGCAATGTGCATTACTTCATTTTTAAATTCATGAGGTCCTTGCTTGGAACTCTTTGATAGCCTCTTTACAGCAATTTCTTGTCCATCCTTCAAGATTCCCTGAAAAGTGTATAACCACATGTTCATTCTTGTCAACCTGCAAATCTGCCATAGCAACAACTGCTCTTTGCAAAATTAGAAGCAAAATCGACATAATGAGTGGCAGTTTACCAGATTGCTACCTTATAGACGGGTCCAAAACCACCTTGTCCAACTTTATTTGCAGTCGAAAAGTTCTCGGTTGCACAAGCAACTGCAGCTAAGTCAAACAATGGTAACTCTCGTTCTTCCTTCTGAATTTTAACATTAGAACTGCTTTCAGTTGCAGATGTCGGCAATCCTGTGAAGTAGCAGTTGAAGTGAATGTAAACCAATACAAGCAGTATGCTTGTCAAAACTCAAAATTCCTATAACACATCTAGAATTGGCTGCAATTGTCCCTTCAAGCCGCAAGGATGATAACAAGAACACAACTTTCAACAAGAAAACTTCCCATAACTCTTGTAGAAGAAAATAAAAGAAAAGAAAGAATATTATATGTGAAATATTATTTACCAAATTTCTTACCGAATATCTTCCTCCGAAGATACAAGACCAGGGCTAAGCCAAGGATGAAAACTGCTACAGAGAAGATACAGATAACTGCAATCTTCATTCTTCCCTTTTTGTTGGATTTAGTACTCTCAGTTTGGTCTAATCATCAAACAAGTCAAAGCAGAAATCTTGGTGTTAAAAACCATCATGACAAAAGAAAATTAAATGGTATTGAATTATCATGGTTATAAGATACTAGATTGAACCCCCGCGCCTTGCTGCGGGAGTTCATTCACCAATAAAAATACTAACCAATCAGAGTTGCCTCTACCAAGAGCAAATTTACTTACAAAGACTCCCATATCTGAAAAGGAGATAATTTGGAGTGACATCGTCTGGAAAAGCCGATATTCATGCTGAGTTTAAGACTTAAAACAAAAACAAATAAAAAAAACTATATGACTTGAATTTAATAAAGTAAAAAAAAAAATAATTCCTTTTTCTTTTCATCAGAAAAACCTATCTCATTTGTAAAGTTCACATTACAATAGGATTAGTCATCAAAAGCATATAAATTTTATTCAATTTAAACAACTAATGGATGTCCTCCAACAACAAAAAACCGTCATACTTTCCAAAATTTCAATGTTCCAAAATAATTTTTCAAGTTGTGAGATTAATCTTGCACTTTTGGATCAAGAAAACAATAGCACTAAGTGCTAACCCCTCGTTTAATATGACAAATGTTTGTAAATGTTGATTTTAATTCTAGTCTTGTAACTATTACTAAACTATAAGTTGTCAAATCATCAAGAGGTCAATGATAAATTTATAATTTTTTGAAAGATATTGTAGGTCTGATCTTAGTTAATCGTCTTTAGATTAAAACTTCGATTATGGTTGACTACTAAGATCAAACATGACTATTTAGATATAAGGAAAGATATGTACTTATAGAACATAAACTCATAATTATGATAAGAGTATGAATTTGGTCCTAAATGAATCCCATTATATTTCAATCCACTATGCACTAACTTGAATTACGTACTTCGATTTTTTTTTCAAATTATTACATTCACATAAGAATTGGGATCACTGTTTTATGACTAAACAACATGTCAAATTAAATAAATTGAAAAAAAATTTCTATCATACAAATATTTAATAAGGCACATGTAGTTTTCTTCAAAAGTTTAGCTGAACTCA
Organism: Heritiera littoralis; assembly: GCA_031772115.1. Lineage (NCBI taxonomy): Eukaryota > Viridiplantae > Streptophyta > Magnoliopsida > Malvales > Malvaceae > Heritiera > Heritiera littoralis. The sequence continues at coordinate 1,481,532 of JAPDPK010000065.1, forward strand.
AATATATGAAAATGAAAACCATCCAAATGCAAGAAATGGAAAATTTCTTAAATTTAGAAAATAATAAAAGAAAAATAAGAAAGATACCATCAAAATAAACCACACAACCTCCATCATGAGGAAAAAACCAGCTCAAATAGGTGTGACTGTAAACAAAACTTTACAATCATTTGTAGCGATGCAAAGACCTCATGAACACCAACCTCACATGTCTGGAACCACTGGTTTCATTGGTTTGGCATCTCATTGGTTTCATATATACTCTGTGTTTACCTATGTATAATCTACCAAGCTCAACAAAGTTTTGATCAGACAACTTTTCAATCATGCTATTAATGTTAAAATCAATATATGTCGGTTTAGACTTAATTGATCACTTCACACTCAAGAAACCTTGTTGTTGAAGGTTTCTACAAACTATTATTAGGTTATCGTCTTATAATAACTAAATATTATTGTGCGCTGATAGAAGTTGAGTTGAACTTAATTTTTATTTATATTAGAGAATAGATTTTTACTCTTTTGGCCTTTGGTTTTTGTATGTTTAGTGGCTAAAGAATATATTGGAAAATTTGCAACAATAAAGAAATCTTTTGTTTTCTTATAGATTATTATGTTTCCTGGTTGAAGAATATATTTGAAAATTTACAACAAAAAAGTAATTTTTTGTATTCTTATAATTTGAAAATTTACAACAAAAAAGTAATATTTTGTATTCTTATAAATCTTTTGGCAGTTTTGGTGATTATATTGTGAACTTGGAATCTTAATTTTGTTTGTTATTTTGGGTCTTAAAATCTAAAGTTTTACATTGAATTTCTTGATGGCAAGCCAGCCATTGGCATTACTCTCAATAAACCAACGGTTGCTAAAGAGCCAATAGTTTGATTCTCGTCGAACTAAGCATGAGTTTGTATATGTTTAAAAAATTCCAACGCTAAACTATGAATACAATGTTCATTATACTAAAGATGAACTTTCTCTGAATATTAATTACCTTATTTGAAATGTAGAATTCAAAGCACAAAGAAAGAGAATTCCAGGCCAAAAAAGCTGAATTCAAAAGGAGAGAGGAGGTAATACCTTCATAGCCATGCAAAGACCTCATCAGCACCGGTTTCATATCTACAGTTGGTGAACAATTGTTAAAACCAAAAATTGCATTGAAGCTGAAAATTTCAACTTCGAGTTTCTAGAATAATGTAATCAAATCATCACAGAAAAAGGAGTAAATTTTCCAATAAATTCAAGGAAAATAAGAAAGTAAAGACCACATAAAACCACTGACCCAAAAAAATAGCAACTTCACAACTTAAGGCAAATTACATAGAAAAAAGGAAAGATAATTATACAATCATGAGCAACCAAGTGACAGACTTGGCAGCAACAATGGCGGTGTCGACGATTGCAAGTGCAAAGGCCACGAAGCTATCCAAGACGACAGCGTTTGTGGGTAGGTTTTCCATTTTCTTGACATATTGTAGAGCAGCGAAAAGTCCAAAGAGGAACAAAAAGAAAGGAACCCCGATTGAAAATAGTAAACTAAAGATGGAATTAGGTTTTTGACATTGGGGGTTTTCAATTTCTACCTCAATTTATGCATGTACATATAAAGTAAAGGTGGAGAAAAGATTTTCGGTGGAACAATGAGGGAGAGGAAGGGGCGAAAATGGTAAAATCTGGCTGGGAGTCTACCGGCCATGGAGGAGGTCGATGGAAAGATAGAAATGTTGTTGGGGCAGAGGAGAGGTTCAACAGGGTGGTGAGTTAACAAAGGGGTTGAAAAGGGGAAAATGGGGTTGAGTGACGTGGCCGTATGAGAGGTCAAAGATTTCTACAACTTTTATTATACTGACTAGAAATATGCTCGCGCGATGCCGCTGGATCAAACAGTTCTCCAAAAGTTGTTTAATGTTTAACTATTTGATGTCTTTTATAACACATTTATGATAAATATCTTTTATGATTCTAACATTAAACATATACTTACACTTTCTATCAACTAAAAAAAACTACATTCACTTAAGAATATGAGAGAAAACACTCAAGAAAAAAAAAACATTCTCATTTCTATACGAATCATATATAGTAACTTTTTTTCTTTTACAAAGGACTATACTTGCAATTTTTAAACATGCACAAAAATAGTAATTAAGATTATTTTATAGTACAATTTCATTGTTTAGTAGCTATACAGTCATGCATTCAGGCACAAATCATTATCTTTGATTCTCATATGAGTATGCAAAACTGATAAGAAGGTAGATTTGCTTTTTCAAGGAGAAGAATAAGTCAAGATAGATGCTGAAAATTGAGGAGAAAAACAGTTATCATGTATGCTTTTCATAGTGAGGAATCTAATCATGTCCATGCTCATCTTGGATTGAGACAGAGTAAAGAGTTTTGAAAAACAAAAAAAGTAGTGGAGAAGTAAAAATGGAAAGAAAAAGGAAGGGAAGATCTGACAGAACTCAAGCTAGACATGAGGAAACAGTGAATGAAAGTCAAGATTTTCACAATCAAAAATAAAAAGTGAAACAATTATTGAATTTATCAACGCCCATGTGCTACAGTCCCATATATATCCTATATTATACATTATACCATCCAAAGACCATGTCAACATTGTTAACAACAAAGAATAACTAAAAGAATGCACAAAAAGAATGAAAATCATATATAAAGTAAAATAAAGCCATTTGTTCTACAATAGTTCACTTAAACCCACTCACAACTTTGATCCTAAAAAAACTAAACAAACCCATTTCACCAAATCATTCAATTACCTTTAAAATCCCCAAAAATATAGAAATGAAAAAAAAATACCTGGACATACACAATTGCATCAGTAGAATTAAGCTTCCACCTTTTAAATAGGGGATTTTTTAGCTGTTAAAAAGATGGAAACTTTAAATCAAAGTTAAGAGAGGAATACCAGAGATGAAGAAAAAAAATAATAATATAATAAAATATTTACAAAATAAGAAATACCAAAGCATTCTTAACGCTGGATGTTTCCAGGTGAATCAAAGAGGAGGAGCCTAAAGCCAGCAAAATGATGGTCGGCTCTTCAAGAAACTTGTAGTATAACCCATGCCAAGGCTCTAACTGTTGCTATTGCTTGCGTCAAAGAGCAACATGAAAATCACGGTAAGGCAAAAGACGCAATCATTTATAGGGTATTGTCTTTCAACTGGGAAAGACGATATTATCATCACCACATTAACCGTGAAATGAGGCTATCATGTGAGATGGCTAAATATTGACAACAGGTAAAAGCATCATCCTTTACATGCAAGCAGTAGGTTTTTTTTTTATTTTGTTTGTGCTCTGTGATTTTTTGAGGTCTTCCATCAAAATTAAAACAAAAGTATTAGATTCAAATTATTACTTTCTTCATTAGTTTTTTCATCAATATAAACAGTTTAATCTTCTTTTTTTTTTTTTGCAGTCAATTACATATGCATCTAGTAGACATTACTTAAAACCAACTAATGTTCAATTAGTTACACACATGCCTGGTGCCAATACAGAATAAAGGTCTTGCAAATTAAAACACCTTATTTTTGTTTTCATCCTATTGTATTTCAGCTACATGTGCACCTAGACGTTTCAGAATAGATGTTTTCATTATTTTGAGTACTGCAAGAAAAGCACACATACCTTGTGCCATGGATGAGACTTTTTTATGAAAGGAACTTGAATTCAGTTTTGTTCTGGTTCATGCAGTTGATCTACTCTGTGTTGGAGTTCCCAATCAACAAATTCAAAATACATAAGACACACATGCATCCTTAAAGATATCTAAAACATAAATGTTTCAAAAAATTGTAATCAAACAAAAAGGAGATAGGACCATGAGTAACGGATTAACATACTCAGATACAAAAATTATGTGATCAACTCTCCCTGTGTTCATCAAGAGGGACTCCAAGGACTCCATATACTCACTTGTAACTTACCTACAAAGTTTATCAAAGAATCCCAAGCATATGTTTATTTTCATTTTTAACATACCCAAGCTTAAGCAAAAGTAAGTCTAATAATTTTCTAAACTTATCTTTAGATCTAATTTGGGGGAGGAAACTTATTTATTCAGAATCAGAAGTGTTAGAAAGAATCGAAGTTCTAAGAGGTATTTTAAAAAGATCACATAATTGTTTTATCATAAAGGATTTAATATATTTAATTAGTTTGCATAATCGGAATTAGGTTTCTATAAAACCACAATCATCCAAAGTTTCTTACCTATTCCTTTTAACCATAAACAATTCCTCACTTGGTTTAAGATAAAGGCAAGAGCAAAAGTTTGATGTAAAAATCACATCAAATTCATATAAGATAGATGAATCCACTGATTCCTTTATTTGAGACATCCAACGTGATTCAATGAGTTTAAAACAAAATATTCATTAACAATTCAGGTTTCATTGAGAGCAACCAAACAGAGGCTAAAAAGAAAACAGTTATTAACAATTAAATTTATAAAAGTCAATTTAAGTTCATTTAACTCATAATTTTTCTCGCAAGCTATTCCTCTAATAAAATTCATTTTCACTTTATAAAGAACAAAGTAGTTCATCTATAAGGCAAAATCCTTCCATTTGGTTTGATATTTCCTTCTTTGCAAGTGCATGATATAAGATTAGTTTATTATAGTACTAACGATAAATAAACAGTATATGTTCCGATAAAGTAAGTTTAAATATTATTTTATTAATATTTTTTTGTGATAGATTATATTTTGGAGATCATAATTATGTGTTAATGTCAATATTTAAAGCTTAATATAAACATTGAACAATTATGTGTAATATCTTCTTATTCTTTTTTATTAAATGTCATCCTAAAATAGTTATGTGTATATATGTGTATGTTTCTTATATGTATATGGTATTGTTCTCCACAATCAATGAGACAGTAAATTTGAGAAATAAAAATAATAACTAACACTTGACCTTGTGATTACTGTTACCATCTAAATAATACTCAAGTTCTAGTACAAATTCATTGTTCATTAGAAAGATATAAATACTATAATGTTGTTTATATTTGCAAAGAATTGAACCTACAGCAGAAAAAGCAGAGTAAATTGTATAGAAAAATATGGAGCTTTTCAATCAGTATATAGCTCAGCAAGGTTATTAGTTATTACCATCCAAATATAATGCTAAGGTGCATCTAAGCTTTTTTCGCTTTTTTTTTTGTCACACCATGATAAAATAGTGAAATTGACTTCACAATCTTGAGTGATCTTATAAATATTTGGTTTCTATTCCACTTGGTCCAGCAATATGCATATGAGATATGTAGCTTATGCTCGTTTAAGATCTTTAAGCAAGGCTTCTTTATTTTGAATTTAGGGGGGAGCCTATGCAACATTAAAATATATACATAATTAAATTGCAAAAAAAATTAGTACAGCAATAAAGAGTTGAATACATAATAACACAAAAAAAAAACATGGAGCACCACTGATATGTTTAAAATATAAATAATAAAAGATGAAATTAAGGCTAACTTTAAATATAAAGAAAACACAGATTTATAAAGGAGGCAGAATATTGTAAACTCAACTAAATATATTTGTAAGAAAAAAAATAAAATACCAAGAAAGTCTTGAAGTATCTTTAAATGGCTTCTTAACATAGCCTTAGATGTCGATATTTATTGTTTTGGTTTATAAGTTTCTTGCCATAGATTCAAAAGGAGTGTTGCAAGTAATTACTATTATGGGAAAAAAATGTTACTGCTACAATATCGAGCAGTCAAGCTTTCTCGAACGTAACTTTTATATGGTGTAACTTGTTCAAAATTGTTCTTCTTTTTCTTGTTAATGTAAGTGAACCTCCTACTGTTTAGCAAGGGCATCCTCAAGGGATGCATAAGCAAGTAAGGAAACAAACAATTAAATTTAAAAGGCAGTGACCAAAATAAACACTTCATTAGCTTCTTCAACAAGATTTGAGTTGAAGGTAACCATGTTGTAAGTATGTACCTTCTTAGTTTCAAATAGCTCTTTTTGGGCTTTCCAACATTGATTGCATGCATTGCAGAACCATCTTGCAGATTGATCAATGTTATTATTTTTTCTTAGCAGTTGAATCTTCCATCCTAGAATAAAGAAAATTCGTTATAATGATGTAGTTTTATAGAAAGTATAACATTAAATGAAATAACAAATTTTATACATATTGATGAAAGAATAAAACATAGATAAAGCTTGCTTTTGTTGTTGTACATGTATGGAATGATGAAATTTCAATGTCTAGATACCAAAGCTACACATGTGCTTGAGGTCTAAGGAATATTTATAAAAAAAAAAAAAGAGTTTGTAAATATTAAGTTATTCGTGGTAGAGCATAAATATATATGGACAATATCTAAAAAAAACAACTTGCATTTTTACTGCCTGCAGCACATACCATACTTGTTTATTATTTTCAACTTTGACCTCCATTATCCCGAGAACATAATTAAACCTTCCAAAGGTTGCTTATCTCCAGCCTAAAACATAAACCATATTGAATCAATGAGAATTCATACAATCACATTAAAAATTTATAGACTTGAAACTAATTAATTGCTCTGCATGAATAAGATTTTGATTTTGAATGTATGCAGCGAAAGCTTTTCCTCGAAATATGCATACCCAAGGAACAAAGCATGCTTTTCTTTCCTCATGGCTTATTTCTTTCATTTTCTTATAATGGTAAACTATTCCCATAATGTTCAATAATTGCCACTTGTATTAATAGATGTGCTTTACCTACAATTACATCCATTTGCTCTACTATAATTTATAGCATACAAAGATAAAGAAACCAAAGTTGCAAATGTTGTATGAAAATTTTTCTTTCTCATTATTAGTGGGTTCATGAGTTGTGTGAGCAAGGCTTAGGCAAACGAAGAGCTTGCTTGACTTCCTTTCATCGGTTTTCTGATTGATAGCCAAACATTAACTATACAATTTGAGTAGCTTACAACATGAAAATGCAGATAATTCTAGCAATAAACTAACTATAACATGCCTTTGCAAAAATAGTATATATCTTCTATAACTTTACATGTAGCTACAACAGAATGAAGAAAGACTTAGTATTGTCGAATAAACAACCTGCATATCGAATATTGCATCAAGACCTGATCAACATTGTTAAAACACACAAAATAACATCAAGGATGGCCAAAAAATATGAACGATTGTACATAAAACTAAAATAAAGCAATAAGTTCCAGAGTAATTCACTCAAACCTATTCAAAGCTTTAATCCTAAAAAACAACACAAACTCATTTAATGAAATCGCTCAATTCCCCTAAAAACCCAATAATAAATATCAGAAATGGAGAAGAAGTAGAGGAGGAGGGATGACCTTGAATTCTGAAATGGACGGTGACAATACCCCACCTTATTTCTGTGAAATTGTTTTAAGCAAAAGCACCTGGATATCTCTTTGAACATCAAAGCTTACTCCCATCTTTCATAGCACTGAATCAACTATAAAAAAAAAATTCAAAGAAGAGATTAGAGGGAAATTTTTGTGAGAAACACAGAATTTTTGTAAACCCAGAAAATTGAAAACACAGCAAAAACTTTCAGGGGTTTCGGTACTATGAAGGGAAAAATATAAAGAAAAACTTTAAGGATTGATTTTCTGGTTTCTCTCAGAGGAAATCGAAGAAAAGGGAGAAGAAGAGAAGAAAGGGATTGGGGAGTGAGAGTCGAAGAATCGAGAAGAAATTTCATTACTGAGAGAGAGAGGAGCAAGACAGCAGAAAGGGTGTGCATCTGTTGAGTTGACGAAGCCAGACGCGCCTAAATTCACGTGAAAAAGAAAACATGATAAAATTACTATAAGACCCACAAACAAACCGTCAATAGTAGCCCAAAAGAGAGGTGAATAGTGTCCAAAAAGTGGCAGAAGATGTGGCCGATGGTGAACCTGCATGGCTTTACAACTTTTATATATACTAGGTAATACTCGCTCGTTGACGCGGGAAGATAGATCCAAAGATTAAAAGGAAAAGGTTAAGATTTTCTTTACATTAAAAAGAGCAAACAAAAAGTTTACCAAGAGTTCATGCGGATGAGCACATCAAATAGCACAAACAAAAAAAAAAAGAAAAGGTTCATATGTACGTCCATCTTAAACAACTTGCATCAAAAGGTAGCAGCAACTTTTGAGAAGTGCGACAGCAGAAAGGGTTATATGCATTGAAAAACACATCTAATTTGCATCTATTGATTGTAACTTAAAACAGTGTTGGCTCCGTCATACAATTTTGCCCGTCTCCTATTCTGATATGATTGTCCATCACAGATTTTCTAGATATTAGAGGGGATTTATCTTATCATTAAAAGACCAAAGTGGCGGCTGGCTAAAAACAGAGAGAAAAAATTTAAGCCAAATAAAAAGAATTTTGTTAGGATGAGGTGCACAGTAAAAACGCAACAAAAGAAAAATGATAGAACCTAAAGTTTAGGAAACAAAGTAAAGTTCGAGTGAAAAAAAAAAACCAACACTGGTAGATGCGCAAGCAAAGTTGGCTCAATCTGGCTAATACATGCAGAGAAAGCACGCTAACTGGTTCAATTGTTTGGTGAAGAGCAAAGTGAACAATTTGATATCTAGAAACAACATCAGACAGAAAAGAAACAGATTCGCCATCAGGCAGAGATCAATCATTAGATTTTACAGAATAACCATCAGCAAGAGTTGAAATTGTTTGAAAAGTATCACGCACATTAATTGGAACTTTGAGACTGATTGTTTGAATTCTTCCATGATTTATCAGGTTTGAAGATTATGCTTGCCCTAAAGCATCAGCCAAATTCGGACAAAAAGATGATGGAATATCAAGATTGGCTTGATATTTCCTACGTTTAGCTCTTTGGTTGCTAAGACACATGAAAGTATCTGTTATAGTGCAAATTCATTAAAACTTGATATCATAAACTTGGACAACTGTTTTTGGAAGAAAACATATGCAAGTACATGTCGGAGTGCAAATTCATTAAAACTTGATAACATGAATTTGCATGGCTGTTTCTGGAAGACAACATATGTAAGTATCTATTAGAGTGCAAATTCATTAAAACTTGATAACATGAATTTTTGCATTGCTGTTTCTGAAAGACAACATATAAAAGTACCTATTAGAGTGCAAATTCATTAAAACTTGATATCATAAACTTGGACAACTGTTTTTGGAAGAAAACATATGCAAGTACATGTCGGAGTGCAAATTCATTAAAACTTGATAACATGAATTTGCATGGCTGTTTCTGGAAGACAACATATGTAAGTATCTATTAGAGTGCAAATTCATTAAAACTTGATAACATGAATTTTTGCATTGCTGTTTCTGAAAGACAACATATAAAAGTACCTATTAGAGTGCAAATTCATTAAAACTTAATAACTTGAATTTGCTGCACAAATTAAAAATAGAAATAACTCCATACAAAGAGTAAAAGTTGAATGCAATTATACCAACAGCCTCTCCTGAAGTATTGAAACAATTTGATCTTTAGAGTAAGCACGGAAGATTCATGGGCTTTCCTAACACAAGTGGTAGCATAAAAAGTAAGTATTAGTACAAAACAACCAAGCACCCATATTGCATCATTCCAAGTAGCTACCACTACAAAAAGGGACTAAGAACATTGCGAAAGTGCTTTCTCTTTCTCCTCTGCACCAGCAATATAGAAGTAAACTCCCTAACACAGAAAATGAAGCAAAGCAAGTTGGTTTTCAATTATCAAGAAAGAGCAAGAACCTCCAACCTTTTTAACTTACTTATAAGAGTTTTACTCAAATTTAGGGCTTTGTTTCTCTTTGAGCCTTTCAAGCTCCTATAGGCATAATCATTGCTCATCATAGATCAATGACATTGTAATACCTAGGAAATTGACTCTTTAAGTTCAATTTCAGTGTCAAAAGCTTTTAAAAAATGAAGAAAATATGTTTAACTACCCCTATCTAGTGAATAAGAACTGAAATGAAAAGTATACATATCCTGGTTATTAACATTGTTATCCTTTAAGATTAACTAATCTTATTATCTAAAGTAATAACTTTTTTAATATTTCTGCCAAGTTGTTACTGCAGGGGTGAAAAATGAGGTTTTCTTGAGGTAATTTTTTTCAAGATTTGATATATTGCATGTAGCTACATCGGTGTTTAGAGAAAACTTATTCACAATATCTGAACTATTCATTCTCTTCTTTATTTCCATTTAAGAGTCATTTTTTTTTGTCTTCTAATTTAAGGGTTAAAGGATGCAATTCTAGCTTATATTGAGTTTTAATGAAGAATATCATTCGGCTAGCTTATAACAACACACAAACTTCTTAAAGTAGCCTAAATTCAACGTGGAAATAGATATAGTTATCATGATTAGTACAAGAAACTTGCATCAATATCTAAAATAAACTAAAGGCAGAGCTCAATCAGGAAGTCACTTCCTTGCAAAACTACATCCTACAAACATGCAAAATTAAGAAAATATTTCACATAGACACACAAGTGATAGTTAATAGATATAGTTATTACAATAAAACCAAAAAGCTTGCATCATCAGTGAATCATTTTTTTCATGCATCAAGCCCAAATATTGTCATATTTTGAGGTTGAGAAGAAAAAATTTCACAGGCCAGCAAGAAAAAATTCATAGTAGGAGATAAATGACATTCACACATCAGGAGAATGAGGGCAGAAAAGTTTTTTTTTACCAGGAAATCATCTTGGAGAAATTCTTCAAGAATAACTTTGAAGAATTTGGGTGCACTTTCACAACCTGAATTACATATTTTGAGATCAAAGTTTGACATGCTTTTACTGTAGGCAACCTCAACATACCCATCTCTTAAGCCTATTTTGTTTTTCTAACATGATCGTGAGTCATTGCAAGACACCTTAAACTGATAAAAAAGCTAAAAGAAGGCAAACACAATATATATATATATAAGAACTTCATCTGTTAAGAGCACAAAAAATACCTTTTACAATTTTAATCCCTGCAAAATTGAGCAAGATATTAAGAAAGGAATGCAATGCATTACTAATGTGCAGATGTTAAACATTATAAAGGAAATTTAACAAAAGGTTGAGAAATCTTACAAAACAAAGCGAGCATGAAATGATTTTGTCTCTGATTAGGAAAACCATAATGGATGACTTGATTGCTAAGAGGGTATTGAAAGAATAAACAAATAATATCTGTGCAAGCTTCATGTGAATTTCATTCCATCAATATTCAAAGAGATTCAAGGAATAAAAAGTTCAGAATTCAAGACACACCCAAAAGCAATAAGAAAATAAAATAAATACATCAAAATATCCCCAAGATATCTCTTTGGGGATGTTTTTTTCCTCATTTCTATTAGCTTAGTATACATATAGTAAATGAGGCTCACTTACAACAACCCCCCGAGGGAGCACTCCAAAGCTAGGATAAAGAAGCAGATTTCCAAACAGAGCGTATAGTCAATACAATTTTGCAAATTATAAGTTCAATGCCTTATAAGCAGAGTATGTTACATCATGCTCTTTTTTGTTAGTCAATGGCTAATTTCATTGCAACTCCATAAAGTTTTGTGGACATTGCAAAGGGCTCTTGATGTTTACTTAGCTAATCATTTAAAAATCTAATAAGCTAATTATATGTTACAATTCAAAGCTTATTATTTGATCGCCCTAAGTTTGCCTTTTTTACTTTTAACCTGAATATTGGATGCTATATAATTTGTAAGTGAAGTTCGGACATAGTGAGGAGCAAAACTGGAGTGAACTGAGACCTTAGACTAAGAAGCTGTCTTAGATAGCACCATTGTTGATTTCTTAAGAAATTAAAATACTACAAAAACGAATGAAATGTCCTAAAATCGACAAAAGATCAAATAAGTTTCTGTAAAATTAAGCTGTTGTTGCTTGTTGAGGAAGGCATTGAGAATCAAATGGTATTTATAAGGATGTCTTAGCAGTGTTAAATTAGTGTGCAAGACTTTAATCCTTTTGGCCATTTCTCTAAAAAAGGGTAAGCACTTTCACAATACCAAATTTGACCTCGTTAGGTTTGCAATTATCGGGCAAAGAATAAAAGAGGTTGGAATTTGAAGAATAAAAAAATGAAGAATTACATGTTCAAGCATCAAATTCAAAATATGCAGTTGTTGCAACTAAAACAAAAGTTGAGTCTGTATCAACAATATAATTCAGTACAGTGGAATTTCATCAATGGAGGATCTGAAGTTAATGAAACTTCTATTAATAGAGAAAAGAAAAAACCCTTATTTTTATTTATAAAAATATAATGAGTGTTGATTATTCTTTTAGAAAATCAGTTAATTCTTTGAAAATTCAATCAAAATTAAAAATTCAACCTTAAATCAAGTCAATTCAAATGAGAATTCTTGTTAAGTAAAGAAATAAAGCAAACTGCATAAGTAAATGTAAATCAAAATACATACTTGCAGAGGGAACAAAACATAATATGACAATGAGAACAACAGATTATGCAACAAAAAAAGAAGCTTTAACCTTTAGTAATTCCCAATTTAATTCCCACTAACTTGACAGGGAAGAAAGGGAAAACAGCATGAAAATTCTTGGCATTACCTATATAGCTAGGGGAGGACTATGTTCGTTAGAGGAGCGTAAGAACAGTGAAAACCCTAGAAAGATGCAACAATGGAGGATGATCAGCGAGCAACAGACTGTGTTGAACAGAGGGGAGAGATGTTTTCTTTTTTGTGAATAAATGTGAGCCAACAACAGCAAAACAATGGAGAGTGGAATTAGAGAGGGGCTCAAGTGAGAGGAAAACAAAGTCAGCCAACATCAGCTAAACTTTCAAACTTAATGGCAGAAATTAACCATACCTTCCTTTAGTTAAACTTCTCTGGCCAATGCACTCATCAATTCTACTTGCCACCAATGATTCAGAAGGTAAACAACTTGCCTCCTTTGGTCCATTGTCTCCATAATGAATATCCAAACTCTCAAACAACTTTTTGAGATCCAAACTCCTGAAAACATAAGCAATATTTCATGACGATAAACTTACAATTCAATAAGACTCTTGAATGAGAATGGCCGATGAACTCACCAATTCTGCTCGCTGCCAAAGATTCATAAGGTAAAGAACTTGTTTCCTCAAGTCCATTATCTCCATCATAAATATCTTAAGGCTCAAACAACTCTTTTGGATCCAAAACTCCTGAGAGTATAAACAAAATTTTCATGACGATAAACTTACAATTCAATACGACTGATGAATGACAATAGAAAGCCCGAATAAGGAGGTTAAAATTACTTGAAATTTTTTCCACCATTTTAAAAGCTCAAACCAACCTAGGCTTCTGAAAAATTAACTGTCCCACTCCCAAGTCAAACTCTTGCACATATTATATTTGGAGTAAAACCCACCAGGCTTATTTTCTTCTTCCCTTTGCTACAACACATCTTTCACAGCCTCAATCAGCCTAGAACAATCAATATCAATCTTCTTCCTGTTCCTTGAATCCTATGGCAAATTAATAATAATCCATCAAGAAATTCATTTAGTCAATAAATATACAAAAGATAGAGAAAGATCAATTAGTTTGAATCCTAATATCATTCCAAACAAGTTTAAAATTAATATTTTTCAAAATAATTTGATCAAATACAATTCTTATCATTGAAAAAAAAAAACAGAATGATTCCTTTTCTGTAAGGGATTTGGCTAAAATTGAAGATAAGCAATTTATTCATCTTTAAAATACACTCGACTACTATGCATAAAAATGGCTAAAATTGAAGATAAGCAATTTATTCATCTTTAAAATACACTCGACTACTATGCATAAAAATTCATTCTTTACAATAATAATAATAATAATAATAATAATAATAATAATAATAATAATAAAACCCACGAAATTAATTTGCAAGACTTTGTTGCCTCCAAGTCTTGGTCCAGGTGCATGGAATTTGTCTTGACATGAAGGATTTATTAATAAAATATGGTTATTGATTTATTGATGATTAAAGAAGATGAAAAAAGTACTATGCCAACCTCATAGCACTTCATTATTATAGTCTATACCCTCTCTCATAATACAAAGAATCCATTCTTTCCCATTTCACTGTTCAAACCAACCTTTCTGAGAATTTTAACTCACTCCATTAAAGCCAAGAAAGAAACAATGGATCACATAGAATTGAATAAAGTGTTTTAATTTTCACTATTTTTACTATGTTTTTCTCAATACCTAAACGATCAATAAAATAACCCAAACCCAGAAGAAATGACATACCAAGGAATTGAAATTCTTACCTATAGCTTGTCAATGATAAGTTCCAATTCTTGATAAAGGAGACTTCAAAAACTGGAGGAGAAATACAAACTTATCAAGTTTTTTGCTGATGAAAAAAAGGTAACTGAAGATGGAATGACATATGACAAAATTAAGAGGTATATCAGTCTATTCTATTTATTTAAAACGAATCAAATTATCCAAAAATAAAATAGTATATTACTTGCCTAAAAAGGTGTTGAACTGCTATTCTTCAGAAAATTGAACTATATTTACCAACTGATCTTTCGAAAATTTTAAATAATTAATAAAAGAATAAATAACAAAAAAAATTAATCTAGACACTAACAGGAAAAAATGTTAAATTTAAATATATTAATTAACAGAATATTAGTAGATTTAAAAGGAATGTGATAAAAATCTTAAAATATAATCAAAAGAAGAGCATATTACCTAAAAATAATGAGTCTCAAAGAAAATCTGCTGATTTTCATAACCATCCCCGATCATCTGAAAAAAAAAAAAATCACCCATGGTATATAAGATAATTTAGGCCCATTTGCAAGGATATTTATCATTTTATTTTAACAATATATAAACAAAAATCATCCATATGAAGAAGCAAAGATTAAATTTTTTTTCAGCATCAACAAAACTATCTGATGGGGAAAAAACGCACCTTGCACACACAAGAGATGACAGGCAGAGCAAGCAAGCCAGCAAAGTAAGCGGACAAAGTTAGCCCTAATCAGCACCAACAGGAACTGCAAAGGAGGGGAAAAAAAGCAAGAGATGGACAGAAACAGAAGAAAACAAATGGAAAAGACCCAAAAAATAGAAAAACGAACGACGAGGAACAAACCATACGAACAGCAAGAAAAATTTGGCGTAAGAGAGCGAGGCAACAGGAGAACAATCGAGTACATTTCAGTCGTCATGAGGCAAGAGGGGACAAAAATGACGGCAAGTCATACATCATGCAAGAGAAATGCAGCAAGGATGAAAAGCACACGAACTCTGCAAGCTTCATCGATTGAGAGGGCCCACAACCAACAAAATTAAAAAAAAAAAGCCTGTATAGAAACCACAAAATGACAGACTTGTCATTGAATCCAACATGATTTACAAAGAAAGCCATGAGTAAAGTCCAAAGAGGTAAAGGGTAAAAAAAACATGAGGGACCCAGCCTAAAATCAATGCACTTAAAATGGGCAAATCACGAAAACAGTGAAAGGAAGAAATAGAGAGGGAAAGAAAGCAAAAGAGCTCAAAATGAAAGTAAGTCGGGAACAAAAAAAGAGTGACGTGGCAAACAAAGAAGCAGGGAGCGTGGAATCACCTGGTGCCGAGAAATGCATGCGCTTTAATATTACTTGCGATTCTTGGCAGGTTTGGTTTTGGAACCCTCGACTTCGCACCAGCACAACTCTTCTTTCTCCAAGCCTACCCACTCTTTTCGATCGGCCTCGTTGGTGTTCTTGCGTGCAAGCGGTGCCACTTCTTTTGGGATTGCAACCAAAAGAAAAAATTGGGGTGGATGATGGGGATGGGAGACGCAGATGGGGTAAGTAGATGGACGTGTGAAAGGCGGTTTACTGCAACCAGGCTACACATTGCAATTCAAGTACACTGAGGACAGGCAACATAATTGCTGAGCAAAAGAGAAGAAAATGGCGGCAAGAAACACAAATGCAAAAGGAGGGAAGCAAAGACAGGGCAATTAAGGTACCCACAAACCAAGGAAAAAAATGACCTTTCAAATATCAAATCAGTTGAAAAAATAGTAAATCGACTGTTCTTCAAAACAAAACAACAATTTGAACCTTCAATAATCCACCAAATTACACACCCGGCCGAACAAAAAGGGGAATAAAAGTTAGAGATAGCAAGGCCAAAAAAGTGAACTCCATTACAGTGAAAGAGCTGATGCCAGTCGCTAGAAACGAAACAGTGGAGAGAAAATCCATAAAAAAAGCATGATTTAAGCACACGTGGAAGACAAAGGAACACAGCACGCGTTCGTTGGAGGAAGCCACAACGTGGAAGCATGAGGAGGCAGCTTTGGATCCAAAATTTATTGTATAGATAGATAGATAGATGATTGGCGGCGTCAAAACTAAATAACTCAAGCCAGTTGGTTCAGCTTAAAAGCTAATTCCAAAGTTAGCTCTAATTCCTAATTCAGATGAAACTATGTCAAACTATAAAGAGAAAAATTTTTTTAAAGAAAGTCTTGTTAAAATTCAAAGCTTTTATTAACATGGCAAGAGCACATCAATGTAGCAGTGAAAATTTCGAGATCAAAAGCCCATATATTTGCACAGAATAGAATCTTGTATCTTATTAAGAAAGCTTCTATTTCTTTTGAAAGAAAAAAAAATTATCTGTATGAGTGTTATACAGGGTACCAGATTTCATACCTAGTTCTGATGCAGCCATTCTTACATAAATTTCTTGTCCATTTTCTGTGAACTCTCTGATGTCAACCAGGTCAACAAACCAAAGCAAGCACCCACTTCCTCCATTTCTTATGTCTAAATTTGCATAAGCTGTACATGAGCAGTTCTTTTTGCAGAGATTCTTACATTCCTCGAGATTCACGCTGTATTTAAACCAGGACTGTCGCGAATCTGGCAACTTCACCCCAGAGTGCTTAAGAAATCCATCACCAGAGCAGTTTAATGGAGTCTTTCGGACACACCCATCTGACCAAAGTTCAGTGTCCCATTTTGTGGGAAATTTTGGTACAAATCCTTTCAAGCAACTACATTGTGGGAGCAGTTCTTTTTGCAGAGATTCTTACATTCCTCAAGATTCACGCTGTATTTAAACCAGGACTGTCATGAATCTGGCAACTTCACCCCAGAGTGCTTAAGAAATCCATCACTAGAGCAGTTTAATGGAGTCTTTCGGACACACCCGTCTGACCAAAGTTCAGTGTCCCATTTTGCGGGAAATTTTGGTACAAATCCTTTCAAGCAACTACATTGTGGGGTGTTACTTGCATTGCAGCTACCATATGAACCACAGAGTGCATAATTATCGCAGTTATCCACTTGAAGTGTAGAATAAATTTCCCAACCTTGTGTTTTCTCAATGCATTTTTTGTACTGCCAAGATCCATCATGAGTTAACTCCCACATTGAAAGAACTGAGCTATTACGAAGCTTGTAGCTGAAATATACCTCCTTCTCATTCAGCACAAAACCAACGATGTAAAAGGAACTTTGTTTTAGTTCAGGTGCGCCACTAAAACGCAAACCATTCCACGGACCACCTTGAAATCGCACAACTGTACCCTCTCTCAGTGTAAACTCTGGAAATCCACCGACCTCAGCCCCGTAGGTAAAATTACCATGAGAAGGATCATCAGGACTCTTCCAGGATTACATGTAACGATCCAGGCCGGTGATTAAGTTCCTTCCGAACTTCATTCCTGGTAGCAATGTATCACATGGATAATCAAAGCTCTGCCACAAGAAGTTTTCAGGATTGCTTTCATTCTCCTCTTTGACAATGAGGTTTCCTGAATTCAAGAGCTGTGCAACTGGCCCACGATCAGGCCTGGATGAGTTGGAGGACCAAACAGTGTTCCCATTATCATTTAGAAGGACTATAATCCCCTGGTTGGTAAGTTTTAGAACACCTGACAAATCCTCGAGGGGCGCTTCTCTGTTGGCTACCCATACAACAGTGTGTACAGATAGTTTCCCATACCATAGTCCCAAGAATCTCCTTGTGCTAGAACCTGGGCTAAAGAAACTGTAACATCCCAATTTCCATGTTACTCACTTATATCTTACACTTACTACCGGTTGGGCTGTCAGTGACGCTTATCAACTCCTATCACTTTAATAAGAATAATTAAATCATTTTCTCTAAATGTATATACATTCCCTTATATTGAAAGTAGTACTGTACAACTTTACTGAATACATAAAAGAACACAACATACCTTCGATATCCAATCTCAGGAAGGTAAGTCTCTTAGTTCAAATCAGTTATCTGTGGAGTGGAAAAATAAGGAGTGAGCGACAATGTGCTCAATAAAGAAGGCGTATGCTGCTTTATGAAATAAAAGCTATAAACTCAAAACCATTTAATTATCCTAACGATCAAACTCAATTGGGAAACAACAAATATAATTAACATGAAACAGGATTCACCAGATCCTTTCATAAATCATTTAATTGAGACTAGGCAATAACTTAAATCATGCAAAGAACACAAATCATCCGCTTTTGGGGTGCACCCGTAGGCCATCGCCCCTCACGGCTATCTCATCTAGATGTATGGCCATAATCTGTAGGGGGTCCTCGGGTCCACTTGCCAAGTGACCTCGAGACCGCTGAAGACTTGGCAGGTCCATCAGCCCTGTGACGCCCTAGGGTGCACTCGTTGGTTTATTTGACCCGAGCCATCGCCCTAGATGGTCACGCAAAGTATATGAGTGATAATGCATGAACTCATGGCCTAATGTCTCAAAATCAAGTTATCATATGTATCATTTCCATAAAATGATTTAGTTTCCAAAAGGGTTTATAACTAGTAAAACAACCCTCCATTTTCAATATTTTCTAGGAGAGAAAAAAAACACTTTTGGAGCTGGTTCGCCCACGGCTAGTTCGCCCAGGGTCAGCTCGCCCATTAGCCAATTCGCCCAAGGGACTACTCGCCCGAGAGTCTACTCGCCCAAGGGACTACTCGCCCAAAAATGCTTTATATTTTCTATTTACAAAACAATTCATTTTTCGTTGAGAAAATTTGGAAAAGTGAAACCTATTCACCATGGTCAGCTCGCCATTCGGCTCGCCCATGGTCAAGTCATCAGTGCGGTGAACTAGCATTCGTCCGCCACTTTTGCTTTTAAAAACAACAAATGAAACTGGCTCGCCCTCAGTGGCTCGCCCATAACTTTCTTAAACAAGGGGTCGCCCGCCCCAAAACACCATTAAAAAGGGTTCGCCCGACTATGGCTTACCGGATTTCTCTTTAAAACAAGGGCACTCGCCCAGTTCTCAAAACAGAGAGCTCGCCATTTGGCTCGCCCGAGTTTCTGCCTAGAACAAACTACTCGCTGCCTTAATCAATTCGCCCAACAAAAGAACTTATGGCGGCTTGTAGCTCGCCCGAAACTAAAACAGTTTATCAAACGATGCATGTCAGAAAATAAAACAATTTCTAATATTTTCTTAACATTTTTACTCCACAGGACATGCATTTGCATCACATACTACTTCCTTACCTGATTTCACGAAGTCTCGCTTCGCCCTGCTTCCTACTCGCCGATAGCAATTTCACTTTCCGGCTGCAAGTTAAAATATTAATTCCATTAATATTTTCTTTTCTTAGCAATTTATTTCTAAAACTATTTTCAACCACTTTGGCGAGGTAACAGCTCGCCATTCGCCCAACATATCTCGCAGTCCATTAGCGGCTTATTCATGGGAGTTCGCCCAACATAGGAGTTCAACTCGCCATGCTTATTACTTCAGTTCGCCACTCGTGGCTTTTCATTCATAATTGGGCTCGCCTATAAATTTGATAACTATTGGCTACCTCGCCCTCTTGCACAACACTTTGGCGAGTTCTTTATTACTTACTCGCCTCATTGGCGATCATTGGTTCTTGACCTTACTTTCACATTCTGATTATTCCATAGCTATTGGCGAACATGTTCTCGCCTAGCCATGCACTGCATTGTATTCGCCTCATCCTTTGGGCGAATACTCCTTGCTCGCCTATTGTTGTTCTTAATCATTTCCATCAAATTTCTTTATATATATTCAACAATATTTAACTACGACCAGGCTATATCTATGATTAAATATCAAGAGAACTATAAAACTATGAAACTCACCTTTACTAAGCGGCTCTTCCAACAACAGAACGCTTTCTTGCCTTTCTTAGTTTTATTTCTCTTGTTTCCTTAGCTCTTCAACACTTTAGAAGGGTTTGGCTAACTAAAAGATGACATTGCATGGCTCATTTATGAGAAAAACGAAGGAATGAAAGATGAATTTGCAGAGAAACGGAATGGGCGAGAATGATTCTGAGGGAAATGAAGTTGTTTCCATCAATTTCTCCTCAGGAACTCTCCTTATATAGCCCAATATAACCTGTTAAAACCGACCACCTGTTTCCTTATCCTGTTATCTGTTATCATTGCACGTCTTTCATGCAATTAAAACCATGAGAATTTGGTGACAAAAAGGAACGGCGGTAAGCTTCCCGTTGCAGTCCGTTTCTTCCTTACTTTTTGACAAATTTCCTCTTCCATTTATTGCTTATTCCCTTTTGTCAGGAGAGGCAATTGGCGAGAAGTACTTGCCGCCCCTTTCCTTAACTTTTCTCTCTTCTTTTTCTTCCCTTCTCTATGCCAAGGTCTCTTCCAGCCAACGTTGATTGGCTATCATCTCATTCATTTCTTTGTTTTGTCTTATATTCATTAATCCTTCATTTAATGCTTTCATACTATAATATCAAATTAATTCTCCTCTATTCTTTATACACCATATGTTCATTATAACATAAAATAAAAAGTGGAAATTCACATTTGATTATTCTTTAATTTCACTAAAAGAATTTATTTCCACTATCAATAATGTACACATACGGTATACAGTATAATAAAATTCGGATTTTACATTTCTCCCCACCTTAAGAAATTTGGTCCTCCAAATTTAACTTAGACCTGTCACCAAAAGAGCTCTGAATATTTCTCATGCATAAGGCTCTCTAACTCCCAAGTAGCCTCCTCCTCGTTATGATACTGCCAGAGCACTTTAACTAAACGGATCGTTTTAGATCGCAACACCTTATCTTTCCTATCCAGGATCCGCACCGGTTTCTCAACGTAACTCATATCCTCTCTGATCTCCAGTGGCTCATGTCGAATCACGTGAGAAGGGTCTGGATGATATTTTCTCAACATCGAGACATGGAACACATTATGCACCCCTGACAACTCTGGTGGTAGTGCTAACCGATATGCCACATCTCCCACGCGATCTAAGATCTCATAAGGCCCAATGTATCGAGGACTCAACTTTCCTCTCTTCCCGAATCTCATTATACCCTTAGACGGTGAAACTTTTAAAAACACATAATCACCCGCTACAAACTCCAATCGTCGGCGCCTAGTATCTGCATAACTCTTTTGCCTACTCTGAGCTGTTCTGAGCCTCTCACAGATCATCTGTACATCATGAGAAGCCTGCTCGACCAAATCGGGAGCTAACAGTTTACGGTCTCCAACTTCTTCCCATGCTATCGGGGATCTGCATCGTCTGCCATATAAAGCCTCATACGGTGCCATGCTGATACTCATATGAAAACTATTATTATAAGCAAACTCTGCCAGGGGTAAGTGATCGTCCCATGAGCCTCTAAAATCCAATGCACACGCTCTCAACATATCCTCGAGCGTCTGTATAGTACGCTCGGACTGTCCATCAGTCTGAGGGTGAAAAGCGGTTCTAAAACTCAACTGGGATCCCATAGCCTCCTGAAATCTCTCCCAGAAATGAGAGGTGAAGCGGGAGTCCCTGTCAGAGGTAATACTCACTGGAACACCATGTAACTTCACTATCTCCCTGACATACAACTCGGCCAAGGCACTAACTGAATCTGTGGATCTCATGACTAAGAAATGAGCAGACTTAGTCAATCTGTCGACTATCACCCAAATAGCATCGTACCCCTTCCGAGTCCGTGGTAATCCCATAATAAAGTCCATAGTAACATGCTCTCATTTCCACATAGGAATCGATAATGGTCGAAGCATACCTGCCGGCTTCTGATGCTCAATCTTAATCTGTTGGCATGTTAGACATCTAGCAACAAATTCAACAATGTCTTTCTTCATCTTAGGCCACCAATACACTTTCCGGAGATTCTGGTACATCTTAGTACTACCCGGATGTAACGTGTATCTAGAGGTATGGGCCTCTGATAAAATCAAGTCTCTAAGCTGTCGATCACTGGGAACACATATCCGACCTCTAAACCTCAGTATCCCATCGGTGCCAATTTCAAAGTCTAACATAACTCCCATCTGAATCTGACTGGCAATCTCAATGCAATAATCATCCTTCCTCTGATCTTCCCTGATTCGGTCCATCAAATCCGGCTCTATACGAAAACTAGTCGTAAACCCATACTGGTCAGAGGAAACAACCATTAGATTGAGGTTAGAGAATTGCTCTATCAACTCATGCTCCCTGATCATCATGTATGATACCATGCCAACATGCTTACGGCTCAGTGCATCAGCCACTACATTAGCTTTACCTGGGTGATACAAAATCTCACAATCATAGTCCTTTAGTAGTTCCATCCACCGTCGCTGTCTTAAATTCAACTCTCGTTGGGAGAATATATATTTCAGACTCTTATGATCTGTATATATCTGAAATTTCTCCCCATACAAGTAATGTCGCCATATCTTTAGTGCAAACACTACCGCGGCTAACTCCAAGTCATGTGTCGGGTAATTCCTCTCATGATCCTTCAACTGTCGAGAACCATAGGCTATAACCCGACCATGCTGCATGAACACACACCCCAAACCTTGAGCGGATGCATCAGTATATACCATAAATCCACCTGATCCGCTAGGAAGGGCTAATACGGGGGCACTAGTCAATCTCTTCTTAAGTTCACCAAACCTACGCTCACACGCATCATTCCACTCAAACTTTACATCCTTACGTGTGAGTCGTGTCAATGGAGCAGCAAGTCTAGAAAATCCCTCCACAAATCTGCGATAGTACCCGGCAAGACCCAAGAAAATTCGTATCTCGGTAACCGTGTTAGGCCTCTTCCACTGAACAATGGCCTCTATCTTGGACGGATCAACTGATACCCCGTCTCTCGACACTACATGTCCGAGAAATATAATATGGTCAAGCCAGAACTCGCACTTACTAAGCTTAGCATACAACTTTCGCTCTCTAAGGGTCTGTAGAACAATCTGCAAATGCTGCTCATGCTCCTCTGAAGTCTTAGAGTAAATCAGTATGTCATCAATAAATACTATGACAAACTTGTCCAAAAATGAATGAAATACCTCATTCATCAAACTCATAAAAGCTGCAGGGGCATTTGTCAGTCCAAAAGGCATCACTAGGAACTCATAGTGACCATAGCGAGTCCGAAAGGCTGTCTTATGCACATCCGACTCCTTAATCTTTAACTGGTGATAGCCTGATCGAAGGTCTATCTTGGAAAACACCTGTGCACCCCTGAGCTGATCAAACAAATCGTCAATCCGAGGTAGTGGATACTTATTCTTAACGGTAGCCCGATTCAACATTCGATAATCAATACACAACCGGAGGCTACCATCCTTCTTCCGAACAAATAATACTGGAGCTCCCCACGGTGATACACTGGGACGTATAAATCCCTTATCTAATAACTCTTGGAGCTGCTTCTTGAGCTCATCCAACTCTGTCAGTGCCATCCTATATGGGGGTCTAGAAATCGGCTCCGTACCGGGTACCAACTCGATCATAAACTCCGTCTCTCGATCGGGTGGTAACCCTGGCAAATCCTCTGGAAATACATCCGAGAAGTCCTTAACCACAGGAATCTCTTGGATCTTTGGATGCTTCCTCTCAACATCCTCCACACTAGCAATATATCCTTCATACACATTCATACACAACCACAATTTCAGTACACATGTCATCTCACAACATAAATTCACATACTTTTATTAATTTACAATAACTTTACAATGTACTTTTCGGGATAAGAGAAGGTAATAAACTTAGTATTACAGTCCAAACTAATATGATTTGCAGCTAACCAATCCATACCTAAAATGACATCAAAATCATATATATCCAACAAAATTAGGTTAGCTGTCACAACCTTCTCTCCTATAGTCAACTTACAATTCCTATATATAATATCTGTCATCTGGAAATCATTAAAAGGAGTTTTCACTCGCAAGGTATACCCTAACAACTCCGGCTCTACTGGGGTCCTGTTAGCATATGCAGGTGATAAGAATGAATGGGTAGAACCCGGGTCAATTAAGGCAATTACTGGAATATCAAAAAGATAAACCTTACCTTTGATCACATCTATAGAGGCGTCGGCAGTCTCCTGATCTAATGCGTACACCCGACCCTAAGTTACAACCTTCTTACCCTTCTCTGCGGCTGTCGCCTGCCTAGGCTGTGAGGGTGTCGCTTTCTCTGGTTCACTCTGAGCTGCCGGGGCCTCTATCTGAGGTAATGCAGGAGATCTAGTAGAAGCAGTTGACTCTCTGGACATCGGGCAATTCTTGATAAAGTGCCCCGTCTGTCCACATCTAAAACATACCCCAGTCATTACAGGACAAGGGCGCGACCCATGCGACCTTCCACAATGTCTACATAAGGGCGCAACACTTCTCTGAGTGGTAGTGGGGCCACTAGCAGGGGTAGAAACTGCTGGTCTATCAAATCTGCCCTCTGAAATCTGTATGCCCGAAGATCTGGTCTTCTTAAACTGCTCTCTACCTGGTCTATCCTCCATAAACCTCTTAGCCTTTCCTTTTGTTTTGCCTTTACTCTTGCTACTGAAATCGGGCTGGAACTGCTCATAGTCCCTTTCACATAGCTGAGCCCGTTGAACTATCTCATCATAGGTCTGTTTAACAAATGGGGCTAGCTTTACTCTGATGGATGGCCTCAAACCCGCTCTAAATCTCGAAATCTTATACCGGGTATTTGCACTAGTCTGTGGATCAAAACGGCTCAAGGTAGTTGTAGACACCTAATTTTGTCCGAACAATTTTTTTTTATATATATAATCAAAAAATCAAAAATCAAAAAAAAAATAATGATAAAAAGAAACAAGTCAATTTTGGTCAAATCTCATGTGAAGCACATGCAAAATTCACATCTTCAAGAGTTGACTAAAGTTGATATTGTTGCCAAAAATAAAAGAAAAAATAATCAGCCATTAAATCAATGAATAAATCAACAAAAGGAAGGAAATTGGTTGAAATTAAATCTGAAAATTCATTGCCAAAAAAAATAATAAAAAGGAAATAAATTAAAAAAAAAAGGAGAAAGTCAAATAAAATAAATGAAAAATCCCATAATCATGGGATCAATTATAAATTTTTTATTTCTTTCCATGAAATTTTGACAAGGATAAAAGGAGAAAACCCTAGAGGGGAAAGGGGAGCAGTCTTTTTCTAAGACTTTGAGAAGCTTATTACCGCCTCTTAGCAACACACCATACGGTCGATCCAAATTCTCTGCATCGCCGTCGCCAACTGCTTATGCACTGCTGTACCATTCTTGCTGTTGAGTGAAAATTGCTGTGAAGGAAAACGGCTCGGGAAAAAAATTAGAGGAAAGGTTCGTACATCTTTTCTTTACATTCTAATAGGATAATTCTTTGATTTTATTTACTTTGGATGCTTTGAATATTTGATCAAATGTATACTATTTACACGTGTATTTACCCTTTGCTATAAGTTTGACTAGTCCATTTTTGTTAGCTATGAAAATTGATTGGCTTTAGATTGTTTGTACGTGTCATCATATGTTTCTTGTTCTTGCATGCCTTTTATAAATATATATATGTATGTATATATTCGGTACGATCTTTCTTTTTATATATTTATATTGAGTTTTGTTTGCTACTCGAAGAATAATGGTCTATTTATGATTTTATTTGTTTGTAATGAGTTTTATTTGAATAGAACAAAGTTCTGTTTATATATGGGCTTATTTATTTGGAAAAGGCGTTGGTAGTAGTTTGAATAAGAATGAAGATATACACTTTTTATAAGGTAAATAAAAAAAAATCAAATATCATAACATAAATGTGTAAATTAAAATTTTCTTTATGAATCAAGCAACAAATATAAGATTCTTAATTTAAAAATACCTATCCTACGACGGAATTCTAAAGGGACTGCGCTTGAGTAGTACTTTTAGATGTCTTGAGGTGAGGAGAGTTCTTTTAAATCTTGCCAGCTTGATGGAAGATTTATAGGACATTTCCAAGATTTAATAAATTAAATTATAAAAATAAAAATTAAATTAGATTAGATTAAAAAATAGTTAATTAAAATTAAGTTTATTATAATAAAGAATAAAGATCAAATAAATAAATTGGAATTAAAATTAGAAAATAATTAAAAATAAATAGAAATTAAATTACATTAAATATTTTAATAAATGTGAATTATTCCGAGGATGGAATTTAAAGGGAATTGCGCTTGAGTAATTTCTTTAAAAATTCCTAAGGTGAGAAAGTTTCTTTAAGGTCTTACCAGCTTGATAGAAGGTCTTTAAGAAAATATTCAATATCAAATAATTCATTTTTATTTAAAGATATAAAAATACATGAAATAATAATTTATATAAAGAAATAATAACAATAGAATAAAATAGGATAAAATAATAAATATAAATTGGATAGAAGTCAAAATAGGGTTTGCATAAAATATTTAAACAATCTGACGACGGAGCCTCTTCAAGAAAGGCGATTGGTCCTACTTGAATACTCTTGAGGTGAGAATAACTTTTAAGTTGTCCAACCAGCTTGATGGAGGAGACTTAAAAGATTTTTCAATATTTAATTATATCGAAATTAAAGTAAAAAGGCAAAATTAGGATAACCTTAGATTATTTGGTACCATTTTAGGATGGGCGTTGTGAGGGTGCTAATCCTTCCTCACACGTAACCGTACTCCCGAACTTAGAACTCTTAACGCAGACCAAGCCTTATCCTTAGTTTGAATAGGTGACCAATCACACCTAGGTTAGAATGGTTGGTGGCGACTCCATAGTTTTGTGTCTAGCTATTAGGTTTCCCCCGAAACTTAATACGTTATGACAGTTTGGCGACTCCACTGGGGATATTAGAGAGTCAGGCCATTAGGTAGTTTAAGGTTATTAAGATTTTGCCTAAAACTTTAAATTTCATAATGCACACACTTAACATTCATGTGCATGCATTAGCCCTCGACCTGGGCTTATCCTTCATAGGAGGGAGTATAGTACCTTTGCCTTCGTGAGGTGATAACCTCCACACAGGCCAGTGAAATACTCCCACTCAAATTGAACCTTTCCGTTTGTAACCTATAATGGGTGAGGATTGGGTGCCTTACTAGTCTTGGGTGGACGATAGTAAGGAACAATTTGGGAACCTTTAGCCCTTTTATCTAAAGCCACGCATATAGTGAAATTAAGAAGACCAACTGTAAGATAGAGCCATATCAACCCAAGCTATAGAAAATGCTCATTACTTAGGACACATGTTTGATCAAGTTTATACATGAGACACTAAGAGGGTACCATGGGTTCACCAAAACATTTACATGCATCACTCATCCATTATTGTTACATGGCAACCTTTTACCATACCATTCCATTCATACACATGTAGCATCATCTCATTTTGTTCATCTTCAATCATTGTTTTTGAACAAAATATTTTTAAACTTTTTTAAGCATCACCACACAAAAAATGATTAACTCTTAATTGTGGTAATAAAGGTTCAAGGATAGCCTGACCAAAAGTCCATTCACATCATACTCATTATCAAGCTAGGATTATGGAAGAAGAACAAAACATTCGCATGTAGAAGATGGAAAAAGCTCAAGAGGATATAAGGGGGCAATTGGCCCAAATCACTGAGTTGTTGAAAAACTTAAGTAAGGGAAAGGGAGTAATAGAATAAGTTGTAGTTCAAAAAGAGATTTGTCTTATTGGGGCATGAAGGGGTCGGGTTCTAGCCATGCGATTTTGAGGATTTATAAATTCTATTTTTTGCTTTCTTTTATTTCTTTAAGTAATGCAAGACAGTTTTTGAAAACGCTAAGCACAAGATAAAGTTTTATGTATGGGCCAACTTTTATTTACTTCCCTTTCAATAAAGTGACTAGTGTGATGCACTGTCAATTTCTCATTCCATTCATTTGCCATTTCTCAACATACTCACCATATCTTTCACTCACAAGTATCCAAATAATGAACATGATGATAATGATGTCAATAGATCTGGGATTCAATTTTGAAAGAACCACTATTGTTGATGAATTAATAGTATGCCAATGTTGCGAAAGCAAGAAAATGAAGGAAAGGTTGCTCACCATCCGCATTTGATAGACAGTACGAGAAAGGTGAATCTCTTACAGAAGCTTCCAACAAGTTTGTCATTGTTCAATAAATGATCTTTAATGAGAGCACTTGCATTTGAAATGATAAATGGCCTTCTTTCACTATCCTTCAAGCATGAGTAAAATTATCCTTTGATTACCCTTTTGAGCCTATTATATTTTTGTAATATAACCCACCAAGGATCACCCTCCACATTGGGGGCAAGGAAGATGAAATAAAGAAATTTTAAGGGCAAAAATGAAGGTGTTCATGATGAATCAAGGGGCAAAAAAAAAAAGAAAAATAGCCCAATTTGTGAAAAAAAAAAAGAGGAAGAAGAGAAAAAAAGGGTTTCTATTCAAAAACCCCAAAAAAAGCAAGAAGGGGCAAAATGCCTGAATGTTTTACTTGATAAAGAAAGTGATCCCTTGGTTTATAAACCTTGAAACACATTTTGGGCCTACTATATCCTTTTCTTTCATAAACCCTCACCCGAGCCTACATTACGTGCCTTTAAAAGCCCATTTTGATCAAATGTAAATGCTTGAATTGAAGAATCATGCGTTGAATGAGAACATACTTGTACAATGAGATAATGATCCTTTGAAGGAAGTAGATCAAGTTGAATGAAGAAAACATGAGCTTTAGAAGATATCTTGGATCGAAATCAAGAACGCCTATTAGGGGCATGAATTTGGATTGAGCACTGAAGGTTGAAGTTTGTCAAAGCCAATGAAGTTGAAGATGAAGAAGAAAAAAGAAAAAAGAAAAAAAATATGAAAAAAAGAGAAAAAAGAAAAAAGAAAAAAAAAAGAAAAAAAGGAAAAAAGAAAAAAAAGAAAAAAGAAAAAGGAGGATTCAAATTGAAAACTCGAAAAGGGCAGTTTGAATCAGTTGAGGGGGGCACCTAAGTTGAAAACCGAAAAACGCGACTTAGGAAAATATCAACATCAAAAAGTTTTGATACGAGGGCAAGATTGGCAGACACTACATGAAAGAACATATCAACCTAAGAGTGGGCTTTTGGAAAAGAATTTTAGATTGACTTGATTGAAATTGTCAGAATGTTCATGGATACTAAAAACCTTATTCCAAACAGATTGTCCCCTTGGTTTTTTTTTTTTGGATTTCATGTTCCTTTTCTAAGAATGAATATCTATACCTCTCATGATCATTTATTCCACCCCTATAATAAATCGAGAAGATGTATGAGTGCATTACATTGGTGGTCAAGTTGAAAGGAAAATAAATAAATGTTGGTAACCTTTTTTGGGTAAATTTTTTGAAAAAAAATTTCTTTTGAGAAATCTTGCATTACTAAGAGAGAGAAGAAAACAAATGTGAATGATGAATATACAAATCTGAAAACATGATGGCTAGTCTTCAGGCATAACTGGGCTAGGACTCAATAAAAGATGGGATGTTAAATGAAAGGAGATTTAAAGAATTCAACAGATATGTGGGACTTGAGAAAGGCAAGATGAGCTTGAGAATCTTGTTACCACAATTGAGAATGCATTTGCATACATTCATGGAATAATTCAGGAAGCATGACATTGACATGTGCATAACATTCATGGCATTCATTATATTCATGACATGCATGACATTTCACTAGTGCATTTTGGACATTGAACTATATGTTAAGACATTAGGATAAGAAGTTTTGAATGATTAGAATTTTGAGGAAAAGAGAAAATATAAGAGATGGTAATTTGAAAAAAATGATGAGGTATGAGAAGATGATGAAAAAAATACTTTTTGAAAAAACCTTAGATAAGAGTAAAGTCCAGTTTAGCTGGCACCTTAAAAAAGAATAAAGCCTAATATTGTTGGCATCAAAATGAAAGTTAAGCCTAGTCAAACCATGTTAACTGGTATCCTGAAATGAAATTTTTATGTTAAAAGTCTCAATGCCTCTGGTGAGAGGAGCATAAGGTTATTTTTTCAAAGTTCCAATGCCTCTGGTGAGAGGAGCACATGGTTATTTTTCAAAAGTCTCAATGCCTCTGGTGAGAGGAGCACATGGTTATTTTTCAAAAGTCTCAATGCCTCTGGTGAGAGGAGCACAAGGTTATTTTTCAAAGTTCCAATGCCTCTGGTGAGAGGAGCACATGGTTATCTTTCAAAAGTCTCAATGCCTCTGGTGAGAGGAGCACATGGTTATTTTTCAAAAGTCTCAATGCCTCTGGTGAGAGGAGCACAAGGTTAGTTTTCAAAAGTTCCAAAGCCTCTGGTGAGAGGAGCACATGGTTATTTTTCAAAAGTCTCAATGCCTCTGGTGAGAGGAGCACAAGGTTAGTTTTCAAAAGTTCCAATGCCTCTGGTGAGAGGAGCACAAGACTATTTTTCAAAGTTCCAATGCCTCTGGTGAGAGGAGCACATGGTTATTTTTCAAAAGTCTCAATGCCTCTGGTGAGAGGAGCACATGGTTATTTTTCAAAAGTCTCAATGCCTCTGGTGAGAGGAGCACAAGGTTATTTTTCAAAGTTCCAATGCCTCTGGTGAGAGGAGCACATGGTTATTTTTCAAAAGTCTCAATGCCTCTGGTGAGAGGAGCACATGGTTATTTTTCAAAAGTCTCAATGCCTCTAGTGAGAGGAGCACAAGGTTAGTTTTCAAAAGTTCCAAAGCCTCTGGTGAGAGGAGCACATGGTTATTTTTCAAAAGTCTCAATGCCTCTGGTGAGAGGAGCACAAGGTTAGTTTTCAAAAGTTCCAATGCCTCTGGTGAGAGGAGCACAAGACTATTTTTCAAAGTTCCAATGCCTCTGGTGAGAGGAGCACAAAGTTATTTTTCAAAGTTCCAATGCCTCTGGTGAGAGGAGCACAAGGTTATTTTTCAAAGTTCCAATGCCTCTGGTGAGAGGAGCACATGGTTATTTTTCAAAAGTCTCAATGCCTCTGGTGAGAGGAGCACATGGTTATTTTTCAAAAGTCTCAATGCCTCTGGTGAGAGGAGCACAAGGTTATTTTTCAAAGTTCCAATGCCTCTGGTGAGAGGAGCACAAGGTTATTTTTTGAAGTTCCAATGCCTCTGGTGAGAGGAGCACAAGATTATTTTTCAAAGTCTCATAGCCTTTGGTGAGAGGAGCTTTTATTTCATGATCATTTTTCATTTCCTTGGTCTTATGATAGGAAAGACTAGGAATTTCATTTCACAGTCCTTAGTCTTATGTAAGAGAGACTAGGAAAACTTCATTTTTTGCATTTCTTCAGTCTTATGATAGGAGAGACTAGGAGTTTCACTTTGCATTCCTTAATCTTATGGTAGAAAAGATTTGGAAAATTCATGTTTGTATTCTTTAGTCTTATGATAGGAGAGACTAAATGTAACGACCGAAATTAAAAAATTTCGAATCAAATTTTTCTTTTTTCTCCTATCTCATTCAGTTATTCGATGTCGATTGGTTTGCATTCGGTGTCGATGTAAGTTCGATTCTATAACAAAACTAAGATATAATATTTATAATTCTATTTATAACAATTCAATATAAATTTACATCCCACTAGATCATTTATATTTTTTTTTTCGATTGAACACTACACTGATTTCATTCCACTTACAAATATGTCTGCTGTGCATTTATTAGTCTGAATATAAATATAAATTTTCACATGTACCTGTACTCCTGACATATCACTTTTAGTGATCTCTTCCACTACCTTGTAACTTCTGTAACCACATGCACGGATGAACTATCTGGGATGGTGAGAAGGGGGGTGAGCTTTGGGGAAAGCCCAGTAAGAAAAAGCATATAAAAGAGTGGTACTATGCCACTATATGCAGTAAAAATCATAACTTTAAATTTTATAAACAAAATAATGCATATGGGTGCATGTAAACATTTATTGAAAACTCTTTTAAAACATATACTGTTCATATAAATATTCACTGTTCAAATCATTTAAAATCAATCTATCTTTAATTCAATCACTGTTCGTATACTGTTCATATATTCTTTCACGGTTCACTTTTCAAATCATTTCAATCAAATCTGTCATCTGTCTGTAAATCAATCATTTCATATACTGTGTAAAACAATAGAGTGTGAGCATCCAAGAACCCATACACGAACTATATCCCTACAGGGACCTGTATAGGATTAGGCGTACCCACGTGGGGCCAGGCATCCAGCCCTAAGCCGTTCCTACCTGTAACAATGGCCATTGTCGAAGATCTACAGTGTACACTCGTCAGTGACAACTGTGATTGGATAAAGGGGAAGGTACTGGGGACTTAGCTACGGTCTCCCAGCCCTAATCATCAATCTGTATGCATGAATCCACAAGGAGCTAACACTCTTATAAAATCATTTTCATATATCTTAAAATCACATTAAATCAATTTTCATGTAAACTATTTCAATCGATTTCTATTCATGTAAACAAATCAACACTTTATATATTCTAAATAAATCTCATAAAACTAATAAAACATATTATCATCATTTCACATATTCAAATATTCAAACTATATAAAAATACTATTTATTTAAGATAATGAGCATGTAAATAATTAAGGGAAATTTTCTATAATTTTCGGTAACCTTTTGGTAAATTTCTATTCTAACCCCTTTTTATAAATTTCGATATATAATTTCTGAATCACCCAAATTTCCCACATGCATGCACAGTATTTCCTACACTACTTCCATATACCATTCCTTACCTCTACTTCTATGCAGTGTAAAATCCACACCTCCGATTATGCCTCTTTATCTCTCATACTTCATACTGCACAATAATTCTAAATTATATTCAAACTTCCATATTATGATTCAAATAAATATTCAATCAATTCTATATTCTATTTATCATTCTCAACATTTAATTTATTTTATTTCCTACTAAACACCAAAAAATATAATTTCAAATAAATTCCATTCCTCCTTAATTTTCATGTCACCCATAATTTCAATTTCTATTTAAAAATCCCATATATAACTATAGTGAATATTTCTATAAATTTCTATTTTCCCTTTTTTGCAAAGCTCAACAATTATTTATTTAATTTCCATAATTAACATATATAATATTTCACTCCAATCTTTATTCTTCTCCTTACATTACATTAGTCTTATTTCTATTTAACTTCCCAATTTATCTTTTTATATAACATTCCTACTATCATTTATTATGATATTATCCCAATATCATCATTCTCTTTGCCATGGCCAAATGGCCTAATGTAACATTATTTTTATCATTTTCCATTCCTTGTTCAATTTTAATACTTTAACAATCTTTATTCATTATGTACTCTCATCTTATACTATACTGACATCAAAATTTCATTCAACACCATGAATTTCATGCCATGGCCGTGAGCTTCAATCACCACCTTCTTATGGTTTTTCTTTCTTTAATCATTTCTAACTTCATGAACTTATTTTACTCATCCAAAAATTCTATCAAACAACTTCAATTAAATAAAATTCCATCGCCACTACTCAGCCCACAACATGGCTGCATAACACCCTTTTCACGCCACTGCATTTTACCCTTAACCGTGAGCTTCCATTAGGCATATCCTTATAGTTTTCATTCTCTAATCCGTTCTAGTTTCATAACCCCTTTTATTCATTGAAGTATTTAATCAAACATATTTAAATTCATCAAAATTCACCACCAACGTCGACCACTGTTTTGGCCGTGGGGTATCCATGCTCACGCCGCTTGCTGTTTTGCAAGTTTTCACTTCAGCCATGTCCCCAAACAGCTTTCATTCATCAATTTTTTTCTACTTATTTCAACCAATCTTAAATCAAATTCAACATAATTTCTTTAATTTCCTCTCCTAACCAAACAAATCATACATCACTACCATTCATTTTACTTAAATCCAAGGTCACAAACATCATCTATTCACCTAATACAAGCATATACAGTAAGTAGGATTACATGGGATCATAATCTTCTTCCTTACCTTACTCAAATCGAAATATTCAAGGGTCCAAACCAGTGCTGTTTCCTCCTCGTCAACCCCTCCTTTTCTGCTTCTAAGGTGGTCTTGAGGTGGAGAAGAGGTTTAGTGAAGAAAATTGAATGCTTGGGTGAAGAGAAGATGAGATTTGGCAAGCAAACGTGAAAGATTGTAAGGAAGAATTGAAGCAGAAACGTGCAACAATAACAGGGAAGTCGGTGCAGCCAAAAAAATCAGGGGAGGGAGTCGGTTGATGACAATTGACTGATTTTTTTTTTGTCTTATTTTGTCCTATTTTATTAATACTTAAGCCAATGAAATTTTACCACCTAGATAGCCAATAAATTTTCCTATCTTTTCTTTACTTTTCTTTTCCTTTTCTGTGTTAATCGGGTCTGCATAGCAGACCTCCTTAAATCATACAGCAGCAAGCTTCCACGAGAAGCTTGCTGCGATTTCTCCTTCTTTTTTTTTTTTTCGTTTACTTATTTATTTATACATAATATCAATATATCATGAATATATATTCTATTAATTATTATAGATATATATGTTTTCCATTCGATTGGTTCTCAAACTTAATTTATTTTTCTTTTTATTAATTATCACAATATACTACAGTTAAATTCTATTCTCTTTTCTTAATTTACTCCATTAATATTATGAAATTATTTAAATATGATCAATTTACCATTCTTGAATTTCATTTTTGAATTTGTTTCTTGTTTTCCAAAGCACGCTCAAACGAGGTGATTTTGAGACGCAGATTTTTGATATATTCACATTTCACCTCAAATATTATAATTTTAGGGTCTCACTTCGATCTGGACAGAAAAGTCCTGGTGGGGCCCTCACCGAGTACCTCTCTGAACCATATCGAACAGACCCTTTATTAAGTATTTTTCATAATTAATTTTTTTTTTTAAATTTATACATTGAAGTTTGTATCGAATATAGGAAAATTGGGGTTATCACATCCTCCCCACCTTTAAAGGATTTGGTCCTCCAAATTCGACGCTTGTATCGCAATGACTTCAATACCTTAAGACTTGTCCATTTCAATATTTACCTTTATCAGTCACTAATTTCACTCATTCATATTAAGATTCTCACATCAAATGTACATCACTTACCAATAATCCTCTTACCCTTATTAATTCATATCAATTTCCACATCAATCATATTCTATAAGATCATTCGATCATCTTCGATTGACCATAATGTTATTAATCGTTTTCGATCCTTTAATACCTATCGCATTCATTTATATTTGTACTCCTAGATAACCTCTATATCATTCATTAACAATTCTCATTTTTATTTGTACCACTCATCTCCAATATAATTGTTCTATCATCTCCAATTACTTGAAAACCATCAATCACTTTCAATTACTCTTATTCAATCTGATTCCATTTGTTAACATTAATTATTTCTAATCATTCAACACTTATCTCCGTAATATTTCCATATAATATCTGTATCATTCACTAATAATTCTCATTCCTACTTACATCATTCATCTCCACTACGCTCACTTTATCATCTCCAATTACACAAGAATTATCAATTACTTTCGATCATTCTCACTCAATCTGATTCCGTTAATCAATCTCAATCATCCAGTACTCATTTGCATAAAACTTCCTTGCAACATCAATAACTATCATTCTTGTTCTCTATCTACCATCGATATTCCTCTAACGATCAACATTTCACTACATTTTCTAGCCACTTTTCACAATTTATATTCAAACAATGCACAGCAGAGTGGGATGTAAATCAATTTTAACTTACTTACACCGACACGTACTAGGCAAACCTTGCTCTGATACCACTTTTGTAACGACCGAAATTAAAAAATTTCGAATCAAATTTTTCTTTTTTCTCCTATCTCATTCAGTTATTCGATGTCGATTGGTTTGCATTCGGTGTCGATGTAAGTTCGATTCTATAGCAAAACTAAGATATAATATTTATAATTCTATTTATAACAATTCAATATAAATTTACATCCCACTAGATCATTTATATTTTTTTTTTCGATTGAACACTACACTGATTTCATTCCACTTACAAATATGTCTGCTGTGCATTTATTAGTCTGAATATAAATATAAATTTTCACATGTACCTGTACTCCTGACATATCACTTTTAGTGATCTCTTCCACTACCTTGTAACTTCTGTAACCACATGCACGGATGAACTATCTGGGATGGTGAGAAGGGGGGTGAGCTTTGGGGAAAGCCCAGTAAGAAAAAGCATATAAAAGAGTGGTACTATGCCACTATATGCAGTAAAAATCATAACTTTAAATTTTATAAACAAAATAATGCATATGGGTGCATGTAAACATTTATTGAAAACTCTTTTAAAACATATACTGTTCATATAAATATTCACTGTTCAAATCATTTAAAATCAATCTATCTTTAATTCAATCACTGTTCGTATACTGTTCATATATTCTTTCACGGTTCACTTTTCAAATCATTTCAATCAAATCTGTCATCTGTCTGTAAATCAATCATTTCATATACTGTGTAAAACAATAGAGTGTGAGCATCCAAGAACCCATACACGAACTATATCCCTACAGGGACCTGTATAGGATTAGGCGTACCCACGTGGGGCCAGGCATCCAGCCCTAAGCCGTTCCTACCTGTAACAATGGCCATTGTCGAAGATCTACAGTGTACACTCGTCAGTGACAACTGTGATCGGATAAAGGGGAAGGTACTGGGGACTTAGCTACGGTCTCCCAGCCCTAATCATCAATCTGTATGCATGAATCCACAAGGAGCTAACACTCTTATAAAATCATTTTCATATATCTTAAAATCACATTAAATCAATTTTCATGTAAACTATTTCAATCGATTTCTATTCATGTAAACAAATCAACACTTTATATATTCTAAATAAATCTCATAAAACTAATAAAACATATTATCATCATTTCACATATTCAAATATTCAAACTATATAAAAATACTATTTATTTAAGATAATGAGCATGTAAATAATTAAGGGAAATTTTCTATAATTTTCGGTAACCTTTTGGTAAATTTCTATTCTAACCCCTTTTTATAAATTTCGATATATAATTTCTAAATCACCCAAATTTCCCACATGCATGCACAGTATTTCCTACACTACTTCCATATACCATTCCTTACCTCTACTTCTATGCAGTGTAAAATCCACACTCCGATTATGCCTCTTTATCTCTCATACTTCATACTGCACAATAATTCTAAATTATATTCAAACTTCCATATTATGATTCAAATAAATATTCAATCAATTCTATATTCTATTTATCATTCTCAACATTTAATTTATTTTATTTCCTACTAAACACCAAAAATATAATTTCAAATAAATTCCATTCCTCCTTAATTTTCATGTCACCCATAATTTCAATTTCTATTTAAAAATCCCATATATAACTATAGTGAATATTTCTATAAATTTCTATTTTCCCTTTTTTGCAAAGCTCAACAATTATTTATTTAATTTCCATAATTAACATATATAATATTTCACTCCAATATTTATTCTTCTCCTTACATTACATTAGTCTTATTTCTATTTAACTTCCCAATTTATCTTTTTATATAACATTCCTACTATCATTTATTATGATATTATCCCAATATCATCATTCTCTTTGCCATGGCCAAATGGCCTAATGTAACATTATTTTTATCATTTTCCATTCCTTGTTCAATTTTAATACTTTAACAATCTTTATTCATTATGTACTCTCATCTTATACTATACTGACATCAAAATTTCATTCAACACCATGAATTTCATGCCATGGCCGTGAGCTTCAATCACCACCTTCTTATGGTTTTTCTTTCTTTAATCATTTCTAACTTCATGAACTTATTTTACTCATCCAAAAATTCTATCAAACAACTTCAATTAAATAAAATTCCATCGCCACTACTCAGCCCACAACATGGCTGCATAACACCCTTTTCACGCCACTGCATTTTACCCTTAACCGTGAGCTTCCATTAGGCATATCCTTATAGTTTTCATTCTCTAATCCGTTCTAGTTTCATAACCCCTTTTATTCATTGAAGTATTTAATCAAACATATTTAAATTCATCAAAATTCACCACCAACGTCGACCACTGTTTTGGCCGTGGGGTATCCATGCTCACGCCGCTTGCTGTTTTGCAAGTTTTCACTTCAGCCATGTCCCCAAACAGCTTTCATTCATCAATTTTTTCTACTTATTTCAACCAATCTTAAATCAAATTCAACATAATTTCTTTAATTTCCTCTCCTAACCAAACAAATCATACATCACTACCATTCATTTTACTTAAATCCAAGGTCACAAACATCATCTATTCACCTAATACAAGCATATACAGTAAGTAGGATTACATGGGATCATAATCTTCTTCCTTACCTTACTCAAATCGAAATATTCAGGGGTCCAAACCAGTGCTGTTTCCTCCTCGTCAACCCCTCCTTTTCTGCTTCTAAGGTGGTCTTGAGGTGGAGAAGAGGTTTAGTGAAGAAAATTGAATGCTTGGGTGAAGAGAAGATGAGATTTGGCAAGCAAACGTGAAAGATTGTAAGGAAGAATTGAAGCAGAAACGTGCAACAATAACAGGGAAGTCGGTGCAGCCAAAAAAATCAGGGGAGGGAGTCGGTTGTTGATGACAATTGACTGATTTTTTTTTTTTGTCTTATTTTGTCCTATTTTATTAATACTTA
The DNA here is from genome assembly GCA_031772115.1 of Heritiera littoralis. Classification (NCBI taxonomy): domain Eukaryota; kingdom Viridiplantae; phylum Streptophyta; class Magnoliopsida; order Malvales; family Malvaceae; genus Heritiera; species Heritiera littoralis. Next base: position 1,520,626 of record JAPDPK010000065.1, read on the forward strand.
AGCCAATGAAATTTTACCACCTAGATAGCCAATAAATTTTCCTATCTTTTCTTTACTTTTCTTTTCCTTTTCTGTGTTAATCGGGTCTGCATAGCAGACCTCCTTAAATCATACAGCAGCAAGCTTCCACGAGAAGCTTGCTGCGATTTCTCCTTCTTTTTTTTTTTTTCGTTTACTTATTTATTTATACATAATATCAATATATCATGAATATATATTCTATTAATTATTATAGATATATATGTTTTCCATTCGATTGGTTCTCAAACTTAATTTATTTTTCTTTTTATTAATTATCACAATATACTACAGTTAAATTCTATTCTCTTTTCTTAATTTACTCCATTAATATTATGAAATTATTTAAATATGATCAATTTACCATTCTTGAATTTCATTTTTGAATTTGTTTCTTGTTTTCCAAAGCACGCTCAAACGAGGTGATTTTGAGATGCAGATTTTTGATATATTCACATTTCACCTCAAATATTATAATTTTAGGGTCTCACTTCGATCTGGACAGAAAAGTCCTGGTGGGGCCCTCACCGAGTACCTCTCTGAACCATATCGAACAGACCCTTTATTAAGTATTTTTCATAATTAATTTTTTTTTTTAAATTTATACATTGAAGTTTGTATCGAATATAGGAAAATTGGGGTTATCACACTAAAATAGGAATTTCACTTTGCATTCCTGAACCTTATGATAGAAGAGGCTAGGAAACTTCATTTTGCATTTATTCCTCAATCTTTATAAGAGAGGAAGATTAGGAAATTTCATTTTGCATTTATTCCTTAGCCTTATGATAGAAGAGGCTAGGAAATATCATATTTTACAAAAAAAAATCATTGATAGGTCTTGCATTCGGACAAAATGGTTGTCTATGTCTTTGCACCATTACTGTTTCACAGCAAAGCGCAAAGAGGGTCAGCTGTAGACACCTAATTTTGTCCGAACAATTTTTTTTATATATAATCAAAAAATCAAAAATCAAAAAAATAAATAATGATAAAAAGAAACAAGTCAATTTTGGTCAAATCTCATGTGAAGCACATGCAAAATTCACATCTTCAAGAGTTGACTAAAGTTGATATTGTTGCCAAAAATAAAAGAAAAAATAATCAGCCATTAAATCAATGAATAAATCAACAAAAGGAAGGAAATTGGTTGAAATTAAATCTGAAAATTCATTGCCAAAAAAAATAATAAAAAGGAAATAAATTTAAAAAAAAGGAGAAAGTCAAATAAAATAAATGAAAAATCCCATAATCATGGGATCAATTATAAATTTTTTATTTCTTTCCATGAAATTTTGACAAGGATAAAAGGAGAAAACCCTAGAGGGGAAAGGGGGGCAGTCTTTTTCTAAGACTTTGAGAAGCTTATTACCGCCTCTTAGCAACACACCATACGGTCGATCCAAATTCTCTGCATCGCCGTCGCCAACTGCTTATGCACTGCTGTACCATTCTTGCTGTTGAGTGAAAATTGCTGTGAAGGAAAACGGCTCGGGAAAAAAATTAGAGGAAAGGTTCGTACATCTTTTCTTTACATTCTAATAGGATAATTCTTTGATTTTATTTACTTTGGATGCTTTGAATATTTGATCAAATGTATAATATTTACACGTGTATTTACCCTTTGCTATAAGTTTGACTAGTCCATTTTTGTTAGCTATGAAAATTGATTGGCTTTAGATTGTTTGTACGTGTCATCCTATGTTTCTTGTTCTTGCATGCCTTTTATAAATATATATATGTATGTATATATTCGGTACGATCTTTCTTTTTATATATTTATATTGAGTTTTGTTTGCTACTCGAAGAATAATGGTCTATTTATGATTTTATTTGTTTGTAATGAGTTTTATTTGAATAGAACAAAGTTCTGTTTATATATGGGCTTATTTATTTGGAAAAGGCGTTGGTAGTAGTTTGAATAAGAATGAAGATATACACTTTTTATAAGGTAAATAAAAAAAAAATCAAATATCATAACATAAATGTGTAAATTAAAATTTTCTTTATGAATCAAGCAACAAATATAAGATTCTTAATTTAAAAATACCTATCCTACGACGGAATTCTAAAGGGACTGCGCTTGAGTAGTACTTTTAGATGTCTTGAGGTGAGGAGAGTTCTTTTAAATCTTGCCAGCTTGATGGAAGATTTATAGGACATTTCCAAGATTTAATAAATTAAATTATAAAAATAAAAATTAAATTAGATTAGATTAAAAAATAGTTAATTAAAATTAAGTTTATTATAATAAAGAATAAAGATCAAATAAATAAATTGGAATTAAAATTAGAAAATAATTAAAAATAAATAGAAATTAAATTACATTAAATATTTTAATAAATGTGAATTATTCCGAGGATGGAATTTAAAGGGAATTGCGCTTGAGTAATTTCTTTAAAAATTCCTAAGGTGAGAAAGTTTCTTTAAGGTCTTACCAGCTTGATAGAAGGTCTTTAAGAAAATATTCAATATCAAATAATTCATTTTTATTTAAAGATATAAAAATACATGAAATAATAATTTATATAAAGAAATAATAACGATAGAATAAAATAGGATAAAAAATAAATATAAATTGGATAGAAGTCAAAATAGGGTTTGCATAAAATATTTAAACAATCTGACGACGGAGCCTCTTCAAGAAAGGCGATTGGTCCTACTTGAATACTCTTGAGGTGAGAATAACTTTTAAGTTGTCCAACCAGCTTGATGGAGGAGACTTAAAAGATTTTTCAATATTTAATTATATCGAAATTAAAGTAAAAAGGCAAAATTAGGATAACCTTAGATTATTTGGTACCATTTTAGGATGGGCGTTGTGAGGGTGCTAATCCTTCCTCATACGTAACCGTACTCCCGAACTTAGAACTCTTAACGCAGACCAAGCCTTATCCTTAGTTTGAATAGGTGACCAATCACACCTAGGTTAGAATGGTTGGTGGCGACTCCATAGTTTTGTGTCTAGCTATTAGGTTTCCCCCAAAACTTAATACGTTATGACAGTAGTAAATTTGGCCTCATACTCATTCACCGACATACTACCCTGTACTAATTCCATGAATTCCTGCTGTAACTTTTCTTGAGCAGTGTCAGGAATATACTGCCTTCTAAAAGCTTCCACAAACATATTCCATGACAGATCCTGATGCTGAGCAAATAATACCGTCTGGGTGGCCTTCCACCAATGTCTCGCATCATCTGCCAGCTGAAACACAGCTAGGCCTACTTTCTCTGTCTCTGAACATCTCATAATCTCGAGTAATCTATCAATCTCTATAATCCACTGCTCTGCCACTAATGGATCCCTAGTACCCTTAAACTTAGGTGGATCTAACTTCTTAAATGATTTCACCAATGCCACATTACAATATGACTCTGCATTTCGTAGTTGCTGAATCAGTGGCTGTGGTGGAGCTATCGGTGGCTGAGGTGCTGGTGGTGGAATAGGCTCAGGCTCAACTGGTGCCGGCTGTGGCGGTGCTGGTGCCTCTACTGGGGCTGCAGGAGCTGTAGCTCTCTCCCTCTCTGCCCTATCAGCGGCTCTATCCGCCTGATACATAGCCATAAAATCTGCTATTAACCTCTCCACCTGAGTTACACGATTATCAATGCTCTCTAACTGTATAGGACGTGGAGGTCTTGGGGCAAGTTCCGGTGTCTGTGGTTCCGGAGTCTGTGCCGCCCTACCTCGGCCTATACCTCTCACTGAGCGCATCCTCCTCCTTCCACTCATATCTGTACCACAAAAATCATTTATCACTTATCATTAATACATCAATTATATATTCAGTTTATACAGTACTACAGGGGAATGTATACTATTTCACCATTTACTTAAAGCATCACTAGACATCTGACCAACCCTGCTCTGATACCATTAAATCTGTAACATCCCAATTTCCATGTTACTCACTTATATCTTACACTTACTACCGGTTGGGCTGTCAGTGATGCTTATCAACTCTTATCACTTTAATAAGAATAATTAAATCATTTTCTCTAAATGTATATACATTCCCTTATATTGAAAGTAGTACTGTACAACTTTACTGAATACATAAAAGAACACAACATACCTTCGATATCCAATCTCAGGAAGGTAAGTCTCTTAGTTCAAATCAGTTATCTGTGGAGTGGAAAAATAAGGAGTGAGCGACAATGTGCTCAATAAAGAAGGCGTATGCTGCTTTATGAAATAAAAGCTATAAACTCAAAACCATTTAATTATCCTAACGATCAAACTCAATTGGGAAACAACAAATATAATTAACATGAAACAGGATTCACCAGATCCTTTCATAAATCATTTAATTGAGACTAGGCAATAACTTAAATCATGCAAAGAACACAAATCATCCGCTTTTGGGGTGCACCCGTAGGCCATCGCCCCTCACGGTTATCTCATCTAGATGTATGGCCATAATCTGTAGGGGGTCCTCGGGTCCACTTGCCAAGTGACCTCGAGACCGCTGAAGACTTGGCAGGTCCATCAGCTCTGTGACGCCCTAGGGTGCACTCGTTGGTCTATTTGACCCGAGCCATCGCCCTAGATGGTCACGCAAAGTATATGAGTGATAATGCATGAACTCATGGCCTAATGTCTCAAAATCAAGTTATCATATGTATCATTTCCATAAAATGATTTAGTTTCCAAAAGGGTTTATAACTAGTAAAACAACCCTCCATTTTCAATATTTTCTAGGAGAGGAAAAAAACACTTTTGGAGCTGGTTCGCCCACGGCTAGTTCGCCCAGGGTCAGCTCGCCCATTAGCCAATTCGCCCAAGGGACTACTCGCCCAAGAGTCTACTCGCCCAAGGGACTACTCGCCCAAAAAATGCTTTATATTTTCTATTTACAAAACAATTCATTTTTCGTTGAGAAAATTTGGAAAAGTGAAACCTATTCACCATGGTCAGCTCGCCATTCGGCTCGCCCATGGTCAAGTCATCAGTGCGGTGAACTAGCATTCGTCCGCCACTTTTGCTTTTAAAAACAACAAATGAAACTGGCTCGCCCTCAGTGGCTCGCCCATAACTTTCTTAAACAAGGGGTCGCCCGCCCCAAAACACCATTAAAAAGGGTTCGCCCGACTATGGCTTACCGGATTTCTCTTTAAAACAAGGGCACTCGCCCAGTTCTCAAAACAGAGAGCTCGCCATTTGGCTCGCCCGAGTTTCTGCCTAGAACAAACTACTCGCCGCCTTAATCAATTCGCCCAACAAAAGAACTTATGGCGGCTTGTAGCTCGCCCGAAACTAAAACAGTTTATCAAACGATGCATGTCAGAAAATAAAACAATTTCTAATATTTTCTTAACATTTTTACTCCACAGGACATGCATTTGCATCACATACTACTTCCTTACCTGATTTCACGAAGTCTCGTTTCGCCCTGCTTCCTACTCGCCGATAGCAATTTCACTTTCCGGCTGCAAGTTAAAATATTAATTCCATTAATATTTTCTTTTCTTAGCAATTTATTTCTAAAACTATTTTCAACCACTTTGGCGAGGTAACAGCTCGCCATTCGCCCAACATATCTCGCAGTCCATTAGCGGCTTATTCATGGGAGTTCGCCCAACATAGGAGTTCAACTCGCCATGCTTATTACTTCAGTTCGCCACTCGTGGCTTTTCATTCATAATTGGGCTCGCCTATAAATTTGATAACTATTAGCTACCTCGCCCTCTTGCACAACACTTTGGCGAGTTCTTTATTACCTACTCGCCTCATTGGCGATCATTGGTTCTCGACCTTACTTTCACATTCTGATTATTCCATAGCTATTGGCGAACATGTTCTCGCCTAGCCATGCACTGCATTGTATTCGCCTCATCCTTTGGGCGAATACTCCTTGCTCGCCTATTGTTGTTCTTAATCATTTCCATCAAATTTCTTTATATATATTCAACAATATTTAACTACGACCAGGCTATATCTATGATTAAATATCAAGAGAACTATAAAACTATGAAACTCACCTTTACTAAGCGGCTCTTCCAACAACAGAACGCTTTCTTGCCTTTCTTAGTTTTATTTCTCTTGTTTCCTTAGCTCTTCAACACTTTAGAAGGGTTTGGCTAACTAAAAGATGACATTGCATGGCTCATTTATGAGAAAAACGGAGGAATGAAAGATGAATTTGCAGAGAAACGGAATGGGCGAGAATGATTCTGAGGGAAATGAAGTTGTTTCCATCGATTTCTCCTCAGGAACTCTCCTTATATAGCCCAATATAACCTGTTAAAACCGACCACCTGTTTCCTTATCCTGTTATCTGTTATCATTGCACGTCTTTCATGCAATTAAAACCATGAGAATTTGGTGACAAAAAGGAACGGCGGTAAGCTTCCCGTTGCAGTCCGTTTCTTCCTTACTTTTTGACAAATTTCCTCTTCCATTTATTGCTTATTCCCTTTTGTCAGGAGAGGCAATTGGCGAGAAGTACTTGCCGCCCCTTTCCTTGACTTTTCTCTCTTCTTTTTCTTCCCTTCTCTATGCCAAGGTCTCTTCCAGCCAACGTTGATTGGCTATCATCTCATTCATTTCTTTGTTTTGTCTTATATTCATTAATCCTTCATTTAATGCTTTCATACTATAATATCAAATTAATTCTCCTCTATTCTTTATACACCATATGTTCATTATAACATAAAATAAAAAGTGGAAATTCACATTTGATTATTCTTTAATTTCACTAAAAGAATTTATTTCCACTATCAATAATGTACACATACGGTATACAGTATAATAAAATTCGGATTTTACAGAAACCTAGCTCAAAATTTCCACCTACTGAAACCATCGTCTCACCATCTCTAATTGAGTGATCAGTTGCATACAAGGTGTCCACTGCAATGGATATAGTTCGACCAGAGAACATAAAAGGACAGAGAAGAAGTATGGCAAAGCTTTCCATGGATGATACTCCGAAAGATATGATAGCAGGCTATGTAATTGACATACCTAATGTTGTTTTCATTTAAGGTTATTGAACGTTTCACCAATAACCATACCCGATAATTGGAAACCACCCTCTCCCTTGTCGCTGCAGCCTAACGAGGAAGTAAATATCGCAATATGTAATAAGCAACAAACAGTAACAAATTAAGATTTCATTGCTTTAGACCTTAAACGAAAGACCTTGCTCAAAGTAAGAGTTTTCCATTAACCAAATTCCAAAAGCTCCAAAGGCATATGACTTTTTTCACTTTGAAAACCTTCACGCTTAAACCACTTGACGGTAGTCTGATCTTATTTCATGTCGCTTATTATTATGTGGTTACTATTCCTAACTAGATTTCTATTTTATGCAGGATATGTTAGTTGTGATTCGGGTTAAATTTAAGAAAGATGAGGAGGAATTGAACTTTGATTTGGCTATTTTTGCTGTAAATTTAGTTGAAATTCTAAAAACAAATGTTGAAAGTTAGCTTAACTGGCAGAAAACTATTGAAGATTTGTTGGTTTTGGCTTAATATTTGCTATGATGCCACCTAGAGAATTTTTGCTTTAGTGTGAAGGCATTGTTCAGGAATATAGGCAACAACAGTAGATGTTTGATAAGACTTAACTTTTAATTTTTTTTTGTGCAATTTAATTTAAGCTTGTATTTTTTGACTTTAATTTACAATTTTTATGTTTCTTATAATTTTTTTTGTAAGAATTTATTTTAACTTACTACATTATAGTTATTAACTATAATGTATTTTAATATTATATTTTATTATAATTTTTTTAAAAATTAATAGTATTGATTGGGTTTAGACTTGTTGTATATAAAAATGAGTTTGACAAAAAATTAGACTTGAAAAGCTAAGTCGAGTAGGGCTTAAGCTTACTTTTAATTCCTTGATTCCTTGTTTAAGCCTAACGAAAACTCGAGCCATGAACACCTATAGTTATTTGTAATAAAGTAAAAGTAGTTTTATTCATTCAAAAATAAAAGTTATAGTAGTTTTAGAGAAATTTTGAAAAAGCACTTGTTTAGATAAGAAGGAACTTAAATATATCAAATTCTCTTCTAAAAATCTACTTAAAGAGGTCATTTTTCAAAATCCTTTTAAAACTTTCCTTTTTATTACACATAACATAACCCACTATTAGACAAAATTTTAAAAAATATATCTTCTATTTAAATATAATATATATTTTATTGTTTTAATGTTATTAATAATATCGATATTTTTTTACAAATCTATCATACTCATATAGTATAATTTATTTTACATTTTTATTTTTTCTTATATTTAATATCATTATTTTTATTTTATAATTATTTTTTAATTCATCAAATTCTAATAATCAATTTTTTCAAATTTATCCCAATAAAACAATTATAAATGTTTATATTTCGAAGTTGTGAATTTTAAAATATTTTCATTTTAAAATTTTCGAAGACAATTCTAATTAAAATCTTATTGACTATTCTTAGTCTTTCAAAGCCAAGAATGTCCCTTTGCTTTTAAAATAAAGCCGACATATGTTATTTTCGAACACTGAGAATAGCAACCTTTAACGTGTCAAACACTCCCCGCAAGCTACAGCTAATGGCTAAAACTTCTTGATATTATTATCAATACTCCATGTGGCAGTGACATTCAATAATCAAATGAATACCAAAACTGGAAAATGAGTGGACAACTTGTTTCGTGTAAGTCAATAGTGACTTGACATCTTGAGGAAGTCAAGGGTTCAAGTCACTACGGACGCGCTCAAGGAAATTAAACTTGAGTTCTTCATGGTCCTTGAGACAAAGCCGCGCGGGACTAAGTACTATGTCTGCAGACGGGGGCCACTTCTAGAATCCCAAAGCGGACAATACGAGTGAGTGAGGCCATGGGAAACAGAGGAAAAGGGCACTCCTAGGGTCCTCACAGATTGGAACTCCCAAATTCAGCTTTCTGACAGTAAAGCTCAAGTCTGCTCCCGACTGAAGTTGCAACTGTTACATTCCAGTCTCACTATGAGAGCTTGTAAGACTTCATGGATTATTTTCGTTCATCTCTTTCACAATAGGGTTCTCTCCTTCGCAATAAGTACAGAAAATCAAACAGAAGAAACTTAGACGCCACAAAGACGGTAAATATATTTCAACAACACAATCAGTTCTAATAGTTCCCTTGAATTATGATACATAAAATTTAAAAGGACAGGACATTTATCTAGCCTCCAACGTTGTAATCGTGCAATCATTTGCTGAAAGCGGTTGGTGCCTGGTCGATGAAGAACTAGATTCTACCGAGTCCCTTTGAGTGAAAAAGCCTGGTTGTTTAGGCTTAGGCAAGGGACCTTGGCTTCCCAACATCAGAACCACATTAGACATGTTTGGTCTATCTTTTGCACTTTTCTGCACACATAACAGCCCTACATGAATCGATCTTAACACTTCTGAAGGATTGCAGGTCTCCCTAATTGCTGGTGGAATCAACTCCAAGGAATCTCCTATGGTAAATAGTCTCCATGCCTAGCAACAAATAGTCAAACACAACTTCAATTGTACTAGATTTAGATTCAAACATTAAACTGTTAATGAGATGAGAATAACACTTGCATGTCCAAGAAGATTGAGCTGGTGATCAGGATGAGAGAATCCTCTGTTTCTCTTCCCACTCACTATCTCTAGCACCAATACACCAAAGCTAAACACATCAGACTTAATAGAGTAGAGCCCATCAATTACATATTCAGGAGCCATGTAACCACAGCAGATAAGAAAAAAAATATTATATCATGCATATGATAAAATGACATGAAAATTAGCATCAAATATATCTATCATATAAAAATTTTCAGGCAATTTACTTACTATGTTCCCACCACTTTCTTTGTATTTGCTTGAGTTTCCTTTTCTTTAAACATTCTAGCCAGACCAAAGTCTGAAATTTTTGGATTCATTTCACCGTCTAACAAAACATTACCAGCTTTAAGATCTCGATGTATTATTCTTTGTCTTGAATCGTGATGGAGATAAAGAAGTCCTAGAGCAACTCCACTGATAATATTGTAACGCATAGGCCAATCAAGTGACATGCTTTGAGATTGAACTGTTAAGTTTTTTTCACAGATTAAGCCATGATTAGAAGCAAATTCTAATTGATCTAAAAGTTTCCTTGGTTGGAGTAAGACAGACCGAAAATAAAGAAGTCCAGGCTCTTGTTAGGCATGAATTCATAGATCAGAAGCTTTTCATCTCCTTGAATGCAGCATCCTAAAAGCTTCACTAAATTCCGGTGCTTAAGTTTTGCAATGTGTATTACTTCATTCTTAAATTCATGAAGTCCTTGCTTGGAACTTTTTGATAGCCTCTTTACAGCAATTTCTTGTCCATCCTTCAAGATTCCCTGAAAAGTGTATAACCACAAGTTAATTTTGTCAACCTGCAAATCTGCCATGGCAGCAACTGTTCTTCTCTTTGCAAAATTAGAAGCAAAATCAACATAATGAGTGGCAGTTTACTCGATTGTTACCTTATAGACGGGTCCAAAACCACCTTGTCCAAGTTTATTTGCGATCGAAAAGTTCTCGGTTGCACAAGCAACTGTGGCTAAGTCAAACAATGGTAACTCTCGTTCTTCCTTCTGAATTTTAACATTAGAACTGCTTTCAGTTGCAGATGTCGGCAATCCTGTGAAGTAGCAGTTGAAGTGAATGTAAACCAATACAAGCAGTATGCTTGTCAAAACTCAAAATTCCTATAACACATCTAGAATTGGCTGCAATTGTCCCTTCAAGCCGCAAGGATGATAACAAGAACACAACTTTCAACAAGAAAACTTCCCATAACTCTTGTAGAAGAAAATAAAAGAAAAGAAAGAATATTATATGTGAAATATTATTTACCAAATTTCTTACCGAATATCTTCCTCCGAAGATACAAGACCAGGGCTAAGCCAAGGATGAAAACTGCTACAGAGAAGATACAGATAACTGCAATCTTCATTCTTCCCTTTTTGTTGGATTTAGTACTCTCAGTTTGGTCTAATCATCAAACAAGTCAAAGCAGAAATCTTGGTGTTAAAAACCATCATGACAAAAGAAAATTAAATGGTATTGAATTATCATGGTTATAAGATACTGGCGGCGTCAAAACTAAATAACTCAAGCCAGTTGGTTTAGCTTAAAAGCTAATTCCAAAGTTAGCTCTAATTTCTAATTCAGATGAAACTATGTCAAACTATAAAGAGTAATTTTTTTTATAAAGAAAGTCTCGTCAAAATTCAAAGCTTTTATCAACATGGCAAGAGCACATCAATGTAGCAGTGAAAATTTCTAGATCAAAAGCCCATACATTTGCACAGAATAGAATCTTATATCTTATTAAGAAAGCTTCTATTCTTTTGAAAGAAAAAAAAAATTATCTGTGAGTGTTATACAGGGTAACAGATTTCATACCTAGTTCTGATGCGGTCATTCTTACATAAATTTCTTGTCCATCTTCTGTTAACTCTCTGATGTCAACCAAGTCAACAAACCAAAGCAAGCATCCACTTCCTCCATTTCTTATATCCAAATTTGCATAAGCTGTACATGAGTAGTTCTGTTTGCAGACGTTCATACATTCCTCAAGATTCATGCTGTAGTTAAACCAGGATCGTCGCGAATCCGGCATCTTCATCCCAGAGTGCTTAAGAAATCCATCACTAGAGCAGTTTAATGGAGTCTTTCGGACACACCCGTCTGACCACAGTTCGCTGTCCCATTTTTCGGGAAATTTTGGTACAAATCCTTTCAAGCAACTGCATTGCGGGGTGTTACTTGCATTGCAGCTACCATATGAACCACAGAGTGCATAATTATCGCAGTTATCCACTTGAAGTGTAGAATCAATTTCCCAACCTTCTGTTTTCTCAATCCATTTTTTGTGCTGCCAAGATCCATCATGAGTGAACAGCCACATTGAAGGAACTGAGCTATTACGAAGCTTGTAGCTGAAATATACCTCCTTCTCATTCAGCACAAAACCAACGCTGTAAAAGTAACTTTGTTTTAGATCAGGTGCGCCACTAAAACGCAAACCATTCCAGGGACCAGGTCGGAATCGCACAACTGTACCCTCTCTGATTATAGCCTCTGGAAATCCACCAACCTCAAACCCATAAGTAAAATTACCATGAGAAGGATCATCAGGACTCTTCCAGGATGACATGTAACGATCCAGGCCCGTGATTAAGTTCCTTCCGAACTTCATTCCTGGTAGCAATGTATCACATGGATAATCAAAGCTCTGCCACAAGAAGTTTTCAGGATTGCTTTCATTCTCCTCTTTGACAACGAGGTTTCCTGAATTCAAGAGCTGTGCAACTGGCCTACGAGCAGGCCTGGATGAGTTGGAGGACCAAACAGTGTTCCCTTTATGATTTAAAAGGACTAGAATCCCCTGGTTGGTAAGTTTTAGAACACCTGACAAATCCTCGAGGGGCGCTTCTCTGTTGGCTACCCATACAACAGTGTCTACAGATAGTTTCCCATACCATATTCCCAAGAATCTCCTTGTGCTAGAACCTGGGCTAAAGAAACCTAGCTCAAAATTTCCACCTACTGAAACCATCGTCTCACCATCTCTAATTGAGTGGTCAGTTGCATTCAAGGTGTCCACTGCAATGGATATAGTTCGACCAGAGAACATAAAAGAACAAAGAAGAAGTATGGCAAAGCTTTCCATGGATGATACTCCGAAAGATATGATAGCAGGCTATGTAATTGACATACCTAATGTTGTTTTCATTTAAGGTTATTGAACGTTTCACCAATAACCATACCCGATAATTGGAAACCACCCTCTCCCTTGTCGTTGCAGCCTAAAGGGGAAGTAAATATCGCAATATGTAATAAGCAACATTAATAAATAATTTAACTCATAAAAATAAATTAAAGTTAAAAATCATAATTATAAAATTTAATGATTTAATTTAATTAAATACAACATTAATAATAAAAATTTATATATAAAAAATATAAATATTATATTAATTAATTATTATTTATATTCGGTTCGGATAGGTGGTACCCTAAGATAACTACCCGAACCTGTGACGGGTAGTAATTTCATTACTCGAACCTTACCCAAACCCGATTATATACTATCTTAATCTTACTTAAACGGGATAGATAGTATCGGATATCCTGTTTATAAGATATTCATTGTCATCCCTGTCATAACGTCTAGGTCCGTGAACCTAACCGCTAGACTTTAAAATTCTAGGAGTCGCCACCAACCATTCAAACCTAAGTTGTGATTGGTCACCAATTCATGTCTAAAGATAAGGCATGGTCTACGTTCAAAGAATCTAGGGTTCGGGAGTACGGTTACGTGTGGAGAAGGATTAGCACCCCCACAACGCCCATCCTAAAATGGTACGAACTACTTTAGGTCATTCTAAATTTACTTTATTTTGAGTTAATTTCGATATGCTTAATATATTGAAAATTTACTTAAAATCCTTCCATCAATCTGGTTCAGACAATAAGTAAATCCCCTCACCTCAGGAGTATTCAAGTAGTACCAATTGACTTGCTCGAAGAGGCTCCATCGTCGGATCATTTAAATACATTATGACAACCCTAATATTGACTCTATGCCCAATAAATCCTTCAAAATTTAATTTAATTGATTTCGATATGCTTAAAATATTGAATATTTACTTAAAATCCTTCCATTAATCTGGTTCAGACAATAAGTAAATCTCCTCACCTCAGGAGTATTCAAGTAGTACCGATTGACTTGCTTGAAGAGGCTCCGTCGTCGGAATATATTATGAAAATCCTAATTTTGACTCTATACCCAATTCTTTATTAATTTTCTATTTTTTATTGTCTTAATCGTATTTACTATTTTATATTTTAATTCAAATTATTATTTTTTATTTATTTCTATTTTAGAAAATGAACACATATTATTGTATTGAAAATTTACTCTAAACCTTCCATCAATCTGGTTCAGTCTAGAGCAAACTCCTCACCTAGAAATTTTCAAGGAGTACCATTTGACTTTCTTGAAATTTCATCATCGGATAATTTGCATTCATCTTCTTAATTTTATTATTTCCTTATTCAATCTTCATTCTCTTTTATTCTTATTTGCATTTTTTAATTTAATTTATTATTCTATTATTCTATTTGTCTAATGTCATACTAAACATATAAAACAGAAAATATATCATACAAATATCATACAAACACACAAATTATTTATTCAACCCATATTAATCAAATATTATCAAAATAATTAAATCATGCAAAGTAAATCAATTCATATTATACAAGTCATGCAAATAAATCCACATAAATTAGTTCATATTTAGTCATGTCATATTAATTATATCAATTAAGTTATGTTAATCAAATTAATTAGTCAAAATTTCTATTTTCAGATTAAATCCAATTATTAAATCATGTTAATTTAAATCTTCATTATTTTAATTACATACAACTAAGTGGACGTTATCCTATCACCAATTAACTATTACATAATTAACAAAAATAAGTTTTTCTCTTACCTTGTTCTGGCTTTTTTTTTACTATTTCCTTCTCTACTTTATTCCAACGTGGCCTTCCTTTTCTTATATAATGGCCCTTGTTTTAAATCCCAGAACATGCAGCAAACAACGGCAGGTGATGAACAGCTAGCAAGGTTGATGGCAACGGTAGCGTGAAGATGATGATGTGCCGGCAGAGCTTGCTGATGACAGGTGATGGTGCGGCAATCGAGAGTTTGGGGTATGAGGCGACACAAAAAACAATTGGCAATGGAAGGCTGTGTTGATGCGGCACAATAATAACTCCGGCGGTGTAGGAATGGGATGAAGCAGCAATGGGCAGTGATGAAGATTAGATGGTGTTGATTGATATTGTAGTGCAAGGATGCAGAGTTTAAGATGCTTGATTGTTGTATTTTTCTGTCTCCTCAATTATGAGCCTTGATCCCTTTTTATAGTCCAAAATTAGTTAGAGTCCTAATACAACTATACTTATTCTAATAATTATCTCCTATCTTTAATACTTTATCTATTTAATTTCTATATTAATCCTAATCCAACTCTATTAATCTAAATAATTATCCTAAAACTCAATTATCCTGATTATCCTATACTAAAATTAATTTTATCTTCTTTTCTTATCTCTCTTTTTTTTTTAATTATTCCTAAATCCTATTTTAATTGTAATTTCCTAATTACTGTTAATTCTAAATCTAAAAATTCTAATTTTAATTTTAGCCTAATTCTAAATTGTTAAATTATTTAAAATACAAATGTCACCCAACTCAATTAATTATTTATACAAATTAAGACCCCGGACAAAATAGGGTGTCTACAGCTGCCCCTCTTTGTGTATTTGCTGTGAAACAGTAATTGCACAAAGACAGAGACACCTATTTTGTCTGACTTCTTCTTTTTTTAAAAAATTTTTTTTTTAATTTTTAATTTTTATTTTTGTAAAAGCTCCCTCTAAACAGAAAGGCAGTCAAACTTTAAAATCTTGTCCGAAAAGCTCCCCCTAAACAGGCAGGCAGTCAAACTTTAAAAATCTTGTCCAAAAGCTCCTCCTAAACAGGCAGGCAGTCAAACTTTAAAAATCTTGTCTAATAGCTCCTCCTAAACAGGCAGGCAGTCAAACTTTAAAATCTTGTCCAAAAGCTCCTCCTAAACAGGCAGGCAGTCAAACTTTAAAAATCTTGTCCAAAAGCTCCTCCTAAACAGGCAGGCAGTCAAACTTTAAAATCTTGTCCAAAAGCTCCCCCTAAACAGGCAGGCAGTCAAACTTTAAAAATCTTGTCCAAAAGCTCCTCCTAAACAGGCAGGCAGTCAAACTTTAAAAATCTTGTCCAAACTTGGAGGAATCATGCCCGAAGGTCTTATAGATTGTACTCAAGGAATCTTGTCTGTAATTTTCTCATGCAATGCATCATTTGTGCAACCGTGCATGCATTCTATCCTATCTATGCAATGTCATTTGTGTAATGCCATTCATGCAATATTACTTATACACTCTATTCTATTCATGCAATGTTTTTTTTTAAATGCATTTCAACTTTAACTGTGGCAATAACAAGGTTTTTCTGTATCAGTCCATCTCATGCATTCTTCTCTTTTCATTTGTCATCCTGTCCTTATATTTCCTATTTCTCTTCTCATTTTCCTTCTTCGATGTTTCTTTCCCAATGAATCTCTTGTCTTCATGCCATCTATATCTTATCTTATCCCATGTTTCTTCTCTTTACTATTCTCTCTATCTGGTCATTCATTTGCTCAGTAAAATCTTTACTGAGACTTCATCATTCATTCTTTCTTATTCATTGGTTTTTCTTGATTTCCAATTTCCATTCATCCACAAGTTTCCTTTTCTTCCATTTCCCTAAATAATATAGGAGTCTTTCACATATTTTGCCAAGCAAACTTTCATTATCATTCTAATTTCAAAATCAATGCAATACAATTTCTCAATCCCTCAAGGTAAAGAAATAGCAAAGGAATGATAAGTGAAAAGAAAATAGTGGTGTTATTCAATATCTGAAAGTATTATAAGGGGTAGCCAAGCTTGAAAGAAAAAGGCTAGAAAGGAAAAGCTAGAATTATCATGTTAAGTTTTAGGTAACAGTATCCAAATAACAAAAATTCAAATGATTTTGGTCAACGAATACAAAATTCCCTTCCAAATGTCTACCCCAGTATCTTTGACATCTAGCTTTTCTCGTATCCAAGCGCCTTTTCAGGTTTTCAACTTAGATGCACTCCATTGATCCAAACCGCCCTTTTTGGGTTTTCGATCTGAATCCTCCTTTCATTTTTTCTCTTTTTTTCTTTTTTTTCTTTTCTTCTTTTTCATTTTCATTTCTTTCTTTTTTTTATTCATTTCTCTTAATTTTCAACTTCATTGTCCTTGATGAAACTTCTCTTATCTGTTCTCCATTTTGATTCATGCCCCAACATCAGATATTTCTTCACCCAATTTAATGCTCACATGGATCCCAGAGAGTCTTTGGAATCCCACTTCTTCCATCTAAACGAAATCTTTTTGCTTATCTTGATTTGCTTGTCCTAATTCCATCCAAAGGATCATCATCTCATAGTGTAAGTATGCCTTTATTCAACACATGATTCTTCAATAGGAGTACTCATATTTGATCAAAATGGACTTTTAAGGCACGTAATGTAGGCTCAGGTGAGGGTTCATGAAAGAAAGGATAATATAGGCCCAAAATAAGTGTTTCAGGGTTCATCAAACCAAGAATCATTTTTCATGAATCGACTTTTGTCCCATTCTAATTTGCTTTCTCTCTCCCTTTTTATTCAAATGTGACTAGGGTTTTCACTTTCTTGATTCAACCACTCTTTCCTTCTTCATTCTCTTTTTCTTTTTTGTTCTCTTTTTTTTCACAAAAGGTTTTTTTTTCTTTGCCCCTTTTATATTTTTACTTTGCCCCACAAATCTTTCATCTTCTATTTTTTTTGCCCCCCAGTGTGGAGGGTGATTCTTGGTGGGTTATATAAAAAAGAATATAATAGGCTCAAAAGGGGTGATCAATGGATAATTTTACTCACGCTTGAAAGGTAGTGAAAGAAGGCCATTTCTCATCTTAATACAAGTACTCTCATTAAAGGTCATCTATTGAACAAGGACAAACTCATTAGAATTTCATGTAGAGATTCACCTTTACTCGTAACATTATATAAGTGAAGATTTTAGACAAATATCTTCTATTCTCTTCTTGCTGGAACAATCTTGGCAAACTGGAAATCCATCTAACCAAACAAAGTAGTTCTTTTAAAATTGAATTTTATATTCATTGCCATTACCATTATCATGTTCATTATTTGGATACTTTCAAGCTTGGTAACAATGTAAATCATGTAGGTATTGGTGTTTTGCTTAAAAGAACAAGGTAGGAATGAGGAATTGAGAAATATGCATCATACTAATCTTTTATTGAAAATGAAAACAAATGAAAGTTGGCCCAATACATAAAAGAATTCTTAGTGCCTTGTGGGCTTAGGCATTCCTATATTACTTAAGAAATTGAAACGTCCTAAGATGAATGAAATTAGAAACAAAGAAACAACCATTATCTTCAAATTAAGTGAATCAATCAATATTATCCACTTTCTTCCATAGCATTAACTGCTACCCCTCGTGTGATCTGGCAGAGGATTATCATTCACATTTGGGTCATTCTTTGCCCTAAAACTCAAAATTCCAGTATTGACAAGTGCTTGGACTTTCCTCTTCAAGCCCATACAATTCTCAGTAGAGTGACCAACATTGTCATTATGATAAGCACATTTTGCATTGGGATCGTACCACTTTGGGTAAGGAGGTTTCAAGGGTTCTATATAAATAGGGGCAATGAGATGACCTTCCACCAACTTTGGGAATAGCTCAGCGTATGCCATGGGAATAGGGTCTATGGCGATATTTCGGCTAGGTCGGGTGTACCTCTGGTCATTAGGTGGGAAAGTGGGGTTTGTTGAGGTTGTAGGAGTTTGTCGATGGAAAACAGGTTGATAGGTGTTTTGGGGATGAGTTTGTGGGTAAGATTGAGAATAAGTGTAGTTTACTGAAGGTGGGTGAGGGGTATAAGGGTGACGCGAATTGTTTTGGACGGCTTGTGCATCTCCTTCCAAGAATCCACCCTTCCTACTATCATTCACAGGTGCTTCGATCTTACCGCTCTTGATGGCATTCTCAATAGCTTCACCTGTTAGCACCATATCTGCAAAGTTCTTAGTTACGCTGCTAAGCATACGTTCATAGTAAAGTGCCTTGAGAGTATTCAAAAAGAACATAGTAACTTCCTTTTCAGTTAAAGGAGGTTGAACTTGTGATGCCATGTCCCTCCATCGTTGGGCATATTCCTTGAAGCTCTCATCTTTCTTCTTTTCCATACCTTGGAGAGACAAGCGATCAGGGGCTACATCAGACACATGTTTGTATTGAGCTATAAAAGCCCTTGCCAATTCCGACCAAGAGGGAACTTTGCTTCTTTCTAATTGGTTATACCACTTAGCAGCTGACCCAGTCAAGCTATCTTGAAATACATGAATCAATAACTTGTCGTCCCATGCATATGCCGCCATCTTTCTACAGTACATGGTGAGATGATCTTTTGGGCACGATGTTCCATTGAATTTTTCAAATTCAGGTACTTTGAATTTTGGTGGAAGCACGACACCAGGTACCAGACACAACCTTTCAGCATCAACAGGTCCAAAATAGTCAACTCCTTCAACGGCACTTAGTCTTTCCTCTATCAAGCTCAGCTGAGCTTTAGTACCACTATATTCTTCTTTATGCTTCAACTCTGTGGGATCATCTAAATTTGGTACCTCCACTGGGTTTTGAACTTGTATCTGTAGAGGTGTGGGAGCTTTGATAGTACTTCCTTCAGGCACAAAAATAGGGTTGTCTCGCATGCTTTGTTGAGGTTCTTGGATAGACTCCTCCTGATTACCCATCTTCTCCTTTCCTTTAATCATGGCTTTTAGTAATTGGGTAATCTCGCTCAATTGCCCCTTTATCTCTGCATTTTCCCTTTCCAACTTTTCTATTCTGTTATTTTGATCTTCTTCCATTATACGAGCTTGGTACCTTGTGTGGTATTTATGGAGGGCAGACCGTCTAGTAGATTCAATTTTGACACCTTGAATGCCACAATTAAGTTGAAATTATTTTCAAGAGAAAATGTGCAAGGACTTAAAAGAATTCAAAGATGTGTTTTATTGATGGATGGAATTTTACAACCTAAATGCATAAAGAAAAAAAAACTTGTCTCATAACAATCATTTAGCAAAACCAAAATCCTAAGACATCTACGAAGAAATCTAATGGTGCCACATGAGTCTTCTAACTGCACTATAATGGCCCTCTATCTCTTCCAACAATTGTAACATCCTCTCTCCATGCTCGGTTATTGGGTTAACTCCAGGCTTCACCTCCCTTATTTCATCTTCGATTTGTTGGGCCCTATGAGCCACCCAATTAATCTGATGAAACATTGTCCATAGGAGTTGTGAGTCTTTCTTGAAGATTTTCCATTCATCTACTAAGGTTTGCATTTTGGGCCACCTTCTGTCGATCTTCTTGGGCTTGATTGAGGACTCCTTGCAGTCGGATCTTCCATCGTATTATCTCTCTTTGAGCTTCATCAAGCTCACTTTCCTTCTTTTGTGCTTTCTCCTTAAGTCGTGCAATTTCTTCTTGGTTCTTCTTAGCTTCTTCTCGGTTCTTCTGAGCTTCTTCATTTAGTCGTTTGTTTTCTTCCATCAGATGACTATTCTCAGACCTCGCGAGCTTTTTCTTCAAGTAACTAATCTCGTCCACCAACTTGTTCTTTTCTTGATGTACTTTTGAATATGCGTGATCTCTTTTTCCTATCCTCTCATCGGTCTCATGCTTGAACTTCTTGTATTCTCGTTCCAATTCCTTTTTTTCTTCTTCTAACTTCCTTTTAGCGATCTCCAAATCTATCATAGGGTCTTGGGGTGGTATCACCTCTGCTTCTTCATTTTCTTCAAGTGGAACCTTGATGTCTTTTGCTCGCCTTGCATGCCATACTGAATACTCAGGAGTGACTTTATCTATGAATCTCCCTTTTTCTATTCTTTTCATCATCTTCCAAGCTTTGATATCTTCACCAATTTTGCTAAAAGCGCCTGCCTCAGTGTAGTCATATTCTTGCTGATTTAGGCCATGCGTCATGGGGACAAATTGTTCATATCCCAATTGCCTTCGTACCATTAAGGGTGCATAATTAACGGTGCCCCAAATTCCCAACAAAGTGACCCACGATTGATCCCCACATTGGTACCGCATTGTCTTTCGTTTCATCCATGGTGCCACCCAAACCACATCACGACTCACCAATTTACGCAAGAACGCAATCCAAGCTCTCTTTGTCTTCGTCTTTGGCCATTCACTGTCACAGAATCCTTTAACAGGAACACTAGTTTTTAATAAGGCTGATCCAAATTTCGATTCTTCACATTTGAAATGGCTCTTCATCCATATAGTCAACAATTGAGCACACCCAAAGAAACGCCCTTGCCCTTTCTTCCTGCAATAGTTCAAAGATCTGATAGTTTCTGCTAGAATAGTCGGGGCGGCATTAACTTGATGCCCCACTTGCTCCACAAAGTCCACCACTGTAATCTCAATATGCCCTAAGATTTTGGGAAAGACCACCAAGCCATAAATTGCTAAAGCTAGTATACTCATGCATTGTTGATCATCCATTCCCTCATGAAGGCAAGCTCGCAAAGTCTCCCAAGAAAAGCATGAACTCTCCCCTTTAATTAGGATGAGTTGGTCAATTCTTTGGACTTCCATATTTGTCATTGAGGCCCATTTCTTGCGAAGGCTTGTTTTATTCCTCCAATAGATCTTGTTAGTGTTCTCCAATTTGCGATGAAGCAACACCTCATATTCTTCAATTGTCGGCACCATATCCACTTCATTAAAGACAAAGCATCGGTAAGATGGATCCCAAAATTGCACCATGGCCCTTATCATATCAGTGTCTATAGGTACAGAGAGTAGTAAGGCCAAATCTCCATACTTTTCTTGGAATGCTATTCTCCTCTCTTCTTTCCATCCTTTCCATATGTTGACCAAATCAGTTAGATCATTTTGTTTAAGGTCCAAGTGGACCTTTTCAGGAAGGTTAGAAACATAATCAACTGGCAGGCAATCACCGTTTCTCTGTTGGGTTGCTTCAGACTTAGCCTTGACATCATCAGCCGCTTCTTTCAACTCTTCCCTTTTAGATTTATCCATGGATGTGGATTTCAAGTCTGCCAATAATTGTTATGAGACTGACTCCTAAAACATGCAAGAAAAATGTTAGTCATTATTTTCATTTTTATTTTTGATGTTTTTTTTTTTTTTACATGAGTTTTTTTTCGTGTCCTATTTTGGATTCGAGTCTAATACTTTATGGGTTTTGTAGGGCTCTATCTAAAGTTTAGGCTCCTTAGGTTTCCCTATATGCGGGGCCTGGATCATTTAAAGTTCTAAAGGTTCCCAAATTGCTCCTCACTGTCATCCACACTGGACTAGTAAGGCACCCAATCCTCACCCATTATAGGCTACAAGCGGAAAGGTTCAATTTGAGCGGGAGTTTTTCGCCAGCCCATGCGGAGGTTATCACCTCACGAACGCATAGGTACTTTTCTCCATCCTAATAAGGATAGAGCCCGGGTTGAGGGCTTATGCATGTATGCATGTGAAGTGTGTGTGCATTAAATGATTATTAAGCATTATGAGATCAACATTATTTCTAAGCAAATTTCTAATGACCTAAAATATATGTTGGCCTGACTCTCAATTTGTCCCCAGTGGAGTCGCCAAGCTGTCATAACGTCTAGGTCCGTGAACCTAACCGCTAGACTTTAAAATTCTAGGAGTCGCCACCAACCATTCAAACCTACGGTGTGATTGGTCACCAATTCATGTCTAAAGATAAGGCATGGTCTACGTTCAAAGAATCTAGGGTTCGGGAGTACGGTTACGTGTGGGGAAGGATTAGCACCCCCACAACGCCCATCCTAAAATGGTACCAACTACTTTAGGTCATTCTAAATTTACTTTATTTTGAGTTAATTTCGATATGCTTAATATATTGAAAATTTACTTAAAATCCTTCCATCAATCTGGTTCAGACAATAAGTAAATCCCCTCACCTCAGGAGTATTCAAGTAGTACCAATTGACTTGCTCGAAGAGGCTCCATCGTCGGATCATTTAAATACATTATGACAACCCTAATATTGACTCTATGCCCAATAAATCCTTCGAAATTTAATTTAATTGATTTCGATATGCTTAAAATATTGAAAATTTACTTAAAATCCTTCCATCAATTTGGTTCAGACAATAAGTAAATCTCCTCACCTCAGGAGTATTCAAGTAGTACCGATTGACTTGCTTGAAGAGGCTCCGTCGTCGGAATATATTATGAAAATCCTAATTTTGACTCTATACCCAATTCTTTACTAATTTTCTATTTTTTATTGTCTTAATCGTATTTACTATTTTATATTTTAATTCAAATTATTATTTTTTATTTATTTCTATTTTAGAAAATGAACACATATTATTGTATTGAAAATTTACTCTAAACCTTCCATCAATCTGGTTCAGTCTAGAGCAAACTCCTCACCTAGAAATTTTCAAGGAGTACCATTTGACTTTCTTGAAATTTCATCATCGGATAATTTGCATTCATCTTCTTAATTTTATTATTTCCTTATTCAATCTTCATTCTCTTTTATTCTTATTTGCATTTTTTAATTTAATTTATTATTCTATTATTCTATTTGTCTAATGTCATACTAAACATATAAAACAGAAAATATATCATACAAATATCATACAAACACACAAATTATTTATTCAACCCATATTAATCAAATATTATCAAAATAATTAAATCATGCAAAGTAAATCAATTCATATTATACAAGTCATGCAAATAAATCCACATAAATTAGTTCATATTTAGTCATGTCATATTAATTTTATCAATTAAGTTATGTTAATCAAATTAATTAGTCAAAATTTCTATTTTCAGATTAAATCCAATTATTAAATCATGTTAATTTAAATCTTCATTATTTTAATTACATACAACTAAGTGGACGTTATCCTATCACCAATTAACTATTACATAATTAACAAAAATAAGTTTTTCTCTTACCTTGTTCTGGCTTTTTCCTTTTACTATTTCCTTCTCTACTTTATTCCAACGTGGCCTTCCTTTTCTTATATAATGGCCCTTGTTTTAAATCCCAGAACATGCAGCAAACAACGGCAGGTGATGAACAGCTAGCAAGGTTGATGGCAACGGTAGCGTGAAGATGATGATGTGCCGGCAGAGCTTGCTGATGACAGGTGATGGTGCGGCAATCGGGAGTTTGGGGTATGAGGCGACACAAAAAACAATTGGCAATGGAAGGCTGTGTTGATGCGGCACAATAATAACTCCGGCGGTGTAGGAATGGGATGAAGCAGCAATGGGCAGTGATGAAGATTAGATGGTGTTGATTGATATTGTAGTGCAAGGATGCAGAGTTTAAGATGCTTGATTGTTGTATTTTTCTGTCTCCTCAATTATGAGCCTTGATCCCTTTTTATAGTCCAAAATTAGTTAGAGTCCTAATACAACTATACTTATTCTAATAATTATCTCCTATCTTTAATACTTTATCTATTTAATTTCTATATTAATCCTAATCCAACTCTATTAATCTAAATAATTATCCTAAAACTCAATTATCCTGATTATCCTATACTAAAATTAATTTTATCTTCTTTTCTTATCTCTCTTTTTTTTTTTAATTATTCCTAAATCCTATTTTAATTGTAATTTCCTAATTACTGTTAATTCTAAATCTAAAAATTCTAATTTTAATTTTAGCCTAATTCTAAATTGTTAAATTATTTAAAATACAAATGTCACCCAACTCAATTAATTATTTATACAAATTAAGACCCCGGACAAAATAGGGTGTCTACAATCCCTACATATAATTGCACAATGCATTCTAGCACTTATGTTTATTTTTCTCTTAGGCCTACTTCAAACCAATATTATTCTCACTATTTATTTATTTTTAAACTCCCATTATCACAATACAATTAACTTTTTTTTTAAATTGATTACAACATTTCTCCTACCCTTGAAAGCTTCCAATTGAACCTTCCCCACAAAGCCTTGCCGAGAGTCCCCTGTTTCACAGTTGGCACAGCCTTTCAAGGACTGCCTTTGATCACTCCTTCTCAGCCTCCTAGAAGCAAATTTCAATGGCTGAAAACCTCCTCTGTTTTGCCCTTATCTTGGCCTCTTGAAGCCTCACGAAACCTCTCCTATCTACTACGAACAACCAGCCACCAACCTAGCTTCCTGTTAAGATTTGTAGATATGACAGATAAGAACTCAAGAAGAAAGAAATAGAGAATAAGAGAGAATATAGAAGAGAAGATTAGAAAGAATTGAGAAGAATATATTCATTGTAACTTGATTATTGTTCTTTCATACTGAATACATTTATATAGTTGTTATTCTGAAATCTCATCTTCCAATGCTATACAGTTATGTTAGTTACTGATATAACTAACATAGCTGCTTACTAACTACCAACTGTTATTTCCACTAATACTCCCCTGCAAGGTCAGCTCTCTCTCTTTCCTGAACTTCTTCCACTAATACTCCCCTGCAAGGTCAGCTCTGTCTGTGGTCCTTGTACTGTAAGCTTGGATCGAAGTCTATGAAAATTAGATAAGGACAGAGGTTTAGTCAGAATATCAGCAACTTGATCATATGCTGGTAGATGACTAACAGTAAGTTGCTTTTGAAGAACTTTCTCCCTAACAAAGAACATATCCAGCTCCATATGCTTGGTCCTTGGATGTTGAACAGGGTTGGCAGCTAATGCTACTGTGGACAAATTGTCACACCAAACATGTGGCCTCACAGGAAGCATGACTCCAATTTCAGACAAGAGAGAATGGATCCATGTGATTTCTGCTGTAAGATTAGCCAGACTCCTAAACTCAGCCTATGTGCTTGATCTAGAGACTGTAGTTTGCTTCTTTGAACTCCATGATATAATGTTGGATCCTAAGAACACACAATAGCCTGAAACCGATCTTCTATCATCAGGATCAGCTGCCCAATCCGCATCAGTGAAACCTGTTAAGGTAAGAACTGGAGAGGGCTGAAGCAGAATACCATGATCCAGTGTACCACAAAGGTACCTAAAAAGTCGTTTGACTGCTTTCCAATGTGTGTCTAAGGGCTGATGCATATACTGAGAAACTTTGCTGACACTGTAAGAAATCTCTGGCCTTGTAACTGTCACATATTGTAAAGCCCCAACTGCACTTCTGTATTGTTGAGGATCCTCTATAGGTAATCCTTCATGAGCAGACAATCTAAGTGAGCTTATCATTGGTGTAGGTAAAGGATTGGCCTCTAACATATTAAACTTCAGCAATAAGTCTTTGATGTACTTGGTTTGAGACAACAGAATTCCAGTAGGTAGATGCTTCACCTCAATACCAAGAAAATAATTCAAAGGCCCAAGGTCTTTGAGTGAAAATGCATTGTCTAGACTGTGAATAAGCCTTTCAACTTCAGTAGTAGAGCTGCCAGTGATGATGATATCATCAACATACACTAAGACATATGTGGAAACAGAACCAATCTTCTTTATGAATAAGGAATGATCAGATTTGGAAGATATGAAGCCTTGTTGATAGAGAAAGGATTGTAGTTTTTCATACCAGGCTCGAGGAGCCTGTTTCAACCCATATAAAGCTTTGTGTAGCTTGCATACAAGCTTTTGATTGCTATCTTGAACCTCAAAGCCTGGTGGTTGCTGCATATACACCTCTTCTTGAAGAATGCCATTCAAGAATGCATTGTTCACATCTATTTGCCTGATGCACCATCCCTTAGACAAGGCAAGAGTAAGAATGATCCTAATTGTAGTAGGCTTAACAACAGGACTAAATGTCTCTCCAAAGTCAATCCCAGGTTGCTGAAGATAGCCTTTTGCAACCAGCCTTGCCTTATATCGAGCAACAGATCCATCTGAGTTTTTCTTGAGCTTAAAAACCCACTTACAACCAACTATAGACCTGTCTGAAGGACAAGGAACTAGTGACCATGTTCTATTCTTCAGCAAAGCATTATACTCCTCATGCACTGCTTGACTCCATTTGCTATGTTGAAGAGCCTGTTTAACAGTAACTGGTTCATTGCAGTCAAGATTAGCCATATACAGTTTAGGCTTGAAAATCCCAGCTTTGGATCTAGTTGTCATAGGGTGTTGATTAGTTGTAAGGATTGGAGGTGGTCCTAATATAGAAGATTGATCATTATTCTGTATGGAAGAGTTTGACTGATCAGAAAAGGAGGAAGACTCATTTACTGGTGAAGAAGAGTTATTTGTAGGTTGAGAATGGGATGATTGATCTGAAGAGAGTGTAAGAAGAGGATTGGATAAGGAAGATGTGGACCTGGAAATTAATAAAGGAGGTGGAAAGGAACGTGAGACAGAATCTGAATTTGTGTGATTGACTAAATTGGAAAACAACTGTTCATATGGAAATTTGGATTCATCAAAGATAACATGTCTTGAAATGAATAAGTGATGATTAGCATCAAGACACATGTAGCCTTTATGATTTGAGCTATAGCCTAGAAAGATACAAGGTGAGGATCTAAAACTGAGTTTGTGATTATTAAATGGTCTAAGATAAGGATAACATAGACATCCAAAGGTTCTAAGAAAAGAGTAGTCTGGTTTTACCTTGTGTAGGACTTCAAAGGGAGACTTGAATGCTAAGGCTGTACTTGGCAATCTGTTCATTAGATAAACTGCAGCTGAAAAAGACTCAGACCAGAACGAAAAAGGTAATGATGCTTGAGAAAGGAGTGTGAGACCAATTTCAACTATCTGTCTATGTTTTCTTTCTACTTTCCCATTTTGTTGGGAGGTATGAGGACAGGAATTTCTAAAAATTATGCCTTCAGAATTTAAGAATGAAGTAAAACTCCTAAACTCTCCTCCCCAATCTGTTTGAAGCATTTTGATAGAGGTAGAGAATTGCTTTTCAACAAGTTTCTTAAAGTGAATGAAGGAAGATAAGGCTTCACTCTTTGATTTTAGAAAGTAGATCCAAGTGTATCTAGAGTGAGCATCAACAAATGAAATATAATATTGAAAACCATTTCCTGACAGATAAGGAGCAGGGCCCCAAAGATCAGCTTCTATCAAAGTCAAAGGAGTATTGTAGGTAGTTGTAGATATTGAGAATGGTAACTTGTGGCTCTTAGCTTTTTGACAATGAGAACAGATAGAATTTTTATTGATTTTATGAGAAATGTTACATGATGAAAGAACTCTAGAAATTATAGCAGAGTTTGGATGTCCAAGTCTCCTATGCCAAAGATCAAAAGGCTCTAATGCTGTAATAGTAGAGTTATTTGGTGAATCTGAGGATGCAGACAGATTAGACATGAGGACTTCTTTCTGGTTCTGATGAATGTCAACATTGGTCTTATCTATGGACAGATTGAACCTGTACAGGCCTCGATCAAGTGTCCCCTTTAGAAGTGTTTCCTTGGTTATAGGATCCTTCACAAAGCAATAATTAGAGTGAAATTCAAAGAAAACAGAATTATCTTTACAAAATTGAGAGACTGACAAGAGATTTTTTGTAATTTGAGGAACATGAAGTATATTCTTAAGTTGAAAGGACTTTGAAGTAGTACTAGAATAGACAGATGAATGACCAATACCTGAAATATTAACACCAACTCCATTTCCCATGTGCAACTTACTAGCACCATGATATGCAGACCCAATGTTAAGGTTTTCATAAGCATTGGTAATATGATTTGTGGCTCCAGAATCGGGGTACCAAGCAGCATCACTAATAGAGTCTGGTGTAGCAATCATGGCTTCTGCAAGATTTGCTTCTTTCATAGCAGAAATATTCTTGGAATTGAGATAAGACTCTCCAGGATCAGGATTAAAAGATATGTCAAACCTGTGGAAACACTTATGTACAGTATGGCCAATTTTTCCACAGAGTTGACATTGAGGCTTTGAACCAATCATACCACCACCTCTTCCTCTAAATCTTCCTCTGCCTCTGAAGCTTCTTCCATTGTCATTAAAATAACCTCTATTTCCACGACCATTTTCAAAGAAAGGCCTCCTCTGTTGCATAGCCAAATTTACAGCAGGCGTAAAAGAATCTTGAACAACAGTATTCTGAATGTTTCTTGATTCAGTAGCAAATAGTAAGGCAGAGGTGGTTTTCCAATTTGGCAACTCCTTTTGTGTAGAGATTGCTGCTACAATAGCATCATACTCTTGTCCAACTCCTGCTAAAACAGTGTGCACCAACTCATTTTCATCCATTTTGCAACCACAAGATTGCAGAGTATCCCATAGTGATTTAACCTTGATGAGGTAATCTTTCATACTCAGATTTCCTTTCTTGACATTCTGTAATTGTCTTCTGTATTGCATGATCTTTGCATTGGTTTGAGATGCAAAGTACTCCTCAATTGCTTCCCATAACTCCTTAGTGGTTTCACACCCAACAAAACTAGGCAAGATTTGACAATTGATGGAAGAAAGAAGCCAAGAAACAAGAAGTTGATCTTGCCTATCATACTGCTCATATTCAGGAGAACTTCTTGATGGAATAGATTGACTGCCATCTATAAAACTCTTCAATCCATAACCTCTGAGAGTTGCTACGACCTGTTGCTTCCATAACAGATAGTTATTATCATCCAGCTTGACAGTAACACTTTGTGCACCCGGATTCCACACAGCACATGAAGAAGATGAGCCTCTCGAGGTTGCCATACCACTCCCCATTTCTGGCTCTGATGCCATGTTAAGATTTGTAGATATGACAGATAAGAACTCAAGAAGAAAGAAATAGAGAATAAGAGAGAATATAGAAGAGAAGATTAGAAAGAATTAAGAAGAATATATTCATTGTAACTTGATTATTGTTCTTTCATACTGAATACATTTATATAGTTGTTATTCTGAAATCTCATCTTCCAATGCTATACAGTTATGTTAGTTACTGATATAACTAACATAACTGCTTACTAACTACCAACTGTTATTTCCACTAATACTTCCAAACTCAGCCCAAAAACCAATCTCGGATAAGCTGAAACATAGCCACCTGATGCTTCTGTTTCAGCCCTGGAAATAGCCCTTTACACCACCGTTCAGCCACCTAAGATCAATCTTTAACATAGCTAACACTCCAAGCACTCAATGCCTGAGGGAGCTGTTAGATCCGGTCATCCTCAGTGCCCAAAATGCCACCCGAAAGAGCCTCCTGCTTTCGCATCGTTGCTTCCTAGCATGAAGTTCAGCCACGTTCTGCTTCCATCACCAAAACGCCACCAGTTCAACCTTGTTCTGTTCTGCTTTTCCCACGTCCTCTCTCTTTCTCCTTCATTCCACGCCTCTATTCTTTAACTGAAATTCACTCTTTCTCTCTCGGTCTCTTCCTCAGTTCGTCTTCATCATTTTCTGTCACTGCAGCTATTTCCTCTTTCCGTTTCTCTGCTCTCAATCCTGGTCTCTTCTCGATTCCTTTAGCTGCAGCTTCTTCCTCCTTTCGGTCGCAACTTTCTCTCTTTCTCTCCCTCGCTTTACTCTCTTCTCTCCGGTTACAGCTTGTGCTCTCTCTTCTGTCTTTTCTTTTTTTTTTTTGTTTTGTTGAAAGAGGCAGAGCCTCTGACTGGTTTTCTTCAAATCTGTGGATCGTGGGAGTAGGTGAGGGAAGTCGGCGGCGAGAAGCCAAAATCTGACTTTCCCTCCAATATTTTTTTTTACATACTTTACTTTATTCTTTATTTAATACAGATATATATATATATATATATATATATATATATATATATATATATATATCTGTGTGTTTTATATACTTTGTTTCATCCATTTTCATATTATCTATTTATCCTATATACTTTGATGATTAATTTGTAAATCCTTATAACACTAAGATTCCCATGCTTTAAAATAAATTAACTAAATCCCATGCACTTTACTAAATTACTTTAATCCACTAGTAAATCCTTGTTCTCACTACAATATGTCCCTTATGAATCTTGAATTAATTTTTTTATAATCTTAACTCTATCTGCTCACTTAATTCTCTTAATCTCGATTCTATTACAATCATCATTTTTACTTCTCAAGGTCATGAATTCTCATGCTTACTTCATCACTTTCATAACCTGCATAAAGCTCAAATTTTCTTTTTTCTAATGATCCAATTAATTCCGATATTGCTTTAAATATTTGCTTATCAAGGTATAAAATTCGCAGTTGTCACAATTCATTCAAAAAAAAAAGTTATAGTAGTTTTAGAGAAATTTTGAAAGAGCACTTCTTTAGATAAGAAGGAACTTGAATATATCAAATTCTCTTCTAAAAATCCACTTAAAGAGGTCATTTTTCAAAATTCATCTAAAACTATCCTTTTTATTACACATAACATAACCCACTATTAGATACAAAATTTTAAAAAATATATCTTCTATTTAAATATAATATATATATATTTTATTGTTTTAATGTTATTAATAATATCGATATTTTTTTACAAATCTATCATACTCATAGAGTATAATTTATTTTACATTTTTATTTTTTCTTATATTTAATATCATTATTTTTATTTTATAATTATTTTTTATTTCATCAAATTCTAATAATCAATTTTTTAAAAAAATTTATCCAAATAAAACAATTATAAATGTTCATATTTCGAATTAGTGAATTTTAAAATATCTTCATTTTAAAATTTTTCAAAGACAAACTCTAATTAAAATCTTAATGACTATTCTTAGTCTTTCAAAGCCAAGAAAATCCCATTACTTTTAAAATAAAGCCAACATATGTTATTTTCCAACACTAAGAATAGCCACCTTTGACGGGTCAAACACTCCCGTCAAGCAACAGCAATGGCTGAAAATTCTTTACATTATTATCAACAATCCATGTGGCGGTGACATTCAATAATCAACTGAATACCAAAACTGAAATTGAGTGGACAACTTGTTTCGTGCCACTAGTAAGTCAATAAATCTTTCCCTAATTTTCCAACGCAGGGTTTCCTGTTTATAAAAGTTACCTTGATTGTGATTGACGCACAACATTGTTTAGTTAACCAGAACAAAAACACCAGCCAACGTTACATTGATTTTATTGTCTAGTTAGAGATTAGATTTGGTTTGTGTAAAATTTGTGATTGTATCATATAAAATACAAAAATTTTATATTAAAATTGATATTAATTTGTCAAATATAATTTTAATTCGTATCACTTTTATATTTTTATTTGTATTGCTTTTTGCTACATGTAAAATTTATAACCCATTCTAGTTCGCTACTCATCAACGAGAAACAAATGTGAACAAACAATTAGTTTGGATTATTCAGCAGACCATTTCCATAACTTGCACTGACTGGCACTCCCAATTTTCCCAAATTCAGCTTTCTGACAGTAAAGCTCAAGTCTGTTCCCAACTGAAGTTGCAACTGTTACATTTCAGTCTCACTATGACAGCTTGTCAGACTTTATGGATTATTTTCGTTCTTCTGTTTTACGATAAGGTTCTCTCCCTCGCAATAAGTACAGAAAATCGAACAGAAGAAACCTAGACGCCACAAAGATGGTAAATATATTTCAACAACACAATCAGTTCTAACAGTTCCCTAGCATTATGACACAAAATTTAACACGACAGGACATTTATCTAGCCCCTAACGTTGTAATTGTGCAATCATTTGGTGAAAGCGGTTGGTGCCTAATCGATGAAGAACTAGATTCTTGTAACATCTGATTTTAACTAAAATACCAATTAACTTTTTCCTTTTTCTACAATTGGTTAAGCTATTTATTGATGCCATTTTTCTTTCTATCATATACAATAACTGTCACTAAAATTTTGATTTAGTCGAATTATAAAATAATACCAATAACTTCACTTGTAAATATATTCACTACTAATTATTCTGTATTCAATTCTGCACATATATATCCATGTTTCCCAGCAGTACAAGTCTACTAGTTTACATCGTCAGAAATATGTACAAAATAAAAGTACTGTATGATAAGTCCGAAATATATAATGAAATACAATATACCTTCTGTGGATAGAACGCGGGTCTCGAAGGAATACTGTATGCACCCAAAACTGTGTTCCTCTACAATGAGCAGAAATCTACTGCAAATAGTCTGGTTGAAAAAATAAGAAGTGAGTTTACGCTCAGTAAAAAAAAGCATATAAAAGAGAATGCAATAAAATCATGAAAATAAATTTTTATAAATAAAATAATGCATGCGGTTTCATGAAAACATATATAGAAACCTCATTTAAAACATATACGATTCATATACTTTTTCACTATTTAAATCCTTTAAAACAATCTGTTGTCTATCAGTAAATCGATTATTTCATATAATGTATCATTCGAAATCAATTTATCATCTATCTGTAAAATCAATCATATCACATACTATTAAAATCACTATAGAAGTTAACATCCAAGAAATTTATGCACGAACTGTATCCCTATAGGGACCTGTCTAGGATTAGGCGTACCCACATGGGGCCAGGCATCCAGCCCTAAGCCGTTCCTACCTGTAACAATGGCCATTGTCGAAGATCTACAGCGTACACTAATTAGTGACAACTGTGATTGGAAAAGGGGAAGGTACTGGGGACTTAGCTACGGTCTCCTAACCCTAATCATCAATTTGTATGCATGAATCCAAAAGGAGCTAACACTCTTATAAAATCATTTTCATATATCTTAAAATCACAATAAATCAATTTTCATGTAAATTATTTCAATTGATTTCTAATCATGTAAACAAATCAACACTTTATATATTCTAAGTAAATCTCATAAAACATATTATCTTCATTTCACGTATTCAAATATTCAAACTATATAAAACTACTATTTATTTAAGTTACTGAGTGTGTAAATAATTAAGGGAAATTTTCTATAATTTTCGGTAACCTTTGGGTAAATTTCTATCCTAACCCCTTTCATAAATTTTGACTTATAATTTCTAAATCACCCAAATTTCCCACATGCATACACAGTCTTTTCTACACTACTTCTATATACTATTCCTTACCTCAATCACAGTGTAGGATAATCGATCCAATCGCACCACTATGCCACTCAATATTCCAAA
This sequence comes from Heritiera littoralis, assembly GCA_031772115.1. Classification (NCBI taxonomy): domain Eukaryota; kingdom Viridiplantae; phylum Streptophyta; class Magnoliopsida; order Malvales; family Malvaceae; genus Heritiera; species Heritiera littoralis. The sequence continues at coordinate 1,554,412 of JAPDPK010000065.1, forward strand.
TTCCTAGCTGCAAATAATAATAAAAGTAATATTAATCAATTAACACTTATTGCTCAATATTTCCCCAAACTACTTTCTTAACTATTTTCACCTAAGAAATATTATAGAATTCTCTTAAATTTTCATTTGGCCAATTATGGCTAATGCATTATGCTTGTTCTTTTTCTCATTCTCTCTTCATACATAATTTCTATTTATTCCCTTCTCCAATTTCACACTCTTATTACATTAGAAATTGGTCAATTTCACCTACACTTTGTTTTGGCCGAATAATGTTGTTCATGGTGAGAAACTTATTGCACCTTTAATTTATGTTCATTGTTATATTTAATATATTCCACATTATTAATTCTTATTAGCTTTATATTGAAACCACCAATTTCTTACAAGGACAGCCCATGACCGATTGTTTCCGTGACTTTTATAATTCCAGTATTCTCTCAATTTCCTTTAAATTTTTCATTCAACCCTCATCATCTCATCCCCTATCATTATTTAATATCACCTAAGTATAAAAGCTAACAAAAGTTCTCCTTTTGTTTCTGGCTGCACATATTGACTAAGTTTATGTTTTGATTAATTTCATTTTTATGGTTGCCACCATTCTTAACTTTCCATGCCATGAAACACTAAAATCAGACTGATTTTATCTCCATTTTCCTCTACAATCGGCTGCCATAAGTTGACTAATTGTGTTGTGATGAATTATATATTATGGTAGCCACCATTTTTGACCCTTAACGCCACCCTTCACCATCTTTACGTTAGTCATGCCTTCAACACAAACAACAGCCTTTATTCTTTCGTTATTCACGCCAACAGCACCAAAAATCAGTCTTTCTGTCCAGCCATTCACGCCATCAGCAACAAGAACACAACCCCTTCAAACGCCAATCCCATCATCACATACCATGTTTATATTTTAATCCATTCAAATTCAGGATTTTATTTATTTCAAGTCAGCCCATATTTTCTGCCATTTACGCCAACCTACAGCAGAAAATTCAACCCATTTTGTCACGCCATTCACACAAAAGATCATTCCTTATATTTTTCTGTCATTCACACTATCAACGCCATATTTTCTCCCTTTAAAATCAGCCTAAACATAGCAACACACCATACTTATAATTAATTAACTAAAATTTCTGGTTTCATTTTAATTTCTGTCTAGTTTTTATTTTCTGCTCAGCCTCTTAAACACCATAACAGATCAGTTCAACATGTTCTCAACCAATTTTCTGTTCAAATAATAATCATACATATCAGTTATTCATCCAATACTCATATAAACACCAAGGAAAATTAGTTAGAACCAAGGCTGGAGAATTACCTGCTCAGAACGCCTCTGTCCAGCAGCAGGGAGCTTATTTTTGGTGGTTTTTAACTGAGATTTTTAGGGGGTTAGAGAGCTATGGTGAGGATTAATTTATGTGAAGAAGCCTAGGTGAATTAGTAATGAAAATGTGGTGATTCAAGGCTGGAAAGGTGAGAAACGACGAGGGAGAAGAGAAGAAAACGTGAGCTGCAGCAGAAATGGTGGAGGCGGAGCAAGATGCTGGAAATATAGAAAAAGGCTGGTGTGTTGTCATAATTCTATTGGTCATAATTTAATATTTAATTTATAAAAACTGAATTAATTTTGCTAGTCTAAATACCTCTAAAAATTCAATTATTTACAAGATTAGCCACTGAACAGTAAATTTTCTGTTAAGTCAGATTTTATATATATATATATATATATATATTAAATTTTATTATTTTCTAAGCCAACTTAGTCAAATATTGACTCATTTTGATTGACCTTTTAAAATGACTAATTTGCTTTTGTATAACTTCACTTAATAGTTTTATCCGTCAATAAGTATTAGGAGAATAGAGAAATTTGGGCTCTCATAATTTTGCCTTTGAGTGAAAAAGCTTGGCTATTTAGGCTTAGGCAAGGGACCTTGGCTTCCCATCATCAGAACCACACTAGACATGTTTGGTCTGTCTTTGACAAGGACAAACCAAAACAAAAGCTAGTCAAGAAAGAGTAAGGTGCTGTTTGGTTGAGGAAAATTTTTTTTTACCTAGGGGAATTTTTTTCCGTCAAATGATTCCCGCGTTTGGTTGGAGGAATCAGATTCTGGGGGGTAATTTTTTTTTACCAACAGTGTCAAAACAGTGCCAAACAGTGTCAAATTTGGGGAAAAAAATTCCCCCCTCCCTGAGGTTTTTTTTTTTCCGGGGGGAATTTAACTTTTTTGTCAATTTTACCCTCCAATAATTATATTTTGTTTCCATTTTACCCCTAAACCTATCTAATATTACAACCATGTTTTTTTCTTATTTTGATGAAGAGAAAAATGAATTTAAAATTAAATGGACCAATAATAAGATGGACCCTATGATTTTTGATTAATCAAAATCAATTTAATATAGTAATAGTTTGTTATATCAAAATAATTTACATAACAAAAACCTTATAAAAAAGGGGCAAAATAAATAAAAAAATAAATAAGTATATTAAATAAATAAATAAATAAGTAATTAATTTAAATATAATTTATTTCAAGTGTTATTCACTCTACATCAACTAATAATATGGAGGGTATTATAGTAAAATAAATAATTTTACCTTCTTACTTTCCTTTAACCAAACACAGAAATCTTATATTCCCACCAATACAACCAAACATAGGAATCTAATATTCCCAGTAATTCGTTAAGTAAAATAATATTTCGGTAATTTAATATTTCCGGTAATCTTAAATTCCCCAAACCAAACGGCCCCTAAGGGTAGAAAAGAATTTGGAGTGGGTCAGCATGTTTCAAGGGATTATTAAAAACGGAATGACAAAAAAGGACACAGGAAAACAACAATTTTCAGCAAAATTGAATAGCAAAAGGAGCCCCAAAAAGGGGCAAATAGTAAAAATAACCAAAAAATCTGAGTTTAACAGGAAAAAACAGACAACGTTTTCGACACTAAACCTAAAAACGTGGCTTGACCATCGAACTTGCTTTTCTCCAAAGTTCATTGTTTTTTTTTTATTGATTGATCTATTGGGTTTGCCTTGAATCCACATCGAAAGTATATGAGAAGTTATAAGGGCTATTCCCTTATAAATAAAGTGTTAGACTTGGTTTGTAAAATGTCCCAAAGAGTTGTAGACACCGATAGAATAGCTAGGGTTTGGGCTATTAAAGGGTGTAGTTGGGCTTTGGGATCTTTGTTAGGAGTTTGCAATTTTTCTCTTCTAAAAATTGCACAGTTGTAGTTGTTTGATTGTTTATTAGATTGGTTGGGTGGTTGTAGGCCAAATTGGTTGGGCCAAACCACATTAAAAATTATTGTGTTTGTTTTTTGCTTTCCTCTGTTTTTGTGGGTGTTTGGTTTAAGAGATATTTTTCCCAACAAGTGGTATCAAGAGCTGAAGGTTCGTGATCCTGCGAGAGGAGGAAAGCTATGGCTGAAGCTATATCTGGAGGTATGCCTAAGTTTAAAATTCCTTTATTTGATGGTAAAAGTAATTTTATGTTATGGCAAAGTACGATTCAAGATCTTCTAGTGCAACAAGGTCTAGATTTGGCATTAGAAGAAAATAAGCCAGATGGAATGTCTGATAAGGATTGGGTTAGAATTCAGAAGAGGGCTGTGAGCACAATTAGATTGGCACTTGCTCCAGAGATTAAGTATAATGTATTGACTGAGACGACACCAACCGGATTGTGGAAGAAGCTGGGAGACATCTATGCGTCAAAATCGCTGACAAATAGATTGTGTTTGAAGATGGATTTGTATTCTCTAAAGATGGATGAAGGTACAAGTCTCCATGATCACTTAAATGAATTTAATAGATTAGTTTCACAATTATTAGCTATTGATTCTAAAGAGTTGAAAGAAAAAGAGAAGGCATTGCTGTTGTTGTCATCTTTGCCCAAGTCCTATAGACCGTTAGTTCAGACTTTATTGGTAGGTAAAACTACTTTGACGTTGGATGATGTGATTACTGTGCTGCATGAGAATGAAAGATTTATGGGCAGAGAAGATTCTTCATCTGCGAGAGGTGTACTAGCTGCTGTGGAAGATTATACTCGAGGGAGGACTAATGAGAGACATGGTGGATCAAGAGGGACATCAAGAACAAGATTCAGAGATTATAGTGAGGTGGAATGTTATTATTGTGGAGAGAAGGGTCATATTCAAGCACGTTGCAAGACATTAAGAGAGGATATGACTGCATTCAAGAAGGCTCAACAAAAGAGTGATGATGGAAAGAAGAATGAGACATGTGTTGTTTTGACTGATTCGGATAATGATGTATTGGCAACTTGTTTAGATAGGCCTCATACTAATGAGAAAAGTTGAGTTTTGGATTCAGCTGCATCAATGCATATTTGTAATGATAAAGATCGGTTTGATGAATTGAAAGAGGTTGAAAGTTTAGGCAATATTGCGGTTGGGAATGGTAATCGAGTGAAGATTGAAGGTATTGGGAGTGTTCAACTCAAGCTTCATGATGGTGGTGTTAAGACTCTTCGTAATGTGAGGTATGTACCCAGTTTTAGCTACAATTTGATTTCTTTGGGTAAGTTAGCTTCACGTGGGTACACATATGTTGGTAATAACGATTGTTGCAAAGTATACAAGAATGGTGGTTTAGTTTTGCAAGGAAAGAGGAATGAGAAACAACTATATTTGCTTGATGATGTGAATGATAGAGTTGTTTCCAAGAGTAAGAAGATTTAGAGGCATGTTAGTTTTTCAGATGTTGTTGAGCTGTTTGGGGAGTTTGGGGATTCAAGTCAATGGAGGATTTGTTAGGGTTTGCTTTGAATCCCACATCGAAAGTATATGAGAAGTTATAAGGGCTATTCCCTTATAAATAAAGTGTTAGGCTTGGTTTGTAAAATGTCCCAAAGAGTTGTAGACACCGATAGTGTGAAATCCCTAATTTCTTATTTTTCGTACACCTACTTAATTTGATAAGGTTAGAATATCAAGTTTAACCGTTATAATTAATTCGCATGAATTTTGTAGGTGTTGGGGAAATGGCTAAATGGGCCCCACAGCATAAGCTATAATCTAAATGAGTTCGGAAGCGTCAAAATATGAAAGTCAGACTTGAAATACTTAAAAGGTAAGAAGACTATTCCTTGAAATGGTATTGGAATAGAATTGGAATTTATGAAATTGTAAAGGAGTATTTAAGTCATTTTTATATGAGACCTTGGTCAAACTTTATATTGAGTCAATAATTGACTTAATTTGACTTAAATAAATATAATTTATTGAAAATAATAAATAAAATCTGAAATTTGGAAATTAGTAAGATATCTTGGTGGCAAACTTGAAATTTGGTGGAAATTAAAGGGGAAATTGATGCTTTATTAAAATGGACAGATTTTTAGGAATAAAATAACATAAAAATGGACCATAAAGTGGACATGGTTTACCGAAATTCTCATCTTCTCCCGCAGCCTTCCTCTGTTTCATTTCTTCCATTTTCACGCCAAGTTTTCTTTCATTCTTCCTTGTGAAACTACCTTCCATCTTCACCAAATCAAGAGACACCTTTAACAAGAATTGTTCTGCACTTCAAGGGCTGTTGATAGCTGGTCTTATTGAGGGTTGAAACCGAAAATAAAAGGGGGAATTTACTGCTGCAATTTCGGTTTTCATGGGTAAGAAAATGAGGTGTTGTTTTCTCTTAGTTTTATCTTGCTTTTGGTGTTGTTCTAAGCATGAATGATATAATTATGGCTTTAATTTCTACATGAAACTAAGTGTGAAGAAAAAAGGGTTTTTGCCAAAAAAGGGGTTTAGAGGAATCCAACGTGAAATTTGTTCATGAATGATGAGGAAGTGGATATTGTGAGTAGATATGCTTGGCCATAGTTTGAATTGAAGCTTGAATGCAAAACCATGAATTTGGCCATTTGGGTAGATTCGGTCAAGCTAGGAATGGAGGGAAAATGGTGCAATTTTGATGCAAGAAAATCATAGAAATAATGTTTGATAGAAATTAAATAAAGACATGAAATGAAAGTTGGGAAATAATTAGTGAATGCATGAGGGAGCTTACGGCAGTGGTACAGGGGAGTAGGAATTTTGTTGCTTTGGTGTAATTAATGGTTATAGGAATTAAGGAAATATTTCATGGAGCCTATAGATAAAGTTTAAAATAAATTAATGGTAAAGTATGAAAGGAAGCATTCGGCCAAACAAAAACTAAAGATGGCTCCATGTTGACTTCCTAAAGTTTTGTGGTTTAATGTTAAATATAATTACTAAGGAATTTAAAGGAAAGATCGATTGGGGAAATAGACACTAAATTGGCCATAATTAAATTCTTACCAAGTAGTGAAATTTAAATAGAAATTTTATTTAAGGAAGACGGCATGATTATGGTTGATTTAGATATTAAATTTTAAAGGAATTAATATTATTTTGCAGCTTTCAATCCAAAGGAATAAAGTTACAGAAGTGGTGCAATTAAATTCCATACGGCACAGTAAATAAGGTAAGGGAATATATATGGAAGTTGTTAGGAGGATACTGTGCTTGCATGGGAAATTGGTGGATTTGGAAATTATATATTGTGAATTTTATTGCAAGGGGTTAGGATAGACTTAATCGTCATTCCATTATAATTATAGAAAAATCCCTTCCTTAAATTTACTACTTAAATATGTTTAAATGTTTAAATTTGAAGTTTATGGCAAGTGGAATATGTTCTAAAGATTATTTTAATTATTTTAGAACATATATTTGATTTTATTGATCTTACTTTATAAAGAATATTTACTTCTATTATTATGGATGAGTGAGGTGATGAATGACCCGTAAGGTACTTCGGGCCCTCACAATAAAAAGTTATTGATTTTACCGATATTTGAATTTAATTGAATTTTGAGATTGTTGCTCCGTAATAACCATGCATTTACCGTTACCGAATTACATGTTATCGACTGTGAGACATTTGGGCAAGTCCGCAGTCCCACAGATGTCATATGCCCAATGTACACTATGGATCATTAAGCAATGGCCATTGTTACCGATAGGAACAGCTTAGGGATGGATTCCTGGCCCAACTTGGGTACGCTTAATTCCTATACCGATTACTGAACTGTTTATGCATGAGTCTCTTGTGTGTTGACTGTCTCTACCGACTGATATGAATTATTGATTTATCGACTTACCGTTACTGATTTATTTATTGAAATGAATTATTGATTTATCGATTTATCGATTTACCGTTACTGATTTATTTATTGAATAAATTATTTCTGTTGAATTACTAAAATTAAATATATTATATGATTTTTAAATTGCATATAGTAGCATAGTATTACACTTCTATATATATCTCCTTACTGAGTTTAAACTCACCCCTTATTTTTCCACCCAGACTATTTGCAGTAGATTCCGCTCATACGAGAGGAGCCCAATTTTTGGATCCTACAGTATTTCCTTCGAGACTGGTTGTTTATCCAGTGAAGGTATATTGTATATTCTATATATCTCAAACTTGTCTAGTACAATACTTATTATGTTATAAAGACTAAGGGGATGTAAATTAAGAAGAAAGAAATTTTGTACATGTGTCTAGAGACCTGCACTTTTACATAAGGATATATCGAATGTCCAAATTTTCGTGGACTTAATTATATGGAATTATTTGGTATTTGAATTGCATTGGAATCCGGTGAAAATTGTGGTTTTCAGCTGGTATGTAAATTGTGTTTAAAGTGCAGGAGGTTAGGATATTTACAGCAGTTATGTTGCCGAAATTTTGTTAGAAACTTACTAAAATATCATAAAATATTCTATGAACATAATCGAGTGAAATGAAATAAGAAATCGACATCGACAAACAGCCTAACCAATCCGAAAATAAGAACAATGAATTGAATATTTTTACCGAAAATCGGATGTTACAGATATAATAGCTAGGGTTTGGGCTATTAAAGGGTGTAGTTGGGCTTTGGGATCTTTGTTAGGAGTTTGCAATTTTTCTCTTTAAAAATTGTATGGTTGGGCTTTGTTAGGAGTTTTCAATTTTTCTCTCTAAAAATTGCACGGTTGGGTTGGTAAGGAGTTTGCAATTTTTCTCTTCTAAAAATTACACAGTTGTAGTTGTTTGATTGTTTATTAGATTGGTTGGGTGGTTGTAGGCGAAATTGGTTGAGCCAAACCACATTAAAAATTATTGTGTTTGTTTTTTGCTTTCCTCTGTTTTTATGGGTATTTGATTTGAGAGATATTTTTTCCAACATGATCTTAGTTGTTTTGACTGTTTGCTCCTTTCTTCTCTTTTAGCTGGATGATCGATTTGGGTGAATATTTGATGTTTTTTTACTTTTTTTGTAATTTCGTTATTTATAGGCTTCTTTTGGCTTGGAACCCGCTGATTGCATGGAAACTCCCTTTTTTGGTCTTTATCCTTTCTCAAACTACTTCAGTTTTGTTCTCTTTACTTTTGTTATTCAGTTAATTTCTCTCGTCTCATTTTGTCATTTTGGTTATTAGTACAGTATTTTTATTGTATTAGGCAGGTGAATGATGGATAATGGTTCCAGCTTTTTCCTCGATTTGTGAGTTATTTAATTTTCATTCCTCTTTGCTTTTGCTTTGTAGTTATTATTGTTTGGACCCGCTGATTATATTTTCAATGCCATTTTTGCTCATGGTTTTTGATGTGATGGACTCTTAAATCACAACGTCAACAAAAGGAAAAAAAATAAGCCAATCACAAAAGAAATAAATGACACGCGGCAATTGGAGAAGGCAAAAACGTGTTTATTGGAGAGACAATAATCGTGGCTGCACCAGAAAGCTCCAAAGTCACCAATTTTAAGTTATACTAGGTAAAATCCGCTCGTTGCACAGGTTAATCATTTTTTAGAGGGAAATATAAGAAGCTTAAGAGCGTTTCAACATTAGAAAAGTTAAAAGTAAGGGTTAACACTGATGCCCGCAGCAAGCTGAGGATTCATAAATTGTTAATGTCCGAATGATTAGTAATAAGCATATTTTATAATTTTATAAGAATTATTTACAAAAGAAGAACAGCCTATATTGATATTAATATTTCAAAACAACAAAAAATATTATGATGAATTATCAAACATTTATAATGCAATAAGTATACTTGACACCAAATATTTTGCAAGCTTGTAGGAAATTGACTACAAAAAATCATGATGATCATGAAACTAAAATGGCACTTGAAAAACAAAATGAAAACAAATAGGATTAATGTAACATATTATTCTAACCAAAGAGAAAAAAGTGTAGCATATCATTCTAAATTAAAAAAGCATTAATAAAAAAAAATGTTTTATTGCAGACAAACGTTATATAGCAAGATTGCAAATCATCATCAACTACAAAAAATAAGCTAATCAAACACTAAAAATAGTGGTAGATATAAAATTAATAATAGTTATCATCCATGAAATCAAAACACATGAATATCATGAATAAACTTAAGAAACAACATGCATACCTTTTAGAAGGTTTTATGATTCCTAATAAGACAGTGGTTCAATGCCAAACCGAATCAAATTGGGTGTGTAAAAGGCAACTCAGCCGCTGCTGTAGTAATTGTTGATTGCAAGCAAATAATATAAAGAATCATCATTATCATCACTTGAAAAATGTTTATAGCCATCTTTTAGAATTTCACAACGCAAGGAAATCAACTTAAGTCCATAAGCTTAAACCAAACAAATATAATTGCAACACCCAGCATTAAAGCATACCAATTGTCTTAGAATTAGGAGTAAAAAGCAAGAAAATTTGATTCCTCAGAAGAAAAAGAGAATGCGAAGAGACTTTTTTTATTCAAATTATTTCTTTTATAACATTTGATTCATGAATACTCTTATGCTAATATGAACATTTTATCTCAAACGTAGGAAGATTGCAAATAAATTTATATCTTATAATTAGGATTTAGGAGTTGGGATAATCTAAATATTTGTACCTTGCAGGAGTTATTTTTTTAAATATGAGCTATATGTTTGATTAGAAAATGCAATATTGTTAAATGTTGATTAATTTAAATCAAAATAATTTTAAAAAATTATCTTAAAAAATTATATCAAATTCAATAAATATTAGATTGTCAATTTTTAAATGTGTGACAAAAGAGTAACACTTGTGAATAATTCACTCTCATTGTCAAAATTGAATAGTCACAAAAAAAAAAGATATTATTGTCTTAACTTATTAAACTCTAGTAAAAAATAAAAGTATATAGGCTAATGAACATTTGAAGTATAACATAAAGAGTTATAAAAACTGACAACATGCTCAAGTAATAAGGTAAAAATATATGAACACAAATCTTTTCAACTAAGTAAACAACTTTGAAATCCTGGACTAAGTGAGTACAATTACCTTCTACCATGGTTAGGCTTCCATATGTTTTGAACAAAAAAGAAAACTGACCACAATTTATCGTGAGTAATTAAAAATGTAATCATCAACAATTTACACAATCATCCCATAACTTCATAAGCAAGTGCCTGTATATGTTTAAGTTACTTAACTTATGAAAGCATTTAAACTTCTCCTGGTAACTTCCTCTTTAGCTTAAAACTTCCCTGGTATATGCCTGAAATTTTCTCTTCAATTTATTTGGAAAATATGATTGTATAATATAACTAAAAAAATAAAAATAAAAATAAGAGTTTCAATTTAGCATCCAACTAAACTGACATGATAGGAGCATTTCCTCAATTAGGACGCCATTTAGCATGGTAGAGAAACTTGTTAAGAGATGTCAGAATCTACATGTTGAGCCTGGTAAATTGGTCAAATGTTTTCAATTCATGGCCAATTATATAGCGAGGAAAAGGAAAGTATATGGTGTAATATCTAAGATCGAAGGACTTATCGAAGAAGAGGTATCAAAGGTTAGAGCTATTATGAGGAAAAGGAAAGTATATGGTGTAATATCTAAGATCGAAGGACTTATCGAATAAGAGGTATCAAAGGTTAGAGCTATTATAATTTCAGACGCTGTAAAAACCAATTATCTCTTTTCAATTCCAAATCATGTCAAAAAAGCTTTATGTGAGGATGCTATTTGGTGGGTCCTAATGGTATGTAGGTTTTAGACATTGAATGCTTGTAGTAATACTTTTGCATTGCAAAAAAATTAGTACTTTAGTAATTTGATATTGTCCTAACTATTAATGGCTAATTAGGAACTTCTGGTTTCATTTCCTCTGTGCAACCATCTGCATAAAGTGATATAATTAACTTATTTAATTTTAAGAGGAAGGGAATTTAACAGTTGCCATATAAAAGTTTGGCTTGCTTATGAGTTGGGCAATATTGGTTTAATTCAATATTATTGGTTCTTGAGAGTGGTTTTAAATTTGAAGGCATTGTTTATTAATCAATAAATTGACAATCATGAGAGAAATAAACAAATAATTTGTGACATGACATAGAAAAAATTTCTCTTCATCAAAAAAAGAAGAAGAAAGAAACAGATGAAATTTGATTTGGATCAGAAACAATTGATTTCTAACATGAACTTGATTAACTCTTTGGTTTTAGATAATGTATTAACCCATCCTTATTAAGATAGAATAACTTGCTATAAGGTGCTAGGGTATGCCAAGTGAAAATGTGGTGATAACAAAAAGACAAGTGAGAAGCAGCTCATACTGAACATGACTCCGAATTATCTCTTTAGCAATCTCAGGATCCACAACCAAGCTAACCAAATTGTGATTCCTGTGGTAAGCCTTGACCCTCTACAAAAACGTAGCAATTTCTTAGTTAAATTCAAAATGCAATTGTATTTTGTAAGATATATTGCAAATTTATCTCCAAAATTTATTAAAGAACTTTATGGTATTTATAAAAAATAATTGAAGATTTTATAAAATCTCAAATTTGGTGCTAGAATTGTGCATACCAAAGACAAAAATAGGCAATTAATTTTAAAAAAAAGGCAGCAAAAAAAATGTTTGAGACACAAAAACATAATCGATCAGAAGCTAATTTAATCAATTTTCAAAAAGAAAGGACAGTAAAAATCATTGTAAACTATTTAAGACACAAAAAAGCACAATCAATCAGAAGCTGCTTTAATAAATTTCCAAAAAGAAATGCACTAAAAAACAAAGTAAAAGAAGATAGGCAAGCATATTTTCAATTCCAAGATTAGAAGTAAAAAAGTGTCACGCACCAAGGCTGCTTGATAATGATTTGGTTTTATACATGAGTGTAGATTCAGGACAAACCAAACTATTTTATTTTTCAAAATTTGAGCAGGAAAATCAAAATGCAAATCTCTCAAGGAAAAGATGTTAGCCCATACTTGAACATATGATTGACATTTGCACTTACCTCGTCCAAACTTTAAGCCAAGATGGTTTTGTGGGACATAGGAGGCAAGAGAATGTTGTGCATGATTCTCTGAATTCTATTGAAAAACATCCATTTATCAGTCCGAAATTGAGTGCGCATCCGTATCTGCATCCAAATCCACCACAACAGTGGTAGAATCTCATTCCAATAATAAAAAAAAGGTCTGAATTTACCTTTAGATCTTGTGAAGACTTAGGAATTGTCCTAAAACCTTTCCATGTATTTGTTTCATAGCCTTTCTTATAAGAACCTAAATATCCATCAAATAAAGAAAAGAAAATATCATTTTCAAATAAATCACAAACCAAGAAATAAAAAAATAATAAAAAAGAAAAATCACCCCAGCACTTTTGAAAATATTGACAACATCATAGATCTGTCTCCCCTGTTGTTACAGTAACCTATTTCTGTTTAAAATAGCAATCAAGAACTTGTGAATAAAGGCAAAAACAAACAAAAAAAACGCAAATGAAGAAAGAACTCGCATCATGTTGGTGCAAATCTTTATCTAGTAGCTAAACAAAGAAATGATTAACCTTGCTCAAGGGAAGCACTAACTTGCTTTTAAATTTTTACACTTGCTAGGTAGCTTCCAAGGGCCTAGAGGTGTTTTGAAATTTAGGCCATATCCACCATTGGGGTGGTCAGAAGCAACATCAGGCATGCTGGAATACTCCAAGGTTTAGAGTATCTTGTTTTAGTTCTTTGTCTCTTATATATATAAATGGAACTATTTGAATTTAAAAAAAAAACTATATGAAATGTTGAAATGATTGTAAGTAAGGTTGTAACGGGAGTAACATTGAAATAAAAGGCCATAATATAATATAAGCCCAAAAATGGCAAAAAAAAAGGGGGGGGGGGGGGGAAGGAAAAGAGTGCTTTAGTTTAGGTAGATATATACCTTGGAATAGCTTCGGATTTATTCATGTGTGATTAGGGATTCAACCAAGTAGGAATAAATTGATGCAGAGGTTTTTTTCAAGTCACGTTACTTTGCAACATTGTCTACAAATTAAGTATAATGATAACCTAAACATATTACACAACAGGATTCTCAACAAATTAATCTGTACATAGTAATAACGTACACATAGATTGTAGTACAAAGCTTGAGTTTCAAAAAGGATTAAACTGGAAAATGAGAAAGATTAAACAATATTTATTTAAAGGCTCAGCATTACACACAATACACACACACACACACACACACACACATATATATTATCTATTCAATCACAAATCTCTTCAAAAGCTTATTAAATCTTAGTTATAGGGCAGGTACATCTCTTATTTTCACATATATTGAGAAAATGCTATCCAAATATAAATAGCTGAAAATTGATTAAAGCTCTGAAAAGAAAATGGCTTTTTTTCTCATTGAATTAAAACTTTAAAATTTTTTGAACCTATCTCTTTAGAATATAATATGTTTGTGATTTCCTTACTTGAATCATGGCATCACCATATATCTTGATATTATGACATCAAGGATGTTGATTCCTTGAAAGCATCCTCAAGACACTTGGTTTGCCAAGCATTCCTTTAAGGTTTTCTTTTTTTATCCATAATTCCTACTATTATTCAAAGTTCATCTAGGCATGAAGTATATCAGCAGTTATATAAAGTAAATTTTTTTTTTGTACTTCTATGCAAATTTAGCATAATACTAATAGGAAGAAATAAAAAAAACTTCCAACAAATACGAAGAAATAAAAAAGAAAAAAAAATCTTATCAAATTGATGTACACCCAAAAGGCACCTCTTAATTTATTTCTTGTATAATTAAACGTCATTGCCACGACACCCACCACTACCTTACACTTCTCAATCACACTTTGCTCAAGATGGTTTATCATGGATATTGCTTAATACACCTTAGAATACCATAATTAATCCATGACTTCCAACCATCAATCTAAATGATTCAAGTTTTAATTCTTTTATTTGAACATTATTTTCCAAAGTAAATAAGGTTTTAGAAGATAAAACATGTATCTTAACATAGAGCCAAAAAGCCTTCATAAGATAACACTTAAAAGAAGACAAAATGAGAAAAATGAAATATTAACATAGTAAGCAAGACCTTTTTTAATGGAACAATCCCTTTTTATCAAATCAGTTACTTGTCTCGGGAGACAAATATTCCGCATGGTCAAACTGAAAACACTCGCAACAAAACAAATACCAACAATAATAGCAAAAGATTTTGAAGTCAAAAAAACTGAAAAAACTACCACACACATGTTGTGCATCCAAAATGAAGAACGATGGGGGAAATGATCAACCAACTTTCTTAGAAACCTCTAAATAGCAAGCTAGAATTTTAAAGAACACACAGCAAATAATTTGAGAAAAGTCAAACAAAATAAAAGATGGATATCAATTAATATTACGGAAGATCAATCACCTGTATTTTTTGATATCATACTTGGTGCAGCTTGTTCATCAGAACCAATATACTCTGATATTACCCCACAAATAACTATCCATACATAGGTCTTCATGTTATTGATAGTTGCTTCTAGTATTTTTCAACCGGCATTCTTTAAAAATATTGTGACGATCACCATCATCGCCTACCCAATCAATCGGTCATGATTTCATTGGCATCTTCAAACTTAGGATTCTTAACATAGAAAACCTCTTTCTCGACCCCGATCTTTGCTGGTGAAAGCCCATCTCCAGCCTAATTGTATTTCCCATCATGACCTCCTTTCTTAGGCGATCCACTCATTCCCATACCGGATTTCCTGTCTTTCCTCACCTCCAATGACATTCCATTGGCTTTGCTACTCTTCCAAGCGTTCTTCATCTCTCTACTACTCAGCTTCCACTTCATGTTCAGCTCAGATTCGAATAGTGACTAATTGTATTTCCCATCGTGACCTCCTTTCTTAGGCGATCCACTCATTCCTATACCGGATTTTCTGTCTTTCCTCATACCACATTTCCTGTCTTTCCTCATACCAAATTTCCTTTCTTTCCTCACCTCCAATGACATTCCATTGGCTTTGCTACTCTTCCAAGTGTTCTTCATCTCTCTACTATTCAGCTTCCACTTCATGTTCAGCTCAGATTCGAATATTGAGAAAGAAATAACCTGGAACCTTGCCTTCGTTAGATGTCCCGTTCCATTGAAGGGAAAAAGAAATTGACAAATGAGAAGGATGGCATCAGGAAAGTAGATAACAGAGCATAAACCATTGGCTTTTTGGAAATGGAATGGATTGATTGAATTCGAATTGGATACCCGACTAATTTAGGAAGGGGAATCTATCTTCTTTCTTTATAATCGAGTGAGGCAAAACAACAAAGAAAAGCACGTAGAGCAAGGCAAAGAAAACTGAAATGAAATGGAGCAAGAGCTAAATCACCGTGCAGCTGAATCCTTTTGGCTCAAAGAGCACAAGAGAAGAACATGTTAGTCATGATGAAAAGAGAAAAGGCAAACAATGGCGACAAGAAAGGAGCATTGCAAGACTTAGACAACCAAGAGGAAGGAGAGAAAGTACACCCACTATGCCCTCCAATCGAGCAAAAAAGGAAGCTTGCCCACGCAAAAGGGGCCCACAAGGAAAAAAAAAGTCAAAAAAGAGAGCTCTGAGACAAAATAAACTTATCTTTTACCCATAAAACAGAGGAGCCACAGCAAACCAACTTCTGGGAAAAGGATAAATGGTCAAAGAGCAAAGATATAAAACAACCACAGCAATGCAGGACCCAGCATTGAAACAACCAGACCCACCAACAAAAGCAAATAGTGCAGATGAAACCCAAAACAGAGGAAAAATACAAAACAGAGAAAACAAACGTGAACAACAAACACCAACGTGGCAACCGACAAAGCCCTCAGCATGGCTTCACCAGGAAACAGAAAATGCATGCACTTTAATGGTATAGACAAGAATACTATGCAATTAGATTAATTCTCTTTTAAAAAGAACATGTCATAAAATTGCCAAAAATAAGCAAAAAAATCAAAGATGATTCAAAACTGTTGCTTAATTGGAAGATTTCTACTACTCAATTCATCTCATAGTCAAAGGACACAAAATTTCAATAATTTAATGAAAAACAACCTTGAACTTTACACATAAGGTTGAAAATAGTGAATTAGCCATCAAATCAACAAAGATAATGGATTCTATCAGCATTTGACTTATTCGCAACTACAAGTTGAACAGGGCACCCAAAAGTTTGAATTTTTACTCCATGCAGCAAAGATATCAATGATTAATGGTAAACAGGTCTACAATTTGATAAAGACATGTTAAGACCACTATTTAAAAGGCAGATTATGACATAGCTAAGAACAATTCTAAACAGCATAATCTGAATAACTAAGATACTACACTTGATGTCATGATCGAACTTAGTTAGCTCGCATACATTGTTAGTCACATCATTTCCAATCCATAAACTAACACCATATGCTAGTTCTAAAGAAATCTTAATTTTAATCTTGCTCAAACCAAATGATAATTCACATCAAGTATCTACATCCTTTGATAACCCACTTGGTTGTATAACATAATGCCAAATAAAACCAGAACCCAAGGCTTTTATCATCTGAAAGATCTAAAAATACCATATAATTTCTTCATAACCAATGTGATCTAAAAATACCAAAGATCCGAATAACCAAGATGCTAAACTTGATGTCATGATTGAAATCTATGGAAGAACTATGCAGGAGGTATTTGTTTCTTCATGAAGTAATCAAAAAGATAACTTTTAGCTCACAATAAGAGAAAATCCCCGACTTTTCAATATGAAATCAAAAACCCAATCCATACAAACCAAGCAATCTTCTGGAAATTAGCATATCAAAGCAAATTCCCAAAAAAAAATCCATAAAAAGGAAACAGAATTGAAACATCAAAGAGCATGCTAACAAAAGGAAGCAACAAAAGGTTGAATTTACTCTAAAAAAAAGGGTAAAATCTCGAGAAGTTTAAGAAAATACGGAAGTAAAGGGCTATGCACTTCAAGAAATAGTGAAGTAAAAGGCTATACTAAAATAACAAATAATATAAAGCAAAAAATTTCCTTCCTTTACTACAATTTGTCAACAATAAACAACCCACCTAGAAAGGATAGATGCCGTAGAGCAAAAATTTTTAAACGTTCAAACATAATTATTGGTGAGCAAATAACATTGCCACGGTCAACATCATCCTACACATGTTTCTACTATGATTTAAACATGTTATAGACAACTATTTAAAGGCAAACTAATACTTATCTCAAGATGTTAGGCGACTTCAGAAAGTCAAAAGTCAAACCAACAGCAGCAACAACTAAACTTGTCAACCGTCCCTACACGAAGACGAAAAAAATTCACAAAAGTAAGCGAAAATTTAAATTAAATAGATACAAAATCTTGGAAAAAAAGTTTCAAAATTCTGAAAAATATTCATCATCTACCAACCTTATAATGATTGGCTTGTGGCGAGTAGGTAAATTCTGCAATCCAAAAATAGATTACCACCGAAACCTTCTCGTGGTGATTGGGCATTTATAGATCCAAGCAGCATCTTAGTATGACAGAACGATAAAAGGCAGTGGGTGAGAAGAGAAACAGAGATGAGTGAAATATAGGGTTTTGGTAATTGAAAAAAGGGGAACAGGAAGCCAGAGTAGATGGTCAGAAGAGAATAAATTGGAGTGTCGAGAGAAGTTTCTTGCGACTTATTTGAGCTTGCGAACGTGCAGCAGAGAAAAAAGTCGGCGAGTAGAAGAAAGGCGGTTATGCGTGCTTCGAGGACTGTCTTACGTGCAAAGTTTTTAAAAGCAAAAACAATTTCCAATACTGTTAATAGTAAAATGACCGCTTTGGATAAAGAATAAAATGTTATTTGTAGAACAATACAGCAGAAGCAAAAGGAAGAGAAAAAAGAAAATAAGGTTGAAACGATATTTGACAAATAATAGCTGGGGCCCAGCATATAATGCAACTACGAAAACTATAAAAAGAAAGCCAAAACCGTCAAACCAAAAGCAATGAAAGGAAGAAAAACGCAGACGACGTGTTCATCAGAGACGGCATCATCGTGGCTTCACCAAAAGGCTTAAAATGCATGCGCTTTAATATTATTGATTGATGGTTTTATTATCATCATCATAAGTTAACTGGCTGCATCAAAACTAATTAACTCTTGTCAATAGCTAATTCCAAAGTCAGCTCTAATTCCTAATTCAGATGAAATTTTGTCAAACTTTAAAGAGTAAAGTTTCTTTAAGGATAGTCTTGTCTAAATTCAAAGCTTTTATAGACATGGCAAGAGCACATCAATGTAGCAGAGACATGTTGAAATTCAAGATCAAAAGCTGATAGACATATTGAAATTTCAGGATAACTGAGATCATACCTAGTTCTGATGCAGCCATTCTTACATAAATTTCTTGTCCATTTTCTGTGAACTCTCTGATGTCAACCAGGTCAACAAACCAAAGCAAGCACCCGCTTCCTCCATTTCTTATCTCCAAAATTGCATAAGCTGTACATGAGCAGTTCTTTTTGCAGAGGTTCTTGTAATCCTCAAGATTCATACTGTAGTTAAACCAGGATTGTCGTGAATCGGGCAACTTTACCCCAGAGTGCTTAAGAAATCCATCACTTGAACAGTTTAATGGAGTCTTTTGGACACACCCGTTTGATCAAAGTTCAGTGTCCCATTTTTTGGGAAATTTTGGTACAAATCCTTTCAAGCAACTGCATTGTGGGGTGTTACTTGGATTGCAGCTACCATATGAACCACAGAGTCCATAATTGTCACAGTTATCCATTTGTACTGTAAGATAAACCTCCCAACGTTGTGTTTCCTCAATCCATTTTTTGCACTGCCAAGATCCATCATGAGATAACACCATCATTGAAAGAATTGAGCTATTACGAAGCTTGTAGTTGAAATATACCTCCTTCTCGTTGAGCACATAATCAAAGGTGCATAATGAATTTTGATTTTGTCCAGGTGGGCCACTAAAACGCAAACCATTCCAGGGACCACCTCGAAATCGCACAACTGTACCCTCTCTCAGTATAAACTCTGGAAATCCACCGACCTCAAACCCGTAAGTAAAATTACCATGAGAAGGATCATCAAGACTCTTCCAGGACGATATGCAACGATCCAGGCCCGTGATTAAGTGTAACATCCCGTTACCACATTTTGCACGTATTTCTATACAACTTTACTGGTTGGGCTGTCTGCGATGCAATAACATTCTACCATAATGGTGATAAATAATAATATTTATTTATCAAATACAGAATATGAAATTTCTTTTCATTATTCCTTACATCTAACATCCCCTATTAACCTTTATTTCACTAAGGTAGTACTGTATACATATATCTGAAATGTAAAAGAGCAGAGATTGTACCTGCCACATTTAACATGCCATGCCTCAGTGCTTTAAGCATAGCTATACCCATCTGAGAGCTAATTCTCTCAACTCCGTGTACTTCTTATCTGTGGAGTTAAAACAAAGGGGTGAGCGATTCATACGCTCAGTAAAGGAAACATATGAGGCTTTAAATAAAGCAAAACTATATATCACAACACATTTATTCTTTTCTTAACAATAACCCAGTAGAAAAGACAGTAGATATATAGTAAACAACTCTCTTAAAACACCATTCAAAACACCGACTAACAGTTTACTTAAAATGTAGTAAACACTATCTAGGATTTCAACAAATCCTCACAGTAAATAGAAATTGATAAGTTGAGACTAGGCAACAAATAAATCATGCTATCATAGTTCCCCTCCCCCTTGTGAGAACGGAATCTGCCACTTTTGGGGTGCACCCTTAGGCCATCGCCCCTCACGGCTATCTCAGATCTATGGCCATAATCTATAGTGGTCCTCGGGTCCACTTGCCAAGTGACCTCGAGACCGCTGATGACTTGGCGGGTCCATCAGCCCTGTGACGCCTTAGGGTGCACTCGTTGGTCTATATGACCCGAGCCACCGCCCCAGATGGGTCACGCAAAGTATATAATTAATAACGCATGAATTCAATGCCTAATGTCTCTAAATCAAGTTATATCTTATGTATCATTTCCACAAAATGATTTGATTTCTTATAAAACAATAAAACACCAAAAACAGCCCGTCATCTCAACTTTTAAAACCTGCTCGCCCATGGTCAGCTCGTCCGATATGGCTTGCCCATGGCAGCAGCTCGCCCATGGCGGAGAACATGTGTTTGCCCGCCCAACTTTGCCCTTTAATTCGACAAGCAACTTTGGCTCGCCCTCAGTGGCTCGCCCATTAGGCAACTCACCCAAGGGTCAACTCGCCCCAAAAAGGTTTCATATTTTTATTTTTGAAATATTTAAAATTATTCATTTTTCGTTTAGGAATTTACACTTTAAAACCGTTCACCAGGGTCAGCTCGTCCTTCACAACTCGCCCTGACTAACTCGACAAGACGGCGAATTAGTATTCACCCGTCACTTAGCTTTTCAAAACATCGTTGATAGCTGTTCGCCCGCCTTATATTTAAAACCAGGGCTGCCCGCCCAAACACATTAAAAAGGGTTCGCCCAACTATGGCTTACCCGGATTTCCCTTAAAAGAGAGCTCGCCACTTGGCTCGCCCTATAGCTTTCTATAAAAACAGTTCGCCCGCCCTTAAAATAAGAAACGGGTGTATAAAAACTATAAAAGGGCTTGGCTCGCCCGCCAATACCAATTCGCCCAACATAAAAATACAAGGGCTCGCCCAATATAAAAAACACAAGAGCTCGCCCGCCCTGTATCAGTTCATCCAGAAAACAGCATAGGGGTCGGCTTTTAGCTCACCCGAATCAAAATAATTATCAATTAACTTCCTCAAACAATGCATGTCAAAAAACATAACATTTAACTTAATGTTTTCATAAAATTTACTCCACAGGACATGCATCACTTCACACACATCTCCCTTACCTGGTTCAACAAAGCCTTGCTTCGCCTGCTCTCTGTTCGCCCATAGCCATTCCCAATTATCGGCTGCAAATTATATATAAATTCCATTAATATTTTCTTTATATATTTTTCCATTACTTGGGCGAGACTTCAGGTAAATCTACCAGCTCGCCCACAGACATTTTACTAGCTTCTTAACCGAGCTCGCCATTCATCATATGGCTTACACGTGGGAGATCGCCCGCCAGTCAATTCACGAAGCCTTCATAGGCTTAATTGTGGGAGTTCGCCCACAATTCTATTCGCCCAAAGCCTCCGCATTTGAGCTCGCCCATTAATTCACTTCACTAGAATTGGGCGTTCTCGCCCTTTGAACACAGACTTTACCTTATCGAGTTCATTATTATCTACTCGCCTTATTGGCGATTACTAGTTTCCAACATGGGCGATCACTGTAGTCGCCATTTTCGTCACTTATTCCATTACTTTCCTTGTTTCTATATTCTCTAACGATCTAACTAAAACAAGGTTGTGTTCTATGTTGTAAACTTATAAGTCTACCATTGAATATCAAGAACACCTCAGAAAATATGAAACTCACCTCAACCAACTGCACTTCCAAAACAGCTTGTTTTCTGTCTCATGTTGGCCTTCTTTTGCTTATTCCTTCAGCTCATCAACGAGGAAAGGTTTTACAAGCAGGTTTATGTATTTAGCCAAGTTAAGGAAGAAGTTTAGTAGATCAAACATGGTAGAGAAATGGAAGAAACAGAGAAATGGTTTTTCGTGAAGAAGCTGGAATTGGCTAACTCGTTTTTCCTCAATTGTTTCTGCTTATATAGCCATGCTCAGCTAATCAATAGCCACCGTCTGCCTCTTATCCTGTTTCTTTCATCATTCCTCACATCTATCATGCATTTAATGCATGTAGAAAACTGAAGCACAAGTGGCGTGAAAGTCTCCCTTTCACACTCTTTTTCTTCTGCTGCAGACTTTGTTTACTTCCTCAACAAATAAGGCTAATTCCCTTATTGACTTTAACTTTCCTTCATTTATTGTCCTCAACCGTATATCTCACAAAGTCAATCTTGGCTGCTAATGGTTCTGAAGCCATTTTCCTTGTCCACACAAGCTGATTCCCGGTCTTCACCTCGTCTTGAGACCTCAGCTCGCCACACTACATCAGTTCGCCAACATTCACAGTTTATTACTCTACTCGCCCACGTGTAATTATATGGGAAATCAATAGTCTTCGCCACGTTGGGCGATCATCCAAAGAAACTAAATTGGCGAACACATTAATCAATCAGATGCATATTGGGCGATCACCGGTTATGGCTCAACTCGCCCGTGCCACATATTGGCGAACTCACCAGTTCCCCGGTATAACTAATCACCCTCCATTGGCGATTAGCCTTGCTCGCTCATTGGCGAACTCATCCATTCAGTACTCGCCCGTCGAGGATTTCATCGAAATTGCTTCTTTCACAACTCAAGTTAAGGAACTTTTCATCCGAGGGAAAATCAATATTCAATATTTATTTAATTTCCATTATTAATTTTATGAAATTAGACTCTACAGTAGTGTAGAATCAGGTCTTACATTAAGTTCCTTCCAAGCTTCATGCCTTCTAGCAATGTATCACATGGATAATCAAAGCTATGCCATAAGAAGATTTCAGGATTGTTGTCGTTCTCCTCTTTTACAATGAGATTTCCCGAATTCAAGAGCTGTGCAATTGGTCTGCCAGCAGGCCTGGATGAGTTGGAGGACCAAACAATGGTCCCATTATGATTTAGAAGGACTAGAATCCCTTGGTTGGTATGTTTTAGGACACCTGAAAAATCATCGAGGGGAGCTTCTCTATTGGCCACCCATACAACAGTCTGGAGAGATATTCTCCCATACCATATTCGCAAGAATCTCTTTGTGCTGGAACCTGGGCTAAAGAAACCTAGCTCAAAATTTCCACCTACTGAAACAATCGTCTCTCCATCCTTAATTGAGTGATCAGTTGCATTCAAAGTGTCACTGCAATGGATATAGTTAGACTGGAGAACATAAAAGAACAAAGAAGAAGTATGGCAAAGCTTTCCATGGATGATACTCCGAAAGATTTGATAGGAGGCTATGTAAATGACATCCCCAAAGTTGTTTTCATTTAAGATCATTGAATGTTTCGCCAATATCCATACCAGATAATTGAAAACAAACCTTCTATCTCTTCTCTCTGTAGGGAAGCAAAAATCGAAATATGTATTCCTACCCCAACAAATAGTAATAACTCAAATCGATTTAACTCAAGCTAAATCTATTAACCACTGAACAGATACTACGTAGATACAACGCAGGTAATAAGCATATATGAAAGTGTTGTGGATAGTAGCCAAAACCCCAAAACTAGAATAAATTATTTGATAAGTGAAAAATAAAATGGAAACAATATAAAGATAAAGCACACAGGAATTTACGTGATTTAACTTTAAAAGCTTACGTCCATGGGCCAAGACAATCAAAAGAAATTTTACTATGAGAAATTAGGAGATTTACAATGAATACTTAAAATATGACTCTCTACCCAAAACCCAAAACCTCACTGTATGCTTTATTTTATAGCTTACTCACTCTACTCTCCCTTTGTAGTGCTCTACGATGCTTGTTTTTACCTCACTTCTTATTTCTCACACTCTACTTAAAAGCTTAGCAAATGCAAGTATTTACAAAGGAGGTTGCTGGGTAAATTTTCAACAACTGCCTCACAATTTGACTAAGCACCGTAAAAATGGCAAAGCATTAAAACCAAGGCTACATCAAGTTTGGCTCATAGTCAACTTTTACATGCTCCAATCAACTTTTTCAAGATCTTCATGCATCATTGTAAAGATTTTCATGCATATTGTCAACCTTTGCTTGCACCATTAAATAAGGAAAGAATTTGAATGTACTAGCAAATTTGCATGCAAGAACTTCAAGCCATGCAATTAATGTTTCGACTTGAATTTTTCAAGCCATGCAATTAATGCAATTAATGTTTCGACTCAAGAGTGACTTGACATTTGAGGAAGTTAAGGGTTCAAGTCGCTCCGGACGCGAATTGAAGTGGTGGCTTTTCGAGGTGCACTTCGACAAAACCGTGAGGCTCATAGTCAACTTTTACATGCTTCAATCAACTTTTTCAAGATCTTCATGCATCATTGTAAAGATCTTCATGCATCATTGTAAATATTTTCATGCATATTGTCAACCTTTGCCTGCACCATTAAATGAGGAAAGAATTTGAATGTACTAGTAAATTTGCATGCAAGAACTTCAAGCCACGCAATTAATGTTTCGACTTGAATTTTTCAAGCCATGCAATTAATGCAATTAACATTTCGACTCAAAAGTGACTTGATACTTAAGAAAGTTAAGGGTTCAAATCGCTGCAGATGGAGCAGTGGCCTTTCGAGGTGCACTCCGACAAAGTCGTGAGGGGCGGTGGCCCAAAGTGGTGCACCCCAAAGCGGACAATACAAAGTTGTAAGACTTTATGGAAAGTTCTAAGGACCCAAAGTTGTAATATTCCCTCAGGATTAAGCTGGTTGATAATAATATGAACTACTAGACAACCAAACCAATCAGACCTAGCATAATGAAAGACGGCAAAATTTTTGTACTACAATAGTTTTATCATTTGTCTGAATTTTAGCTTAGATATTAATTGTTCTCACTATGAAAATATCTGGAATTAAGTTACTTTAGGGAAACAAAACCAATCTCCTGGGATGTACGGTTACTTTAGGGAATTTGGTATGATTCAAACAGAAAGAAAGTTATTTGCCTTAAGCCCATGTTTGGATAAACATTAGTAAAGGAAATGAATGGAAAGGAAAGGAAAGTAAATTAGATAAAATGAGAGGAAAGGAAAGGGTACATGTACCCCTTATTTGGATAGCTAAAATTAATAAAGGAAAGGAAAGGAAAGTAATCCTAACAACCCTTGTTTAGTTAAACAGTGGAAAGGAAAGGAAATGATTCACTTTTTTTTTCAATTATAACCCTTTTTGTTTTAAATGTTATAAGATAATAAGATTAAATTTGACATTCTACATATTATAATTTTTTTCAAGTTTCCTTTCCTTCCCCTTTACCCCAAATTGGGGTTTTAAAAAAACTGAGTAAGTCAAGGGAAAGCAAGGGGTGCTCACTCCCCCTCTCTTTCCTTTCTCTAGCTAAAAAATCTTCCCAAACAAAGGAAAGGTTTACAACCTTCCTTTGTTTTACTTTGCTTTCCTTTTCTTTCCCTTCCCCACTCTTAATCCTGTATCATCCCAAATCCACAAAATTTCACTCACTTACCGGTTGGGCTGTTTGTGATGCTTATCAACTCCTATCACTTTCATACGAATTATTAAATTATTACCTTAAGAGGTATATACATTCCCTTTATTTTAGAGTAGTACTGTACCATCTTATTGAATATACAAGAGAATATAACATACCTTCGATATCAGATCTCTGTAAGGTAATTCTCTTTGCCTGAACTCTCAATAATCTGTGGAGTGGAAAGTAGGGAATGAGCGATAACGTGCTCAGTAAGGAAGGTGTATGCTGCTTTATAAAATAACAGTTATCCTCCCCAAAAACAATTTTATTATTAACTTTAAACAGGGTTCCGTAAACCCTTTCAGTAAACAAAGACCAATAAATTGAGACTAGGCAATAAATAAATCATGCTCTGTTTCTTTAGGAACATAAGTTGTCCGCTTTTGGGGTGCACCCGTAGGCCACCGCCCCTCACGGCTATCTCAGCTAGATCTATGGCCATAATCTATAGATGGTCCTCGGGTCCACTTGCCAAGTGACCTCGAGACCGCTGATGACTTGGCGGGTCCATCAGCCTTGTGACGCCCTGAGGTGCACCCGTGGGTCCATCAACCCGAGCCACCGCCCCAGGTAGGTCACGCAATTATATGAATGGTAATGCATGAACTCAGAGCCTAAAGTCTCAAAATCTTATTTATAAATATATTAAAAACAGCTCATTTTCACTCATTTACGCATGAGAAAATATGGGTTGAATTGGCTCGCCAAGGTCAGCTCGCCTATAGTGGCTCGCTCATAATCAGTTCGCATGTTGGGGTGAACAAGTACTCGCCCGCCATTTTAAAACAAATAGACTGGCTCGCCAGAAACGGCTCACCCATTATAGCGTTTTCCATGGTCAACTCGTCCAAAATCCATTCTCCTCAAAAGGTTTATATTTTCTATTTTCCAATTAGTAAAACGTCTCATTTTTCGTATAAGAAAATAAACTTTAAACATGTTCGCCATGGTCAGCTCGCGAAGACGGTGAATTAGTATTCGCCTGCCACTTAGCTTTTCAAAACAAAAGTATGGTTCGTTGATAACGGTTCGCCCGCCTTATATTTAAAACAGGAGTCGCCCGCCCAAACACATTAAAAAGGGTTCGCCCAACTTTGGCTTACCCGGATTTCTCTTTAAAACAAGGGCACTCGCCCAGTTCTCATAAAAGAGAGCTCGCCACTTGGCTCGCCCGAGTTTCTGCCTAGAACAAAGCTACTCGCCCGACAAAACAACATATGGCGGCTTTGTAGCTTGCCCAATTCACACCCATTATCACAACAATTATCAAACCAATGCATGTCAGAAAACAAAACATTTATCTCAATATTTTCATAAAATTTACTCCACAGGACATGCATTCATATCACACACATCTCCCTTACCTCGTCTGACGAAGCCTTGCTTTTCGCCCGCCTTCCTCAATTCCCGTCTGCAAAATTTTATTAATCCATTAATGTTCCTTTTTCGAATATTTCCCAAAACTATTTATATTTTTCTAATATTTGTGACACTTTGGCGAGATCCAGTTCGCCCTTCGCCACATAGCTCACCTTTCGTTAGCTTCTTATTCATGGGAGTTCGCCCAACTTAGGAGCTCAACTCGCCATGCTTATCAATTCAGTTCGCCATTCGTGGCTTTTCATTCATAAATGGGCTCGCCCATGAATTGGATAACGCTTGGCGACCTCTTTATCTCCTACTCGCCTTATTGGCGATCATCAACATTTCACATGGGCGATCTCTATGATCACCCTTCTCTCCGTCTGGCGAACATAGGTTCTCGCCTAGTCATGTATTGCATTATACTCGCCTCACCTTTTGGGCGAATACTCCTTGCTCGCTTTTTATTTTTCTTAGTCATTTCCATCTAATTTCTTATATATTCTTGCAAGATTTTAACTAAAACTAAGCTATATCTATGTTCATTATGTTATAAACATAGAAATATACCATCCTTTATCAAGATAACATAGTAATATGGAAGCTCACCTCAACTGAGTTGCACTTCCTGGAGTAGAGTGCTTTTCTGCCTCACTTAGCTTTAGTTTGCTTGTTCCTTAGCTCTTCAACATTGGAGGAAAGGTTTGGCTAACTAAAAATGAAGTTTTCATGGCTTATATATGGGAGAAATGGGAGGATTGCATGTGAGCTTGCAGTGAAAATAGACTGGCGAGGAGTTTCTGGAGAAGATGAAATTGCTACGTTGGCTCTTCTTCTCACATATTCCTCCTTATATAGCCAAGTAAATCTTGTTAGAACCAACCACCTGTTTCCTTATCCTGCTTTCTTCATCATTTCATGCATTAAAAACTGAAGAAACTGCAGCAAAAAGGAACGGTGTAAAGTCTTTACTGAAATCCCGTTTTTTTGACTAATCTCACTTGCCATTTATTGCTTAGTCCCATAGTCAAGAGAAGCAAGTGGCGAGAAGTCCACTGCCGCCCCTTTCCTTGACTTTTCTATTTTCCTTTTCTTCTCTTCTCTTCGCCCATTTCTCTTCCAGCCAACGTTATTTGCTATAAACCCATCCTTTTCTTTGTTTTGTCCTCTAGCCATTAATTCTCTTCTTATATTTTCCATTTCGTTTTCAATTCTTCACATTGACTCAAACTTCATTTAATGCTTTCATACCTTATATATAATATCTTGACCTTTTATCAAATTAAGTCCCATATATTTCTTGTTACAATTGATATTTGTTTCTTTCTTTTATCAACCATTCTATACATCATGACTTAAAATGCAAAGTGGAAATTCACATTCAATGATTGTTTAATTTTACTAAAAAAAATTAATTTCCACTATCGATAATGTACACATACGATATACAGGATAATAAAATTCGGATTTTACAAATCCAAACATAGTGTAAATGAAATATAAGAAAAGAATACAATAAAATGGTAAATTTATTTTATTTTGATGAGATTTAAATACTTTCCTTCGCTTAATAGATTTGAATACTTTTCATATCTAGTTCTGATGCTGCCATCCTTGTATAAATTTCTTGCCCTATTTCTGTGAACATTCTGATATCAACCAGGTCAACAAAGTACAAAGCAAAGCAGGCATCCATTCCTCCCTCTTCTTACATCCAAATTAGCATAAGCTGCACTCTAGCAGTTCTTTGTGCAGAGATTCCTGCACTCCTCTATGTTTATACTGTAGTTGAACCAGGATTTTTCCTGAATCTCCATCAGTAGAGCAGTTTAAAGCAATCTACCTAACACAATCATTTGACCAATGTTTACTGTCCCACTCTCAGGAATTTTTGACACAAATCCTGTCAAGCAACTGCATGCAGGGGAGTTACTTATGTTGCAGCCATCATTTGTTGTGTTGTGTAAACAGCCCAACCATGTTTTCTGTCAATCTGATTGAGGCGCTGCCAAAACCCATTATGAGTTAACACCATTCTTGGAGGAAAGCTATTACAAACCACCAGCACACTTCCAAGATGACAAGCAATGATCCAAGCCAGTTTTTAAGTCCCTTGCTAACTTCATTCCTGGTAGTAGTGTAACACACGGATAAACAAAGCTCAGCCATGGGAATTTTCAGGATTATTTTCATCCTTCTCTTTCACAATTAGGTTTTCTCTTTCACAGTAAGTATAGAAAATCGAACAGAAGAAACTTAGATTAGATACCACCAAGACAGTAAATATATTTCAACAGTACAATCAGTTCTAACAGTTCACTTGCATTATGACACATAATTTAACAGGACAGGACATTTATCTGGCCTCTAACGTTGTAATCGTGCAATCATTGGATGAAAGTAGTTGGTGCCTGGTCGATGAAGAACTAGATTGCACCAGATCCCTTTGAGTGAAAAAACCTGGTTGTTTAGGCCGAGGCAAGGGGCCTTGGCTTCCCAACATCAGAACCACATTAGACATGTTTGGTCTGTCTTCTGAACTCTTCTGCACACATAACAGCCCTACATGAATTGATCTTAACACTTCTGAAGGATTGCAGGTCTCCCTAATTGCTGTTGGAATCAACTCCAGGGAATCTCCTACAGTAAACAGTCTCCATGCCTAGCAACAAACAGTCAAACACAACTTCAATTGTACTAGATTTAAATTCAAGATTGAACTGTTAATAAGATCACAACAACACGTACATGTCCAAGAAGATTGAGCTGATGATCAGGATGAGAGAATCCTCTGTTCCTCTTCCCACTCACTATCTCTAGCACCAATACACCAAAGCTAAACACATCAGATTTAATGGAGTAGATCCCATTAATTGCATATTCAGGAGCCATGTAACCACTGCAAATATAAAAAATATATATTATATCATATATACTAGATAAAATGACATGAAGCTTAGCATCAAATATATCTATTATTTCAAAATTTTTAGGTAATTTACTTACAATGTTCCCACCACTCTTTTTGTATTTGCTTTAGTTTCCTTTTCTCCAAAACTTTTAGCTAGACCAAAGTCTGAAATTTTTGGATTCATTTCACTGTCTAATAAAACATTACCAGCTTTAAGATCTCGATGTATTATTCTTTGTCTTGAATCATGATGAAGATAAAGAAGCCCGCGAGCAATTCCATTGATAATGTTGTAACGCATTGGCCAATCCAGCGACATGCTTTGAGATTGATCTGTTAAGTTTTTTTCCACAGATTAAGCCATGATTACAGGCAGATACTAATTGTACTAAATTTCCCTGATTGGAGAAAGACATACCAAAAATAAAGAAGTCCAGGCTTTTGTTGGGCATGAATTCATAAATCAGAAGCTTTTCATCTTCTTGAATGCAGCATCCTAAAAGCTTCACTAAATTCCGGTGCTTAAGTTTTGCAATGTGTATTACTTCATTCTTAAATTCATGAAGTCCTTGCTTGGAACTCTTTGATAGCCTCTTTACAGCAATTTCCTGTCCATCCTTTAAGATACCCTGAAAATTGTATAACCACAAGTTAATTTTGTCAACCTGCAAATCTGCCATGGCAGCAACTGTTCTTCTCTTTGCAAAATTAGAAGCAAAATCAACATAATGAGTGGCAGTTTACTCGATTGTTACCTTATAGACGGGTCCAAAACCACCTTCTCCAAGTTTATTTGCTGTCGAAAAGTTATCGGTTGCACAAGCAACTGTGGCCAAGTCAAACAATGGTAACTCTAGTTCTTCCTTCTGAATTTTAACATCAGAACTGCTTTCAGTTGCAGATGTCAACAATCCTGGGAATTAGCAGATGGAGGAGAGAGTAATGTAAAACAATACAAGCAGTATGCTTGTCAAAACTCAAAATGCAAAAGAAAATTGTGACTCCATGAGTTATCTTGGTCTTCCTAGAAAAATGCAAAAGAAAATCTCAAAGTTTCCATGACCTTAAACTCTTACCAGGATTGATGACATTATGATTCCATGAGATATTTTGGTCTTACTAGAAAAATGCAAAAGAAAAATTCAAATGTTCCATGACCTTAAACAATCAAACTTGCTTTCTTTATAACAAACTTAGATGAGATCGTCAGTAAACTCCTATGCTATAACATATCTAGAATTCCAGCATTTGTCCCTTCAAGCCGCAAGGATGATAACAAGAAAAGAAAACTTTCTTACTGATTTTCTTCCTCCGAAGATACAAAACCAGGGCTAAGCCAAGGATCAACACTGCTATAGAGAAGATACAGATGACTGCAATCCTTATTCTTCCCTTCTTGTTGGATTTAGTACTCTCAGTTTGGTCTAATCATTGGACAATCATGGCAGAAATCTAAGTGTTAAAAACCATTACGACAAAAGAAAATTAAATAGTATTGAATTATCATGGTCATAAAGTTAATTGGCTGCATCAAAACTAAATAACTCTAGCCGATTGGTTCAACTTAAAAGCTAATCCCAAAGTCAGTTCTGATTCCTAATTCATATGAAATTATGTCAAACTTTAAAGAGTAAATTTTTTTTAAGCAAAGTCTTGTTAAAATTCAATGCTTTTATCAACATGGCAAGAGCACATTAATGTAGCAGAGAAAATTTCAAGATCAAAAACGCATACATTTGCACTGAATAGAATCTTATATCTTAACAAGAAAGCTTCTGGTTCTTTCAAAAGAAAACAAAAAACTGTGTATTAATGTTAGACATTGACATGTTGAAATTTCAGGATAACTGAGTTCATACCTAGTTCTGATGCAGCCATTCTTACATAAATTTCTTGTCCATTTTCTGTGAACTGTCTGATGTCAACCAGGTCAACAAACCAAAGCAAGCACCCACTTCCTCCATTTCTTATGTCCAAATTTGCATAAGCTGTACATGAGCAGTTCTTTTTGCAGAGATTCTTACATTCCTCAAGATTCATGCTGTAGTTAAACCAGGACTGTCGCGAATCTGACAACTTCACCCCAGAGTGCTTAAGAAATCCATCACTAGAGCAGTTTAATGGAGTCTTCCGGACACACCCGTCTGACCAAAGTTCAGTGTCCCATTTTTGGGGAAATTTTGGAACAAATCCTTTCAGGCAACTGCATTGTGGGGTGTTAGTTGCATTGCAGCTACCATATGAACCACAGAGTCCATAATTGTCACAATGATCCATTTCTATTGTAATATAAACTTCCCAACTTTGTGTTCTCTCAATCCATCTTTTGCGCTGCCAAAATCCATCTGGAGTTAACACCAACATTGAAAGAACTGAGCTATTACGAAGGTTGTATCTGTAATATACCTCCTTCTCATTGAATACAAAACCAAAGGTATATAAAGAATTTTGTTTTAGTTCAGGTGTGCCACTAAAACGCAAACCATTCCAGGGACCAGATCGAAATCGCACGACTGTACCCTCTCTCAGTTTAAACTCTGGAAATCCACCGACCTCACACCTGAAAGTAAAATTACCATGAGAAGGATCATCGGGACTCTTCCAGGATGACATGTAACTATCCAGGCCTGTGATTAAGTTTCTTCCGTGCTTCATTCCTGGTAGAAACGTATCACATGGATAATCAAAGCTCTGCCACAAGAAGTTTTCAGGATTGCTTTCATTCTCTTCTTTGACAATGAGGTTTCCTGAATTCAAAAGCTGTGCAACTGGCCTACGAGCAGGCCTGGATGAGTTGGAGGACCAAAGAGTGCTCCCGTTATGATTTAGAAGGACTAGAATCCCCTGCTTAGTAAGTTTTAGAACACCTGACAAATCTTCGAGGGGAGCTTCTCTGTTGGCCAGCCATGCAACAGTCAGGGGAGATATTTTCGAATACCATATCCCCAAGAATCTCATTTTGCTGGAACCTGGGCTAAAGAAACCTAGCTCAAAATTTCCTCCCACTGAAACTATCGTCTCACCATCTCTAATTGGCTCACCAGTTGCATTCAAGGTGTCCACTGCAATGGATATAGTTAGACTAGAGAACATAAAAGAGCAAAGAAGTATGGCAAAGCTTTCCATGGATGATACTCCGAAAGACTTGATAGTAGGAAAAGACATCCTTCTTCTTGTTTTCATTTAAGGTTATTGAGTGTTTCACCGATATCCATACCTGATAATTGGAAACCACCGAAGTAAATATCACAATATATAATAAGCAACGAACGATAATAACTCAAACTAATAACAATAAACAATATAATAAACAGATGCTAAGTAGATAGTACGCAAGTAATAAGCATAAATAAAAGCATTACTAAACTTAACGTAAAAAACTCTCATACGGGAGAAAAAATCTCGAAACAAATTGGATAAAAATCTACTATAAGCATTAAGTAATTATAAAGTTCTAATATCCTAAGACTTTTTGTCCAAAACCTGGAGTTTAAACAATTGGTCCAAAATAAAATGTTCATTTTTGGGTTCAACAAGATAAATGTATCCAAAGAATATCGCAATTATTGTACAGTTTATGTTTCTCCTTACTCTTAACAAAACAAAAAAATCCTCTTTAAACTAAACCTTTTTTTTGTCGAGAAGCTCTCTCTTGATTTTTTATACTAATGCATTTTTGCATTACTTTTAATTTTTTTTGTGCAATTTGATTTGGGTTTGTATTTTTTATACTTTAATTCATAATTTTCATTTCTTTTAGTCTTTATGTAAGAATTTATTTGAATTTATTATATTATATTTATTAACTAGTATGTACTTTTATTTTTTTATCTTTTATTATAATTTTTATGTTTATAATTCGAGTCTCACCGAATTTGTTACTATCTTTTATTGATCTAAAAAAATATAGTTTTTATTTAAATTAGTATATATTTTATTTTTAAATATTATCAATAATATCTATAAATTTTTATAAATCAAACTAAATCCATATTGTATAATTTATTTTAAGTCTTTCTTTTTCTTATATTTAATATCATTGTTTTTAATTTATAATTATTTTTTGTTTCATCAAACTTTAATAGTCAATTTTTTTTAAAATAATATTTATCCAAATAATATAATTAAAAATACTAATATTTCTAGTTTATAAATTTTAAAATATTTTTATTTAAAAATTCTTTAAAATTTTAAAATTATTCCTTTAAATTCCCCATAGACCAATTCTACCCAAAGTCCTTGTGACTAGTCTTAGCCTACCAAAGCAAAGGAATCTTTAAAGCAAAGCGAATAGAAGTGCTGGACTACCTTTAACGCGTCCAACAGCAATGGCTAAAAATTCTTAATATTGTAATTACTTCATTTGGCAGTGACATATGAAGCTGATTCAATAATCAATGAATGCCAAAAATGGAAAATGAGCGGACAATTTGTTTCTTGCCACTAAGTCAATAAATCTGTTCTCTTTTTTTTTCAAGGCAGGATTTCCCGTTTATAAAAGTTATCTTGATTGTGATTGATCCACAACATCCAAAAATGGAAAATGAGCGGACAAGTCAAAGTCAATAAATCTTTTCTCTTTTTTTTTTCCAAGGCAGGATTTCCCGTTTATAAAAGTTTTTTTGATTGTGATTGACGCACAACATCTTTAGTTAACCAGAGCAAGAACACTGCCAATGTTACATTGATTCTATTGCTATTCTATTGCTAGTTTGAGACTAGACTTAGTTTGTATAAATTTCATGTTATTGTATCAAAATTCATATTGACATATCGAACACAAAATTAATTTTTATTAAATTTAAATTATATTTTTTTATATTATGTTTCATATCGTATTTAAAATTATCGAATTTATTAAAGGCATGGGATCAGCACTACTCATCAAGGAAAAACAAATATCGACAAGTACTTGGTTTGGATTATTCAGCTGACCATTTCTGCAACTTGCACTGACGGGCACTCTGATCAGATTCATCTTTCTAGCAATAAAGTTTAAGTTTGGTTGATGACTGAAGTTGCAACTATTTACATTTCAATCTCACTATGAGACCTTGTCAGACTTTATGGAAAGTTCTAAGGACCCAAATTGTAATATTCCGTCAGGATTAACCTAGTTAATAATAATATGAATTGCTATACAACCAAACCACACGAGATAGAAACAGAGACCAATCTCAAAGCTCCTGGGATGAGCAGTTACTTTGGGGAATTTTGGAATGATTCAAAACAAAAAGAAAGTTCATCTATAATCCATTTGCACTGGTGTTGCGTGTTATACAACAATGTAATCTATTTCAAATTTGAATAAAAGAAGAGGAATAATAATAAGTTAGAACAACCAACTTATAAAAAACTCTTCCAATTCAAATGAAATGGAACAAAAAAAATTATGTCTCAAATGAAATATAAAGAAAAAATGATAGTAAAATGATAAATTTATTTTACTTCGATAAGATTTAAATACTATCCAATGGACAAATAGTCCAGATTATTTCTTTTAGCAAGTAAAACATAAGGTAAATTTACAAAAATGAATTTTGTTATATGAAATCTAGCTCAAGCCTTTGGCTTAATGATATTAATTTTCTCAAGCTTAGTCTGTAGTTGTTATCTCTCTTTGAGAGGGATTATGTCTAGGGTTCAATTTTTTTTCTCTCTTGTACCTCAAATGAACAAAAAAAAACCATAATATTGAGATTTGAAATTTAAATTAAAAATAAAAAGCTAGCTCAAGCCTTTGGCTTAATAACATTTTGATGGATTGTTTATTATTGTTTAATTTTATTTTATCTTAATTTTTTTTAATTTTTACACATATTTATCTTATTATTATTCTTTTTTTTAATTATTTTTAATTTAAATTTATTATTTTTATTTTTATGTTGAATTATTAAATATTGAAAAAATCTCTTAACTCTTCCATCAAGCTGGTGAGACTTAAAAGAAGTATTTCTCCTCAAAACATCTAAAAATAGTACTCAAGAGCAGTTATTTTAGAATTTTATTGTTGGAATAATTCATCTTCTATTTATCCCTTATTCTAATTTTAGTTAATTTTTTAATTTTTTAATTTATAAATTCATCTTCCCGCTCACTAACTGTCATACTCTACAATCTTGATTTACAAATCTTTTAGTTTCCTAGGAATTTTAATTTACATATAATTATAAACTCACAAATAATTTTAACTATTTCTAATTTCCAAACATATAATTAATTGTTTTATATAAAAAAAACTTATTTAAAAATATAAAAAATTAAGTAACAAAACCATTAACCAAACCAAACAATGCTAAGCGTAATAATTAATTCATAAGTAACTAACATATCCCACTGACTAATTCAAGTAAAATATTATGAAACAAGCTAATCCATACCTTTATGCCTTCTCATACCGTACCGCTTTCTTCTTTAATAGCATTTTCTTTAAATCTAAAAATATTACCCCTTCCTGCTGTCTTTCAATTTGTCTTTTTTCTGGAGAACAGGGGGCTTGATGGAATAGCCGAACAGTAGCTTGGAGTGTTGGTGTTGCAAGCAGCGAGCAGGGAGGCAGCGAACGTTAGGCGCAGCAGTGATGATGACAGGGTCTGTGCCGGGCAGAGTGGCAAGTAGGGGCTATTGGTCGTTGCTTCAAACGATGCAGCAGAGTAGTCAGTAGCTTGGGTGATTCGGTGGCAATGTGAAAGTGAAGATGGTGATGGAGGCCATAAGAGGGCCGTGTGTGTGAGGATGATGATGGAAATGGTAACAGAACAATCGATGGCTTGAAGATGATGACGGTGCTCTGTTTCAGTTTTGAAAAAAGATGAAGATTATGGTGAGTCAAGCAAGGTTGGCGGTGTAAGGCGTGACCACTGGTGATGAATTGAGCAGAGCAGTCAGTAGCTTGGGTAATTCGGTGGCAATGTGAAAGTGAAGATGGTGATGGAGGCCATAAGAGGGCTCGTGTGTGTGAGGATGATGATGGAAATGGTAACAGAACAATCGATGGCTTGAAGATGATGACGGTGCTCTGTTTCAGTTTTGAAAAAAGATGAAGATTATGGTGAGTCAAGTGGCGGTGACGGTGCTCTGTTTCAGTTTTGAAAAAAGATGAAGATTATGGTGAGTCAAGCAAGGTTGGCGGTGTAAGGCGTGACCCCTGGTGATGAATCGAGCAGAGCAGTAAGTAGCTTGGGTAATTCGGTGGCAATGTGAAAGTGAAGATGGTGATGGAGGCCATAAGAGGGCTCGTGTGTGTGACGATGATGATGGAAATGGTAAAAGAACAATCGATGGCTTGAAGATGATGACGGTGCTCTGTTTCAGTTTTGAAAAAAGATGAAGATTATGGTGAGTCAAGCAAGGTTGGCGGTGTAAGGCGTGACCCCTGGTGATGAATCGAGATCCCCTTTTTATAGTCAAAAGAATATTAAAATTTAAATACAATTACACTACTTTAGTTTTTATCTTTTTTTTTTATCTTTTACATTATGTTAATCCTAATTATCTATCAAATTCCTATTCTAATCTAACTCTATTAGTCTAAATTTCATCTAATAATAACTCTCCTAATTAATTAATTAATTACTCCTAATTTAAATAGTTATCATATTCTAAAATTATTATCTATTTTTCATTTTACATTTATTTATTAATTAATCCTAAACCCTATTTCTATCCTAATTTTATTTATTAATGTTAATTCTAAATTTAAAAATCCTAATTTAAATCTAAGCTAATTCTAAACAATTCTTATATATATAAAAAAAATCCTATTTTAAGTTGTTAAAAAAATACTATATCATCTAACCCAATTAATTATTTTATAAATTAAGGCCCCAAATAAAATAGAATGTCTACCTCTACCTTGTTGATTTGAACGCTAGAATGCATCTCGAAATACCGACTCCACCACCCCCTCACTTTTTCCTTTCTCTTGCAGGGCCTGCAGGTTTGAGATTAACATTGATTCACCTTGAAGTCCGGTTATTGTTAGAAGAAGATAAATAGAAGTTTATATAATTTAACCAATAGGAAAAACATGTTCTTTTGAGTATTATTATTATTATTATTATTAGAGAACTTGAATTGGACGTTTATTCATATTATTTATTTTTTTGGTGTAAGCACAAATTTTCTCATCTATTTTTTAATCTAAGATTAATTATATTCGGATCAAAAGTGATAAATAATAAATCCCTCCCAACAGTGAGAACTCTAAGATTTGAATACTGTTCAAATGCTTGAGAAAAAAGTTCATTTCCACTTTTTCTAACCACTTACTGGTCATATTATTTATTCAATCCAAAAAAAATATGAACCACTAAGTGAGAATCTGAATTAGTCCATCTTCCTTTTTTGAATTATTATTATTTATTATTATTATTATTATTATTAGAGAACTTGAATTGGATATTTATTCATTTTCTTCATTCAATCGAAAAATATAAGAACCACTAACTTAGAATTTGAATTAACTTAGAATTTGAATTAGTCCATATCTTCCCTTTTTAACGAGTTATAATCCTTTTCATTGGGAGTTTGGGACCATCAACAAAAATGTGGAATATGATAGTATTAAACATGGACTACTTTGCAACCCAAAAAAAAATAATGGACAAGTTTTCTTCACTTTTTAAATATTCTCAAATTTACACACACACACACACACACACATATATATATATATATATATATATATATATATATATATATATATATATATATCATTGATCTTTCATTGTACAAGAAAACAACCTGAATTTTTTATATCAATGGATCTTGATTCAAATGATAAGATAATTTACACTTTTCTTACTTATCTCGAATTCAAGTCCGTTAAAAGATTGTAGAAACATAATATCTCATAAATTTACTAAATTTGATGTGAATAGGCTTGTTTGAACTAACCAAAAAAAGATGCACTCACCTAATTTTAAAAACAATCCAAAAAAAATCCTGAGTCAAAGAATATGATTAAAAAAAAAGTAGGTACCTAATGTAACCTAATAACAACTCAAAGTACATAATCAAACTTATTGTCAATCTTTGAAAAAAAAAGGGTCGGCTACTTTGGCTTGTTCATTAATTTGGTTATAACCATCAAATTTTCTATGAGGAATTTTGTTACCAATAGCCTTTTCTTCTCATTTTTCTTTCAATATTATCATGTTTCGTGTCACTAAAAACTTTTTATTTAACTCATTTTAATGAATGGTTTAGTTTGAAAAAGGAATATCATATGTTTTTCCCTTTTATTACGTTGAAAGGAAGCAAACATGCACAAATTTGCCCACCTAAACAAAAACAACAAAAATAAATATAGAATTCGTTTTTGCTACATTGTTTGTAAAAAGTTTTAATTTCACAAACAAGATTAAAAATTTATCATATGTTCCATTTCCTTTTTATGTTAATTATTTTTTTAATATACTCTAAAGAACATAGGGTTAGAGTACTTAAAAAACCCATCAGTAGAGCAGTTGAATGGAGTCTACTTAACACAATGATTTGATCATTGTTTACTGTCCCATTCTTAGGAAATTTTGGCACAAATCATTTCAAGCAACTGCGTTCAGGGGAGTTACTTATGTTGCACCTACCATTTGTAGTGTTGTGTAAAACCCCAACAATGTTTTCTGTCAATCCGTTTGAGGCGCTGCCAAAACCCATTGTGAGTTAACACCATTCTTGAAGGAAAGCTATTTCGAAGCTTGAAGCCGTAATATACCTCCCTCTTATTGAACGTAATTCCAAATGTAATTATCAGGTTCAGTTTCAATACCGCATTAGATAATTAAGGAGTCTTCGAATAAATCTAAAAATAAAAGGTATTATTCTCATAACTCACGGATTTGGACATTGAACATAGACTAGGAAATCAACAAACTTTTGATGTCTTGTTCTCAGAAGTATTCTAGTGTTCTAGATTACGAGTTTTCTCCCGATTGGTTGGTTGAAATGAAGATAGACTTTTTGTTTTTGTACAATAATGATATTTAATGTAGAGAAAAAAATTTGCTTGGTCTAACGTCAGATTTATAGAAAGTTCGCATTTTAAAGATAAGTAATATTAGTAATATGAAATATATAATATTTTTTTGGATAATTATTCAATACACTGTCGATAGAGTTTTTTGAGTCTACAAGTAGGATTAAGATGATGACACATATCTTTTAAGAATATTAAAAAAATAATAACAAATAAAATGTAATATGTAGCACCTTCAAAATGGGCAAGGCCAAAAAGCCATTTTGGTTAAATAGGCCTAAAAATGCAAGCCCATATCCGACCCTAAGGGCTAACGAGCTTAAATGGGTCAGCTCGTATAAGAAATTAAAAAAATTAAATTTTATATTAAAATCTCATTTTTAGTAAATAAACAAAGTAAAATTTGAAATAAATATTAAACAAACATCAAATAAATTCACATCAAATTCATCAAGTCTTCAACATCATTTAAACAGTACATATTAAGAGTTTAACAAGCATAATATAAATTGTTTTAACAAACCTAGATACTGAAAAATTTGTCTCAATAATATTAAAAATTAAAAACATGATAAATAAATCTATGTCCATCCATCTCCTCCATAGTATCAATCATATTCAATCAATTCTTTTTCAACTTTGCCATTTACAAATATACATAAAGAACGATATAAGAACTGAAAAGAATTAAACTTATGAATTGATTAAAAATTGTCAACTAATTAATAACGTTACTTTCAAAATCAAGAATCCAATTTCGGATGCAAATTAAAGTTTTCCCGTTCTCATGATTTATAGAATTTCAATCCTTATTTAAAATACAAAAACCAATACTAAAAAAATTCTCCGATGCTATTGTTGTTATTGGAATGCTCAAGATATCACAAGCTATACTTACAAGCTTTGGAAATCTTGGCTCATGATCTTTCTGCCATTGCAGCACATTTAAATTTTCAATCATGCGACCCATAATCTTTAGCTCTTCCAAATAAAGATCTAATTGAGATTTTGGTTCTTCCACTTGAATAGTTTCAAATCTTTTGAAAGCCTATATCCTTGGACATTTCAAAATAAATTAATTGTCATTGGAAAAGAAAATTTAAAATAAAGTATATACTTAAAAAACAAAAATGAACTTACATCACTTAAAGCAAATGTACTCTTCCCCTTCCAACTAACATGTGTAAGAGGTTGTGAGTCATTAGGTTAGTTTGAAGTAAATTAGTAATACTAAATAGTATTAATTTTATATATTTTACTTTGATTAAAATGTTAAACATATAAATAATTAAAATAAAAATAAAATTTTAATATAATTAAAAATATTAAAAAATCAAACGGGCCGGCTCATTTAAGCCCAGACTAAATCCATTTAGGCCCGGGCCTAAATGGGCCGGGCCAAAAAGCCCTCTTTCTTAAATGAGCTACAAAAATGAAGTCCAAGCCCTGAATAAAATGGACCAGACTGGGCCGGCCCAACGGGCCTTGGCCCATTTTGACAGTGCTAGGAATATGCATCATTCTTCTAATTTTGCTTTTTTTTTTTTAATTTTTTATTTAATATTTAGTTATATGTAGATTTGTTCTAGGACTAGGCTATCCGTCCAAACTAAAAGGCTCATCCAATTTTTGGACAGTCTTAGATAAAAATATTAAGCTCATTAAATATGTTTAGGCTTGAAATTAAAACTCAATAAAAATCTAGGCCAGGTTTAGATTCACCATTTCCAGTTCAAGTCTGGCTTGGCCCAACCTGATAATTAAAATTTTTTTACTATTTTTTATACTAATGCATTTTTTTATTGCTTTTGATTATTTTGTGCAATTTAATTTAAACTTGCATTATTTTTTTAGACTTTAACTTACCATTTTCATGTTTCTTGTATATTTTTGTAAGAATTTATTTGAATTTATTATGTTATATTCATTAACTATTATGTATTTTAAAATTATATATTTTATTAAAATTTTTTTAAAAAATAATAGTATTTGAGCTGGTTTCGATTTATTTATCGTATGTAAAAAATGAGTTTAGGCAAAAAATTAAACTCAAAATGTCTAGCCGAGCAAGGTTTGGACTCACTTTCAATCTCTTAATACATCACCTAAGCCTAGTTCAAACCCAACCCATGGATGTGTAATAAAGTAAGGGTAGTTTTAGTAGAATTTTGAAAACACTGCTCTCTTTTGAAATTCTTTTTAAATTTTGAAATTTTTCAAACTTTTTTACCAAAAACATTCAATTTTAGAATTTTAAATATCCTAATTGATATGAATTGTTCTCTAAAAATTGGGTATGTTTGGATGAGAGATTTTTAGAGGTAATTTTTCAAAATTCTTTTAAAACTATTCTTTTTATTACACACAACATAACCAACTATTAAATACAAACCTAAAAGAAAAAAAGAAATATTTTTATTTAAATTAATATATATTTTTATTTTTTAATATTATTAATAATATATATAATTTTTTATAAATCTAACATCATCCGTATTGTATAATTTATTTTATGTTTTTTTCTTATATTTAATATCATTATTTTTGTTTTATAATTATTTTTTTCATCAAATTTTAATAGTTAATTTTAAAAAAAATAATATTTATCTAAATAATATAATTGCAAATACTAATGTTTGGAATTTATATATTTTAACATTCTTTAAAATTTTAAAAATATTCATCCAAACGTACTGTTTAATTCCCCAAAAATCAATTCTACTCAAAGTCTTTGTGACTAGTCTTAGCCTATCAAAGCAAAGGAATGTTTAATTCAACGCCAACGTATGTGCTGGACACCTTTAATGCGTCCAACGCTCCCTACAAAAATTCTTAATGGTCAAAAATTCTTAATGGTCAAATACTCCATGTAGCAGCAGTGACATGACGGAGCTAATTCAATAATCAACTATTATCCCATGTATCATCAATGAAATTTTTTAATTTTATAAGTATAATTAAGATGATAACATATGTTTTATTTTCTTTATTTTTTTTGTTAATATTTTTAAAAAATATGTATTATGA
The DNA here is from genome assembly GCA_031772115.1 of Heritiera littoralis. Taxonomy (NCBI): domain Eukaryota; kingdom Viridiplantae; phylum Streptophyta; class Magnoliopsida; order Malvales; family Malvaceae; genus Heritiera; species Heritiera littoralis. Next base: position 1,597,361 of record JAPDPK010000065.1, read on the forward strand.
TTCTAATTTTGTTTATGAAGTAAAAAAACTTCATCGACAGTCTATTAGATATTAATATAAAAAATGAGTGGACAACTTGTTTCTTGCCGCTAAAAGTCAATAAATCTTTCTTGTTATTTTCCAAGGCAGACTTTCCCGTTTATAAAAGTTATGTTCATTGTGATTGAAACACAACATTTTATACTTAACCAAAACAAAAAGATCTGCCAATGTTACATTGATTCTATTGCCTAGTTGGAGGTAGACTTAATAATTTGCGTATGTTTGTATCATATAAAATTATGTTCGTATTGTTAAATCACACAAAATTTTTATCAAAATTTGTGTCAACACATTAAATATAAAATTAAATTTTTTTTAATTTTTATCAAATTTTAACTTATATTATTTTTATGCATTTTATTCGTATTGTATCATCATATCGTATTTAAAATAATCGGACTTAGTTGAAGGCCTGGGGTCAGCGACAAGTTCTCTTCCAACCACCTATTCTACTTCCCTACTCATCAAGGAAAACCAAACATCAACAAGTTGCAACTGTTTACAGTCCAATCTCATTACGAGAGCTTGTAAGACTTTATGGAAAGATCTAAGGACCCAAAGTTTATAATATTCCGTAAGGATTAAGCAAGTTAATAACCATACGGACTGCTATACGACCAACAACGGAACATAACATCAGAAAAAGACAGCAAAAGTATTGTGCTATTGTCTGGTTTCTATCATGTTGTCTCTTAATTTTAGCACAGATATCGGCAATATCGTGAATTGAGTGGGATAAAAACAGGGACCAATCTCCAAGCTCCTAGGTTGTACAGTTACTTTGGGGAATTTGGTATGACTCAAACAAAAAGAAAGTTATTTGCCTTAAAAGAAATATAAAAAAAGAATAAAATAAAATGATGAATTGATTTTCCTTTGCTTAATAGATTTAAATATTTTCCAATAGACAGAGAATCCGATTTATTTCTTTCTTTGCCTGTGAAATATAAGGCAAATTTTCAAAAATGAACTTTGTTATATCATATAGATTTTTTTTTCCACAAACAACGGGATTTTATATATTAAAATTGTAGTTATAAACAGCAGTTGAGGCAAATTCAAGCCTTTTAATTTAATAGTTAGCTAAGGTTTAATAGTCTATTTAGTAAGAGTGTAAAATAGATCAAAGTTCAAATATTGTGAAGGGAGAAAACATCATTGGAAGAGCTTTTCCCGTATTAGGTATGATCGTAGCTCAATTTCAAATTAATTAGAGTCCAAAATGACTTTCAGATATGGGACAGTTCTCAAACTAAACTGTTTCGTTTGGTCCACAAACCAATTCGTTTGGTTCACATACTTTTTAAAACTGTATTTGTCATTTGGTGGCTCGTTTAAAAACGGACATAAAAGGATTTGGTGGATGCAGATCGCAATCTAAGCTAATTGGTCCTCCAACCGTGGTCCATCATTAGTATGCAAACCATAGTCCCAAACTCCAAACTAAATCCAACCTATTCCATCAATTTAAAAAAACCTAAATCCTTATCTTAGTCCTTAATCAAATACCCAATAATTAAGCCCAAATTAGGAATCATTCTAAAAAAAGATATGAACCACATTATTCAAGAGAAAGATCTTGACTTTCTTATATCAATAGATGTTGGTTCAAGTGATAAAGATGGTTGCCCTTCTTTTGTCTATTTCAAAATTGAATTGGCTGAAAGATTGTAAGAATTTAATGTTTCATAAATTTACTAAATTTGACGTAAATAAACTTATTTAAACCGATTCAAGGATGTATTGAGCAAATTTTAAAAACTCTCCATAAAAAAGTTCTTGATTCAGAAAATATGATTAAAAACGAAAAAATATGTACATATTTATAAGAATATTGACAGTTGACCTTATCTTTTATATATATAAGCTAAAGTAACTAACTCAAAGTAAAATATCCTATGTAGATTGTCTATATGTTTGACACGTCTAAACTATTATAACAAAATAATAATTATCATTTTTAAAGTTTCAAAAAAATAAAAATCTCTTCCTATATATATACATATATATATTAAAAATACGAAATAAATTAATTATCTCTTTAAATTCATTATCCATTTCAATTTCTAAAATATAGACATTTATATCTATATGTAAATTAAAATTAATAAAAATCTCATATCATTTATCTCTACCTATATTAATGTTACAAAATATAAAATCAATATCTATTGCTTTTATCAATTATTTTTTTATTTTTAAAAGAAAACATCTATATCTGTATATATATTAAATATATATATTAAAATCAATATGGATAATGTAATATACCATACAATATTAATATAACAACATGTTACGTATTATTAGATTACCAATTGGATTTTTTAATTTTCTAAAAGTTAACATCATTTTTTTTAAGTAATAAGTAACATGTAATGATTTTTTTCACATTAACATTACAAAATATAACATCTATATCTACAGTTGTTACCGATTAATTTTTTTAATTGTCTAAATGATAACATTTATATCTATAAATATTAAAATTTTTAATTTTTTCATTGTTATTATATATATTGCATATAATCATTTTTTTCATCAATACTGGGTACTTATGGATTTTAAGGAGTCAAAATTGAAATTTGTGTTAAAAACAATTTGAAGCTCATTCCTCAAAGTCAGAAAAAAGTATAATGGTTTATTATCTTTCCAAAAAGACATTTCCAAATTATAAGTGAAGAGAAGTATTTGCCATTCAAGATTTCTCTTGATTTTGTAGACGAAATGCACCCTCACTTATAAAGGACGAGTTGGAGATCTTGCGACATTCACATGCAACTACAACAACAAAAAAAAAATTTTAAAATTGAAGAAATTAATGAAAATCCTTCAAAATGTGTTAAAGATCATTTTACAAACAACAATTAGTGGTTTTGAAATTTGTCTTTTTGAAAATTGTTATTGTTATAAAATAAAAGTTTTATTGTATTTTTAATATTGCATTTGTTATTCAATTACTTTACCCATATATATGAATATTATAAAATAATATCACTTATTTCTTTTCAATCTTTTAGCTTAAATATACATAATATCAATAAAAATTTGAAAAGTAGTTTACTCACACCGATTTTCATTGTTTTAGTACGTTCTATTTTTTGTAGAATAGCAACAGCCATCTAACAATGACCATTTAATTAAATATATATTTTTTTAATTTATTTTTTGAACATATTACTATTTAACTTGGATAAATGTACTATTAATAAAATATTTTAAGAGATAAACATATATATATTAAAATTAAAATAACAAATTAATTATCGTTTATCAATTCATTTATCAATTTGTGTTAAAATTTAAAAAACAAATAAATAATATTTTATTGATTATTTTATCCATATATATATTTTATCAATTCGTTTATCAATTTATATTAAAATTCAAAAAACAGATCAATTATCTTTGATTGACTTTCATAGTGTTAATACATTATGTTTTTCTTAAAAAATAAACATCTTTACATATTAAAATTAAAACAATAAATTAATTATCTTTTATTAATTTTTTTCATTGATAATATATTTTATAATGTATAAAATTATTTTTTAATGTTGATTATTTAATATTTAATAAATTATTTGTATTTTAATGTTAACTAAATAAGATTATATATGTATTATTGACACAAGATTTTTTTTTTGGACAAAAGTATGGACACAAGATTAAATAGGGTATATTTAACTCAAAAGCAACATTCGAAACATATCATATCACGTAGATCAAGTCAAAACATGATTTTAACACTATAATAGATGTGCCAAATTACTCAAACTATCAATTAAGAACCAATCAAGAAACACAAAACACTCATAATATATTTATCAATCAAAGACGTATTAAATTTGTACGCGTGATTGATTTTAAGATAGAAAAATTTACAATTTTTTCAAATAAAAAACATGTTAAATTTTCTTTATATACTATTTTTATCCACTAAATTACAATATAAGTTGATTTAACTTTTACAAATTTTACATAATTATATTAAATATATAATTTTTTATATTAGTTTATTGTAATATACAAGTTACAAATAAAAAATATTAAACATACAAAGGTTGTATTTTTTATAAACTTATAAAATTTTAAAATATATATTATCAATAAATTTATTATTTGATTAATGTATTTTCATATATCGCATGGGTTTAAAACTAGTTAAGAATAAAATCCAAAGAATTTACATATTAGCTGTAACCTAATAAAAATTCAAAGTACCTAATTACATTCATTATCAATCTTTGAAAAAAAATTTGGTTGGCTACTTTGCCTTGTTCATTAATTTGGTTATAACCATCAAATTTTTTATAAGGAATTTTGTTACCAATAGCCTTTTCTTCTCATTTTTCTTTCAATATTATCATGTTTAATGTCACTAAAAACTTTTTATTTAACTCATTTTAATTTTTAATGAATGATTTAGTTTTAAAAATGAATATCATATGTTTTTCCCTTCTATTAAGTTGAAAGAAAGCAAATATAAACAAATTCGCTCACCTAAACAAAAAATAACAAAAATAAATATAGAGTTCATGTTTTATACATTGATTGTAAAAGATTTTAATTTCACAAATGAAATTAAAAAAATTATCGTATTACCCATTTCTTTGTTTTTTTGTTAATTATTTTAAATATATCCTAAGGATATATATCATCATGTTTATTCTGTTTGTAGAATTCAAAAATTTCGTTGATCATGTATCAAACGATTTATCGAAAACATAAACTAGAAGCATGAGGGATTTTTTTTGTTGTTTATAAATAAATAAATAAATAAGAAAATGGGTTTGTATATGATGTACTGACAATGTATAGTTTCTATACACTGTCAATGCATCAAAAGTTGATACCTTATCAATTAGCAAATTAAAAAATATGTTAAGCCCTTAAAAGTAAATATAAATAAAATTTTTTAATTTGCTCATAAAGACTTACTAATGAGGTGTCAATCTGTGGTGTATTGATAGTGTATAAAAACTATAAACTGTTAGTGTATCACATATAAATTTTAAGAAAATAAATAAAAGAGAAAATCTTCTCTACGTTTCGAGTGAAAGATGGACCATGTTATCTTGGACAAAAAGCCATTTCAGACCTCATAACAAACATTCTGCTTGGGGCCTTGGATAATTTGCTCACAATCTCATTGGACCCATTGGAAAGTGCTTAGCAATTTGAGTTATTGGTGGAACTCTCAGCCCAAACAATTTTAACAAATATTTTTTTACGAAAAAGAAAATTGAGTTATAAGAAAAAGAGACGGTAGATATTAAAATTTGAATATCAATTTTAGTAAATTTTTTTTTAAACTAGTTGTTTGAACCAATTGTAGTAAATCCGTGACATTGTTTAACTTTTTCATTAAATTGAAAATCCAAAATTTTGAACTCTTTCCGAAAGGCATTCACAACTTCAACATATTGTGATATAGTTTCATGTTAGAAGTTTTCTACTGATTTTCATTGGATAATTATGGACTCTTCTAATAAATCTGAAAAAAAAAAAAAGAAGAAGAAGAAGAAGGAATTAGTCTCTCAACTCAAAGATTTGGACATTGATGATTGAACATAGACTTGGAAATCAACAAACTTTGATGTCTTGTTCTCAGAAGTATTCTAATGTTCTAGATTAGAAGAGTTTTCTCCTAATTGGTTAGTTGAAATGAATATTGACTTTAATAATCTCTAGTTTGAAGAAAAAAATTACAAGTTCGAACATCAAACTTATAGAACTTTTCATCATCGTCATTAGAGCCTTTATCCCAAGAGATTAAGGTAGGCTATATGAACCAATATCTGAATTCACGTTAGATCATCCATATGTATTCTCCTCCTCCATAGATTCCTATCCAAGGCCATTTGCTCATCCAATTCTAAAACCTCTATATGTTTCCAAACTACTTCCTTCCAAGTCTTTTTCGGTCTAGTCTTAACCCGTCTCTCAACATCCATAGCCTCTATTCTCCTAACTAGAGTATCTACAAGTCTATGTCTTACGTGTCCAAACCAACGTAAATGATTTTCACACATCTTGTCTTCGATAGATACAACTCCAACCATTTTACGAATATCATCATTTCTCATTCTGTCCTTTCTTGTATATCCGCATGTCCACCGCAACATTTACATTTCTGTTACATTCATCTTTTGTGTAATATAGCCTCTTACATTCATCATTTAACGCCCTCGGAAGCCGGATTTTCGGGCTAACTTTTTCCTTTACTTCCTATGTTTGTCTCTCGTTCAATGTAGCTAAAATTCTAATGAGTAGTCTTACTCTCATATTTGTTTAAGACTAGTTGTCTAAGGTCCCAATATAGTCTTCTAGTAAGACGTGTCGAAAACGACACTGAAAAACTCCGCCCCTATTTTAGTCTAGTATCCATCCCCATACTAAGTACATCATCGTTTCAACCTCTAGAAATTTCAAATCTCCATGTAACTTCTGAAATATTAGACCTCCAAGTGATTCAATATATAAACATATCGAGATTACAACTTAACTACGAATCACAGTATGTTTACAGACTCGATATCACCTAGTACTTACATCCCGAATCCTATACACTGTGTACACAAAAGAATTTAGTCTGGGATATAAACAAAAGAACAAAAGATTATACCTTGGCTCAAATATAACTTTCTGTAGCTCGACAAAAAGACTCTCAATGCACCACGCTCGTGCCAAGTCTACATGAAATAATCTGAGGTGGAAGGGGGTGAGCTTTGGGGAAAGCCCAGTAAGAAAACATACGCTAAGTGATATTAGATGTTCTACTATGTTCGTGCATGTGTATGTGTGAATAAGTGTGTCAAAACTCATGCTTAAGTGTATCTTATGGAAAAATGCAAGTTGACAAATCATTGTTCTATAAGCTATAAAAACACTTGCACTCACGCATTTATAAAATCGAAATACACAAATCAAATATTTCCAAGAGACAGGATTTCTTTGATAAGGTGTCGTCATATAACCGGGATCTTTGGAAATAACCGAAAGCTTTCTATGAAAGCGTCCACTGTAGCTAGCAGTGGTTACCGTTCCGAACCAAGATTCTATCTATGATCATGAATCATCCCAGCACCAGTGATCATCTAGTAGCTGAGGTACAAGTCACGACTATTTGTCGGACACCTGGAAGATCACAAAGCAATCCAGGATATTTTACGTTAATTGCCACACAGGCTTACTAAATGCCACACAGGCATAATTTAAACGCCACACAGGCTTAATAAATGCCACACAGGCTCATCTACGCCACACAGGCGAGTTAAGTGCCACACAGGCAACTTCCAAGCATCCCTTGTCTCTTATGCCAAAATTCATGCAAGAATGCTTTTACAATGTATCTTGAGTATGGGAGGCATAATTCGTATTAAACCCTCACGTTTTGATAACTTCACTGTACAAAACATATTTTTAAAAAAAGATAGTATCTCGATCACTAGTAATGGTGCTTGAGGTATATGAGGTTTTAAATATATTTTAGAATTTAAATCGATGCCAAAAATCTATTTAATATTTTCTAACGAAATTTCGGCAATATGACGGCATAGGTAGAACACTACCCAGCATCATAATCCACAACAAACAACCTGCATAAAACGCCAACCAACAATATTTTTATCCACAAATTCAACACAGTTCAAATTCCAAAACCATTTGTACTTCAACTCAGTTCAATACATATGAAATTCAACCAAGAATGCATTTCAAATCAATAAGTATTAAATAACAGAATTTTGGACAAACACAACATAGCAGACTAATAAACGTTTACCGTAAATTCCCTTACCTAGATAATATCACTTTGCACTCTTAAGCCAATTGTTCAACTCCACCTCCTCGGAATTTTCTCTATAATTTAAATGTACAAAGCCCATTTAATAATTATTCATAGTATATTTTCAAACTATATCTTACTCAAATATTTATTTATACTACATCCTTATAATTTATTTCATTTACTTAAAGCCTTTACCTTTGAGAGTCTCCCAACTCTAGCTCTTCCTTGTTATATATTTATTCAAGGCTCCCACCAAGAACCTACACCATCCATATTTCAATATTAATATCCATATCACACGTGATAGGCTCATTACTACAACTATTCGTTAGTTGCATACGTCGATAGAAAATACAATTATATATATATATATCTTATTCTTAACCCCACATATACATCATTATCCGTCAAATTTCTTGCCGCCTATCAACATGTCCTATTTCCAATTTATTAAACAATTTCATTTACATTAAGCTTACACAAAAGAAAAGCCTTTTACCTTTAATTCTCCCACTAACCAAATTTACACCAAGCTTTTCTTCAATTTTCCTTGCTATTGAAACTCTCCAAACAGCCCCTAAACAATGAGTTTCCAGCAGGTTTCCATCATAAGACACAATATAACATTGAATCCAATGTACCTACGTAAATCCCAAAACTAAAAAAAACAACCTTACCCTTTTTGCTGCTGGTTCCATCAATTTTCTTCCTCCCTTCTTGTTCGTAAATGGCTGTCAAAAATGAAGCTTCACATCCCCTGTTGTTGCATTTTGTTTCTAGCCCTTCTATTCTTCTTCACACCTAAGACTTACTTATTTGGAACCCTCAAATCTGCCGCTCCGTTAGCCACCCAAAATCAGAAACTTTCAGTCCAGATTTAGCCCCCCAACAGCAGCTTCAGACCATCTCCAACGCCACTCTGTCAGCCTTTTATGAAAGCCTCTCTGTTCAGCCTCTTTTGCTCCACAATTTCCTTCCTTTTTCCTCCTTTTTTCGGCACCGAACTGCTCTTCCCAGGCCGCCTGAACAACCTTTCCTTTTCCTTTCCCAAATTGTCGAACAGCCCCTTCCTTTCCTTGTTTCTGTTTCCGTCGAGAGCCAAAGCTCCAATCTCTCCAATTTTTTTTTTCTCTCGTCGCCCCCTTTGTTTCTTTCCCATTCACTTTCCCGTTCTCCCCTTTTTCCTTTCTTTATTCTTTTTGTTGTTTTGTTTTTACTTTAAATCCCACGTGAAGTGGGGTAAGGCTGGGAAGGTTTTTTTTTTTATTTTATATTTAGCCTTATTTTTGTCTTTTTGTGTATATATATTTTATAGGTTTTTGTCTGCACATTTCTTCTATCAACTCTACACATCTTATTATTTTTATGTTGACTTTTCTTTGCCTACTTTCTCTCTTTATATATATAATTAAGTGTTCATAGCATAGTTAAGTTATAACATAATGCTATTCCAAAAATATTTATTTTATTTTATTTTATTTATATATATATATTTTTTATCATGAATATTAACTAGTACACAAATAATGTAAGATTAGAGAAAATTTTCAGTTATTACATTCTACCCACCTTAAGAAATTTGGTCCTCCAAATTTTCCATGTCGGGTTGGAATAGGTGGGGATACTTCTCCTTCATTAAGCTCTCAAGTTCCCAAGTAGCTTCTTCAGAGGAGTGATGCTGCCATAGAACTTTTACCAGAGGAATAGTCTTTGATCTCAACACTTTCTCCTTTTTATCTACAATTCTGATTGGCCTCTCTACATAACTTAAGTCCTCTCTACTCTCGAGTGGTTCATATGCTATCACGTGAGAGGGATCCGGATGGTATTTCCTTAACATGGATATGTGGAAGACATTATGCACACTCGATAGCTATGGCGGTAAGGCTAATCAATATGCAACGTCTCCAACCCTCTCTAAAATCTCGAATGGACCAATAAATCGAGGACTTAACTTTCCTTTCGTGCCAAACCTCATGATACCCTTTGATGGAGAGACCTTCAAGAAGACACTATCCCCTACTTCAAATTCCAATTCTCTTCTCCGAGTGTTCGCGTAACTCTTTTGTCGGCTTTGAGCTGTTCGGAGTCTCTCACATATTAATCTAACATCTTCTGAAGCTCGCTCAACAAGTTCAGGAGTAAACAACTTTCTATCACCCACTTCTTCCCAATCGATTGGAGATCGACATCTCCGTCCATACAAGGCCTCATATGGCGCCATTCCAATACTAGCATGGTGACTATTGTTGTAGGCAAATTCGGCTAAGGATAAGTGGTCATCCCATGAGCCTTTAAAATCAATAGTACATGCTCTCAACATATCTTCCAAAGTCTGTATAGTCCTCTCAGATTGTCCATCGGTCTGAGGATGGAAGGCAGTACTGAAATTGAGTTGTGACCCCAAAGCTTCTTGAAAGCGTTCCCAAAATCGAGACGTAAATCTGGAGTCTCTATCTGAAGTAATACTCGTCGAGACGCCATGTAATCGAACTATTTCTCTCACATAAAGGTCTGCCAATGCACTTAAGGGGTCAGTAGATTTCATGGCAAGAAAATGGGCCGACTTAGTTAATCGATCTACTATCACCCAAATTGCATCATGATTCCTTCTAGTTCTCGGCAATCCCATGATGAAGTCCATGGTGACATGTTCCCACTTCCATGTTGGAATTTCCAAAGGCTTAAGTAATCCTACAGGCCTTTGGTGTTCAACCTTCACTTGTTGACAAACTAAGCACCTGGATACAAACTCAGCTATATCTTTCTTCATCCCTGACCACCAATACACTCGGCATAAATTCTGATACATCTTTGTACTCCCTGGGTGCATGGTGTACTTAGAACTGTGAGCTTCATCCAAAATCTGCTTCTTCAAGTTATCATCACTAGGGACACATATTCGGCCTCTAAACCTTAGTAGTCCATCTTCGCCTACTTTATACTCCGAATTTTCATTTTGTTCAGCTTGATTAACCATCTCCACTAATCTAGAATCTTCTCTCTGTGCTCGTCTGAGCTGCTCCACTATACTCGATTCGATTCTTAGACTAGCAATTAGAAAACCTTCAAAAGGCTTTACATTCACACTCAACTCGAAAAACTGTTTCATTAAGTCCCATTCCTTGACCATCATGTATGAAACTAAGCCCATGCTCTTCCGACTCAAAGCATCAGCCACCTTGTTCGCCTTACCGGGATGGTACAAGATTTCACAATCATAGTCTTTCAACAATTCCATCCATCTCCGTTGTCTCATGTTTAACTCCTTTTGAGAGAACAAGTATTTGAGACTCTTATGATCTGTGAATATTTGAAACTTTTCTCCATAAAGATAGTGGCGCCAAATCTTCAATGCAAACACTATGACCGCCAACTCAAGATCATGAGTAGGGTAATTCTTTTCATGGTCCTTAAGCTGTCTAGAACCATAAGCTACTACTCTGCCATTTTGCATTAGCACACAACCCAGACCCTGAATGGATGCATCACTATACACCGTAAAACCTCCTGATCCACTCGGGATAACTAGGACTAGTGCTGTGGTCAACTTCTGCTTCAACTCCTGAAAACTACGTTCACACTCATCAGTCCATTGGAACTTGACTTCCTTGCGTGTAAGGCGTGTTAATGGAGCCGTTATCTTAGAGAATCCTTCAACAAATCTCCTGTAGTACCCCGCTAAGCCCAAGAAACTTCGGATCTCTGTGACGGTCTTTGGCCTTTCCCAATTAACCACGGCCTCAACCTTGGACGGGTCTACGGATACTCCATCCTTTCTCACAATATGACCCAAGAAGGAAATCTGCTCCAGCCAAAACTCACACTTACTAAACTTGGCATACAACTTCTTTTCTCTAAGTGTCTGCAAAACAATCTGTAACTGTTGAGCATGCTCATCATGAGACTTGGAATACACTAGGATGTCGTCGATGAACACTATCACAAACTTGTCCAAAAATGGCTTAAAGACTTCATTCATCAAACTCATAAATGCTGCGGGTGCATTTGTTAAACCGAATGGCATCACTAAGAATTCATAGTGGCCGTAACGTGTTCTAAAGGCTATTTTCGGGATATCTTGACTTTTGATCCTCAACTGATGGTATCCCGATCTCAGGTCAATCTTGGATAATACCTCTGCACCTTGCAACTGATCAAATAAGTCATCTATTCTAGGTAGCAGGTACTTGTTCTTTATAGTGGCCTTGTTTAATAGCCGGTAATCCACACATAACCTCATACTCCCATCCTTCTTCTTCACAAATAGTACCGGAGCGCCCCACGGAGACACACTGGGGCGTATAAACCCCTTGTCTAAAAGTTCCTGAAGCTGAGTCTTCAACTCCTCTAACTCTACCAACGCCATTCTATACGGAGGCTTGGAGATTGACTGAGTGCCGGGAAAAAGGTCAATGGTGAACTCAGTTTCTCTTTTTGGTGGTAACCCTGGTAGGTCATCCGGAAAGACATCGGGAAAGTCTCGCACAATGGGAATTTCAGACAATGTCGGATGGTCCTTATTCGCATCTTCAACGAATGCTAAATAGCCTTCATAAGAATAACATTTCCACAAGTAAGATTCACAAAAGATGTTAATTATATTTCATTTCTTACCTTCAAAATGTATTACAAGTGGTTCAGGTAGGGAGAAGGTTACAATCTTTTTATAGCAGTCTACATTGGCACGGTTAGCTGTCAGCCAATCCATGCCTAAAATAACATCAAAGTCAAACATGTTCAACAGAATTAAGTCTGCTATTAAATTCCTACCTCCCACCTTAACATTACAATTCTTATATACTAGGTCGTTGTTTGTGACTCTTTCATAGGGGTACTAACACGCAATATGTAGTCTAAGTGTTCAGGCTCTATATGTAGTCTCTTAGCAAATGTGGGTGATATGAATGAATGTGTGGAACCTGAATCAATTAAAACGAATGCTTCTAAATCATGGATTACAAGTTTACCCTTGATCACATTAGTGGAAGCGTCAGCTGCTTCCTGATCTAAGGCAAAGACTCGCCCCTGTGTCACTGGTTTCTTCCCCTTGTCTGTGACCTTCTGTTGACTACTTTGTCCTTCAACTGGTTTCGGTGGAGCCGAAGGTGTGGTAACGAGTGTCGGGCAATCCTTCATTATGTGCCCATATTTCCCACAATGATAACAACCCCGAGGCGCCATGTAACAGGGCCTATTCCCATGCAACCTACCATATACTCCACAAGTCTGAGCTTTTGGTGTGGAATGGAATGGTGTGGATCTCATAGGCTGTTGTCGAGTGTCAGGAAACCTCTGTCTCTTAAAGGGAGTTTGATTAGGCTTATGTCTCCCCATGTCTAGCCTCTTCCCTTGACTCCTTCCATAGTTCTTTCCCTTGGAGCCATACTCATTCTGTGTGAGTTCTATATCATGCTCCGCTAGTTGGGCCTTCCTTAGGGCTTCCGGGTAAGTAGTGATGTCCAATACTGCCAATCGACTCCGGATGGACGGTCTCAATCCCGTAATAAACTTTAAAGTCTTTTTAGTCTCATTACGGGAGATGTCAATATCATATCGAGAGAGGGTCGTGAACTTGGCCTCATATTGGTCCACCGTCATACTCCTTTGAGTCAAGCTCAGAAATTCTGTTTGCCTCTTCCTTTGGGCTGTCTCGGGAATATACTGATTTTGGAAGTACTGTAGGAAGACTTCCCATGTAATCTCAGAGTGTTGTGCACTCAATATTTTCTCAGTGGACGTCCACCAATGTTCAGCATCCGATTGCAACATAAAAGTGGCTAAGGACACCCTTTCTATACTACTACAACCCATAAACTTGAATGACTTCTCCATTTGTAGGACCCATTCCTCTGCTTGCACTGGATCCCTTACTCCCTTGAATACCGGGGGACTCATTTTCTGAAATTGTTTGAGGAGTTCCATATTCTTCTTAACTGTGTCCCCAGTAGAAGAAGATGATGCTTGTGGTTGTGGAGGAGTTATTGATGAGGGATTTGCTGGTGGTTGTTGAGGCTCAAGTTGTGGTTGTGGGGTATCCACTTGTGGTGTCGGAGGTACTTGAGGAGGTATAGCTGATGGAGGAGGTGGCGGTACTGTTGGGGCCAAGGGTGGCACCACCTGATCCTGATTAAACCTCGCCATGAACTGAGTGAACATGGTAGACATGGCATCCATGTTTCGGGACATGGTGTCCAAATTCCTCTCAACTCGAGCAATACGGTCTCCTTCAGTTTCTGGCTGAGGAGGAGGAGGTGGCGGTGGCTCTAGAATCGGTGTTTCGGGAGCCTGCTCCTCTCGTCTCCTCCCAACTTTCCTCACGCTTCTATATCGTCCTTTCATTTCAGGTATACCTAAATAGGATAAACATGTTTAGTACTAAATTCGAAAAACACGTTTACTTCGTGTCAAAGCATCATTCACAGTTTATATCCAGACGCACACAGTTATATGGAATGTAAGACTAGTTCTAGCCTATCTACACTGACACAGGCTAGACAAACTATGCTCTGATACCATTCTTTAACGCCCTCGGAAGCCGGATTTTCGAGCTAACTTTTTCCTTTACTTCCTATGTTTGTCTCTCGTTCAATGTAGCTAAAATTCTAATGAGTAGTCTTACTCTCATATTTGTTTAAGACTAGTTGTCTAAGGTCCCAATATAGTCTTCTAGTAAGACGTGTCGAAAATGACACTGAAAAACTCCGCCCCTATTTTAGTCTAGTATCCATCCCCATACTAAGTACATCATCGTTTCAACCTCTAGAAATTTCAAATCTCCATGTAACTTCTGAAATATTAGACCTCCAAGTGATTCAATATATAAACATATCGAGATTACAACTTAACTACGAATCACAGTATGTTTACAGACTCGATATCACCTAGTACTTACATCCCGAATCCTATACACTGTGTACACAAAAGAATTTAGTCTGGGATATAAACAAAAGAACAAAAGATTATACCTTGGCTCAAATATAACTTTCTGTAGCTCGACAAAAAGACTCTCGATGCACCACGCTCGTGCCAAGTCTACATGAAATAATCTGAGGTGGAAGGGGGTGAGCTTTGGGGAAAGCCTAGTAAGAAAACATACGCTAAGTGATATTAGATGTTCTACTATGTTCGTGCATGTGTATGTGTGAATAAGTGTGTCAAAACTCATGCTTAAGTGTATCTTACGGAAAAATGCAAGTTGACAAATCATTGTTCTATAAGCTATAAAAACACTTGCACTCACGCATTTATAAAATCGAAATACACAAATCAAATATTTCCAAGAGACAGGATTTCTTTGATAAGGTGTCGTCATATAACCGAGATCTTTGGAAATAACCGAAAGCTTTCTATGAAAGCGTCCACTGTAGCTAGCAGTGGTTACCGTTCCGAACCAAGATTCTATCCATGATCATGAATCATCCCAGCACCAGTGATCATCTAGTAGCTGAGGTACAAGTCACGACTATTTGTCGGACACCTGGAAGATCACAAAGCAATCCAGGACCTGGAAGATCACAAAGCAATCCAGGACCTGGAAGATCACAAAGCAATCCAGGATATTTTACGTTAATTGCCACACAGGCTTACTAAATGCCACACAGGCATAATTTAAACGCCACACAGGCTTAATAAATGCCACACAGGCTCATCTACGCCACACAGGCGAGTTAAGTGCCACACAGGCAACTTCCAAGCATCCCTTGTCTCTTATGCCAAAATTCATGCAAGAATGCTTTTACAATGTATCTTGAGTATGGGAGGCATAATTCGTATTAAACCCTCACGTTTTGATAACTTCACTGTACAAAACATATTTTTAAAAAAAGATAGTATCTCGATCACTAGTAATGGTGCTTGAGGTATATGAGGTTTTAAATATATTTTAGAATTTAAATCGATGCCAAAAATCTATTTAATATTTTCTAACGAAATTTCGGCATTATGACGGCATAGGTAGAACACTACCCAGCATCATAATCCACAACAAACAACCTGCATAAAACGCCAACCAACAATATTTTTATCCACAAATTCAACACAGTTCAAATTCCAAAACCATTTGTACTTCAACTCAGTTCAATACATATGAAATTCAACCAAGAATGCATTTCAAATCAATAAGTATTAAATAACAGAATTTTGGACAAACACAACATAGCAGACTAATAAACGTTTACCGTAAATTCCCTTACCTAGATAATATCACTTTGCACTCTTAAGCCAATTGTTCAACTCCACCTCCTCGGAATTTTCTCTATAATTTAAATGTACAAAGCCCATTTAATAATTATTCATAGTATATTTTCAAACTATATCTTACTCAAATATTTATTTATACTACATCCTTATAATTTATTTCATTTACTTAAAGCCTTTACCTTTGAGAGTCTCCCAACTCTAGCTCTTCCTTGTTATATATTTATTCAAGGCTCCCACCAAGAACCTACACCATCCATATTTCAATATTAATATCCATATCACACGTGATAGGCTCATTACTACAACTATTCGTTAGTTGCATACGTCGATAGAAAATACAATTATATATATATATATATATATATATATCTTATTCTTAACCCCACATATACATCATTATCCGTCAAATTTCTTGCCGCCTATCAACATGTCCTGTTTCCAATTTATTAAACAATTTCATTTACATTAAGCTTACACAAAAGAAAAGCCTTTTACCTTTAATTCTCCCACTAACCAAATTTACACCAAGCTTTTCTTCAATTTTCCTTGCTATTGAAACTCTCCAAACAGCCCCTAAACAATGAGTTTCCAGCAGGTTTCCATCATAAGACACAATATAACATTGAATCCAATGTACCTACGTAAATCCCAAAACTAAAAAAAACAACCTTACCCTTTTTGCTGCTGGTTCCATCAATTTTCTTCCTCCCTTCTTGTTCGTAAATGGCTGTCAAAAATGAAGCTTCACATCCCCTGTTGTTGCATTTTGTTTCTAGCCCTTCTATTCTTCTTCACGCCTAAGACTTACTTATTTGGAACCCTCAAATCTGCCGCCCCGTTAGCCACTCAAAATCAGAAACTTTCAGTCCAGATTTAGCCCCCCAACAACAGCTTCAGACCATCTCCAACGCCACTCTGTCAGCCTTTTATGAAAGCCTCTCTGTTCAGCCTCTTTTGCTCCACAATTTCCTTCCTTTTTCCTCCTTTTTTCGGCACCGAACTGCTCTTCCCAGGCCGCCTGAACAACCTTTCCTTTTCCTTTCCCAAATTGTCGAACAGCCCCTTCCTTTCCTTGTTTCTGTTTCCGTCGAGAGCCAAAGCTCCAATCTCTCCAATTTTTTTTTCTCTCGTCGCCCCCTCTGTTTCTTTCCCATTCACTTTCCCGTTCTCCCCTTTTTCCTTTCTTTATTCTTTTTGTTGTTTTGTTTTTACTTTAAATCCCACGTGAAGTGGGGTAAGGCTGGGAAGGTTTTTTTTTTTTATGTTATATTTAGCCTTATTTTTGTCTTTTTGTGTATATATATTTTATAGGTTTTTGGTTGCACGTTTCTTCTATCAACTCTACACATCTTATTATTTTTATGTTGACTTTTCTTTGCCTACTTTCTCTCTTTATATATATAATTAAGTGTTCATAGCATAGTTAAGTTATAACATAATGCTATTCCAAAAATATTTATTTTATTTTATTTTATTTTATTTATATATATATATATATTTTTATCATGAATATTAACTAGTACACAAATGATGTAAGATTAGAGAAAATTTTCAGTTATTACAATAGATTCCTATCCAAGGCCATTTGCTCATCCAATTCTAAAACCTCTATATGTTTCCAAACTACTTCCTTCCAAGTCTTTTTCGATCTAGTCTTAACCCGTCTCTCAACATCCATAGCCTCTATTCTCCTAACTAGAGTATCTACAAGTCTATGACTTACGTGTCCAAACCAACGTAAATGATTTTCACACATCTTGTCTTCGATAGATACAACTCCAACCATTTTACGAATATCATCATTTCTCATTCTGTCCTTTCTTGTATATCCGCATGTCCACCGCAACATTTACATTTCTGTTACATTCATCTTTTGTGTAATATAGCCTCTTAGTTGCCTAACATTCACTACCATATAGCAATGTTGGTCTAACAACTGTCCTATAAAACTTGCCTTTCAACCATAAAGGGATTCTTTTATTGCACACCACAACTGTAACACTTCTCCACTTACTCCATCCAACCTGGATCCTATAGGTCACATCACCATCAATCTCTCCATCCAACTATACTATCGATCCCAGATATCGAAAATGGTCCTGCTCAAGTATCACCACCCCATCTAACGTCACTACATCATGCTCTTCCACTAGATTAGAACTGAATTTACACTCCATGTATTCAATCTTTAATCTGCTTAGTTTAAATCCTTTTGATTCCAATGTTTGTCTCCATAATTCCAACTTTGCATTGATCTCCGCTCTAGTTTTCGCACATAAGACAATATCATCTGCAAACATCATACAGCAAAGCACCTTATCTTGGATGGATTTTGTTAGTTCGTCCATAACTACCGCAAACAAGAATGGACTCAACGCTAACCCTTGGTGTAATCCCACCGTGATAGGAAAGTCACTTGTTTCCCCCTACCTGTCCTTACATGTGTCCTTGCATCTCTATACATCTCCTTAATTAGTTCAATATATTTCAAAAGAACTTTTTTCTTCATTAAGGACCACCATAGTACCTCCATAGGCACTTTATCATATGCTTTCTCAAAATCTATAAAGACCATATGGAGATCTTTACCCATTACTCGAGAGCGCTCCATAAGTTGTCTAAGCAAATATATTGCCTTCACAGTTGATCAACCCGGCATAAAACCAAATTGATTCTTCGATATTTCTACATTCTTTCTTAATTTTCGTTCTATCACTCTCTCTCCTAGTTTCATCGTGTGACTCATCAATTTTGTGCCTCAGTAGTTGGCGCAACTTTTAATATCTCCATTGTTCTTATATAGAGGTATCAAGACACTTTTCCTCCATTCCTCCGGCATTTTGTTAGTGCGCCAAATCTTATTAAATAGATTTGTCAACCACCTAACTCCTACATCTCTAAGGCATTTTCAAACATTAATTGGGATGTCATCAGGTCCAACAGCTTTTTCGTTCTTAATTATCTTTAGTGCATCTTTTACCTCTGTCTCTTTGATTCTACGCATAAAGCACCGACTTAAATCCTTGAGAGGCACTGAGATATTATCCAAAACTTTATTTTGTCCATCATTAAATAATTTGTCAAAATAATCACGCCATCTATCTTTAATGTCATTGTCTTTAACGAGAGTTCTTTGATGCTCATCCTTAATACATTTCACAACTCCTAGGTCACGACTCCTCCTTTCTCTAACTCACTCCAATCTATATATCTTTTTCTCTCCCTCCTTTGTGTTCAACTTATCGTAAATTTCTTTCGCAACCTTCGTCTTGGCTTCTACCACAGCCTTCTTTACGTCCTCTTTTACAAACATATATTCCGTAAAACTCTCTTTTGTATTGTTCTTCTACAAAGCCTTATAACACTCTCGCTTAGTCTGTATAGCATCTTTTACTGCTGCAATCCACCATCTTGCATCCTTTCCAATTGGCACTCTTCCGTTTGATCCTCCTAATGTCTCTTTGCCCACCTCCTGAATGCATTTTGTCATCTTATTCCACATTACATTTGGGTTCTCTTCTGTTGTCCAATCCTCTTTTTGAATCTAACTATCTCTACATATTGTATGACAATCTTCTTTTAGCTTCCACCATTGAATCTTTTCAATTCCTTTTTGTTGGTTCCTTCCATGTTGTCTATCTATCTTCATAACTGGAACTAAGAGTCTATGTTGTGTGGTAACAATCTCACCTGGGATAACCTTACAATCCAAACATCTATGTTTATCTCTACTCCTAGTTAAAAAGAAATCTATCTAACTTGTTCTTGGTCCACTTCTAAAGGTTATAAGATGAGAATCTCTCTTCTTAAACAATGTGTTTACTAGGATTAAGTCATAAGATAAAGCAAAATCTAAGATAGCATCCCCACCCTCATTTCTTACACCATAACTAAAACCCTCATGTACGCTCTCAAAACCCTCTCTACTTGTATCTACATGTCCATTAAGATCTCTGCCAATAAAAAGGTTTTCTCCTAGAGGTACTTCTTGTACTACCTTATCTAAATCTTCCCACAATTGTCGTTTACTAACCTCATCAAGTCCTATCTGGGGTGTATACACGCTAATGACATTCAACACCTCTTCTCTTAGAACTTGGTTAACCAAAATAATCCTATCCCCTTGTCTCCTAATCTGTACAACATCCTTATGATACTCTTTATCTATAATGATACCTACTCCATTTCAATCTCTACCTTTCCCTGTGTACCAAAGCTTATATTGCCAAGATGCTATCTCTCTAGCCTTTTCCCCAACCCATTTGGTCTCTTGAAGACACAAGATGTTAACCCCCCTTCTACTCATAACCTCACAAATCTCAGCTAACTTACCACTAAGTGTACCTATATTCCAAGATCCTAACCTAAGTTTATGGTTATGGTTATAGTTATGGACTAACTTCTTTACCCACTCCCATCCATTATGGTGTGGGAACCTTTGCCTATATAACACCACATCCAGGCATCAATGTGGTGCGTCACTTCGGGGCGACGACCTAGCAACCCTTGCTCACTTTTCACTACACTCGGGCTTTGATGCAGTGCATCGCTGAGTAGGGGATGCCCCAACGGTGTTATGATATTGGTTCATTTCATGAGATTGGACTAGTTTTTAAGGTTATTTGTCTAAATCTACTGCCACCATCCTCCTTTATCCAGAGCTTGGGACCAGTTGCGTTAACTCACACAGGCTGAGTAAAACTTATAGAACTTTTACATTTTCAAAATAATAACATGGCTTTTTGAAGCACAAAATCATATATTATTATTATTATTATTATTATTATTATTATTATTATTATTATTATTATTATTATTATTATTATTATTATTATTATTATTATTATTATTATTATTATTATTATTATTATTATTATTATTATTATTATTATTATTATATTATTATTATTATTATTATTATTATTATTATTATTATATTATTATTATTATTATTATTATTATTATTATTTTTATTATTATTATTATTATTATTATTATTATTATTATTATTATATTATTATTATTATTATTATTATTATTATTATTATTATTATTATTATTATTATTATTATTTTATTATTATTATTATTATTATTATTATTATTATTATTATTATTATTATTATTATTATTATTATTATTATTATTATTATTATTATTATTATTATATTATTTTATTATTATTATTATTATTATTTTTTATTATTATTATTATTATTATTTCTCATATTATAATTATGAGACTACAGTAAAATAAATTTAATACCTAGTTCTGATGCTGCCATCCTTGTATAAATTTCTTGCCTTATTTCAGTGAACATTCTGATTTCAACCAGGTCAACAAACCAAAGCCCTCCTTTTCTTATATCCAAATTTGCATAAGCTTGTGCAGAGATTCCTGCACTCTAGCACGATTTTTCCTAAATCTGGCAACTTTACCTTAGAGTACTTAACAAATCCATCAGTAGAGCAGTTTAACGGAGTCTATTTAAGACAATCATTTGACCAATGTTTAAGACAATCATTAGGAAATTTTGGTACAAATTCTTTCAAGCAACTGCATTCTGTGGAGTTATTTATGTTGCAGTTACCATTTGTCATGTTGTGTAAACACCCCAACCATGTTTTCTGTCAATATGATTGAGGCGCTGCCAAAACCCATTCTGGGTTAACACCATTCTTGAAGTAAAGCTATTATGAAGCTTGAATCAGCACGAGAAGAACCTCCAGCACACTTCTGAGCTGACAAGCAATGATCCAAGGTAGTTTTTAATTAAATTTATTTCAACAGCACAATAAGTTCTAACAGCTCAATCGCATTATGACGCATAAAATTTAACATTTAACACGACAGGACACTTCCAAGATGACAAGCAATGACCCAGGCTAGCTTTTAGGTTCCTTGCTAACTTCATTCCTGGTAGTAGTGTAACACACGGATAAACAAAGCTCTGCCATGGGAATTTTAAGGATTATTTTCATTCTTCTCTTTCACAATAAGTACAGAAAATCGAAGAGAAGAAACTTAGATTAGATACCACCAAGACAGTAAATATATTTTAATAGTACAATCAGTTCTAACAGTTCACTTGCATTATGAAACATAATTTAACAGGACCGGATATGACATTTATCTAGCCTCTAACATTGTAATTGTGCAATCGTTAGATGAAAGCAGTTGGTGCCTGGTCGATGAAGAACCAGGTTCTACCTGATCCCTTGGAGTGAAAAAACCTGGTTGTTTAGGCTGAGGCAAGAGGCCTTGGCTTCCCAACATCAGAACCACATTAGACATGTTTGGTCTGTCTTCTGAACTCTTCTGCACACATAACAGCCCCACATGAATCGATCTTAACACTTTTGAAGGATTACAGGTCTCCCTAATTGCTGGTGGCATTAACTCCAGGGAATCTCTTACTGTAAATAGTCTCCATGCCTAGCGACAAACAATCAGACACAACTTCAATCTTATTAACATTAAATTCGACATTAAACTGTCAATAAGATCAGAACAACACTTACATGTCCAAGAAGATTAAGCTGATGATCAGGATGAGAGAATCCTCTGTTTCTCTTCCCACTCACTATCTCTAGCACCAATACTCCAAAGCTAAACACATCAGACTTAATGGAGTAGAGCCCATCAATTGCATATTCAGGAGCCATGTAACCACTGCAGATAACAAAAAAAATATTATCATGTATACATGATAAAATTCCATGAAGGTTATCATCAAATATATCTATTATATCAAAGTTTTCAGGTAATTTACATACTATGTTCCCACCACTCTCTTTGTATTTGCTTTAGTTTCTTTTTCTCCAAAACTTCTAGCCAGACCAAAGTCTGAAATTTTTGGATTCATTTCACTGTTTAATAAAACATTACCAGCTTTAAGATCTCGATGTATTATTCTTTGTCTTGAATCATGATGAAGATAAAGAAGCCCGTGAGCAATTCCATTGATAATGTTGTAAAGCACCGGCCAATCTAATGACATGCTTTAAGATTGATCTGTTAAGTTTTTTCCACAGATTAAGCCATGATTAGAAGCATATACTAATTTTACTAAATTTCCCTGATTGGAGAAAGACATACCAAAAATAAAGAAGTCCAAGCTTTTGTTGGGCATGAATTCATAGATCAGAAGTTTTTCATCTCCTTGAATGCAGCATCCTAAAAGCTTCATTAAATTCCGGTGCTTAAGTTTTGCAATGTGTATTACTTCATTCTTAAATTCATGAAGTCCTTGCTTGGAACTCTTTGATAGCCTCTTTACAACAATTTCTTGTCCATCCTTCAAGATAGCCTGAAAAGTGTATAACCACAAGTTCATTCCTGTCAACCTGCAAATCTGCCATGGCAGCAACTGCTCTTCTCTTTGCAAAATTAGAAGCAAAATCAACATAATGAGTGGCAGTTTACTAGATTGTTACCTTATAGACGGGTCCAAAACCACCTTCTCCAAGTTTATTTGCTGTTGAAAAGTTATCGGTTGCACAAGCAACTGTGGCCAAGTCAAATAATGGTAACTCTAGTTCTTCCTTCTGAATTTTAACATTAGAACTACTTTCAGTTGCAGATGTCAGCAATCTTGGGAATTAGCAGATGGAGTAATGTAAAACAACACAAGCAGTATGCTTGTCAAAACTCAGAATGCAATAGAAAATTATGACTGCATGAGTTATCTTGGTCATCCTAGAAAATGCAAAAGAAAATCCCAAAGTTTCCATGACCTTAAACTCTTACCAGGATTGATGACATTATGATTCCATGAGATACTTTGGTCTTACTAGAAAAATGCAAAAGAAATTTCAAAGGTTCCTTGACCTTAAACATTCAAACCTGATTTCTTCATAACAAACTTAGATGAGATCACTATTTCTCAACTGAAATATGTCTGTAAACTCCTATGCTATAACATATCTAGAATTGGCTGCATTTGTCCCTTCAAGCCACAAGGATGATAACAAGAAAAGAAAACTCTCTTACTGATTTTCTTCCTCCGAAGACACAAAACCAGGGCTAAGCCAAGGATCAATACTGTTATAGAGAAGATACAGATGACTGCAATCCTTATTCTTCCCTTCTTGTTGGATTTAGTACTCTCAGTTTGGTCTAATCATCGGACAATCATGGCAGAAATCTAAGTGTTAAAAACCGCTACGACAAAAGAAAATTAAATAGTATTGAATTATCATGGTCATAAAGTTAATTGGCTGCATCAAAACTAAATAACTCTAACCAGTTGTGTAAAGCCCTCGGAAGCTAGGATTTTCGGGCTAACTTTTTCCTTTACTTACTATGTTTGTCACTTGCTCAGTATAGCTAAAACCTAACAAGTAGAATTCTACTCTTATAATTGTTTAATACTAGCTGTCTAAGGTCCCATTCAGTTGCCTCGAAATACGTGCCAAAAATCGAAACTGAAAACCTCTATCCTTTATATATACTTATTGTCCAACCACACTTTGTAACACAACAATAATCCAACCTATGGCACATTTATCATCTCAAGAAACCATCTAGAGTATCACATTTTCATCAAGATATCCTATTGAGATACTATTCATTACTAGACACAATTATATATAATTCTTGATACAATCCTAGTACTTACATCCCAATCCATGTACATTGTGTATATCGAAAATAATCTTATCGTTTGGAATATAAACAAAAGTAATGAAAGGTTATACCTCAATATAAAAAGCAGTAACTTAGCAACATGTAAGTTGAGCTCTTAGTGTAGCACTCGAGCCTATTTGAATTAACCTGTGAGGTGGAAGAGGGGGGAGGGGGTGAGCTAATGCCTAGTAAGAAAATATACGCTAAATGATGTTAAGTTACTACTATGTTTAATGCATGTGTATGCATGAATAAATGCGCCAAAACTCATGCTAAAATATGCTTTATTGAAAATAATGCAAAGTTGATAAACCATTGTTTATAAGCTATAAAACGTTTGTGCTCACACATTTATAAAATCGAGATATACATTCAAGGTATTTTTAAGAGACAGGCATCCATTGATAAGATATGATAATATAATCGGGATCTTTGGAAATAACCGATAAGCTTTCTATGAAAGCATCCACTGTAGTCAGCAGTGGTCACAGTCCCATATCAGGGCTCTATCCATGATCATGAATCATCTCAGCACCAGTGATCATCTAGTAGCTAAGGTACAAGTCATGACTAGTTGTCGGACAATTATACGTAATTAACGCTACCCATTTGCCACACAGGCGGGATCCATGACGCAATTATGTATACGGCATCTCAATACCACACAGGCTCCATAATTGCCACACAGGCTTACTAAATGCCACACAGGCTTACTAAATGCCACACAGGCAAATGCCACATAGGCATACTGAACGCCACACAAGCAAGCTAAGTGCCACACAGGCATTATACATCATTACGTGTCTCATGAGTCAAAACTCGTTTAGAACTAGAAGTTATACGACATGTTGAGTATCGAAAGCATGAATCGTTTTTAAATACTCATAGTTTTTGAAGAAAAATCTCCTCGTACGAAATCATGCTTAAAACCATTATTTCGATAGCAAGTAACGATGTTTAATATGCATCAAGTTTTAAAGGCATTTTGTAAATCTAATTTAATACCAAAAAATTTGCTTAAACAATTTCTAACGAAATTTCGGCATTATAACGGCTTATGTAAAACACTACCCAGCATCAATAATCACAATCAAATAATCTACAGAAAACTCCAACAAGTAGTATATTTATTTACCAAACCAACACAAATCAAATCTCAAACAATTTTGCACTTGAAGCTCAATTCAATATATTTTGAAATTTAACCAAGGATGCACTTAAAATCCATAAGCATTTATTTAAATTAATTTAGACATATATAAACATAGCAGGCTAACAAGCATTTACCGTACATTCTCTTACCTAATATTGCATAATATCGCGATCAATGACACAAGACTTGCACAACTTACTACTAAAGCACTTTCTCGAATTCTTTCTTTGCGTACCTACAGTAAAACCAACATCTTTAACCTTACTAGAGCAAAAACCAACATTTTGTAACAATCCGCACTTAACCAAAATATTTTCTTCAATCAATGATAAAGTATATATATATATATATATCTGTTCATCCACATAGCCACATTCACAACCTTGAAAATCCAATACATTAAATAAAACAATTTCATTTACCATATTCAAAATTCTTCAAAGTCATATGATTAAATATATAAATATATATTTACCCAATGTATATGTAATCTGTAATACCAATATGGCCAACCACAACTTGATAATAATTTTCTTACCGTTATTGCATCAAACTTCGTGATTTTCAAAAAAATCCTTATCCAATTTGCCACCTTACTTCCTTGACAATTTTTCCTTAAGTAGGGCCCTGGTTGACTGAACACCTTCACCAAGCATTCCTTTGTGTTTTTCAATAATCCTACACCACAAAACACTTCCATATAATTTTATCATACCTATATATTACAACACAACTCAATCATTAAGTCTTTTGTCTTATAATCCTTCAAATATGAGCATCCTTGTAGCCTTGTTTTTCCTAATTTCATTTTGCTATTGTAACTCTCTTCTACAATCCCTGACAATGAGTCTAGTAACCTTATTTTACACAATGCCTTAGTAATAATCTACTTCAAAATTAGATCAGTTCCTAAGCTAAAGAATAGCCTTACCTTTAGAACACTTCCAATCCAAGTCCACCTTTCACTTGATACTATATATATAAACATATATATATATATATATATATATATATACTTGTTCACTTGGTACTTTAAACTTGTAGTGAATTCTTCAACTAATCCGGAGGCAGCGGATATCCTGTACACTGATGGGCTATCTGGGATGGTGAGTAAGGGGGTGAGCTTTGGGGAAAGCCCAGTAAGAAACATATATAAAAGTGCGTATAAAATGCAGTTAAATAAAAATCACTTATTTTACTAATTAAGAGTAAGGCATATTAAATACACGCTTAACATTTTATGCAATGCAATTTCAATTCATTAATCAATATAAAACAATAATTCATGTGATGCTATTTGAAATCAATAATCTGTATAAAACATTTTATAATTTATGCGATGCACTTTGAAATCATTAATCAATATATAAGCCATTTATGTAGGCGATGCTATAAAATAAATTTCAGTATGCAACTTCGGTAACAATTTTAAATGTCAATATAAGCAAGATTTTCATCTTATACAGTAAAGCAATTCATTTAAGTTTATTACCTTCGATCATTTGATTTCAAACCTTTCTTTTTTTTCTGTCAAATTAGTAAATCAGTATTCAAATCATTCAATATTCAAATCCTTCAGTATTCAAAGTATTCAGTATTCAAATCGTTCAATATTCAAATCATTTAGTAATCAAATCATTCGGTATTCAAGTCATTCAAATACAATTCAGTGGAGACAGTCACATCTAATAGAATCATGCACAAAACAGTATCAGTATCCCCGAAGGGACGATCGGTATCGGTATCCCCATAGGGACGTTCGGTAACGAATGACCATCATCGGTCGGTCACAGTTCGCACTGGTCAGGTGCTCACTGTGTAAACCTGTGGGTTTGACCATGATAATCCCACAGTCGGCAAATAATATATCAATAACCTGCGGACTGGACCAGGTCTCGCAGTCGATAACAGTATGCATGATCAATAAAGAATGACCGTCTCAAAACATTTTCATAAATCATTTCATTCAACAATAGAAATCATTTCAAATAACAATTATCTTCAGTCAGTCCAAAATCATATAAGAATAATTATTGTATTTGGTAGCCATAAATTTCATTAAAAACTTAATGAAAACTTTAAATATGCCAATAACTCTTTGGCACATACCTAATAAATCATTCATGTGAAAACAAATAAAATATCATTTATGCAATTTACTCAATTCATGTAATTAATATCATGTAATTCATTTCATGTAAATCATTTTATGTAATTCATTCCATGTAAATCGTTATATGTAAGTCAATTCATATAAATCACTTCATGTAATTTGATTCATATAAATCAATTCATGTAAATCATTTCGTATAAATCAATTCATGTAATTTAATTCATATAAATCATTTTAGGTAAGGCAACATTTGGATCTATAGAAACTTAAGATAGATTTCTATTTTTCATTTGGGAGGATTAAGCAAATAAACGGTTATGATTCGGTATCCGAAAATTTCTAAATGCAAGTAAAAATTATTTTATGCAACTCCTATACATGTTCCTTACCTCTATTCCGCACGATATTAAAATCCAATAGCTCTATTTGCGTCTCTTTATTTCTCGTACCTCATACTACACAATAAACCTAAATTATATTCAAAATCCCATATTAAAAATTCTAATTCTAATAAATATTCCATCATTTGCCTATATCAAATTTACTTTCATTCAATTAATGCCCACAATCAATTTATTCTCTATTATTTAGTACACTATAATTACTATTAAATTATATTTTCTTATTCTAATTCACTCCACCAATATCATGTAATGTTTATTATGGCTTAATTTCCATTCTTGAATTTCACTTGTTATTGTCTAATTTATATTTAAATCTAGCATTTTAGCTGTAATAATTTTTCTATAAATCCATTTCAACAATTAATTTATTCCATCTCATGTCAAATATCAACATAAGACCACAATTAACTGTATATTCTTTTCTAATTTAATTCCATCTTATGACTCTTATTTAAATTTCTCTTGATTTCTTATCTTTTGCCTTATTATTGGTTCCAACTATTTAATTTGTTTTATTTTCTACCAAAACTACAATATAATTACTTCTTACATTACAATTCTTTTCTAAGTTTAATTTCACTACTAAGCTTATTTCATTTTCATTCTTTACATTTATATTATATCTTTTACACCTTAGAATTGCATTATCTTTATTATATTTTAGCCAAAATCCAAGGCCTCCTATGGTCTCATCTCTATTGTTTTTCATTTATTTATTTTTCTGTTTTTCTTTTCTATTTCTTTTTTTCCTTTCTTTTCTTTTTTTTTTCTATGATCGGTAGTAGCTTCATACCATGTCATTGCCGAGAGCTCCTATTTGCCTTTCCCTCATGATTATTTTTTTTTCATCCTTTCAATTAACTCTAGCTTTTTGCACCTTTTCTACTCAAATATTTAATCAAACACTTAAAATTCATCAAAATGTCATCACCAAGTCAGCCCCTGTTTTGGCCAAAAGTCAGCCACGTTCATGCCATTTTCAAGTGTTCAGCAAAATTATCATCACAACCATAGTTCACCCAAGTTCCATTCATAAATTTCAACTAGTTTCTACCTAACAACATCCAAATAACTATGATTTCCCTTAATTTCCCTCCATAGCCGACCCCCTGTTTTCTTCCACACTTTTATTTGATTCAATCCTAAGCTGAAATTACATCATCCCTATTCAAAACAAGTAAATACTAAAGTTCGGATCAAGCAAACATCACAAATTCTTTACCTGCACCACTACCGAACAGATCAGCCTCCCAATCAGTCTATCCACGTTGGTTTCCTCTCCAAAAATTCCTAGTGTTGAGTCATTCTTGAGATACGAAACATGATTGATGAAGGGGCTTGATGGTTTAAAGGCTTAAAGGAAGAGTTTTGCTTGGTGAAGATGGCGGCAACGTGAGGAGAATTGGGGAGGACTGAAAAAAAAAACGTGCGAGAGAGATCTGCATCTCAAAAAGACATTGCCTCGAAGAATCATTACTCCCTTGTTGATGGCGTCCTCCCATCCAGTACCTACTGAGATTGATGATTTGAAAATCAGGAGTGTAAAGAGAACAAAAAATGGAGAATTCAAGCCTTCAGAAACATCCCATGGAGAAAACCTTTCCACGAACCTTTCCTACAAAGACTCATTGATGAACAACTCTGAATCAGAAAATTTCTCATTCATGTACCAATCATCCTTCCTCGATGAGGACTCAGATCAGGAAATGGATACTGAAAATGATATCCCCACTGTCCTGCTATCCAAAGAGGAGAAAAATAGGATAAGAATGCCCTGGAAGAATTCAATTATTGTCAAAACATTTGGCAAGTCTGTAGGGTATACTTTCCTATATCCCAAAGTTTGTGCACTATGGAAACCGAGAGGAAATTTGCAGTACATCGACTTGGGACAGGACTATTTCCTGTTCAAGTTTCAATGTCAAGAAGATTTCCATAGAATTTTATATGGGGGACCTTGGTTCGTCGGCTCCCATTACCTCACAATGAGAGTATGGGAACCTGGCTTTGTGGCTGAATCTTCAATGGCTCCAACAACAACTGCAGTTTGGGCACGTCTCCCAGGACTTCCGATCGAACTCTTCGATAAAGAAATCTTAAAGAGAATTGGTAACAAGTTGGGGAGCTGTTGAAAATTGATACATTCACAGAGAATAGCTCAAGAGGAAGGTTTGCAAGAATTTGCCTTCAAATTGACCTGGATAGACCCCTTACACCGAAAGTCAGAATTGGAAAAATTATACAATCTGTTGTGTACGAGGGAGTTAATCTGTGTTTTAAGTGTGGATTAATAGGACATAGGAAAGAATCTTGCGATGTTGAAAAAGATAACGACCAAACCTCTAATATTTCGGTTCAAACACAGGAACCATCGAAGGTAAACTCAAGCACAAACAAGGAGGAAGAGGGATACAGGCCATGGATGGTGGTGTCTAGAAGGAAGAATAATCAGAAAAGAGAATCAAAATCGGGTAAGGAAGACCCGACCCAAGAAAATACGAAGCTTAACCGATCCGAAAAAGCCAAAGGAAAAATGAAAATGGATGAGCACGTGAAGGAAAGCTCTCAACGGTCTATTTTCAACTTTTCATCTGAACATGCTACAAAGAACCTGACCATGACAAGACAGAACGCTGTCCAAGCTACAGGTTCTGAGTTAGGGGCCAACAAGGCAAGTTTGCTAAACAAGATGCATACTGGTATAGTTATGAACGAACCAAACCAAATGAGTAAAGAAGTATCTTTTAACTTCACGAGCACAGCAAGCTACAGCAGGAAAAAGAAAAATATTTCACGCCAAAAAATACAAGAAGCCCAAATTGAAACCAATTTCCATGGCAGAAGCGATCCACAATATCCAACATCTCGAACTTCTATTTCTGGTTCACGAAGGGAGAGCGATCAGTCTGAAGGAAGCCATGAAAATTCTTCTAACTCAAGACAAGTCGAACGAGGTATGGAGTGTGGAGGACGTGGCCCTAGCTTGGAACAACCTGATTATATTCACAGAGAACTCACCGATCTAAAACCCTTCGCAATTCCTGAAGAACAATTGCCCAAAGATGATTCTTCGAAAGGAGGAATACCTCCCACCTCTCCAGGAAATCTCACTGTCACAAGTGTTATTAGACACGGTAAGGGTGGCGAGCTGGTCGGAGAACAACAGTTTGGCAAAATTCTTCAAGACCCAATCTGTACAACATCCGATCATATTGGCGATCAGATCCCTATGGAAGAGGCCCAGAGAAGGGTTGACGGTACTAATTCCTCAATATCACCATACACAGAATTTGTTATGGAAAACACAATCAAGGGAATTGGAGCTGAAGCCAGGCCTAGCGAACTGGCTATTAAACTGAACAAATTTTGAGTGTTTCCCCATGAGATTCTTATGTTGGAACGCTAGAGGGGCTGGAAGCCCAAATTTTAGACGAGCATTCATGGAACTTACCAGAATCAACAACCCCTGTTTGGTGATCATCACAGAGACAAGGATTTCTGGAGAAAGAGCTGATCAAGTGTGCAATTCACTTGGTTTCTCAAATTCTCATCGTGTTGATGCTGAAGGCTTCGCAGGAGGAATTTGGATGCTATGGCAAGCTTCAGAAGTGAATGTTCAAATCCTACATTGCACTTCCCAGTCTATTCATGCCACTATCCAGGTATTTAATTCCTTCTCTTCTCCATCTTCTACATCCCTCACTATTCCTTGGATTTTTTCTGCCATTTATGCTAGACCAAATAGTACTATGAAAAATATTCTTTGGAATGAACTTAAAGGTTTTGCTGAATCACATAAATTACCTTGGTTGTTAATGGGTGACTTCAACGAAATTACAGATGAGAATGAAAAATTTGGAGGTAAACCAATGAATAGATCGAGAGTTAATAAGTTCAAAGACTGCATGAACATTTGCAATCTCCTTGATCTTGGCTTTGTGGGCAATCAATTTACATGGATTAATAAAAACCACAATGGTCAAATCATTCGTGAAAGACTTGATAGAGCTCTAGCAAATGGTGATTGGAAAACTTCCCCAACTCAGTTGTTTACCATCTAACTAAGCTCCACTCAGACCATAACCCTATTCTCCTTGATACTAGCCCCTTTGTTCCACATTTTGGCCCAAGACCTTTTAGGTTTGAGCCAATATGGTTCTCAAATCTTGAGTTTAAAGAAGTTGTACAAAATTCATGGCGTCAAGCAAATTCATCAGTTCTAGAGGCTATAGAGATCTTCAAAAATAATGTATCCATTTGGAATAAAGTTACTTTTGGGAACATCTATCATAGGAAAAAAAGAATTAGAGCAAGATTAAACGGTATTCAACAAGTCCCTACTAGTTCCTATAATGCTTGGTTAATGGACCTTGAAAGTAAACTCGAAAGAGAGTACCTAGAGGTACTTAAACTAGAAGAGGAATTATGGGCAATGAAATCTTGAATTGATTGGATTGTTGACGGAGATAGAAATACTAGATACTACCACCTTAGCACCCTCCAACGTAGAAAAAGAAACAAAATCCTTGCTTTAAAGGATACGCTGGGAGTTTGGCAAAATGACCCTAGGTCAATTAAAAATATAATCTCCGATCACTTCTCTGAGCTCTTCTCCACAACCCAGGACTCCAGTAAGCTAATTCCGAACTTACATTGCCAATTCAAGACAGTACTCTCTGAGGAGGAGAGGATATCATTACTCAAACCTGTAACATCGAGAGAAATCTTCAAAGCCATTAAGTCTATGAAACCTTATAAAGCCCCAGGTCCTGATGGACTCCACCCGATCTTTTTTCAAAAATGTTGGGATATTGTGGGTAATTCGGTTTGCGAACTCATCTTTCAAACATTTAAATCAGGTAAAGTCCCGGAGGGGATCAACCGTTGTCTCTTATGTCTCATACCAAAAGTGTCAAACCCGGAATCTATTGCAAACTATAGACCTATTAGCCTTTGTAATACCATTTATAAAACCCTCTCTAAGGTTTTGGTCAATAGAATTCGCCCCATCTTGTCTAGAATTATCCACCCCATGCAAGCTAGTTTCATTGAGGGAAGAAGAGCACATGATAATGTTATAATTGCACAGGAGATTGTCCATTCATTTAGGAGAAAGAGAGGGAATAAGGATGGATAATGGTAAAAATCGACCTTGAAAAGGCTTATGACAAATTAGAGTGGAGTTTTATTAGGCAAGTTTTGATTTTCTTTCACTTCCCTAAGGAATGGATCGAAATTATTATGTCTTGCATTTCTTCCTCCATAATGTCCATACTAGTTAATGGCGAACAAACTAAGGAAATCACTCCAACTCGAGGTATCCGACAAGGCGATCCTTTATCGCCTTACATATTCATCCTTTGCATGGAATTCCTTTACTTGAAGATCCAAGAGGCATGTGAAAGTAGGTCATGGGTACCTATCCAATTATCTAAACATGGACTTAAGATATCTCACCTTTTCTTTGCGGATGACCTTCTTTTATTTGGAAATGCTTCCATTTCCACTTGCTGCTCCATGCTCAGTGTTCTTCAAGAATTTTGTCAAGCCTCGGGTCAAAAAAATCAACACCAATAAATCCTCCTTATTTTTCTCCAATAATATGAGTCTGGAACAAAGAGACTATTTTGCAGAGATTATGGACATGAATCACTCAAATGATATAGGAAAATATCTTGGATTTCCCATCACGAAGAATCATAAAGATTCCTCCTTCAGATTCATAATTGACAACATGAAAAAGAAGCTAGCAGGATGGAAAGCTAGTTGTCTTTCCTTTGCTGGGAGAGCAACACTCATCAAGTCTGTGTTCAACGCTATTCCAGCCTATTACATGCAAGGAACTTGTCTACCTCGCAAAACATGCGAGGAGATAAACAAGATTTCTTGAAACTTTCTCTGGGGCTCTACGGTTGAGACCAAACGCATGCATATGATCGGTTGGGATATTGTTACGCTTGAAAAAAAGGAAGGAGGGTTAGGCATTAGGGACATGCATCACCTCAATAATGCAAATATGGCAAAGACAAGTTGGAGACTTCTCATGGAACCGAATTGCACTTGGTCAAAATTACTAACACAGAAATACTCCAAGAATGGTCACTTTGTTAAGAAAGCTTGCTCCCTCCTTTGGAAAGGTATGCGCAGAGCTTGCCCCATTCTTGAAAAGGGCTTACGCTGGGTTGTGAAAGATGGGACAAACATCTACTTTTGGAAAGATGATTGGATAGGAATTGGTCCACTTTACAAGATCATCTTTGGACCTTGGAAACCTATAGATATGGAAAGGAAAGTTAGTGATATCCTGAATAATGATAATGGCTGGAATTCAGACCTCATTGGTGCCCCTATACCTGAAGAAATTCTCAAAAAAAATGAAGGCTATCCCCTACCAAAAAGAGGTTATAGGAGAAGATACTATTGCATGGAAGGGCTCTGAATCAGGAAAATTTTCCATGAAATCTGCTTATAAAATCACGAAAAACCTTACCCCTGCTTCCACTATGAATTGGAATTTGATTTGGAAAAGTAAGACTACTCCCAAAATTCAGCACTTCCTTTGGAAGTGTGGTCACAACAAAGTGGCCACACGAAGTACCCTTGCAGCACGAGGTTTAAATGTTACATCCTTATGCCACTTATGCAAAGAGGATGATGAATCTCTTATACACTGTTTAAAAGATTGTCAGGTGGCAAAGGAATTTTGGAAACAAATTGGAGTGCCAAGCTCCCTCTCTACTAGCTTCAATACTGATCTTCCCTCTTGGCTCCATGCTAATATATGCTCACATTCAATTGCTAAGGATGGACTGCCTTGGGACGTTATCTTCTCATTTGGAATCTGGTCCTTATGGCTTAATAGAAACAAAAACCTATTCGAAGATGCCCAAGTTGATATCCCAAATATGGTTAGGAAAACATGGTTCTTTGCAAAGGAATTTTGGGCAACCATAGGACCTCCAACCAAGAACACCCCTTATACAGAAATGGAAATTTCTTGGAAGCCTCCTCTTTCCCCTTATTTTAAACTCAACACCAATGGCTCTTCAATTGGAAACCCAGGTAGAGCGGGTGCTGGAGGACTGATTAGAGATTACAATGGCAGATGGGTTTGCGGTTTTGCTAGAAATCTTGGGCTCACGACAAGTAATTGTGTTGAACTATGGGCACTAAGAGATGGTTTACGATTGGCTATTGACAAAGGAATTCGAAAGTTAATCATCGAAGTCGACTCTCAAACAATCCTCAGGTATGTACTGGAGAATGTTTCTGGATCCCATACTTACAGCTCCTTGATTTTTGATTGCAGGGAACTGATCCAGCAGTTGGAAGATACTAAGATTGAACATGTTTACCGAGAAGCAAATACTTGTGCTGATGGCCTCGCCAAATTGGGAGGAACGTTGGAGGAAAATTTTGTTCTTTTTGGTTCACCTCCTGACTGTATTAAGCTTTCTTTGACATTTGATACTATGGGTTGTAGTCATCCCAGATCGGTTCATATCCGATCAACTGTTGACTGATTTGCTTGTTTGATATTATTCATCGTTTATTCACCAAAAAAAAAAAACGTGCAGTAGCAGGGGAAGCAAAACTGCTGCCGTTAGCCTACGCTCTCAACACCTTAAAACAAATTCTTAACTCTTTTTAATCTAATTTTAGTGTACAAATATCTTACATGTCCTAATTGTCTTATTTGCCCCCTTAAAAGTCAATATTTACCATTTTATCATTGAATTATTTTATTCTTTTTAGTTTCCAGATTTTTGATTTTATTTAAATTAAACTTAATTTATTTACTTATTTATTTATCTATTTCTTATTATTTATTAATATATATATATATATACCCTTTAATACAAAATAACATTTATTGTATGTATTTATATAATTATATTTGTATATATAATAATATATATACATACATATTTTTATTTATTTTAATTTTAAATTCCTTAATACCCAATTTAAATTCTTAATTATCAAATCTCTAATTTATTAATGGATAAAATACCATAATCTAGAAATATTTCAATCCTCTAATAAATTTATTTATTTATTTTAACTTATCTATTAATATCAAAAGTTGAATTTATAGATACATAATTCCAAAAATAGGAGAATTTGCGATTATCACCCTAATGGACTATTTTAAAGGCGAAAATGAGATTATCAAATAAAAAAAAACTCAATCCCTTTGAATTATATTAAAGAGACTAAACTTTAAATTTTGAGATAGCAAAAGTACTATTCATATCATTCTACCTTTCCTTTTCAATATGTTTCAAAATGAAAACATTTCAAAATTCATCAATTCAAAATATTAGTATCTATTATTGTATTGTTTGGATAAATATTTTTTTAAAAAAAATTGACTATTATTATATTCATAAAAATTTGATAAAATAAAAATGTAATTATAAAATAAAATAATAATATTAAAAATAAAAATAAAAATGTAATATGGTATCATTAGATTCGTAAAAATGAATAAATATTATCAGTAATATGAAATATATATATTACTAGACAACTAACTTGAGGAAGTCAAGGGTTCGAGACATGCAGGATGCGAATTGGGAAATAATTTCCCGAGAAATCTGTGAGGGTCCTACTTTATGGTCTGGACCCAAAGTAGATAGTACGGATGAGTAAGGTGACCTTATTTTATGGTCTGGGGCCTTACACTTTCAATCCTTTTAATAGATTGATGCTCGACATTTTTAGTTAACCACGACAAGAAGACCTCCAATGTTACATTGATTCTATTGCTCAGTTGGAGGCTAGATTTGACGTGTCAAAAATTCGTATTTAAGTTATTTAAAAAACAAAATTTACATGTCAGAATTTAATGTATCTTTTAATCATATCGTTTTTATATTGTATTATTATATCATATCTAAAATTACAAAATTTATTAAAAAACTAGATCAACGTCAAATCTTTTCTTTCAACCATCAATTCTACTTCCCTGCTCATTAAGGAAAACCAAATATCAACAAATAATTAATTTGGATTATTTAGCTGACCATTTCTTCCACTTGCACTAACTGGCACTCCCAGATTCAGCTTTCTGACAGTAAAGTCCAAGTTGGTTCCCGACTGAAGCTGCAACATGTTTACATACCAATCACTCCATTTGTAACCTTGTAAGACTTTATGGGAAGTTCTAAGGACCCAAAGTTGTGGTTGATAATCTAAGATCTGATTTTACCCTACTGTAGACTCTAATTTTATAAAATGGATAATGGAAATTAGATAAATAATGAATATTGACTTCCACTTGGATGAAAAGTTCCTTAACTTGAGTTGCGAAAGAAGCAATTTCGGTGAAATACTCAATGGGCGAGTACTACAGTGGACAGCTCGCCAATGGGCGAGTACTACAGTGGACAGCTCGCCAATGGGCGAGCAAGATGATAATCGCCAATGCATGACGACGA
The DNA here is from genome assembly GCA_031772115.1 of Heritiera littoralis. Lineage (NCBI taxonomy): Eukaryota > Viridiplantae > Streptophyta > Magnoliopsida > Malvales > Malvaceae > Heritiera > Heritiera littoralis. The sequence goes on from JAPDPK010000065.1 coordinate 1,635,138, forward strand.
GTTGATGATGGCGAATACTAATGGAAGCGCTCGCCAATGGAAGATGACTAGTTGTAACTAACGGCCATACTGGCGAATAGATGAGTTCGCCACGTGTGACGTGAATCAGAGCAAGATTGGTGAGTTGAGCAATTCCTGGTGATCGCCCAATCGGGAGAGGACTGGTGATCGCCCATATGATAGCAAGTGGGCGAGTAGAGCTGTAAATTGTGATCGCCAAACCTGTATGTGATCGCCAGGAAGAGGGAAATTCTCGAAATTGCCAAATCTTAAGTTGGCAAGCTTGAAGGGGCGAACTGGAATGACACTTGTGGACAAAGTGAAAATAGATTTAAACCAATTGGCAGCCAAAACTGACTTGTAAGTCATACGGTTGAAGACAATTAATGGAGAAGATGTTGAAGTCAGTAAGGAACTTATCCTTATTGGTTGAGGAACAAAAACAAAGTCAATAGCAGAAGAAAAGACCGGTGGAAGGGAGACTTTCACGCCACTTGTACTACAGTTTTCTTCATGCATTAAATGCATGAAAGATGTGAAATAAATGAAGGAAAAAAGGATAAGGCCAAGTGATGAGTTCTGATTGGATGGCATGGCTATAAAAGAAGAAACAATTGAGGATAACAGAGTTAGCCAACTCCAGCTTCTTCACGAAAGCCATTTCTCTGTTTCTTCCATTTCTCTGCCATATTTGATCTATTAAACTTCAAACCTTAAATTGGCTAAACCAATAAACATGCTTATAAAACCTTTCCTCCATAGTTGATGAGCTGAAGGAATAAGCAAAAGGAGGCCAACATGAGACAGAAAACAATATGTTCTGGAAGTGCAGTTGGTTGAGGTGAGTTTCATATTTCTAAAGTGTTCTTGAGATTCCATGATAGATTTCTATGTTTTACAAAGTAATAAACATAGAATGCAGCCTTATTTTAGTTAGATCCTTAGAAAATATGAAAACAAGGAAAATCATGGAATAAGTGACGAGAATGGCGACTATTGTGATCGCCAATGATGAAAATTAGTACTCGCCAATGAGGCGAGTAGATAATAATGAACTCGCCAAGGTAAAGTCTTTGTTCAAATGGGCGAGATCGCCCAACTCTAGTGAAATGAATTCATGGGCGAGCTCAAATGCATAAGCATAGGGCGAGTTGACTGGTAGGCGAACTCCACAATAAAACCAAGTTGGCATGGCGAGTTGAAATAGTGGGCGAGCTCCTTCTAATTAACCAATATATGAATGGCGAGAATGTTGGGTGAGCTCCCACGTGTAAACAATTTGATGATGACGAGCTCGGTTGGGCGAGCTACTAAGGGCTCTGTTGGGTGAGCTAGTAGGATATCAGTTAGGCGAGCTGGTTTGTTTATCTAAAGTCTCGCCCAAGTGAATGAAAGTTATTTAAAGAAAATATTAATAGTTTTAATAAACTATTTTGCAGCCGGGAATTATGGACTCGGTAAAAGCGATCGGGAAGGCGATCGAAAAACAAAGCTTCGGTAGACCAGGTAAGAGAGATGTGTGTGAAGTGAATGCATGTCCTGTGGAGTAAATTTCTTAGAAATTATCGAGAAATTGTTTTGTTTTATGACATGCATTGTTTTGATAATTGTTTGATTTGGGCAAGCTAAAAGCCGACCCTTATGATAAGATTGGGCGAGCTGGTACAGGGCGGGCGATCCCTTGTGTTTTTATGTTGGGCGAGTAAATCCCGTTTATAATTTTAAGGGCGGGCGAACCGTTTTGATAAGAAAACTATGGGTGAGCCGAATGTGGCGAGCCAGTATTTTGTTGAAATACAGAGGGTGGCGGGCGAACACTTGTTCACCCCATTTTGGTGTGACCATAGGCGAGCCATTTTGGGCGAGCTGACCATGGCGAACAGATTTCTATGGTGTTTCCAACGAAAATGAGCCATTTTAAATATCTTTGAAAAATAGAAAATATAAACCATTTTTGGGCGAATTAACAAATGGGCGAGCCATTAAGGGCGAGCCAGTTTTGCTTTCTGATTTTAAAAGAGAAGTTGGGCGGGCGAACACAAGTCCTCCGCATTGGGCGAGTTGACCATGGTAGGATCCACTGGGCGAGTTGACCATGGAAGTGTTGCAATTGGGAGAACTGATCATGGTAATGCCATAGTGGGCGAACTGGTCATGGGCGAGCCACTGAGGGCGAGCCATTGTTGCTTGTTGATTTTAAAAGTAAGGTTGGCGGGCGAACACAAGTTCACTGTACTGGGCGAGCTGCCATGGGCGAGCCATGTTGGGCGAGCTAACCATGGGCGAAGGTTTTAAACGTTGAGATTTTGGAATGTTTTCAAGGTGTTTTGTAAACAGAAAGCCTAAACCTTTTTGGAAATCAAATCATTTTGAGAAAATGATAATATGGCTGAAATAATTCCTTAAAGGTTTTCCATGTGATATAATTTGATTTTGAGACTTTAGGCTCCGAATACATGCATTACTATTGCGTGACCCGCCTGGGGCGGTGGCTCGGTCGATGGACCAACGAGTGCACCTCAGGGCGTCACAGGGCTGATGGACCCGCCAAGTCATCAGCGGTCTCGAGGTCACTTGGCAAGTGGACCCGATGACCACCTATAGATTATGGCCATAGATCTAGCAGAGATAACCGTGAGGGGCGATGGCCTACGGGTGCACCTCAATAGCGGTAGATTCCGTTCTCGCAAAGGGGAGGGGGAACGATGATAGCATGACTTATTTATAGGGTGATGCCTAGTCTCAACTTGTTGAATTTTGTTTACTAAGAGGATTTGTTAAATCCTATTTACTGTTTACTACAATATAAAGTAAACTGATTAGTTAGTGATTTGAATGATGTTTTGAGAATACTGTTTACTATATCCACTGTTTTCCTACTTGGTATGATGTTAGGAAAAACAAATATTTTGTGGTATATAGTTTTGGTTTTATAAAGCATCATATGTTTCCTTTACTGAGCGTATGAATCGCTCACCCCTTTATTTTAACTCCACAGATAAAAGACACGGAGTTAGAGAAATAGCTCCAAGATGGATGATTAACATTACAGGTACAGTCTCTTCTCTTCTACATTTCAGACATGAGTATACAGTACTACTTTAGTGAGACAAAGTCAGTAGGGGATGTCAGATGTAAGGAAATAAAGAAAAGAATTTTATATTTCGTATTTGTTAATAAATGGCTATCACATATTATTATTGTAGAATGTTAATGGCATCGCAGACAGCCCAACCGGTAAAGTGTATAGAAATTCATGAAAAAGGTGGTAACGGGATGTTACAGATTTAATGATATCAGAGCTTGAGTTGGTCTGATGTCTGTTGATGCCTTTAGCATGGGAAGTGTTGAGAAAGGTTAACATCCCCTGTAGTACTGTATAGTCTGAATGTATAGAGGAGTCAAATGACTGTAAATTGAGTTAAGTGGTGAAGTATGGTGAAAGTTGATGAATTAAGGGTTACAGATAGAGATAGTAATCCGAAAAAATTTAGTATGAGATAGGCGATCTTATCATCATAATGTCAAGTCTATTCAATAAGGTACAGTGAGGAACTCGGTGAGGGCCCCACCAGGACTTCTCTGTCCATATCTACTTAAGATCCTGAAATGATGATATTGAAACAAAAAAAAGGGAAAGTTATGAACATACCCCTATATTGAAATGTTTTATCTAAGTCATGAATGACTAAATTGATTTAAAATAGTATTTGATGGTGAAATGGTATGTGATGGTGTAAAGGATGATTCCTACTGTGGACCCCACTAATATATTGACGAGTAAGGCGACCCGAAGTATATATTATGAGAGGTCGCGAGATAGTTAGCTTGTTGTGGGTTTGAGGGTCTGAATTGAAGTAAAACATGAGCTATTTTGGTTAGGGATTTTTGAGTATTATGAAAAGTGAATTGTGTGAGAAATGATGTAAATATCGATGAAAATACTGGATATATATACTCCATATGTTTTAGGAGAATGAATATTTGTAGTAACTTTACAATTAAGAAAGTCAGGTATTCGAGTCACTGCAGATGTGAAAGGAAAAACTTGAGATGAGCGAACTCGAGCACGATTGGAAGGACCGGGGGCGTAGAGGTGATCGCCAAAGAGGACAGTGCGGATGAGTAGCGTTGTCACAGCAATCGTTGTCGATGGGCCCAAAAAGGGGTTGCCATGGCCGGTTGGGCTGGTCCGTTACGATATCCATAGAATCGAAATATTGTAAAATACTTGTAAAGTGACTTGAAAATGTATACATGTTGATTTGGTTGGATGTAAATAACGAGACATCCATGATGATAAGAATTTGTGAATTTGAAAATACATGATGAGATGAAATTCTAAATAAACTTTTGCAATAACGTGGATTCGAGAGATTGTTGACTCGATCCACGATATGGAATCTATTTGTAAGCTCTTACCAGTGAATCAGAAGAGCTTGAGAAATTACTCGAGAGATTGATGAGTAAAGAAATAAAGTGTTTTGAACAGAAATTATATCGTTTTGAAAAAAAAATGGGAATTGTACTCTCTACAGTTGCTTCTAGGTTCCGGAACAAGTATGGTATTCTAAAATACCTATCATATTCTATCTGGATCCCTAGCCGACTGTAGTATCCTTCCTATTTGTGTGCCTAGAGCCAACTAGGATGATTTTAAAGAGAATAAATATGTATATTGATATAGGCAATATTATTGAATAAGGTATGGAAAACCTTATTGTTAAGTCAGTGACCATTGGTTTCTAATTGAACTATATATTAGAGACGTGAGGTCTCAACTGATTAAGTGGACATTAAAATTGTCTGAGTAAAAGATTTTACTACTTAAGTGAGATTAAAGTGTGCTTATGGGGTATAAAAATTTATGAGTTTTACCCGTATAGCACAAATGAATTGTTGAAGAGTTTGTGAAATTTGCTACCCTATTGATGTAATACTTCTTTGTGGAAAAAGTGAAAGTGAATGGGTATGTATGAATAAAGTATTCAAAATGGTTACGAGATTGTAACAGTAAAGTACTATATTAAGTGGGAAAACAAAAGTGGTGATGAATGTAAAAGAATGAAATTGTCTTAAGCAACAAGTCATAAGATGACTAGGGAACACGAGTTATGAGGTAGTTCCTAAGTATAAGAATAAATGTGATTTCCTCTGATCATTATGTAGTTATGGCTGGAATTAATGACAAGCCAGAATTAAAAAGATGAAATTGCCATACTCAGAGGAGCAGATACAAGAAGTACTGCTAATCCTGAAGAGGGATATACATATGTGTATACATGTACATATTAGGAATGTGAAATTATATAAATAAAGTGGTGATGAAAATCTGAAAGATAATAAATTTAAATTTCAGAAATTAATGTGAGGAAAGTATACTCTCAAGTATATTCTCCAAGTAGTGGCATTACATGTACTAGAAGAATAGAAGAGATAAAAAAATGATAACTTGATATAAGAGAAGTTATCGAGGGGAAAATGATTACCTGAGACGTAATCAGTGGTTAGTATTAAGGTATGCAAAAGAAAGGCAGTCGTAGTGTAACCATGAGGTTATAGAAGTGATTATGGATTGTATAACCGAGTTAATTCACTTCATCATCATGTTTCGGAATGTCTTGAGTGCTTTAGTCGATCAATATCGATGAAATAGTGAGAAGGTATGTGAAGTTCTAGTGAGTGAGTATGTGTGATAGGGATCCCTGATTTGCTATATACTTTGAGAGAATAGCAAGAGGCTTCAGGATTCCAATTTGCACTATCAGCACCGCCTCTGATTGATATAGATATCCGAGCGTATTGTGTGGACGCTCCGGGATATATTGAGAGCGAGTGCATTGTATTTAAGAGACTATTGGGACGATTACATACGATTAATTAAAAATCATCTATATGATAGTCACCAAAATTATTATCGACTTAGCACCGAATGAGATGATAAGTGATAAGTAGTAACAATGAGTTACTGTGTAAAGGAAGTGAAAAATTTGCTAACTCCCAAGGACGATAAAAGATTTCAAGAAGTGTAAATCGGTTTTGAGAGAAGAAGCCCGAGTTCTTCAGGACTTGAAACAAAATTCTGGATAGCGACTCATGAGATGGGTGATCGCCTAACAGTGGACAATGTGTTGAAAGATGTGGGTGAACTAGATGGTCGCCCACTCACTTGAAAGAGTGATCCTAGAGCGCAGGAGAGCGCCAAAGGGATGATTATTGATGGCCTAAAGAGATGGGCAGTACTCTTAGAGACAATGAGGAGTATAAAGAGATATTCGTGGTCTCATGTTAGGGACGAGAATAAATAAGAGTTTGAGTAAGTGATAAGGAAGAATAAATACCTATATTAAAGGTACTTCCTATCTTAAGTGAAAATTGAAAAGAGTATAATACTATCTGGATAGTTGTGGATATATTGAGTAAGTCTGCTTATTCGTTGATTATGGAATTTATTGAGCTAATTAATACCTTGGCCAAGTTATATGTCAAGAAATGGTGAGGTTTTACAGTATTCCAAGGAGCATTACATTTAATAGGGAGTCATGCTTCGTATCTCCGTGTTGAGAGAGATTACAGGAAGCTATGGGATTCCGATTGAGTTTTGCACCGCAGTTTATCCGCAGACTGAGAGACAGTCTGAGCGTATGATGGACGCTCGAGGATATGGTGTGAGCGTGTGCAGTTGATTTTTAGGCTCCTGGGATAATCCTCTATCCTGGCAGAGTTTGAGTATGAAAATGGCTAAAGGAGAGTATAGGTATGGTACCTTAAAGGGTTTATTTAGCAGACGATATAACCCACGATAGCATGGGAAAATGGGAGACCGGAAATTAGTTTCGACTTGGTCGAACAAACTTCTTGAGATATATAAGAGATTATATATATTAAGGTCTCACCATTGGGATACATAATGAGGGGGAAATTGAGTTCCCGATGCATTGGATCGTTGGAGATCTTGGATTGTGTGAGAGATGTGCACTGCCTCCAGAGTTGTCAAGAATGCACAATATATTTCATGTCTCAATGAAGAGAAAATGTTATCCAGATCCTTCTCACGTGATTCGACATGAGTCCTAGAGATTAGAGAGGACATAAGTCATGTTGAGAGGACATGAGTTACGTTGAGAAATCGGTCCGGATTCTGGATAGGAAGGATAAAGTGTTATGATCTAAGATTTATCCTTTGATTTGATGCTCTGGCAGTAAGAGGCTACTTGAGAGTTAGATAGCCTTATACGTGAGAAACATCCAGAGCTCTTTCGATGATAAGTCCATATAAAATTTGGAGGACCAAATTTCTTAAGGTGGGGAGAAAATGTAAGATCTGATTTTACCCTACTGTAGACTCTAATTTTATAAAATGGATAATGGAAATTAGATAAATAATGAATATTGATTTCCACTTGGATGAAAAGTTCCTTAACTTGAGTTGCGAAAGAAGCAATTTCGGTGAAATACTCGATGGGCGAGTACTACAGTGGACAACTCGCCAATGGGCGAGCAAGATGATAATCGCCAATGCATGACGGCGAGGTGATGATGGCGAGTACTAATGGAAGCGCTCGCCAATGGAAGATGACTAGTTGTAACTAACGGCCATACTGGCGAATAGATGAGTTCGCCACGTGTGACGTGAATCAGAGCAAGATTGGTGAGTTAAGCAATTCCTGGTGATGGCCCAATCGGGCGAGGACTGGTGATCGCCCATATGATAGCAAGTGGGTGAGTAGAGCTGTAAACTGTGATCGCCAAACCTGTATGTGATCGCCAGGAAGAGGGAAATTCTCGAAATTGCCAAATCTTAAGTTGGCAAGCTTGAAGGGGCGAACTGGAATGACACTTGTGGACAAAGTGAAAATAGATTTAAACCAATTGGCAGCCAAAACTAACTTGTAAGTCATACGGTTGAAGACAATTAATGGAAAAGATGTTGAAGTCAGTAAGGAACTTATCCTTATTGGTTGAGGAACAAAAACAAAGTCAATAGCAGAAGAAAAGGCCGGTGGAAGGGAGACTTTCACGCCACTTGTGCTGCAGTTTTCTTCATGCATTAAATGCATGAAAGATGTGAAATAAATGAAGGAAAAAGGGATAAGGCCAAGTGATGAGTTCTGATTGGATGGCATGGCTATAAAAGAAGAAACAATTGAGGATAACAGAGTTAGCCAACTCCAGCTTCTTCACGAAAGCCATTTCTCTGTTTCTTCCATTTCTCTGCCATGTTTGATCTATTAAACTTCAAACCTTAAGTTGGCTAAACCAGTAAACATGCTTATAAAACCTTTCCTCCATAGTTGATGAGCTGAAGGAATAAGCAAAAGGAGGCCAACATGAGACAGAAAACAATCTGTTCTGGAAGTGCAGTTGGTTGAGGTGAGTTTCATATTTCTAAAGTGTTCTTGAGATTCAATGATAGATTTCTATGTTTTACAAAGTAATAAACATAGAATGCAACCTTATTTTAGTTAGATCCTTAGAAAATATGAAAACAAGGAAAATCATGGAATAAGTGACGAGAATGGCGACTATTGTGATCGCCAATGATGAAAATTAGTACTCGCCAATGAGGCGAGTAGATAATAATGAACTTGCCAAGGTAAAGTCTTTGTTCAAATGGGCGAGATCGCCCAACTTTAGTGAAATGAATTCATGGGCGAGCTCAAATGCATAAGCATAGGGCGAGTTGACTGGTGGGCGAACTCCACAATAAAACCAAGTTGGCATGGCGAGTTGAAATAGTGGGCGAGCTCCTTCTAATTAACCAATATATGAATGGCGAGAATGTTGGGCGAGCTCCCACGTGTAAACAATTTGATGATGACGAGCTCGGTTGGGCGAGCTACTAAGGGCTCTATTGGGTGAGCTAGTAGGATATCAGTTGGGCGAGCTGGTTTGTTTATCTAAAGTCTCGCCCAAGTGAATGAAAGTTATTTAAAGAAAATATTAATAGTTTTAATAAACTATTTTGCAGCCGGGAATTATGGACTCGGTAAAAGCGATCGGGAAGGCGATCGGAAAACAAAGCTTCGGTAGACCAGGTAAGGGAGATATGTGTGAAGTGAATGCATGTCCTGTGGAGTAAATTTCTTAGAAATTATCAATAAATTGTTTTGTTTTATGACATGCATTGTTTTGATAATTGTTTGATTTTGGCAAGCTAAAAGCCGACCCTTATGATAAGATTGGGCGAGCTGGTACAGCGCAGGCGATCCCTTGTGTTTTTATGTTGGGCGAGTAAATCCTGTTTATAATTTTAAGGGCGGGCGAACCATTTTGATAAGAAAACTATGGGTGAGCCGAATGTGGCGAGCCAGTATTTTGTTGAAATATAGAGGGTGGCGGGCGAACACTTGTTCACCCCATTTTGGTGTGACCATAGGCGAGCCATTTTGGGCGAGCTGACCATGGCGAACAGATTTCTATGGTGTTTCCAACGAAAATGAGCCATTTTAAATATCTTTGAAAAATAGAAAATATAAACCATTTTTGGGCGAATTGACAAATGGGCGAGCCATTAAGGGCGAGCCAGTTTTGCTTTCTGATTTTAAAAGAGAAGTTGGGCGGGCGAACACAAGTCCTCCGCATTGGGCGAGTTGACCATGGAAGTGTTGCAATTGGGAGAACTGATCATGGTAATGCCATAGTGGGCGAACTGGTCATGGGCGAGCCACTGAGGGCGAGCCATTGTTGCTTGTTGATTTTAAAAGTAAGGTTGGCGGGCGAACACAAGTTCACCGCACTGGGCGAGCTGCCATGGGCGAGCCATGTTGGGCGAGCTAACCATGGGCGAAGGTTTTAAACGTTGAGATTTTGGAATGTTTTCAAGGTGTTTTGTAAACAGAAAGCCTAAACCTTTTTGGAAATCAAATCATTTTGAGAAAATGATAATATGGCTGAAATAATTCCTTAAAGGTTTTCCATGAGATATAATTTGATTTTGAGACTTTAGGCCCCGAATTCATGCATTACTATTGCGTGACCCGCCTGGGGCGGTGGCTCGGTCGATGGACCAACGAGTGCACCTCAGGGCGTCACAGGGCTGATGGACCCGCCAAGTCATCAGCGGTCTCGAGGTCACTTGGCAAGTGGACCCGATGACCACCTATAGATTATGGCCATAGATCTAGCAGAGATAACCGTGAGGGGCGATGGCCTACGGGTGCACCTCAATAGCGGTAGATTCCGTTCTCGCAAGAGGGAGGGGGAATGATGATAGCATGACTTATTTATAGGGTGATGCCTAGTCTCAACTTGTTGAATTTTGTTTACTAAGAGGATTTGTTAAATCCTATTTACTGTTTACTACAATTTAAAGTAAACTGATTAGTCAGTGATTTGAATGATGTTTTGAGAATACTGTTTACTATATCCACTGTTTTCCTACTTGGTATGATGTTAGGAAAAACAAATATTTTGTGGTATATAGTTTTGGTTTTATAAAGCATCATATGTTTCCTTTACTGAGCGTATGAATCGCTCACCCCTTTATTTTAACTCCACAGATAAAAGACACGGAGTTAGAGAAATAGCTCCAAGATGGATGATTAACATTACAGGTACAGTCTCTTCTCTTCTACATTTCAGACATGAGTATACAGTAATACTTTAGTGAGACAAAGTCAGTAGGGGATGTCAGATGTAAGGAAATAAAGAAAAGAATTTTATATTTCGTATTTGTTAATAAATGGCTATCACATATTATTATTGTAGAATGTTAATGGCATCGCAGACAGCCCAACCGGTAAAGTGTATAGAAATTCATGAAAAAGGTGGTAACGGGATGTTACAGATAACAATATGAACTACTAGACAACCAAACCAATCGGACCTAACATCGTAGAAAGACAGCAAAATTTTTGTTCTACAATAGTTCAATCATGTGTCTGAATTTTAGCTTAGATATTAATTGTTCTCACTATGCAAATATCTGGAACTGAGTGGGATAGAAACAGAGACCAATCTCTAAGCTCCTGGGATGTACAGTTACGTCAGGGAATTTGGTATGATTCAAACAAAAAGAAAGTTATTTGCCTTAAATGAAATATAAGAAAAGAATACAATAAAATGATAAATTTATTTTATTTTGATGAGATATAAATACTTTCCTTCGCTTAATAGATTTAAATACTTTCATTCCTAGTTCTGATGTAGCCATCCTTGTATATATTTCTTGCCCTATTTCAGTGAACATTCTGATATCATCCAGGTCAACAAAGTACAAACCAAAGCAGGCATCCACTCCCTCGTCCTTACATTCAAATTTGCATAAGCTGCACTCTAGCAGTTCTTTGTGCAGAGATTCCTGCGCTCCACTAGGTTTATACTGTAGTTAAACCAGGATTTTTCCTGAATCTCCATCAGTAGAGCAGTTTAATGGAGTCTATCTAACACAATCATTTGACCAATGTTTACTGTCCCATTCTTAGGAAATTTTGGCACAAATCCTGTCAAGCAACTGCATTCAGGGGATTTACTTATGTTGCAGCTGCCATTTGCTGTGTTGTGTAAACAGCCCAACCATGTTTTCTGTCAATCTGATCGAGGCGCTGCCAAAACCCATTGTGAGTTAAACACCATTCTTGTAGGAAAGCTATTACGAGCCACCAGCACACTTCCAAGATGACAAGCAATGATCCAGGCTATTTTTTAACTTCCTTGCTAACTTCAATTCGGGTAGTAGTGTAACACACGGATAAGCAAAGCTCTGCCATGGGAATTTTCAAGATTATTTTCATTCTTCTCTTTCACAATAAGTACAGAAAATCGAACAGAAGAAACTAAGATTAGATACCACCAAGAAAGTAAATATACTTCAACAGTACAATCAGTTCTAGCAGTTCACTTGCATTATGACACATAACTTAATAGGACAAGACATTTATCTAGCCTCTAACGTTGTAATGGTCCAATCGTTAGATGAAAGCAGTTGGTGCCTGGTCGATGAAGAACCAGATTCTACCAGATTCCTTTGAGTGAAAAAACCTGGTTGTTTAGGCTGAGGCAAGGGGCCTTGGCTTCCCAACATTAGAACCACATTAGACATGTTTGGTCTGTCTTCCGAACTTTTCTGCACACATAACAGCCCCACTTGAATCGATCTTAACACTTCTGAAGGATTGCAGGTCTCCCGAATCGCTGGTGAAATCAACTCCAAGAAATCTCCCACAGTAAATAGTTTCCATGCCTAGCAACAAACAGTCAAACACAATTTCAATCGGACTAGATTTAATTTCAACATTAAACTGTTAATAAGATCAGAACAACACTCACATGTCCAAGAAGATTAAGCTGGTGATCAGGATGAGAGAATCCTCTGTTTCTCTTCCCACTCACTATCTCTAGCACCAATACACCAAAGCTAAACACATCAGATTTAATGGAGTAGAGCCCATTAATTGCATATTCAGGAGCCATGTAACCACTGCAAATGTAAAAAATATATATTATATCATATATACTAGATAAAATGACATGAAGATTGGCATCAAATATATCTATTATATCTTTTTTTTCAGGTAATTTACTTACTATGTTCCCACCACCTTCTTTGTATTTGCTTTAGTTTCTTTTTCTCCAAAACTTCTAGCCAGACCAAAATCTGAAATTTTTGAATTCATTTCACCGTCTAATAAAACATTACCTGCTTTAAGATCTCGATGTATTATTCTTAGTCTTGAATCATGATGGAGATAAAGAAGCCCGCGAGCAATTCCATTGATAATGTTGTAACGCGTAGGCCAATTCAGCGGCATGTTTTGAGATTGATCTGTTTAAGTTTTTTGCACAGATTAAGCCATGATTAGAAGCAGATACTCAATGAACTAAATTTCCCTGGTTGGAGAAAGACATACCAAAAATAAAGAAGTCCAGGCTTTTGTTAGGCATGAATTCATATATCAGAAGCTTCTCATCTCTTTGAATGCAGCATCCTATAAGCTTCACTAAATTCCGGTGCTTAAGTTTTGCAATGTGTGTTACTTCATTCTTAAATTCATTAAGTCCTTGCTTGGAATTCTTTGATAGCCTCTTTACAGCAATTTCTTGTCCATCCTTCAAGATACCCTGAAAAGTGTACAACCACAAGTTCATTTTCGTCAACCTGCAAATCTGCCAAGGCAGCAACTGCTCTTCTCTTTGAAAAATTAGAAGCAAAATCAACATAATGAGTGGAAATTTACTAGATTGTTACCTTATAGACGGGTCCAAAACCACCTTCTCCAAGTTTATTTGCTGTTGAAAAGTTATCGGTTGCACAAGCAACTGTGGCTAAGTCAAACAATGGTAACTCAAGTTCTTCCTTCTGAATTTTAACATTAGAACTTCTTTCAGTTGCAGATGTCAGCAATCCTGGGAATTAGCAGATGGAGTAATGTAAAACAACATAAGCAGTATGCTTGTCAAAACTCAAAATGCCTATGACTCCATGAGTTATCTTGGTCTTCCTAGAAAAATGCAAAATAAAATCTCAAAGTTTCCATGACCTTAAACTCTTACCAGGATTGATGACATTATGATTCCATGAGATATTTTGGTCTTACTAGAAAAATGCAAAAGAAAATTTCAAAGGTTCCATGACCTTAAACAATCAATTTTGCTTTCTTGTAACAAACTTAGATGAGATCACGATTTCTCAACTGAAAAATGTCAGTAAACTCCTATGCTATAACATATCTAGAATTGGCAGCATTTGTCCCTTCAAGCCGCAAGGATGATAACAAGAAAAGAGAACTTTCTTACTGATTTTCTTCCTCGGAAGATACAAAACCAGGGCTAGGCCAAGGATCAACGCTGCCATAGAGAAGATACAGATGACTGCAATCCTTATTCTTCCCTTCTTGTTGGATTTAGTACTCTCAGTTTGGTCTAATCATCGGACAATCATGGCAGAAATTTAAGTGTTAGAAACCATTACGACAGAAGAAAATTAAATGGTATTGAATTATCATGGTCATAAAGTTAACTGGCTGCATCAAAACTAAATAACTCTAACCAGTTGATTCAGCTTAAAGTCAGTTCTGATTCCTAAATCAGATGAAATTATGTCAAACTTTAAAGAGTAAATTTTTTTTGAGGAAAGTCTTGTTAAAATTCAAAGCTTTTATCAACATGGGAAGAGCACATCAATCTAGCAGAGAAGATTTCAAGATCAAAAACCCATACATTTGCACTGAATAGAATCTTATATCTTAACAAGAAAGCTTCTAGTTCTTTGAAAGAAAACAAAAATCTCTGAATTAATGTTAGACATTGACATGTTGAAATTTCAGGATAGCTGATTCATACCTAGTTCTGATGCAGCCATTCTTACATAAATTTCTTGTCCATTTTCTGTGAACTCTCTGATGTCAACCAGCTCAACAAACCAAAGCAAGCACCCACTTCCTCCATTTCGTATGTCCAAATTTGCATAAGCTGTACATGAGCAGTTCTTTTTGCAGAGATTCTTACATTCCTCAAGATTCATACTGCTGTTAAACCAGGATTGTTGTGAATCTGGCAGCTTCACCCCAGAGTGCTTAAGAAATCCATCACTAGAGCAGTTTAATGGAGTCTTCCGTACACATCCGTCTGAGCAAAGTTCACTGTCGCATTTTTCGGGAAATTTTGGTACAAATCCTTTCAAGCAACTGCATTGTGGGGTGTTACTTGTATTGCAACTACCATATGAACCACACAGTGCATAATTGTCACAGTCATCCATTAGTACTGTATAGTAAACTTCCCAACTTTGTGTTCTCTCAATCCATCTTTTGTGCTGCCAAAATCCATCTTGAGTTAACACCATCATTGAAAGAACTGAGCTATTACGAAGGTTGAAGCTGTAATATACCTCCTTCTCATTGAACACAAAACCAAAGGTAAACAAAGAATTTTTTTTTAGTTCAGGTCCGCCAGTAAAACGCAAACCATTCCAGGGACCAGCTCGAAATCGTAAACTGTACCCTCTCTCAGTATAAACTCTGGAAATCCACCGACCTCACACCTTAAAGTAAAATTACCATGAGAAGGATCATCGGCACTCTTCCAGGATGACATGTAACGATCCAGGCCTGTGATTAAGTTCCTTCCGAACTTCATTCCTGGAAGCAACGTATCACATGGATAATCAAAGCTCTGCCACAAGAAGTTTTCAGGATTGCTTTCATTCTCCTCTTTGACAATGAGGTTTCCTGAATTCAAGAGCTGTGCAACTGGCCTACGAGCAGGCCTGGATGAGTTGGAGGACCAAACGGTGCTCCCATTATGATTTAGAAGGACCAGAGTCCCCTGGTTGGAAAGTTTTAGAACACCTGACCGATCCTCGAGGGGAGCTTCTCTGTTGGCCACCCATACAACGGTCTGGAGAGATATTTGCCCATAGCATATTCCCAAGAATCTCTTTGTGCTGGAACCTGGGCTAAGGAAACCTAGCTCAAAATTTCCACCCACTGAAACAATCGTCTCACCATCTCTAATTAGCTCATCAGTTGCATTCAAGGTGTCCACTGCAATGGATATAGTTAGACTAGAGAACATAAAGGGGCAAAGAAGTATGGCAAAGCTTTCCATGGATGATACTCAGAAAGACTTGATAGGAGGAAATGACATCCTTGATGTTGTTTTCATTTAAGGTTATTGAGTGTTTCACCAATATCCATACCTGATCATTGGCAACCACCGAAGTAAATATCGCAATATATAATAAGCAACGAACGGTAATAACTCAAACTAATAACAATAATCAATATAACTAGAATGATACCCGCGCTATGCTGCGGGCATGAAAGAAAAGAATTAAAGACAATGATAAGAGAAAATTTGAGATTTTTGACATTGAAGATAGCAAGATTCTTAATTCAACAACAAATAATGCAGTATTTGTTACGGAGTAGCTCATGATCCAACTTGTATCCAAATGCACATAATAATTGAAGCACATTCTTGCTTGCTTTCCTTCCCACCATACTTCCTAATCAAAAAAAAAAAAATTGCCTTGCACTAGTACCTCTCATTGCAACCGCAACATGTTTAACAATCCTACCTATGATATAAAAAGATTTAATAAACATCCAAACTACTGATAAAATACCAAAAAGTTGACACAACTATAAATTCCAGTTTACCATTTAGGTTCAGACTACTCAACATCTAGCAAAAATCCGACCTCGAATGCAACAATTGTAGTAAAATTTCAAGAAGCATTGGCAATGTGAAGATCGAGAATTTTTTAAATAAATATAAGGTATCCGGAAAATTTAATTTGGATAAATTGAAATCCAAATTAAATAATAAATGAAAAGGAAAATTAAATTGGAAATAAGAAACGAAGGAGGAAATTTAATTTGGATAAATGGAAATCCAAATTAAATAAAAAAAATGGAGAAATTAATTTGGATATTAAGAAATCCAAAAAAAAATAAAAATAAAAATAATATGCGTATATTATATATTTATATAATTAGATTATATAAATATATTTTGATATGTTTTTATATAAATACATATATATATATATACATATGAAATATAGTATATATTATAAAATAATAAATATACTATTTTATATTAAATAAATACATGTGTAAATTTTATATACAATTATGTATATAAATAAATAAATATATATGACATATTTATGTGTTAGTTTTAAATTAAAGTGTATATATATTGTTAAAATAAAATATATATTACTAATAATATAATTATAAATATAATTATATTATTATTAAAAAAAAAAGAGAAGAAAAAGCGGGAATCGGGTTCCTTTCTCCTCTGTTACAATAACAAAGGAGGAATGGAAAGGAGCCGACCCCCTGTTGGCTTACCGGAGAAGGAGCGACGCCGCCGGCGAGCCGTGATGGAGGAAGAGACGCCGACGTCGACGGCGGGGAAAGGAAAAGGAAACAGAATCGAAGCGAAACGGGGGAATGCGGGGCGAAATCGAAGAAAAAAAAAGAAAAAACGAAAAAAGAGGGAAGTGGCGGTACCAGCCGGTCTAGGCACCACCACCCCAACCCCGAGCTCGGTGGAGCTGAGGGGAAGAAAAGGAAGGCCACCAACGAGGCAAAAGGCGGCGAAGGGAGGAAGAAACAGAGGAGGAAAGAGCCGAGAGCCACTGTTCCAGATCCGGCACCGTCGCCGGTGATGGGACGAAACGGAGACCAGATCCGGCATCCTCGCAACCTCGGCAAGCTGTGGAGTGGCTGAACCGCCGGAATGGGTGGCCGCCGGTGACCGAACCGGTCAGCCAAAGTTGAACCGGCCAAGCCAAGCTCTGAACCGGCCCGAACCGAACCGACCCAACCCGACCTGAACCGACCGGTTCAGAAAAGAAAAAAAAAGAAAAGAAAAAGAAAAAGGAAAAGAAAAAGGAAGAAGAAGAAGAAGAAGAAATGGGTAAGGAAAATTAAAAGTTTTGCTATATTTCTATGGAATTTATTAGAAGTTGTTGGATTATTTCTAAATGAAAATGTGTCAATTATTGAAATTGTAGCAAAACGGAAATGAGACGAAAGGTGGAGTTCGGCAAGGCTCGAAAATCAGAAAGTGCGCTAAGCTTTGGCGAACAAGTAAGATACTTTTATAAAGCATTAGTAGCTTTATATTGTATGTGGGAATTATGATTTTTATATATGATGCATTTATTTAATTGATGTTAAAAAATGCTAAGAGGACCCACAACTGATGGTGGGGGTCTTAGTAAGAGATAAAGAAAATGTGACAATCAACGGCTGTAATTATAAACTGTTTTCCGTGCAGGAGGTTTAGTAAAAATTAAGCCGTTATTTTGTCGAAATTTTAGGAAAATATTTGAGGAAAAAGATTAAGTTCTCACATAAATGGAATCTTGGAGATAATTATTGAAAATAAATATTGAAAGGATTTTATGGTATTACCGAAAGAGTTTGATATTGAAATCGATGAGAAGATAGATCGTTGAAAACTATAATGTGATGAATTATATGGTTTAAACCTTATAGAATTGATAAATCAAGTAATTTTAATATCACAAATGGTATCAAGTTGAGATTGAGGTGAAATCATTTATTAGACGGATCACTGATAAAAGTGACGATGATTATAGGATACAACTTAAAAGAAAAAAAAAATTGAAGTTGTGATTTAGACGATCAAATGATAGAAGTGCGGAATTATCAATCAAGTGATGATTATGAAATTGATAGATTCAAATAAATGGATCGTCTTAGTGGTATGAAATAAGAGTTTTGCAATAATATGGATAGTCGTAAGACGACTTAAATGATTGAAACACTGTTGATAGTGGAAATTGGCAAATCCTTTTAAGTGGTAATTTGCCAATCAAAGAATTGAATTGAGGAAGTTTTATAGATAATTCTAGCATGATATTACATTCTACAGGCCATATGAAAAGTGAATTGAGGATTGTGATATGATTTTATGATAGTGAATGAAATGGAACCACAAGTCGAAAATTCTGAATATGTACCAATAGGTCAAACCATAAATGGATTTGATAAGTGATTATTGATCTTGTGGTTCTATGATCCTCGATGTCGACTCTGAAATAGATATCGAATGAGGATATTAGTAATTCATAATTTCAGTATCCTGATTGCTATATGGAAACATGATATTTAGATGCTCATAGATACTAAGAGGATTCACACTGATGATGTGGTTTTAGTATCGCTAATAAAATGTACAAATGATTATTATAGTCAATAATTATCGAAAAAGGATATTGAATACTGAATGGTTTGAATACCAAGTGATCTGATTATTGAACAATTAGAGTACTGAATAATTTGGATATTGAATGATTTGAAAATTTAATTACTGATTTTATAGAAAGAGAGTCTCGAAATCGAATGATTGATGGTGATGAATGTAAATGAATTTCTACACTATATTAGAGGAAAATATTACTGAAGTTGCATACTGAAATGTTTTATAGCATCGCAATTAAGCATGCCTTCTTGCAACTTGAAACATTTTAATAATGTTTATATGAATACTAAAAAGTACTGATTTGTTTTGAAATGAAAGTATATGGTAGATATATATATATTTTAATATATGAAGTCTCATACAGAATTTTACCATATGCTTTACATGATATTGAAAAGAAAGCTATAGATTTAAATGTTTTATGAGACTGTAGGCACCCTAAAAGAATGAAATTCAATAAAGCATAGTGGAAACCGCCTAATTGGAGCTTTGCTCATTAGGCAGAGAGATGCTTGTCCGACAATAGTCGTGGACAGGTCTCAGTCACACCTGATCAGTGGGGCTGAGAGAGATGAGGTCTATGGCCATAGATAGCGCCCTAGTTGGTTTCCAGGGGACGATGATATGATTTTCACTGCTAGCTACAGTGATTTAAGTCTTTATTGATAGAGATGATAGGGATCTAGCCTAGTCTCTAACCGATATGATATGAAGTCTAGAGTATGATTTTATTGATATGAACTCTAGACTTGACATGATTTATACTGTACATGAAACAAGTTTGAAATGAAATATGTTTTGACACAGTACATGTTTTAAACATGTTTTAAAAGTCCATGAGATATGATTTCGACACTTATATGAATTATATGTGATTTTGTGTCGAACATGGCATGATATGCGGTCTAGAGTATAGTTTGATTTGATATGAACTCTAGACCTGATATGATTTATAGTATATATTTTTAAAAGTATATGATAAATGATTTCGACACTTACATGATTTATATACGATTTTGTGTCGAATTTGAAACGACATGCGGTTTAGAGTATAGATTGATTTGATATGAACTCTAAACCTGATATGATTTATAGTATATGAAAAATGTTTTAAAACCGCACATGTTTTAGACATGCTCTGAAAACGAATACATGAATTGAAATTGAATATGTTTCTATTATGCCTTAAAGGCAAACTTGAAATGAATTGAAAATTCATATGTTGAGCATGTCCTAAAGTATATATGATATGATTTGAAATGATAGCGGTTTATACAGAAAAATTACATGAATTGCATATTAAACCCTGATATGATAATATGCTTAGTATATGAGAATTCCATGAGGAATGTCATGACTCGACGTTAATAATGTTTCATCTATACGATGACATGATATGATATGATAAATGAACATAAGATTGATATGAAGAGAATTCTGATCTTACTCTATCGTGATCATAAATTCCCATACGATAAGTGATATGAATTGATATAAGACGGGAATATGATTGTTAAATGTAAAGTGACTCGATAGGATATCTCAATTAAACATGAAGAATATATGAGGAGTACCATGACTCGGTGGTAATGATATTTCATCTATATGATGTCATGATATGATATTAAACATGAATATAGAAATACACGAAGAGAATTATGACTTCGTACTACCGTGATCATGATCCACAATATGAGAATGGATAAGAGATGATATGAGAATTGATAAGAGATGATAGAATACAGAAATATGATTATGAAATGAAAAGTAAATATGAGAATTGATATGAGATGATAGCATACCAAAGTATGATTATGAAATGAAAAGTGAAAATGAGAAGTGAAAATGAGATGTATCGATGAGAAAGGATTAACTGTAATTGCATCCTCACAAGTTTTTAAGCATTGCAGTTTAAGACAGTGTAATCCTACTCATGTATTTATATTAGTATCTTACTGAGCCGTAGTTTTGCTCACCCCACTAAATTTCATCTCTTTCAGATTATTGAAGTTAACATCTGCCATGTGAGCTGCTCAGTGGGCATCAGAGACTGTATATGGACTTGGTACTAGTCTTCTGAGGTATATGTTTCTTATAAAATGTTTGTTTACATGTAAGACTTAAATTGATTCACAGTACATATTCTGTTTAACAAGTCGGGATGTAACTAAGAACCGTTCTGTGTTTGTTTAATATTTAAATGGAATGACTGTAGGTCACCTAGATAGTATAGTAACTACACTGACACCGAATACAAACCTTAAAAGGAAAAAAAAAATTTAGTCTATAAATTTGTAGACTAAGAAAAGTATAAGTATTAAAGGATAGTCGCGGCCTTCGGGTCGTGACTTAGGTCCAATGGTTAGTCGTTACTCGAATCGCTTGGATGTCAAGGGTTCGAGTAGCGGCGGACGCGAAAGAAATCCGTGAGGGGGCCCCACATGATACTCCCAAAGCGGACAATATGGATGAGTGAGGTATGGGCCACTAGGATACGGGCCTCACAATAAAACGCGTGTTTTATTGTGAACAATAAAACGCGTGTTTTATTGTGAGGCCCGCTTCCCGGACTACCTCACGCATCCGTATTGTCTGCTTTGGATTCTAGAGGTGGCCCCCGTCAGTTCGGCTGACGTGGCACTTAGGTCCTCACGGATTTCTTTCGCGTCTCCAATGGTTAGTCGTTACTCGACACTTACGGGAAGTAAGGGGTTCGAGTAGCGGCGGACGCGAAAGAAATCCGTGAGGACCTAAGTGCCACGTCAGCCGAACTGACGGGGGCCACCTCTAGAATCCAAAGCGGACAATACGGATGCGTGAGGTAGTCCGGGAAGCGGGCCTCACAGGCAAGGCAAAACCTAACAGCTTGATCAATAGATTTACCACTACATGATTCAATGGGAAACTCAATTACAACATTGACCAATGAAAAAAATGCTTATATCACCTAATATTCCATAGACTTGTAAATATAATTAAAACTTTTGACAGTGAAAATATGATTTTGGGTGTGAACTTAAAAACAAAAAGAAAGAGAGAGAGAGAGAGAGAGAGAGAGAGAGAGAATGATTTTGGGTGTGAACTTTTTACTTGTCTCTCTATATACCACATACATGAACATTGGTATATAAACTTAAAACCATAAGAACATTTTAAAATGAACATTTTGCACAGGTTGGACAAAGATTTTTAATTAGAAAAGTCCATTTACAGCTTGTCATGTGAGATGATGTTTCAATTTGTACCCCTTTTGCCTCTCTTTTAAGCAATTAACAATTGAAAAGAAACTTTGAAATGGTCTAAATAATATTCAGCATCAGTATGGTATTGAAAATGTACTATATACTTGGATTTTATCTT
Organism: Heritiera littoralis; assembly: GCA_031772115.1. Classification (NCBI taxonomy): domain Eukaryota; kingdom Viridiplantae; phylum Streptophyta; class Magnoliopsida; order Malvales; family Malvaceae; genus Heritiera; species Heritiera littoralis. The sequence goes on from JAPDPK010000065.1 coordinate 1,657,188, forward strand.
ATAAAATTGCCAAAAGGCATTTAGCTTTCTACTGTATATAGAGGTGGCAAACGGGCGGGTTCGGGCGGGTTTCGGTCCGGGTTTTTTCGGTTACGGGCTTTTTCGGTTACGGGTTTTTTCGGTTGCGGGTTTTCTCGGTTGCGGGTTTTTTCGATCTCGGGTTTTCTCGGTTGCGAGTTTTTTCGGTCTCGAGTTTTTTCGGTTGCGGGTTTTCTCGATTTCAGGTTTTTTCGATTGCGGGTTTTCTCGGTTTCGGTCCGGTTTCGGGTTCGATCCGGTTTTAATCGGGCGGGCTTAGCGGGCTTAGTCAAATTATTTTAAAATTTTATAAATTATAAATATTTTATAATTTTGAATGTAATAATTAATTTAATTTTATATAGTTAAATAAAAATATAATAGAAATGCTAAATTAAAGTTAAAATTTAATAAATGAGAATTGTATAATATATATATATATATATATATATTGAAAAATTTGGTTGAGATGATTTTGAAAACATTGGGAGTGGACCAATGAAGAATATAGTTATCTCCAATAATAAAAGAGAACATATCATCTATAATTATTACATTATAATTAATTAATCAAAATTTAAAGTTACATGAGATCTATCAAAATAATACATAAAGTTCGCACTTGTAAATAATGGACCAGTACATAATTTTTAATTATAATTGATTAATTATCGTAAAAAGAATTACAAGTAAAATACTCGAAGACGTAAAAGACATTGAAAAAATTTTAAATCTTGCATTGCATTTGCAAGAAATGAAAGCACTTTTGCTATTGTAAACTTCTGCCCTGGAAGCATCTGGATTTCTGTACTAATTAATTTTTTTGTCACAAACTCCAACTACTAAAAACATCATTTGAATTGCAAAAAATCTTGGCCTAGTGGTTAAATATGAGTTGTGACATATTGTAAGTTTGGGTTTGAATCCCACCTCCATCCTCAGTTATTTAATATTTCCCTTATAATAAAAAAAATCATCTTTGAATTTCAATTATAATTAAAACGATTATAATAGACATTACATTATATTAGACTTAATAATTCGTGTATATATATATATATATATTGTATTCGTATTGCATCAAATATATTTGTATCATATAAAATATAAAAATTATTGTATTAAAATTTTTATTGATATACCAAACACAATTTTTTTTCTAATTTTTATCAAAATTTGATCCAATGTCACGTTCATTTTTTTTTAATTATCATATCTACATTGCATGATAGTATATTGAGATAAAAATATTTCAAAGTTTGCTTTTGAAGTTTTTTCATGTGATTCTCAAGGGAGGGAAAAGGCATATTCCCAAAGAATTTGAATTTTTTGGTAATATGGGAAAAGCTTGTTTGGAAGGAATTGAAAAATGAAAATCAAACAGATCTCTTTTCACAAGAAACTCTCATAAATAAAATATTATTATTCATTATTTTTAATTTCTTTTGTTGTTTTGACTAAATTTATATAAATATAATTTTTTACATTTTAATGTTTTTATTACTTGATAGTTATTATTTATTTTTTTTAATTTCCTGTGATATTTACATTTGTTATAAAATATATAATTATATATTAATAATTATATAAAAATTTATTTTTTAAATGAGCCAAATATATATATAGTAAAACTAAAAGAAAGTGAAAATCCAAAAGTATTAGCTATACAAATAAATAATGAACAAATTATAAATAAATCACATTAAACAATTAAACATTTATATAAATAGCTTTATACTCTTAACAATAACTTATTGAGTCATTGTGTTTTTTTTTTGGGTCAATATTGAGTCATTGAAATTTAGATACTCTTAATTCAATAAATTTGTTTTTTTTTTACTTTGTTTAATTAGCTTTTTTAATAATTATATTATATTTTTAATAAAATTTTAAATTTTTAAGAATCTTTTTTACATTTATTTTGTCTTTTAAATACCAACATAATTAGTAATTAAATTAAATTTAATCGCATAACTAGTTAACTAATTCTTCTATTATACTGTTGAATAAAATTATAGTATACATTAAAAAAAATAATTAATATTATGAATAATTGGTCAATTAATTATCTCAATTTTATATTTATTTTGTTTTTAGTTTGTACATAAATCATAATATAACATTATTTTTATTAAATATAATAATACTCAAACACATTAATTAATCAAATATCTCATTAAAAATTTAGAATGTTAAATTAAACAAGTTATATACACCAATTGACATTATATTATAAATAATAACATTTGATATAATGTACCAAAAAAAAACATTTGATATAATGATGTAAATGGGTAATATATAATCAAGTACCCGACACTAACTGACTCTATAATCGAATAATTATAGGGTTCGGATAGTGTTCTTATTACCCGTATCGGATTCGGGTAGTACCCTTAGGGTACGCTATACCCGATTAACTTTTGATCAAGTAGTATCTAGTACCTGAACTTGTTCATCAATTATATGAAAGTAATCAAAATTATATGCTTGTACAAAGATTTGAACCATGGCCTCTTATATTTATTGTTATATGTTTAACCATGTGAGCTAGATTGGGAATTTGTTATATTTTTTGTAAATTTTATTTTTATTTTAACACAACTTGCAATTTAAAATTTAATGAAACATTGTTGGCCAAAAAAATAGTTTACTGAATAATAATAATAATAATAATAATAATAATAATTTATTCTTAAGATAATAAGATTTTAAAATTTTAGACATAAAGTACTAAAATTAAATTAATAGAAATTTCATAATATGTTAAGATACAATTCTTAAGATATTGATAATTTAACATATATGACATTTTATTATAATGTAAATCTTAATATATATATATATAGTATATTATGTTTATTATTTTATTTGTAACTGTGACGCCCCGGTGCGCACCGAGTAGGGGCCGCAGCCCTTGTCAACATCACTCATCCGTACTGTCCTCTTTGTGACGCCCCGGTGCGCACACCGAGTAGGGACCGCAGTCCTTGTCAACATCACTCAAGGTTTTATCGGGAATAAATTCCCAATTCGCGTCCCCCAGGAGGTTCGAACTTAGGACCCTTAAGTACCTAGTTCTTACACTCCTGGTACCATTGAGACAACTTGTCTCAATGGTACCAGGAGTGTAAGAACTAGGTACTTAAGGGTCCTAAGTTCGAACCTCCTGGGGGACGCGAATTGGGAATTTATTCCCGATAAAACCTTGAGTGATGTTGACAAGGACTGCGGTCCCTACTCGGTGTGCGCACCGGGGCGTCACAAAGAGGACAGTACGGATGAGTGATGTTGACAAGGGCTGCGGCCCCTACTCGGTGTGCGCACCGGGGCGTCACAAAAAAACGCGCTGTCACGACCCGAAGGCCGCGACTTTCCTTTAATACTTATACTTTTCTTAGTCTACAAATTTATTGAACTAAATTTTTCTTTTTCATTTTAAGGTTTGTATTCGGTGTCGGTGTAGCTACTATACTATCTAGGTGACCTATAGTCATTCCATTTAAATATTAAACAAACACGGAAACGGTTCTTAGTTACATCCCGACTTGCTAAACAGAATATGTACTGTGCATCAATTTAAGTCTTACATGTAAACAAGTATTTTATAAAGAACATATACCTCAGAAGACTAGTACCAAGTCCATACACCGTCTCCGATGCCACTGGGCAGCTCACATAACAGATGTTAACTTCAATAATCTGAAAGAGATGAAATTTAGTGGGGTGAGCAAAACCACGGCTCAGTAAGATACTAATATAAATGCAAGAGTAGGATTATACTGTCTTAACCGCAAATGCTTAAAACTTGCAAGGATGCAATTACAGTTAATCCTTTCTCATCGATAACATCTCATTATCACTTCTCATATTCACTTTTCATTTCATAATCATACTTTTATATACTATCATCTCTTATCAAGTCTCATATTATGGGTCATGATCACGGAAGTACGAAGTCATAATTCTCTTCGTGTGTTTCTATATTCATGTTTCATATCATACCATATCATGACATCATATCGATGAAATATCGCTACCACTGAGTCATGACACTCCTCATATATTCTCCATGTTTAATGCAGATATCCTATCGAATTCACTTTACATTTAATAATCATATTCCCGTATTACATCAATTCATATCATATATACTTTAGGACATGCTCGACATATGAATTTTCAATTCATTTCAAATTTGCCTTTAAGGCATGATAGAAACATGTTCAATTTCAGTTCATGTATTCGTTTTCGGAGCATGTCTAAAACATGTGCGGTTTTAAAACATTTTTCATATATTATAAATCATATCAGGTTTAGAGTTCATATCAAATCAGTCTATACTCTAAACCGCATGTCATTTCAAATTCGACACAAAATCTTATATAAATCATGTAAGTGTCGAAATCATTTATCATATACTTTTAAAACATATTCTGTAAATCATATCAGGTCTAGAGTTCATATCAAATCAAACTATACTCTAGACCGCATATTATGCCATGTTCGACACAAAAGCACACATAAATCATATAAGTGTCGAAATCATATTTCATGGACTTTTAAAACATGTTTAAAACATGTACTGTTTCAAAACATATTTCATTTCAAACTTGTTTCATATACAATATAAATCATGTCAAGTCTAGAGTTCATATCAATAAAATCATACTCTAGACTTCATATCATATCGGTTAGAGACTAGGCTAGATCCCTATCATCTCCATCAATAAAGACTTAAATCACTGTAGCTAGCAGTGAAATCATATCGTCCCCTGGAAACCAACTAGGGCGCTATCTATGGCCATAGACCTCATATCTCTCAGCCCCACTGATCAGGCGTGACTGAGACCTGTCCACGACTATTGTCGGACAAGCATATCTGCCTAATGAGCTAAGCTCCAATTAGGCGGTTTCCACTATGCTTTATTGAATTTTATTCTTTTAGGGTGCCTACAGTCTCATAAAACATTTAAATCTATAGCTTTCTTTTCAATATCATGTAAAGCATATAGTAAAATTCTGTATGAGACTTCATATATCAAAATATATATATTTACCATATACTTTCATTTCAAAACAAATCAATACTTTTCAGTATTCATATAAACATTATTAAAATGCTTCAAGTTATAAGAAAGCATGCTTAAATGCGATGCTTTAAAACATTTCAGTATGCAGTTTCGGTAATATTTTCATCAAATACGCTGAAACGATTCATTTAACTTATCACCATCAATTATTCGATTTCAAGGCTTTCTTTCTGTCAAATCAGTAAATCACTATTTAATTCATTCACTATTCATTTAATTTAGTATTCAACTTGCTCAGTACTCAATTCATTCGGAAATCGAATCACTTGGTATTCAGACCATTCGGTATTCAATATCCTTTCTCAACCTCATCGACTATTATAATAATCATTTATACATCTCATCATTAATATTAGGATCGCTTCATTTGTATGAATCCTCTAAGTTTCTATAAGCATTTAAACATCAGTTTCTAAATAGTCATCAAGTTACCGAAATTATGCAATTGTCGATCTTATTATTCAAGATCTATTCTAAGGTTATAAGCACAATCATCTTTTCGCATATTTATCACTCATTTCTTTGAATCCATAATTGATCGGATTGTGTCGTAATTCAATCTCCATTTCGATCTCTCGAGTCTGTCCATATTATCACATTCGGAATTATTTCAAAATCATGAAACCGGACTCGATAAATTCTGTAAATCATTACTCCGTTAATAACTTCACAATCCAATCATTCGATCATCGAAATTTCAACTGTGATCTTCTTTTCCAAGCTATATCATATAATTATCATCACTTTTATCCGTGATCCGTCTAATTAATAATTCCACCTCAATCTCAACTTGATACCATTTGTGATATTAAAATTACTTGATTTATCGATTCTATAAGGTTTAAACCATGTAATTCACCACATTATCATTTTCAACGATCTATCTTCTCATCGATTTCAATATCAAACATTTTCGGTAATACCATAAAAACCCTTTCAATATTTATTTTCAATAATTATCTCCAAGATTCCATTTACGTGAGAACTTAAATCTTTTCCTCAACGTTTTCCTAAGAATTTCGGCAGCATAACGACTTAATTTTTTCCCTAACCTCCTGTAAGGGAAACACAATTTATACTTGCAGCCGTTGATTCTCACCAATTTTTACCTCTTACTAAGACCCCCACCATCAGTTGTAGGTCCTCTTAGCATTTTTAGCAAATCAATTTAAATCGATGCATCATATAAAAGTCACAATTCCATTTAAAATCAATTAAATAAATGCATCATATATAAAATCATAATTCCCACATACAATATAAAGCTACTAATGCTTTATAAAAGTATCTTACCTGTTCGCCAAGCTTAGCGTACTTTCCGATTTCCGAGCCTTGCCGAACTCCACCATTCGTCTCATTTTCGTTTTACTACAATTTCACAAATTGACGTATATTTTCATTTAGAAAATAATCCAAGAATTTCTACTAAATTCCAGACATATAGCGAAAAAGGCTTTTAATTTTCCTTACCTATTTCTTCCTTTTCTTCTTCTTCCTTTTTCTTTTTTTTTCTTTTTCTTTTCTTTTCTTTTTCTTTTCTTTTTTTTTTTGAACCGGGTCGGATCGGGTCGGATCGGGTCAGACCGGTTCCGCCGGTTCAATCTTCTGCTGGCCGGTTCAGTCACCGGCGGCCACCCATTCCGACGGTTCAGCCACTCCACAGCTTGCCGAAGTTGCGAGGATGCCGGATCTGGTCTCCGTTTGGCCCCATCACCGGCGACGGCGCCGGATCTGGAAGCGACACCGGCGGCTCTTCTCTTCCTCTTTTCTCCCTCCTCCGTCGATTCCCTCTTCGTTGGTGGCTCCTCTCACTTTCCCCTGGTCTCCGCCGATCTCGTGGGGGGAATGGCGGCGTCCAGATCGGCCGGCACCGCCGATCTCCTCTTCCTTTCTTCCTTTCGGTTTTTCCGTTTCATTTCGCACCGCTTTCCTTCTTTCCTTTTTCCGCTCATCGCCGGCTAGCTTTTCCCTTCTTCCTCCTCTGTTCACCGGCGGCGTCACTCTCTCCTTTCTCCTTCCTCTCGGCCGGCAAGGGGGCCGGCCATTTACTTGTCTTTCTCCTCTGTTTGTAACAAAGGAGAAAGAAGTTGGGAATCGGGTTATCCCGATTCCCGCTTCTTTAGTTTTTTTTTTTTTTTAATATTATATTTATAAATAAATATTTATAAATATAAATATTACCAATAATATATATTATAATTATACACATAATTATAATTATATATATCTATAAATATTTTTACTCAGAAATTTATATTCAAATATATATATCTTGTATCAAATTCATATATATATGTACATATATATATTTATACTATACACCTATTTTATATATGTATATCATATATACGTAATGTATAAAAAATACATACGTATTCATTTTATGTTATAAAATAAATTTCAACATATGATATGTACATATATTTATTTAAAAATATATTTATATAATAACCTTATATAAATATATAAAATTACATATCTTTATTTCTTATTAAATTTGGATTTCTTAATATCCAAATTTATTTTCTCCAAATTTCATTCTTATTTAATTTAGATTTCCATTTATCCAAATTAAATTTCCTCCTTCATTTCTTATTTCCAAATTAAATTTTCCTTTTCATTTCTTATTTAATTTGGATTTCAATTTGTCCAAATTAAATTTTCTGGATACCTTATATTTATTTAGAAAATTCTCGGTCTTCACAGTAACTCATAATAATAAATTAAAAAAACACCTTTTTGACTAAAAAAGTAGTTGAGAAGGTCAATATCTATTTAATCATCCAATATTATGATTATTAATTGATTAAGTTAAACTAAATTACATGAATACATCATAAGAGATTAAATGTTTGAAATTAAAAACAAGAGTATATTCTAAAAGCATGATAAGAAATTGGAATGAAAAATGTCTGAAATTAAAACTATAATATGCTATGAGAGATTGTTTAATTTATTCTATATTACATGGTAAGAGATTATTATAATGTAACATACAAATCACTATGATAAGATAAACATATTAATAATCTATTTTATATAATTAAGAGCTTGTATAGTTGATTATATATCACATGATAAGATTATTTTTAAAGTTATAATAACATACAAATCATTATGATAAGGCGTTATTTATTAACTATATTATGTATTTTATTTGCTATCAAAAAAACTATTCCAAATTGAGTACTAATTTTTTTTCATACTCACATTAACATAATAATATTAGATTAACATAATAATATTAGATATACACCAATTGATTGAATATCTAATTAAAATGTTAAATAATAGATATTACTAAATTAATTAATATAATGCTAGTTATTTAAATATAATTAATAATAATATTAACAAAGTTTAAAAAATAAATTTTATTAAAATTACCACTTACATAGTAATACAACTCTAATATATTATTAAATTACACTTTAATTTACTATTAGAATTATTATTTTTATCCACACTTTAATTTTATATTTAATAGATAATAAATAAATTCTTTTTAATAAATACTTAATTCTATCAAAATAATACTTACACACTAAGAGATTACGTAATTTATTCTTAAAAGATTATTATAATATAATATATAAATCATTATTATAAGATACCAAATTAGTTTATTCATGTATAAGATTATTATAATATAATAAATAATTAATTATCACTAGCTTGATTTTTTAATATCTTTTGTTTTAAGGCTAAAAATAAAATTACCATTATAATTTTCTCTTTTAATGATACCCAAGTATAAAAAAATTGTACTTGTATTGTTTAATTTAATTACTTAACTTTTTCTAATCTTAAAAACTTGAATTTTAATTTTAAGATTAGGTTTTTTTTAATCTAAATTTAATATCTTTCTATACTTGAAACTTTAAGAAAATATAGTTTAAATTTAATTTTATTAAAAATATTTTTAATGTGTTGCACAAAATATCAAATTAAAAGTTTCAAACAAATATTGAAATTATATAATTTTTATATATTTGATTTATTATTATATTAAAATTAAAATTTTATTATAAATAAAAATAATAAAATGTTAAAATGATTTTTATAATAAAATCAAATGTCAAATTAATAATATATTTATTATTATACATGCAATAAGGATAATTTTAAAGATTATTTGATATCATATATTATGGTATTTTAAATTAATTTAATTTAATTAAAAAGATTCAATATTTATTATGCTGGTAATATATAATTGATAAAATTGTATAATAAATAATAATTGTTTTCAAAATTTTAAACTTTTTAATTAAAAAAGTGTATCAATTATTTATTTATTTTTAAACAATAATTATATAAATATAATTCGGGTTTTCTCGGGTTATAAATTCGGTTTTTTTCGGTTTTCGGTTCGGGTCGGTCTCGGTTTCGGATCGTATCGAGCTTGGGTTATATCGGGTTCGGGTTGTGTCGGGTTCGAGTTTTTTCGGTTTCAAGCTTTTTCGGTTTCGAGTTTTTTCGGTTCCGGGCTTTTTCGGTTTCGGGCTTTTTCGGTTACGGGCCTTTGACTTTTTTGGTCAATTCGGGCTGGTCCCGGTTCGATCTCGGGCGGATTCGGACGAGTTTTCTGGCTCGGGCCAATTTTTGCCACCTCTAGCTGTATACAAATACTACAAATTTAAAAATAAAAAATATGTAAAATAAAACAGAAGTCTTACAAAAAATTCCAGTTGGCAGTTTAAGTGATGATTTGCATATGTCAATGTAAAATTATTTCTAACACAACCCTCCCCAAAATCCAAGAAGAGAAAAGAGCTGAACTAAGAAATTTCTGCAAAAATAGGAGGAAAGAGCGGCAAACCTTAATTAGGCACTTCTATGGTTGCAAACATTTGTCTTGGTACCTGCTGAGACAAATAAAAAGAACATATTCAACATAAAGATATTAAAGATCTCAACAAACATTACCTAGTACAATCTTACCGTAACTACAAGCAAGTGAATCCTAAATATTGAAGCAAAGCACTTTTGATCCCAGGTAATGATGCAAAATCATATATAAAATATGTATGGACCCTAAAAAAAAAAAAGAACTTGGAAACCATCAATGGCCAATTTCACTGTAATTCAAAAAGTTCTTTGTGCAATCCAAAGGACCCGCGATGTGCACTTAGATGACCATTTAAAAATGTAATAAGCTAATTATATGAACAAATCAAAGCTTATCACTTGATTGCCCCAAGTTTGCCATTTTATCTTTTAATCCTAATAATGGTGGCTATACAATCTCGATTATGGAAGTTAGCTAGGCCAAATTGGAGAAGTACCATCACATTAATTTTGTTGTTTATCAAGAATCGAGAAAACAAAAGTCACCAATTTTGAACATCGAAATATCCTATGATGCTAACAGTTGTGGTGAAGTCTCAAATCCTAACAACCATTCTACTGAAAACAATGAGCCTCCCAAGATGAGTGATATTTACCTATAGCTCAAGCACATGATGCATGTTTCACAACAAAAAAAAAAGTAGGAGGATTATCAATCCGGATTCTAGGCCTTGTATACTTAAAAACATATCACTTGATGTTCCAAATTATGTTTGAGATTTTAAGATTCTGTGAATCTGATAACTACCACTACTTCATAGAGTTGAAAGCTATACGATTTTATGGTTTTGTCAAGAAATTGATTAATTGCTTAGACAATTAATTGCTTGGATGCATGGAATGGTAATTAGTAGCATAACTTCACATATTACATAAAAAATAATAAATCCTCAAGTACCATTATTCACCTCATCAACTTCTCATAGCACATAAATTAGATTTCTAACAAAATCAATTATCATTTTCTATTTTCAATTTTTAATCTAACTGCCATAAAAATCCTCAATTTACCCTTAGGCATAATAGTTTGTTGTCTATAATAGCATTCTCACAATGGAATCAAATCATGACACTTTTTTTCTTTTTTACGAAAATAAGTTAAATTTAATGGGTCATACCATACAATTAATCCTCAAGTACAATTATTTACCTCATCAACTTCACAAATCACATAAATTAAATTAAAAAAAAAACGATTATCTTTTTCTATTTTCAGTTTTAATCTAACTGCCATTAAAATTTTCAATTTATCCTTAGGCTTATTAGTTTATTGTCTATGATAGCATTCTCACAACAGAATCAAATCATGACACTTTTTTTTTGACTAAAATAAGTTAAATTTAATGGGTCATACCATACAATGAGTCCTATTCATCGAGAATGTATCCTGTTGATTACCATGTCAATTTTTTAGGCTCATCATTTTGTATGTCAATTTCTAATAAAACTATAACAGTTTTATTCACTTGAACTTATACATATCCATGTAGAGAAGGTTGAAATATCATTGATAGTGACCACCACTCACCCCTTAACTGCTTATCCTATGTTAAAGTTCCGCATGCACTAACTACAACTTTCTTGGTGGTGGCCACCGGCCGATGGTTTAACTTTTAGGTATTTGATCTCTTTCATCTCGTCTATACCATTTTTTAGGTGAGTATCTATTGGCTAATGGCTATTGTATTGCTTAGTAAAGGATATAAGACATAAAAACTAAGCATTTCTCAAATTGGAAATATAGAGAAAACCATTACTGAAACAATAAGAAATCAAATTAGACATAGTCAAGAAGCAAAATTTAAAATTGTTATTTCTTTCTCCCTTTTAGCTAAAATTAAAGGGCATTTATATTGGACCCATGTGCAGTACAACAACCACAGCATAAGCAGATCATTTAATTTTAAACGGGAGAATAATGGAAAAGAATTTTATCTCCTAAAAGGAATAGACAAAGGAAAAGACTAACCATTTGCCATCGACTCATTCCAGTCAAGCCTCATATCAGAGTGACTGAGTTCCTTGTACTCATTTCCATGTTTAAAAAAGATATTGTACCATGTTCCAGCAAGAACTTGGTAATTACTCCACCAAAACAAACAAAATGAAGTAGATGAAGCAAGAAAAAAAGAATTAAAAAAAAAAAAGAAACGAAAATATTATAATAAAAAAACCTTTTCTTTGAAAAAAATGAATTAAAAGCTTTTATTAAAGAAATATTTTTACCATATTAATTAAAAAAAACAGAAAATGAAGAAAGAAGCCATGTCCAACGAATGAAGGTGAAATTTGACCTGCTTATGGCCAGAAGGATCTCATCTAAGTTAGATCCAACCATCTTTAAGGAAAAAATAGTTAAAAAAACAAAACTCAAATACCCAGCTAGTGAAGGCAAGCTCCAACCTTTTTCTGTCCAGATCTGGCTTGAGATAGGGCAGATTCAGCTTTCGTCGGCCATTTTCTCAACTTATCATTTAAAGAGAAAAAGAAGGAAGAACAGGAAATATGGTGAGTTTCAGAAATATTCTCTCTCTTCCCATCATCTTTCCCCTCTCTTGAACGTTCCATCCCTTGGGATAAGGCAAATAGAGTGGGAAGAGAGAAGAGAGGTTTGAGTTTTAAAGAAAATTTTAAAAACAGGAATAAAACAACTGAAAGCAAGTCCAAATTATCCAAGCAAATACTTTTTTCTCTGCAGCAATTTTACAAAAGACAGCAGGTGAAAAAACCCAAAAAATAAAAAAGACAGCAGGTGAAAATTGGAAACAGTCATGCGCCAAAGTCAATTTATTTTGTTGAAATTACCATTTCACTAAAAATACAATCAAAGAATAGCAATTCAATGAAGGATGAATAGTGAAAAAATAGTGTAAAAAAACGTCACTGACGGTGAAGGCACGTATCTCTACAACTTTTATAATATTGATTGATTGATATAGTCAAGATTAGTCAATTAACCAACAAAACAGATGCTAAGTAGATACTACGCAAGTAAAAAGCATAAATAAAAGTATTACTAAATTTAATGTGAAAAACTCTCTTATATGGAGAGAAAAAATTGCGAAACAAATTGGATAAAAAAACTACTATAAAAATTAAGTAATTATAAAGTTGTAATATCCTACGACTTTTTGTCCAAAAATTGAAGTTTAAACAATTGGGCTAAAATAAAATGTTCATTTTTTTGGATTCAACAAGATAAATGTATCCAAAGAATATCGCAACTATTGTACAGTGTACGTTTCTCCTTACTCTCAACAAAACAAACAAACCCACTTTAACTCTAAACTAAGCCTTTTTTTTTTTGTCAAGAAGCTCTCTCTTGATTTTTTTATACTAATGCATTTTTTGCATTACTTTTAGTTTTTTTTTTGTGCAATTTGATTTGAGTTTGTATTTTTTATGCTTTAATTCATAATTTCCATTTTTTTTAGTCTTTTTTGTAAAAATTTATTTAAACTTATTATATTATATTTATTAACTATTATGTACTTTTATTTTTTATCTTTTATTATAATTTTTTTAAAAAAATTAATAATATTTAGATGAATTTAGATTTAATCATTGCACGTGAAAACGAGAGTGAGAAAAATATCAAGTCTGAAAAGTCAATCCGAGCCGAGCTGTTACACTGATTCTCAACCACCAATTCTACTTCTCTACTCATCAAGGAAAAACAAATATCAACAAATACCTGGTTTGGATTATTCAACTGACCATTTCTTCAACTTGCACTGGCTAACACTCCCTAATTCAGCTGAAGTTGCAACTGTTTACATTCCAATATCACTATGAGAGCTTGTAGGATTTTTTGGAAAGATCTAAGGTCCCAAAGTTTATACTTCGAATCTCACCGAATATGTTATTATTAAAAGAAGATCATTAGAAGTTTAAATAATGTAACTGACAAGAAAACATGTTCTTTTGAGGAATAAATTATTATTATTATTATTATTATTATTATTATTATTATTATTATTAGATGAATGCTAACGGTAGTTATTTTTACAATCTCCTTTCAACACTTTTCATTTTATTAATTCATGTTATTTTCTAATTTTACGTAAAGATCGGTTATCCATGTAAGAATTTGAAAAACTAAAGTATATGGATGCTAAAAAGTACTTTTCAAGTGACCTATAATAATAGATAACCAGTCTTCACATAAAACTAGAAAGTGACATGACTCAATAAAATTGTCACGTCCTGAATTTAGATATTTACTATGCATTTTCCAGTAATTTCACAAGATAACGGTTAGGCTGTCTGTAGTGCCTTCCTCTCACTCATGAAAAATCTATATACAAGAGAAATCTTTTTTTCATATTATAACATTATACTTAATTTACATCCCTTAATTGTATTTTACACACATCGGTACTACATACATAAGTTCGAATACATAAAAGAAGTAGTTATACCTCAACCGTAAAACAAGTCCGCCTAAGGGATATCTCGCTACAAACCTCCTGAGCGAAAACAAAAATCTACTGAAAGAAGTCTAGGAGGAGGAAAAATGGGATGAGCTAATGCCCAGTAAGAAATATATATAATAAAACTGATACTATATAAACTATATGCAAGTTTCCAAAACATGCATTAAAATTTATAAATAATGCAAGCAATTCAAATATAAAGTTCATACGTTTACATCCAAGAAGTGAATTCTGAAATACTTCGCAAACATATAAAAAGCTTTAATTCACAAAATGTGTAGCAAATTCATGATTTAAAAGCATCCATATCATCACAATTTGTAGAGACAAAGCATCACCCAACAGACTCATGCAACAAGACATATGGCCATAGTCAGAATATAGTCCTCGGTGGTACTGATCCGGCACCATCCGGGACACTGATGACTAGATCAAGGTCAATCAGTCCACTAGTCAGTCATACGATCATACACTCATAATAGCATGTGCCGATAGGCAGCTATGGGGCCAACAGTCTCTAAAAACCATATAAAACGTTTTACCATAGTTTACGTAGATAATTTCTGAAGTTTAACTCTTCAATCAATTCTCAAAGATAAGATATGAAAATATATTCAATTCAAAAATAAAATTTATAAGATATTCACAAATCAATATTTGATTCTAAAAATAATCTGTTTATTTATAAACAAGTCATAATAACATGCTAATGCCTTCACGTACATAAAATTCAATAACATGAATTTTTTTTTAAATATTGTTTTTCGATATAAAATGAATTTAATAAATCTTAATGAAATGAATAGAAATTTCTTAACAAATCATTCTTCATAAATATTCAATGACATGAAAAGAATAATTCAAAAGATTATTTAAAATTTCGACAATATAACGGCTAGGTATATCCTAATCGCATGCATGAAAACCACTGAAATCCATAACCACAATTCACAATTTAAATCCAATAAATTTCCAAAATAATTTCAAAATATTTATTTCATATCAAAACATGCATTATAGTATCCCTATGAATTATTATATATATCCCTTACCTGTTAATTTATCATCATGCGCGAATGAGCACTAGTGTCCTCAATTTTCTTAACTGCAAATTATCATATCGATATTATCAATATTCTATATTTTCATTATAAAAATATTTAATATTGTAAAATAAATTATATAGCCTACTGCAACCTTATTTTTCGATCTATTTTTTCTACTGGTAAGAAAATTATAACTTTCTCTATATAACTCCGATTTTAATTTCGGTTGCATCTAGATTCTCAGAATAATTTATACATTATTTTAGGACTTGAATTATATTAAAATGGCCAAGGATTCTCCTTCTCCTTCACCTTGGCTGAATGTCTCTTTTCTTCCATACTTGGGATTTTTCTAAATCTAACTATTTTCTTGATTCCAAATTAATTCTATTAATTTTCTATACCACTTCCACATCAAATACACATCAATTAACATAAAATTTTGGTCCTCCATGCCATGGCAAATCACCATTTTCATCCCTTCATCTTGATAGTCTTCCATTTAATTTAACTAAATTAAATTCTAGTTGATTTATGATTTCTTTTCTAGTTTTCACTAAATTCAAAAATAAAACCTTATAATTCAAATTTTAATTAAATTATTTTCATAGGATTCCACACTAAGGCAGCACCTTATCATCCTCTTAATCTCCATATTTTCATGAATTAATATCAATTTTTACATTTCAACACATAAGATCAACTAAAGAGAAGTAGTTTACCCTTTGAAATCTTTTCCTTGGACAATTTCCTCTTCACTGTCCAGCCACTAATTCTGCACTTTAAGACCAATATTACACTTATAATCCATCCTTCTAACACATACATAAAGCTTGAAATTAATAGAAATGGTTGGATCCACCTTACCCTTGAAAAATTGAAGCTGCCCTGTTCTTGGTGCCTTGTTTCGGTTCTGCCTTGTAGCTGCTGTTTGCTCCTTTTTCCAGCAGCTAATTGGGGTATTTGAGAGAGCAATTTGGTAGTTTAAAAAGGTAACTATGTAGTGTTTAAACCTCTCTTCCCTTCTCCTTCTTTTTCTTCTTCTTTTCCTCTCTTTTCTTCTTTCTTTCTTTCTCACGTTGCTGCCTTTATTTTCTGTTTCATTTTTCTGTTATGTTTTCGATCTGTTCAGCCCTCTATTTCTTTTATATTCTGGCTTAATTTCTAACCTTTAATTGCTAAGGAAAGTGGGGTACTCAATGGTCAAAGAATGGCTTATAAAAATCTCATAAAATATCTTGTATTTGTTGCCTACTCAATCCCGATTTTCAGCCTCCTTTAAGCTTAACTTCTGCCTCATTCGGTCAGCCATGATTTTCTCTCATTCCAGCCAAACATTTTGACCTTTCTTGAACCATTTTCATACTTAAATTAGTCTCTAGTAGGTTGACTATATTATGGCTGTTGCAAAGTATTAATTCTTACAAAAATTTTTATCCATTTCCTCTCTTTTCTCTACACCTACTACATGGTTTTGCAGCTGAACTTTCAGCCTACTTGTCCGGTCTTTAGCCCCTTTTTCTTACATGTGTTTTGACTTCATTTCAAGGCTAACTTATGAAGGGATATCATGCAATCAATTGGCAAGAAATTTCTTTGAGAAAATGTTGAAAAATCTCACCCAATCCTAGCCTATATGTCACGGTTTGTGTAGCTGAAATTTTCAGCTTTCTTGTGCATATTGTTCCACAGCAATTCCAACACTTCTTTCTTTATCTTTTACTCACAAAAAAAAATACTCAATAAGTAAGAAATTTTAAGGTGTCAAAAGTCAATAAAAGTGTATTAAGATATTCCATAAATTTCAATTTGATTTGGTTGTGATTTTCATCTCATCTTTTTAGTCAAAATTGTTGGCTGCATTGACTTTCTCCTTTTTCTCTTGTGTTATACGGTCACAAGACATATTCCAAGCTTGACTTTTTCTTGTTAATTTTAGCTATACTAAGCTTAGTAAATATGCTAATGTCATCCTCTTCACCTAGTCAAAATTTCTAACCAATCTTGAAAAAGTTTGGTGAGACATTGTCTCAATTCTTTAAGAAAATCATTCCCCCTCTTCTTGTGCATAATTTCCATGCATTTAGGCTTCTTCATGAAGCCTCCATATATTTCCACTCAGATATATTCCTATTGGTCCTTAATTTTATTTATTTGATTTATATATATTTCACTTAGTGAGAATTATATATAAATTTTTTGGTTGTAATTTAATTTAATTTGCATGGTTGAAATTTAATTATTTTACATAAATAAAATTAAATAGATTTTGCATGGTTACATTTCATGTTATACATTAAATGTGTTATACATTAAATGAGATACTACTCATTTTCATATCACAAATTAAAATATGGAAATTGTCCATAATAAATCCTCAACTCATCTTCCATCACTTTAACTCCTATAAGTCATATCACATTGACCAATCTTAATGATTCACTTCAACCTTTTTATTCACCTAAATTTTAACTTATGACATCATTTAGAAAAATGTGGAAAAATGAGGTCCTCACAAAAATAAAGAGTGTTGAAATGTGAATGTAAAAATAACTGTCGCTAGCATTATTATTATTATTATTATTATTATTATTATTATTATTATTATTATTATTATTATTATTATTAGAGAACTTGAATTGGATGTTGACTCATGTTATTTATTCTGATCCAAAAAAAACGAACCACTAACTGAGATTTTGAATTAGTTCATCTGCCCTTTTAACGAGTCATTAGTCCTTTTCAGTGGGAGTTTGGGACCATCAGAAAAAATGTGGAATATGATTGTATTAAACAAGGACTAGTTTTCTTGTCTTTTAACTATTCTCAAATGTAAAAAGAATCGATCTTTCATTAATCAAGAAAACGGCTTGAATTTTTCATATCAATGGATGCTAGTTCATCTGATAATATAATTTACTCTTTTTCTTAGTTATTTCGAATTCCAATCTGTTGAAAGATTGTAGAAATATAACATCTCATAAATTGGTTGAACGTTAATAGACTTGTTTGAACAAAAAAACCTACCAACCTAATTTTTATAACCATCCATAAAAAATATTGATTCAAAGAATATGATTAAAAAAGTAGGTAGTAACCTGATAACAATTCAAAGTAGGTATCTCATCAAAGCTCGCTTAGCTTGGTTTGGTGGTGTTTGGCAAAATGGCCATCAGTAATTTCTCATTTAATGATTTATTCAACAGTGCTCATCTTATTTCTCTCAAACAAATCAGCACAGTGAAGCTTACTTCCAGTGAGTGGTCATATCCACTTTGAGTTTTTTTTTCTCTAAATTCAATGTTGATAGTTCTGTTCTTTCACTATTTTTATCATCTAAACACCCAAACCTTAGGATTAAGTCAAAAACATGGCCTCTCAATCCTTCTCTGTTTTCGTTAACAATATTCCAGAAAACATCCATTGGAGATGGCTCAAACAAGTTTTCCAACACCATGGAAATGTCGTAGAGGTCTTTATCCCACAGAGGAGAAGCAAATCAGGAAAGAAATTTGGATTTGTTAGTTATTCAAGACTGGAGGATGCAAAGAACGCAATAGAGATGCTCAACGGAGCCTAGTTCTTAGACCATCGGTTGTATGTTAATTTAGCAAGTTTCAACGAAAAACCATCATTCTGGAGAAGAATTGATCCTTCCTGCACAGATGCTTACCCGAAGAGAAACAAAGATAGACCTCCTCCCTCAAGAGAAATGGATTTCACTAGGCAAGCAAAGAATGATTTAAAAAGCAGATCCTTTTCCACAACTGACACAAGAACCTTCGCAGATACATTAAAACCCCATAGCATTCAGCCTGTTTCAGATGATGAACAGAGTTTGATAGAAATCTCTGTTCAAGATCTGAAATGGATAGAAGCATCAGTGGTGGCTTCAATTCGGTCTCCTCTTGAGATTCAAGTGCTCCATCAACAGATGTTCAAGGAAGGATATTCATCTTTCTCAATATCTCCAATGGGAGGTAGCTGGTTTTTGATTAATTTTGATAAGAAAGAATCAATGCTCAACCTGTTAGCTGATGGAAACCCATGGATCGAAGAATGGTTTTACTGGATTAAACCATGGTCCAAGGATCTCATCAGTGATGAAAGGCTCGCATGGATCAGGATTAGCAGAATACCTCTGCATGCATGGAGTGAAGAAGTTTTCAAAAATATTGGTGAACATTGGGGTAAGTTCATTCTTGTCGACGATTTCTCTTGTAGTAAACAATGTTTCGATTATGCAAGAATTCTTGTTATTTTAAACCAGAATACATCGATCAATAACACAATGGAACTCATGGTGAATGGGGCAAAATTTCTTATAAAATTAGAGATTGAAAATGAGTCCGAAATCAGATGGAATCAGCCACCATTCATGACTAAAGGAAGAAGCTCAAATCTTCCCGCCAATGTAACGGATTCAAATCCTGAAGAGGCAGCCTTTCAAACAAAGGACAGTACGGAGATAAAAGATCAAGTTCTGCCGGTCGAAGAAGATCCTGAGCCGCCCTCGGAAAATGTAGAAGCTTCTTTGAACGAGGTGGTTTGTCAGCAAATGTACGATGAAATGATTTCTTTTTTGAATAGAGATTATGAAAATGGAGGGAATGCTGAACCAAAGTTTGTGGATGAAGTAATGAGAGCTGAATCAACAATAATTACTGAATTGGAATTGTCTAATACAACAGACGAACCAAGAGCAGTGGAAGCTAACAATCCAGTGTCTATCTCTGACATCCCAGCTGAAAGGAACGATGCTTTGTGTTTGGTCCCCTATAACAGTTCAAATACAGCCCAATCTGAAGAACAACTGCAGCATATGGTTGATGAAATTCAAGAGATCAGTAGAGAGGTAGTAGTGAGTTCTAAAAAGAGTAAAAAACTAATCTCTATTTCAGACCTACAAGCGGTTGAAGACAATTCGGGAAAGAAAAAATCGATCTCAATAAAGAAAAAAGGTCCAAAGAACAGAAAGAAGACCAATTTCTCTAGGAAAAAAGAGAGCAAAATGCAGGGATATTACTCAGACACTCCAAACTTCATTGATGAAGAAATATCGGATGAGGATATAAGAAATAGAAACAAGATGTTAAGACAAGAAGCTCAAGCCACTTTGGAGATGGCAAAACTGTTAGGCCTTTCGACAACTGCTAATGAAGAAGACATCATCAGACACTTGATGGAAGCAGAGATTGAAGACATGGCGAGAAACATTTGCCGAGATCAGTAAAAGATTGATGGAAGTGGCTTTTTGTTTTTGACGGGTTATTTTGTTTGTTGAGTTTCTAGATTTGAATGAAAACTTGAATCTGAAATTGGAATCAGCAAAGATTTCTGCTGCGAATATTTGTTAATT
The DNA here is from genome assembly GCA_031772115.1 of Heritiera littoralis. NCBI lineage: Eukaryota > Viridiplantae > Streptophyta > Magnoliopsida > Malvales > Malvaceae > Heritiera > Heritiera littoralis. Next base: position 1,677,991 of record JAPDPK010000065.1, read on the forward strand.
GAAAAGATGAATGGCACTGTTATCGGGAGTCAGTGTGCAATTTCTTCATTTTAAGGAACCGCACCAAACCTGTTTTTTTTTGGAACACTTTAAATAGCCTCTAGGTGCTTTTACTCTTATTCTAGCTTTGTCTGGTTTTAGTTGTATGGTTTAACTGCAAGCTGCCTTTCTTTGCTCTGCTGGTGTATCAGTTTTTTAGATGCTGACATCTCATTTGAATGAGCATCTAGTGGGAGATGAAGTTGAATTTGACTGCTTTTTAGGTGTTTCATGAATTAGCTTTGGCATATAACAGCAACGTTGGTGGTATCTGTATTGGAAACTGGGCAACACAATTGCGTAGATTTATTTAACGCTGATGCTTTGAACACTACGAAGGCAAAAAGCGTGAACAAGTAGTTGGAATTAGAAAGCAAGTGACAAGCCGAATCTCTACTCCTTGGTTTTTTCAAGATCCTCTGTTTTGTACGTTCAAGATCCTCCCTGGTTTTGGATTGTGCTATGTTTCGATTGCTCTACTGCAGAAGATGGAAGAAACAAATTCAAACGCTTATTTCAGTTTTGTTTTCACAAGATCCTTTGTTTCGGTGATGTTTTTGTATTCTTGGTGGCTCTCAGTTGCTGGTTTCTCATAATGTTGCAGTTTCTTTTCATCTCCGAGGGACTTCAAAAGCCAAATCAACACCACTCAAGATATGCATTTCTGTCGCCCAGATGTTTGATGTAATGCCAGTTCTTAAATGTTGTTCTGTTTGTTAATTTGTTTTCCTTCCTCGGGCTGTACAATGTCATGACAGCTTTTAGGTGGTTTTGTTTTGTTTCTTTAACTGTCATCTCCTGGGTAGTTTACTACCAAGTTTCTATTCGGATGTAAGATGTGCAATCTGGACACTTTTACTTGTCCAATTGAATAAAGTTTTAACTTCCAAAAAAAAAGAATTCAAAGTAGGTAGTAATATGATTAAAAAAATAAATGGTTGGCAACCTTTGCCTTGTCCATTACTTTGGTTATAACCATCAAATTTTCTATGTGGAATTTTGTTACCAATAGCCTTTTCTTCTCTTTTTTCTTTCAATATTATCATGTTTAGTGTCACTAAAAACTTTTTATTTAACTCATTTAATGAATGGTTTAATTTGAAAAAGTATATCATATGTTTTTTCCTTTTATTAAGTTAAAAGGAAGCAAACATATACAAATTTGCCCACCTAAAGAAAAACAACAAAAATAAATATAGAATTCGTTTTTGCTACATTGGTTGTAAAAGTTTTAATTTCACAAACAAGATTAAAAATTTATCATATGTTCCATTTCTTTTATATGTTAATTATTTTTTTAATATACTCTAAAGGACATAGGATTAGAGTACTTAAAAAATCCATCAGTAGAGCAGAGTCTACCTAACACAATGATTTGACCATTGTTTACTGTCCCGTTCTTAGGAATTTTGGCACAAATCATTTCAAGCAACTGCGTTCAGGGGAGTTACTTATGTTGCACCTACCATTTGTGGTGTTGTGTAAAACCCCAACCATGTTTTCTGTCAATCCGTTTAAGGCGCTGCCAAAACCCATTGTGTGTTTACACCATTCTTGAAGGAAAGCTATTACGAAGCTTGAAGCCGCAATATACCTCCCTCTTATTGAACGTAATTCCAAATGTAATTATCAGGTTCAGTTTCAATACCGCATTAGATAATTAAGGAGTCTTCGAAATATTGCTTATTTCTTTTCAGTCTTTTAACTTAAATCTACATAATATCAATAAAAATTTGAAAAGTAGTTTACTCACACCGATTTTCATTGTTTTAGTATGTTCTATTTTTTTGTAGAAGAGCAACAACCATCTAACAACAACCATTGAATTAAATTTATATTTTTTAAATTATTTTTTGAACATATTACTATTTAACTTAGATAAATATACTATTAATAAAATATTTTAAGAGATAAACATCTATATATATATTAAAATTAAAACAACAAATTAATTATCGTTTATCAATTCATTTATCTATTTGTGTTAAAATTTTAAAAAACAAATCAATAATCTTTTATTGATTATTTTATCCATATATATATTAAAATTAAACAACAAATCAATTATCTTTTATCAATTCATTTATCGGTGTATCTTAAAATTCAAAAAACAAATCAATTATCTTTGATTGACTTTCATAGTGTTAATACATTATGTTTTTCTTAAAAAAATAAACATCTTTACATATTAAAATTAAAACAAATAAATTAATTATCTTTTACTAATTTTTTCATTGATAAGATATCTTATAATATATAAAATTATTTTTTAATGTTGATTATTTAATATTTAATAAATTATTTGTATTTAATGTTAACTAAATAAGGATTATGTATGTATTATCGACACAAGATTTTTTTTTGGACAGAAGTATAGACACAAGATTAAATAGGGTATATTTAACTTAAAAGCTACGTTCGAAACATATTATGTCACGCAGATCAAGTTAAAACATATTTTTAACATTACGATAGATGTGCCAAGTTACTCGAACTATTAATTAAGAACCAATCAAGAAACACAAAACACTCAAAATATATTTATCAATCAAAGACGTATTGTGACGCCTCGGGATGCACTCGCTGGTCCACCGACCTGAGCCACCGCCCCAGGTGGGTCACTCATCCGTATTGTCCGCTTCGGGGTGTACCCGCAGGCCACCGCCCCTCACGGCTTTATCGGGGAATAACACCCCAATTCGCGTCCTCAGGGGTTTGAACTTAGGACCCTTAGGTATTTAGTTCTTACACACCTGATACCATTGAGACAACTTGTCTCAATGGTACTAGGTGTGTAAGAATTAAGTACCTAAGGGTCCTGAGTTCGAACCCCTGGGGACACGAATTGGGGTGTTATTCCCCTATAAAGCCGTGGGGGGCAGTGGCCTGCGGGTGCACTCCGAAGCGGACAATACGAATGAGTGACCCACTTGAGGCGGTGGCTCGGGTCGGTGGACCAGCGGGTGCACCTCGAGGCGTCACAATAAAACGCACATTTTTTTTGTGAGTCTCAGTGTCCACCTGTAGGTCCGTGACCCAGGCCACCGCACCGAGTGCATCAGTCATCCGTATTGTCTGCTTCGGGGTGCACCACACTGGCCATCACCCCTCACGGCTTTATCAAGGAATAACACCCCAATTCGCATCCCCAGGGGTTCGAACTCAAGACCCTTAGGTACCTAGTTCTTACACACCTGGTACCACTGAGACAAGTTGTCTCAATGGCAACATGAGTGTAAGGCTCGGGTACTTAAGGGATAAGTGCCAAGGTCCAAGCATCTTATGAAACGCGCCCGAGGGATTAATTCTTAAGTTCTTCAAGACCCTTGGGATAAAGCCGTGAGGTGGGCGACCGCCAAAGTGGACAATACATAAGTGAGAGTGGGCGATCGCCTATCTCGAGTGTAAGAGTAAACCTGGGGCAAGGGGTCGCCTAGGGGATGCTCGCCGATGACCTGATGAGACGGACAAGGCTCTTACATAAAAACACGTGTTTTATTGTGACACCCTGGGGTGCACCTGCAGGTCACCGACCCAAGCCACCACCCCGAACGGGTCACTCATCCGTATTGTCCGCTTTGGGGTGCACCCACAGGCCACCGCCCCTCACGGCTTTATCGGAGTGTGCCCTTAGGCCACAACTCCAATTTGCGTCCCCAGGGGTTCGAACTCAGGACCCTTAGGTACCTAGTTCTTACACACCTAGTACCATTCAGGCAAGTATAAAGCTGTGAGGGGTGGTGGCCTGTGGGTGCACCTCAAAGCGGACAATACGGATGAGTGACCCGCTCGGGGCGGTAGCCTGGGTTGATGACCTGTAGGTGCACCCTGGGGCGTCACACATATTAAATTTGTACACGTGATTGATTTTAAGATAGGAAATTTTACAATTTTTTCAAATAAAAAACATGTTAAATTTTCTTTATATACTATTTTTATTCACTAAATTACAATATAACTTTTACAAATTTTACTTAATTATATTCAATATATAAATTTTTTCTATTAGTTTATTGTAATATACAAGTTACAAATAAAAAATATTAAACATACAAATGTTTTATTTTTTATAAACTTATAAAGTTTTAAAATATATATTATTAATAAATTTATTATTTGATTAATCTATTTCCATACATCGCACGGGTTTAAAACTAGTTAAGAATAAAATCTAAAAAATTTACATATTAGCGGTAACCTAATAACAATTCAAAGTACCTAATCACATTCATTGTCAATCTTTGAAAAAAGAATTGGTTGGCTACTTTGCCTTGTTCATTAATTGGTTATAACCATCAAATTTTTATAAGGAATTTTGTTACCAATAGCCTTTTCTTCTCACTTTTCTTTCAATATTATCATGTTTAATGTCACTAAAAACTTTTTATTTAACTCATTTTAATTTTTAATGAATGATTTAGTTTTAAAAATGAATATCATATGGTTTTACCTTCTATTAAGTTGAATGAAAACAAATATACACAAATTCGCTCACCTAAACAAAAATTAAAAAAAATAAATATAGAGTTCATGTTTTATACATTGATTGTAAAAGATTTTAATTTCACAAATAAAATTAAAAAAATCATCATATTACCCATTTCTTTGTTTTTTTGTTAATTATTTTAAATATATCCTAAAGATATATATCATCATATTTATTCTGTTTGTAAAATTCAAAAATTTCATTGAGCATGTATCAAATGATTTATCGTAAACATAAACTAGAAGTATGAGGGATTTTTTTTGTTATTTATAAAGAAATAAATAAATGAGAAAATAAATAAAAGAGAAAATCTTCTCAACGTTTCGAGTGAAAGATGGACTACGTTATCTTGGACAAAAAGCCATTTCAGAGCTCATAACAAACATTTTGCTTGGGGCCTTGGATTATTTGCTCACAATCTCATTGGACCCATTGCAAAGTACTTAGCAATTTGAGTTTTTGGTGGAACTCTCAACCCAAACAATTCTAACCATTTTTTTTTACGAAAAAGAAAATCGAGTTATAAGAAAAAGAGACTGTAGATATTAAAATTTGAATAACAATTTTAGTTAAAAAAACTTTTTAAACTAGTTGTTTGAACCAATTGTAGTAAATCCGTGACATTGTTTAACTTTTTCATTAAATTGAAAATCCAAAATTTTGAACTCTTTCCGAAAGGCATTCACAACTTCAACATATTGTGATATAGTTTCATGTTAGAAGTTTTCTACTGATTTTCACTGGATAATTATGGATTCTTCTGATAAATCCGAAAAAAAAGAAGAAGAAGGAATTAGTCTCTCAACTCAAAGATTTGGACATTGATGATTGAACATAGACTTGGAAATCAACAAACTTTGATGTCTTGTTCTCAGAAGTATTCTAATGTTCTAGATTAGAAGAGTTTTCTCCCAATTGGTTGGTTGAAATGAATATTGAATTTAATAATCTCTAGTCTGAAAAAAAAAATTACAAGTTCGAACATCAAACTTATAGAACTTTTCATCATCATCAGAGTTTTTATCCCAAGATATTGGAGTAGGTTATATGAACCAATATCTGAATTCACATTAGATCGTCCATATGTATTCTCCTCCTCCATAGATTCCTATCCAAGGCTATTTGCTCATCCAATTCTAAAACCTACATATCTTTCCAAACTACTTCCTTCTAAGTCTTTTTCGGTCTTCCTCTAGTTTTAACCCGTCTCTCAACATCCATAGTCTCTATTCTCCTAACTAGAGCATCTACATATCTATGTCTTATGTGTCCAAATCAACGTAAATGATTTTCACACATCTTGTCTTCGATAGATACCACTCCAACCATCTTACGAATATCATCATTTCTCATTCTATCCTTTTTTGTATATCCACATATCCACCGCAACATTCGCATTTCTGTTACATTCATCTTTTTTGTATGTAGTCTCTTAGTCGCCCAACATTCACTACCATATAACAATGTTGGTCTAATAACTGTCCTATAAAACTTGCCTTTCAACCATATAGAAATTTCTTTATCGCACAATACACCTGTAGCTTTTCTCCACTTACTCCATCCAACCTGGATCCTATAGGTCACATCACCATCAATCTCTCATCCATCTGTACTATCAATCCAAGATATCAAAAATGGTCCCGCTTACGTATCACCACCCCATCTAACGTCACTACATCATGCTCTTCCACTTGATTAGAACTGAATTTACACTCCATGTATTCAGTCTTCACTCTGCTTAGTTTAAATCCTTTTGATTCCAACGTTTGCCTCCATAATTCCATCTTTACATTGATCTCTGCTCTAGTTTCTGAACATTGGACAATATCATCTGCAAACATCATACACCAAGACCGTGATAGGAAACTCACTTGTTTGCCCCCCCTTCATTGTCCTTACATGTGTCCTTACATCTCTATACATGTCCTTAATTAGTTCAATATATTTCAAAAGAATTTTTTTTCTTCATTAAGGACCACTATAGTACCTCCCTAAGCACTTTATTATATGCTTTCTCCAAATTTATAAAGACCATATAGAGATCTTTACCCATTACTCGAGAGCGCTCCATAAGTTGTTTAAGCAAATATATTGCCTTCATAGTTGATTGACCCGGCATAAAACCAAATTGATTCTCTGATATCTCTACATTCTTTCTTAATCCCCGTTCTATCACTCTCTCCCATAGTTTCATCATGTGACTCATCAATTTTATGCCTCGGTAATTGGTGCAACTTTGAATATCTCCCTTGTTCTTATATAAAGGTATCAAGACACTCTTCCTCTATTCCTTCGGCATTTTGTTAGTGCGCCAACTCTTGTTAAATGGATTTGTCAACCACCTAACTCATACATCTCCAAGGCATTTCCAAACTTCCATTAGAATGTCATCATGTCCAACAACTTTTCCGTTCTTCATCATCTTTAGTGCCTCTTTTACCTCTGTCTATTTGATTCTACGCATAAAGCACCGATTTAAATCCTTGAAAGGCACTGAGATATTATCCAAAACTTTATTTTATCCGTCATTGAATAATTTATCAAAATAATCATGTCATCTGTCCTTAATGTCATTGTCTTTAATGAGAGTTTTTTTATACTCATCCTTAATACATTTCACAACTCCTAGGTCACGACTCATCCTTTCTCTTGCTCGTGCCAATCTGTATATCTTTTTCTCTCCCTCTTTTGTGTTCAACTTATCGTAAATCTCTTTCGCAACCTTCGTCTTGGCTTCTACCATAGCCTTCTTTACCTCCTTTTTTGCTAACTTATATCCTGTAAAACTCTCTTCTATATTGTTATTCTTCAAAGCCTTATAACACTCTCGCTTAGTCTGTATAGCATCTTTTACTTCTACAGTCCACCATGTTGCATCCTTTCCAGTTGGCACTCTTCCGTTTGATACTCCTAATGTCTCTTTGCCTACCTCCCGAATGCATTTTGCCATCTTGTTCCACATTACATTTGGGTTCTCTTCTGTTGTCCAATCCTCTTTTTGAATCCAACTATCTCTACATATTGTATGACAATCTTCTTTTCGCTTCCACCATCGAATCTTTTCAAATCCTTTTTGTTGGTTCCTTCGATGTCGTCTATCTATCTTCATATCTAGAACTAGGAGTCTATGTTGCGCGATAACACTCTCACCTGGGATAACCTTACAATCCAAACATCTATGTCTATCCCTACTCCTAGTTAAAAAGAAATCTATCTGACTTGTTCTTAGTCCACTTCTAAAGGTTATAAGATGAGAATCTCTCTTCTTAAACAATGTGTTTACTAGGATTAGGTCATAAGATAAAGCAAAATCTAAGATAGCATCCCCACCCTTGTTTCTTACACAATAACTAAAACCCCCATGTACGCTCTCAAAACCCTATCTACTTGTACCTACATGTCCATTAAGATTGCCGCCAATAAAAAGGTTTTCTCCTAGAGGCACTTCTTGTACTACCTTATTTAAATCCTCCCAAAACTGTTGTTTACTAACCTCATCAAGTCCTATATGGGGTGCATACACGCTAATGACATTCAACACCTCTTCTCCTAGAACTAGCTTAACCAAAATAATCCTATCCCCTTGTCTCCTAATATGTACAACATCCTTATGGTACTCTCTATCTATAATGATACCTACTCCATTTCAGTCTTTATCTTTCCCTATGTACCAAAGCTTATATTGCCAAGGTGTTATCTCTCTAGCCTTTTCCCCAAGTCATTTGGTCCTCCTATTCATAACCTCACAAAACTCAGCTAACTTACCACTAAGCGTACCTATATTCCAAGATCCTAACCTAAGCTTATGGTTATGGTTATAGTTATGGATTAACTTCTTTACCAACTCCCGTCCATTATGGTGTGGAAACTTTTGCCTATTTAACACCACATCTAGGCATCGATGTGGCACGTCGCTTTCGGGCGACAATGTGACGCCCCGGGGCGACAATGGGGCGTCACAAAAAAACGCGCGTTTTATTGTGATGCCCTGGATTTACCGGACTCCGCCGGGGGGGCCCAGGCCGCATCACTCATCCGTACTGTCCGCTCTGGGTTCTAGAGGTGGCCCCCGTCACACAGACGTGCCACTTAGTCCCTCACGGATTTATCGGGAACAAATTCCCAATTCGCGTCCGCCGCTACTCGAACCCCTTACCACTTGTAAGTGTCGTTAGTCCAATGGTTAGTCGTTACTCGACACTTACAAGTGGTAAGGGGTTCGAGTAGCGGCGGACACGAAAGAAATCCGTGAGGGGCGGTGGCTTGTGTGGTGCACCCCAAAGCGGACAATACGGATGAGTGACCCGCCTGGGGCGGTGGCTCGGGTCGGTGGACCAGCGGGTGCACCCCGGGACGTCACAAAAAAACGCGCGTTTTATTGTGACGCCCTGGTTTTACCGGACTCCGCCGGGGGGGCCCAGGCCGCATCACTCATACGTATTGTCCGCTCTGGGTTCTAGAGGTGGCCCCCGTCACACAGACGTGCCACTTAGTCCCTCACGGATTTGTCGGGAATAAATCCCTAATTCGCGTCCGCCGCTACTCGAACCCCTTACCACTTGTAAGTGTCGAGTAACGACTAACCATTGGACCCTTATGTTATGTTGGGCGAACTGGTATTAGCGGGCGAGCCAAGCCCTTCTATAATTTTTATAAAACCGTTTGTATTTTAAGGGCGGGCGAACCGTTTTGATAGTAAAACTATGGGCGGGCCGGAAGTGGCGAGCCAGTAATTTGTTCTAAATACAGAGGGTGGCGGGCGAACACTTGTTCACCCCATTTTGGAGTGACCATGGGCGAACCATTCTGGGCGAGCTGACCATGGCGAATAGATTTCTAGGTGTTTCCAACGAAAATGAGCCATTTTAAATATTTTTGAAAAATAGAAAATATAAACCATTTTGGACGAATTGATTAATGGGCTAGCCACTGAGAGTGAGCCAGTTTTGCTTTCTGGTTTTAAAAGCAAAATGGGCGGGCGAACACAGGTTCACCGCACTGGGCGAGCTGCCATGGGCGAGCCATGTTGGGCGAGCAGACCATGGGCGAGCAGATTTTAAAGGTTGAGATTTTGGAATGTTTTCAAAGTGTTTTGTAAACAGAAAGCGTAAACCTTTTTGGAAATCAAATCATTTTGAGAAAATGATAATATGGGTAAGATAATTCCATAAAGGTTTTCATGCGATATAAAAGTAATTTTTGAGACTTTAGGCTCGAGTTCATGCAGTATTATTCATGTAGTTGCGTGACCCGCCTGGGGCGGTGGCTCGGTCGATGGACCAACGAGTGCACCTCAGGGTGTCACAGGGCTGATGGACCCGCCAAGTCATCAGCGGTCTCGAGGTCACTTGGCAAGTGGACCCGAGGACCACCTATAGATTATGGCCATAGATCTGAGATAGCCGTGAGGGGCGGTGGCCTACGGGTGCACCCCAAAAGCGGACTTGTGTTCCTGAGGGAACAATGATAGCATGATTTGTTTGTTGCCTAGTCTCAACTTGTGGATTTCTATTTATTGAGAGGATTTATTGAATCCTATTTACTGTTTACTACATTTTAAAGTAAACTGTTTAACCAGTGGTTTGAAAGGTGTATTGAGAGTGTTGCTTACTATATCCACTGTTTTCCTATTTGATTTGATGTCAGGAAAAAAAAACAAATACTTTGTGGTATATAGTTTTGGTTTTATAAAGCAGCATATGTTTCCTTTACTGAGCGTATGAATTGCTCACCCCTTTGTTTTAACTCCACAGATAAAAGACACGGCGTTTGAGAGAATTAGCTCCCATATGGATAGCTACATATAAAACGCGGGGGCAACTTATGTCAATTATGACAGGTACAGTCACTTCTCTTTTACATTTCAGACATATGTGTACAGTACACTTTAATAATATAAAGAAAATAGGGGATGTCAGATGTAAGGAATAATGAAAAAGAAATTTCATATTCCGTATTTGATAAATAAATATTATTATTTATCACTATCATTGTAGAATGTTATTGGCATCGCAGACAGCCCAACCGGTAAAGTTGTATGGAAATACGTGAAAAATGTGGTAACGGGCTGTTACAGTAGTAAATCCAAAGTCAAAATAATTTAATTTTTTTTTCCTTTAAAGTTACACTGACATCGTTTAACATTTTCATTAAATTCAAAAATCAAGTTTTTGTCTCAAACTTTTTCCAAAAAGGTACTCACTACTTCAACATATTGTAATATTGTTTCATGTTACAAGTTTCACTGCCGCATTCCATTCCAAGAGTTTCAGCCCACGTAAACCACCAATCTCATACCAATATATGAAACTAAATCGATACAAAATATTCAAAAGTAATATAAATTAAAATTTGATAAATTGTATATAAATATGACCAAAATTAAAAAAAAAAAATTGTTTAACATGAAATTTTCATATGTTACTTGACTAGAATACAATTTATATGCCACAAATTACCAAATCAAGGTGAAGCCAAACCCTTTTGTGCAAATCGATTATTTATGACTGTAGTTCTTGAATAACAGGGAAATGGGTACAACTATACAAGTACAGAAAATCGAACAGAAGAAACTTAGATAAGATACCACCAGGACAGTAAATATATTTCAACAGCACATTCAGTTCTAACGGTTCACTTGCATTATATGACGCATAAAATTTAACACGACAGGACATTTATCTAGCCTCTAACGTTGTAATCGTGCAATCATTGGATGAAAGCAGTTGGTGCCTGGTAGATGAAGAACCAGATTCTACCAGATCCCTTTGAGAGAAAAAACCTGGTTGTTTAGGCTGAGGCAAGAGGCCTTGGCTTCCCAGCATCAGAATCACATTAGACATATTTGGTCTGTCTTCTGAACTTTTTTGCACACATAACAGCCCTACATGAATCGATCTTAGCACTTCTGAGGGATTGCAGGTCTCCCTAATTGCTGGTGAAATCAACTCCAAGGAATCTCCTTCAGTAAATAGTCTCCATGCCTAGCAAAAAAGGGTCAAAAACAACTTCAGTTATATTAGATTTAAATTCAACATTAAACTGTTAATATGATGATCAAAAGAACATTTACATGTCCAAGAAGATTAAGCTGGTGATCAGGATGAGAGAATCCTCTGTTTCTCTTCCCACTCACGATCTCTAGCACTAATACACCAAAGCTAAACACATCAGATTTAATGGAGTAGAGCCCATCAATTACATATTCAGGAGCCATGTAACCACTGCAGATAATAAAAAATATTATCATGTATACATGATAAAATGACATGAAGGTTTTCATCAAATATATCTGTTATATGGTCTTTTTCAGGTAATTTACTTACTATGTTCCCACCACTTTCTTTGTATTTGCTGCAGTTTCTTTTTCTCCAAAACCTCTAGCCAGACCAAAGTCTGAAATTTTTGGGTTCATTTCACTGTCTAATAAAACATTACCAGCTTTAAGATCTCGATGTATTAATCGTTGTCTTGAATCATGATGGAGATAAAGAAGCCCGCGAGCAATTCCATTGATAATGTTGTAACGCATTGGCCAATCAAGTGACACGCTTTGTGATCGATCTGTGAATTTTTTGGCACAGAGTAAGCCATGATATCATGGTAGAGCATATACTAATTGAACTAAATTTCCATGGTTGGAGAAAGACATACCAAAAATAACGGAGTCCAGGCTTTTGTTAGGCATGAATTCATAGATCAGAAGCTTTTCATCTCCTTGAATGCAGTATCCTAAAAGCTTCACTAAATTCCGGTGCTTAAGTTTTGCAATGTGTATTACTTCATTCTTAAATTCATTAAGTCCTTGCTTAGAACACTTTGATAGCCTCTTTACAGCAATTTCTTGTCCATCCTTCAAAATACCCTGAAAAGTGTATAACCACAAGTTCATTCTTGTCAACCTGCAAATCTGCCATGGCAACAACTGCTCTTTGCAAAATTAGAAGCAAAATCAACGTAATGAGTGGCAGTTTACAGATTGTTACCTTATAGACGGGTCCAAAACCACCTTGTCCAAGTTTATTTGCGATCGAAAAGTTCTCGGTTGCACAAGCAACTGCAGCCAAGTCAAACAATGGTAACTCTAGTTCTTCCTTCTGAATTTTAGTATTAGAACTACTTTCAGTTGCAGATGTCAGCAATCCTGTGAAGTAACAGTTGGAGTAAATGTAAACCAATACAAGCAGTATGCTTGTCAAAAGTCAAAATTCCTATGTAAATTCCTAGGCTTTAAGCTTATAAAATATCTAGAATTGGCAGCAATTGTCCCTAGAAGCTGCAAGGATGATAACAAGAACGCAACTTTTAACAGTAAAACCTTCCAAAAGAAAAATAAAAAACTTATATGTGAGAGATATTATGTACCGGATTTCTTACCGAATGTCTTCCTTCGAAGATACAAGACCAGGGCTAACCCAAGGATCAAAACTGCTACAGAGAAGATACAGATGACAGCAATCTTCGTTCTTCCCTTCTTATTGGACTTGGTACTCTCAGTTTGGTCTAGTAATCAGACAAATCATGGCAGAAATCTAGGTGTTAACAAGCATTATGACAAAAGCAAATTAAATAGTATTCTATTATCATCGTCATAAGTTAACTGGCTGCATCAAAACTAATTAACTCTTGTCAATAGCTAATTCCAAAGTCAGCACTAATTCCTAATTCAGATGAAATTTTGTCAAACTTTAAGAAGTATATTTTTTTTAAGGATGGTCTTGTCTAAATTCAAAGCTTTTATGGCCATGGCAAGAGCACATCGATGTAGCAGAGACATGTTGAAATTCAAGATCAAAAGCCCATGGACATGTTGAAATTTCAGGATAACTGGGTTCATACCTAGTTCTGATGCAGCCATTCTTACATATATTTCTTGTCCATTTTCTGTGAACTCTCTGATGTCAACCAGATCAACAAACCAGAGCAAGCACCCACTTCCTCCATTTCTTATTTCCAAATTTGCATAAGCTGTACATGAGCAGTTCTTTTTGCAGAGATTCTTACATTCCTCAAGATTCACACTGTAGTTAAACCAGGACTGTCGTGAATCTGGCAACTTCACCCCAGAGTGCTTAAGAAATCCATCACTAGAGCAGTTTAATGGAGTCTTTCGGGCACACCCGTCTGACCAAAGTTTAGTGTCCCATTTTTTGGGAAATTTTGGTACAAATCCTTTCAGGCAACTGCATTCTGGGGTGTTGGTTGGATTGCAGCTACCATATGAACCACAGAGTCCATAATTGTCACAATCATCCATTTCTACTGTAATATAAACTTCCCAACTTTGTGTTCTCTCAATCCATCTTTTGCACCGCCAAAATCCATCTTGAGTTAACACCATCATTGAAAGAACTGAGCTATTACGAAGGTTGAAGCTGTAATATACCTCCTTCTCCTTAAGCACATAATCAAAGGTATATAACGAAATTTGATTTAGTTCAGGTGTGCCACTAAAACGCAAACCATTCCAGGGACCAGGTCGAAATCGCACAACTGTACCCTCTCTGATTATAGCCTCTGGAAATCCACCAACCTCAAACCCATAAGTAAAATTACCATGAGAAGGATCATCAGGACTCTTCCAGGATGAAATGTAACGATCCAGGCCCGTGATTAAGTTCCTTCCGATCTTCATGCCTTGTAGGAATGTATCACATGGATAATCAAAGCTCTGCCACAAGAAGTTCTCAGGATTGCTTTCATTCTCCTCTTTGACAATGAGTTTTCCTGAATTCAAGAGCTGTGCAACTGGCCTACGAGCATGCCTGGATGAGTTGGAGGACCAAACAGTGTTCCCATTATGATTTAGAAGGACCAGAGTCCCCTGGTTGGAAAGTTTTAGAACACCTGACCGATCCTCGAGGGGAGCTTCTCTGTTGGCCACCCATACAACGGTCTGAAGAGATATTTTCCCATACCATATTCCCAAGAATCTCTTTGTGCTGGAACCTGGGCTAAAGAAACCTAGCTCAAAATTTCCACCTACTGAAACAATCGTCTCACCATCTCTAATTGAGTGATCAGTTGCATTCAAGGTGTCCACTGCAATGGATATAAGTAGACTAGAGAACATAAAAGAACAAAGAAGAAGTATGGCAAAGCTTTCCATGGATGATACTCCGAAAGATTTGATAGCAGGCTATGTAAATGACATCCCCAATGTTGTTTTCATTTAACATCATTGAATGTTTCGCCAATATCCATACCAGATAATTGAAAACCAACCTTCTATCTCTTCTCTCTGCGGGGAAGCAAAAATCGAAATATGTATTCCTACGGCAACAAATAGTAAAAACTCAAATCGATTTAACTCAAGCTAAATCTATTAACCACTGAACAGATACTACGTAGATACAACGTAGGTAATAAGCATATATTAAAGTGTTGTGGATAGTAGCCTAAAGCCAAAACCAGAATAAATTATTTGATAAGTGAAAAATAAAATAAAAATAAATTAATATAAAGATAAAGCACATAAGAATTTACATGGTTTGACTTTAAAAGCTTACGTCGATGGGTTAAGACAATTAAAAAGAATTTTACTATGAGAAATTAGGCGATTTACAAAGAATACTTGAAATACAACTCTCTACCCAAACTCAAAACCTCACCGTAAGCTTTATTTTATGGCTTACTCACTCTACCCTCTTTTTGTAGCACTCTACGATGCTCGTCTTTATCTCACTTCTTATTTCTCACACTCTGCTTAAAAGCTTACCAAATGCAAGTATCAATAGAAGAGGTTGCCGGGTAAATTTTCAACAATTGCCTCACAATTTGACTAAGAGTTTGTATATGATGCACTGACAATGTATAGTTTCTATACACTGTCAATGCATCAGAGATTGACACCTCATCAATAGGCCCTTATGGACAAATTAAAAAAATTTATTTATATTTGCATATAAGGGCCTATTGATGAGGTGTCAACCTCTTATGCATTGACAGTGTATAGAAACTATACACTGTCAGTGCATCATATATAAATCCTTTGACTAAACACTGTAAAAATGGCACAGCATTAAAACCAAGGTTGCATCAATTTTGGCTCGTAGTCGACTTTTACATGCTCCAACCAACTTTGTCAAGATCTTCATGCATCATTGTAGAGATTTTCATGCATATTGACAACCTTTGCTTGCTTCATTAAATGAGGTAAGAATTTGCATGTACTAGCAATTTTGCATGCAAGAACTTCAAGCCATGCAATTAGTGTTTCAGGTTGAATTTTTCAAGCCTCCTTCAACAGCATGTAACACCAAATTTAACGTGAAAAACTCTCCAATGTAAAGAGAGAAAAAACCATGGAACAAACCAAATAAAAATCTACTATAAAATAAATAAATACAAAGTTTTAATACCCTAAAGCTTTTTATCTAAAGCTCATGGTTCAAACAATTAGTCTAAAACAAAAAATTCATCTCTTTATATTGAACAAGATAATCTAACCAAAGAATGCCTCAATAATTATACAACTTATCTGCACCAAAAAAAAAAATAATTATACAACTTATGTCTGTCCTTAATCTCTCAATGGAACAAGAAAAGCTCACTTTAACTCTAAATTAAAGCTCTTTTTTTTACTCAAGAAGCTTTCTATTTTTTTTCTTGATTTCTACATGTGGCTATATATAAAGAAACAAAACCTTTTCGATTTGAGTTTTCAAAAACCAATCCTAGTCAAAGTCTTTGTGGCTAATCTTTTAAAACAAAGCCAACATAAGGGTTGGATCACCTTTAATGCGTCTTTCAATCCCATTAAGAGGAAATCCAACATCATGACCTGTCATTTAAAGTTTATTTTGGTTAAAGTATTCATCCCGGCAAAGTCACTACATAACTCAAGTTTATTTCTTAAAAATGTCTTAATCAACATATTAGCTGGATTTTTGTTTGTGTGAATTTTCTTCAGTTGTATCTGTTGCTTGTCAATTATTGAGTGCATCAATGGTATCTAATATTGATGTGCTTCATCCTAACATAATACATGGTGTTCTTCTAGTTTAAAATGTATAAACTAATATAACTTGGTTTAAAATGTTTCAAGGCTATTCTAGTTACCATCATCATCCTTATTCTCTCTCTCTCTCTCTCTCTCTCTCTCTCTCTATATATATATATATATATATATATATATATATAAGATTTCATTGCTTTAGACTCTAAATCATAAACCTTGATCAAATTAATAGTTTTTCCCATTAATTAAATTCTAAAAGCGTTCAGTTTGGAAACCTCAATGCTTAAACCACTTGTAGGTACTCTAATCTTATTTCGTACCTCTTATTAGTAGTTATTATTCCTAACTAGATTTCTATTTTATGCAGGAAATGTTGATTGTAATCCAAGTTAAATTTGACAAAAATGAGGAGGAAGTGTGAAGACCGAGAATTTTCTAAATAAATATAAGGTATCCAAAAAATTTAATTTGGACAAATTGAAATCCAAATTAAATAAGAAATGAAAAGGAAAATTTAATTTGGAAATAAGAAATGAAGGAGGAAATTTAATTTGGATAAATGGAAATCTAAATTAAATAAGAAAATGGAGAAAATAAATTTGGGTATAAAGAAATCCAAATTTAATAAGAAATAAAAATATGTAATTTTATATTTATATAAGGTTATTATATAAATATATTTTTGAATAAATATATACATTCATATATGGAATATATATATATATGTAAATTTTTGTACATTTATGTATATATATAATAATATATATGAAATATATATATATATATATAGAATTTTGAATTAAAGTATACATATATAAAGGGTTTATATATGAAATATATACTTACATATATAAATATATATATGAAATATATGTATAGTGTTTTAAATTGAAGTATATATATATGGTTTATACAAATTATATATATATATCAAATATAGTAAATATATAATTATATGAAAATAAATATATAATAAAAAAAAAAAGGTGGGGAATCGGTATAACCCGATTCCCACGTTGTTTTCTCCTCTGTTAAAACAGAGGAGAAAACGTAAACAAGACAGAAGGGAAGCCGGCGAATGCCGACCGGCCAAGAGAGGAGGAGGAAGGAGAGGGTCGTCGCCGGCGAGGCGAGGGGGAAGAGAAGAAACGACCGGCGGCGACCCGAAGCGAAAAACAGAAGCGAAGCGGAAATGGGAGAAGAGAAAAACCGAAGGAAAAAGAGGAAAAGAGAAAAGAGGAAAGTGGCGGTGCCGGCCGGTCTAGGCACCGCCGCCCCAACCCCAAGCTCGGTGGAGCTGAAGGGAAGAAAAGAAAGGCTACAGGCGAGGCAAAGGGCGGCAGAAGGAGAAGAAACAGAAGGAAAAGGGGCCGAAACCGACGGACCCAGATCCGGCGCCGTCGTCGGTGATGGGGCCAAACGGAGACCAGATCCGGCATCCTCGCAACTTCGGCAAGCTGTGGAGTGGCTGAACCGTCGGAATGGGTGGCCGCCGGTGACTGAACCGGCCAGCAGAAGATTGAACCGGCGGAACCGGTCTAACCCGATCCGACCCGCCTGACCCGGTCCGACCCGATCCGACCCGCCTGACCCGGTCAACCCGAACCCGACCCGACCCGGTTCAGAAAAGAAAAAGAAAAGAAAAAAAAAAAAAGAAAAAGGAAGAAGAAGAAAAGGAAGAAATAGGTAAGGAAAATTAAAAGCCTTTTTCGCTATATGTCTGGAATTTAGTAGAAATTCTTGGATTATTTTCTAAATGAAAATATACGTCAATTTGTGAAATTGTAGTAAAACGAAAATGAGACGAATGGTGGAGTTCGGCAAGGCTCGGAAATCGGAAAGTACGCTAAGCTTGGCGAACAGGTAAGATACTTTTATAAAGCATTAGTAGCTTTATATTGTATGTGGGAATTATGATTTTATATATGATGCATTTATTTAATTGATTTTAAATGGAATTGTGATTTTTATATGATGCATCGATTTAAATTGATTTGCTAAAAATGCTAAGAGGACCCACAACTGATGGTGGGGGTCTTAGTAAGAGGTAAAAATTGGTGAGAATCAACGGCTGCAAGTATAAATTGTGTTTCCCTTGCAGGAGGTTAGGGAAAAAATTAAGTCGTTATGCTGCCGAAATTCTTAGGAAAACGTTGAGGAAAAGATTTAAGTTCTCACGTAAATGGAATCTTGGAGATAATTATTGAAAATAAATATTGAAAGGGTTTTTATGGTATTACCGAAAATGTTTGATATTGAAATCGATGAGAAGATAGATCGTTGAAAATGATAATGTAGTGAATTACATGGTTTAAACCTTATAGAATCGATAAATCAAGTAATTTTAATATCACAAATGGTATCAAGTTGAGATTGAGGTGGAATTATTAATTAGACGGATCACGGATAAAAGTGATGATAATTATATGATATAGCTTGGAAAAGAAGATCACAGTTGAAATTTCGATGATCGAATGATTGGATTGTGAAGTTATTAACGGAGTAATGATTTACAGAATTTATCGAGTCCGGTTTCATGATTTTGAAATAATTCCGAATGTGATAATATGGACAGACTCGAGAGATCGAAATGGAGATTGAATTACGACACAATTCGATCAATTATGGATTCAAAGAAATGAGTGATAAATATGCGAAAAGATGATTGTGCTTATAACCTTAGAATAGATCTTGAATAATAAGATCGACAATTGCATAATTTCGGTAACTTGATGACTATTTAGAAACTGATGTTTAAATGCTTATAGAAACTTAGAGGATTCATACAAATGAAGCGATCCTAATATTAATGATGAGATGTATAAATGATTATTATAATAGTTGATGAGGTTGAGAAAGGATATTGAATACCGAATGGTCTGAATACCAAGTGATTCGATTTCCGAATGAATTGAGTACTGAGCAAGTTGAATACTAAATTAAATGAATAGTGAATGAATTAAATAGTGATTTACTGATTTGACAGAAAGAAAGCCTTGAAATCGAATAATTGATGGTGATAAGTTAAATGAATCGCTTCAGCGTATTTGATGAAAATATTACCGAAACTGCATACTGAAATGTTTTATAGCATCGCATTTAAGTATGCTTTCTTATAACTTGGAGCATTTTAATGATGTTTATATGAATACTGAAAAGTATTGATTTGTTTTGAAATGAAAGTATATGGTAAATATATATATATATATTTGATATATGAAGTCTCATATAGAATTTTTACCATATGCTTTACATGATATTGAAAAGAAAGCTATAGATTTAAATGTTTTATGAGACTGTAAGCACCCTAAAAGAATAAAATTCAATAAAGCATAGTGGAAACCGCCTAATTGGAGCTTAGCTCATTAGGCAGATATGCTTGTCCGACAATAGTCGTGGACAGGTCTCAGTCACGCCTGATCAGTGGGGCTGAGAGATATGAGGTCTATGTCCATAGATAGCGCCCTAGTTGGTTTCCAGGGGACGATATGATTTCACTGCTAGCTACAGTGATTTAAGTCTTTATTGATAGAGGTGATAGGGATCTAGCCTAGTCTCTAACCGATATGATATGAAGTCTAGAGTATGATTTTATTGATATGAACTCTAGACTTGACATGATTTATATTGTATATGAAACAAGTTTGAAATGAAATATGTTTTGAAACAGTACATGTTTTAAACATGTTTTAAAAGTCCATGAAATATGATTTCGACACTTATATGATTTATGTGTGTTTTTGTGTCGAACATGGCATAATATGCGGTCTAGAGTATAGTTTGATTTGATATGAACTCTAGACCTGATATGATTTACAGAATATGTTTTAAAAGTATATGATAAATGATTTCGACACTTACATGATTTATATAAGATTTTGTGTCGAATTTGAAATGACATGCGGTTTAGAGTATAGACTGATTTGATATGAACTCTAAACCTGATATGATTTATAATATATGAAAAATGTTTTAAAACCGCACATGTTTTAGACATGCTCCGAAAACGAATACATGAACTGAAATTGAACATGTTTCTATCATGCCTTAAAGGCAAATTTGAAATGAATTGAAAATTCATATGTCGAGCATGTCCTAAAGTATATATGATATGAATTGATGTAATACGGGAATATGATTATTAAATGTAAAGTGAATTCGATAGGATATCTGCATTAAACATGGAGAATATATGAGGAGTGTCATGACTCAGTGGTAGCGATATTTCATCGATATGATGTCATGATATGGTATGATATGAAACATGAATATAGAAACACACGAAGAGAATTATGACTTCGTACCTCCGTGATCATGACCCATAATATGAGACTTGATAAGAGATGATAGTATATAAAAGTATGATTATGAAATGAAAAGTGAATATGAGAAGTGATAATGAGATGTTATCGATGAGAAAGGATTAACTGCAATTGCATCCTTGCAAGTTTTAAGCATTTGCGGTTAAGACAGTATAATCCTACTCTTGCATTTATATTAGTATCTTACTGAGCCGTGGTTTTGCTCACCCCACTAAATTTCATCTCTTTCAGATTATTGAAGTTAACATCTGTTATGTGAGCTGCCCAGTGGCATCGGAGACGGTGTATGGACTTGGTACTAGTCTTCTGAGGTATATGTTCTTTATAAAATACTTGTTTACATGTAAGACTTAAATTGATGCACAGTACATATTCTGTTTAACAAGTCGGGATGTAACTAAGAACCGTTTCCGTGTTTGTTTAATATTTAAATGGAATGACTATAGGTCACCTAGATAGTATAGTAACTACACCGACACCGAATACAAACCTTAAAATGAAAAAGAAAAATTTAGTTCATAAATTTGTAGACTAAAAAAAGTATAAGTATTAAAGGAAAGTTGCGGCTTTCGGGTCGTGACAGATTTAATGGTATCAGAGCACGGTTTGTCTAGTACGTGTCGGTGTAGTTGAGACAGTGATAGTGTTACATCCCATGTACTGTGTAGCGTCTACATGTAAACTTGTTGATTTTCAATCTGTACCAAGATTAGTCGCTATTGGTATGGTTGATACCAGTCGACGGCCTATTGAAACAGGCTGGGCTTTGACTTAAAGATGCCAATCGATGGCCTATTAAAACGGATTGGAAACCGTTAATGAACGGCATCAATACGGTATAAAAGAATTGTGTATCACCTTAAAGGAATAGAATATGAATGATTGAGGATGATTGATTGTGGCAGTTATATGGAAGATAATGGAATGATTGTATAGAATATGATCGATATGTGAATTGAAAAGGATTGAAAGAAGTAAAGAAATAGCCAACGAAAAATGACCGAACCCAAACATATGGCTCGATTGAAAGTACAATCCCACTTCAATTAAGAAGATTATTGGAAATTGAAAATATGATTTCGAGTTATAAGAGAACACGAATATGAAGCACTTTTCGAATTTAAGACTGGAAGTGATTTCACTTTGGTTATCACATCGAGATGTAATAAGAATACTACATGAAAAGAGATATAGAGAGAAAATGATATATGAAAAGAGATATAGAGAGAAGATGATTGATAAATGTTCCATTTATGGCAAGAGGTGATTAACAGTAAAGTCTGCAATGAGGTGCAACCTTGATTTATTGATGTGACAATGAATGTTGTAGGATAATACGAAACCCAAAGGAAATATGATATTATGGAAGTGATTATAGACTGATTGATTAAATTGAATCACTTCCCCATTTTCAAACTTCTAGATTTCTCTAATGCCTTAGTCGAAATATAAATATGAAATGGAGAGAATGTATGTGAAGTTCCAGTGAGCATTACATATGATGGAATCTTGAATTGCCATATGCTTATGGAAAAAAGTAAATGGCCTTGGGATTCCAAATTTATTGACGGCATCGCTCCATACTGATATGAAAATTTGAGCGTAATGTGAAAACGCTCGAAGATATGTTGAGAGAGCGGATGCACGAGATTTAAAAGCTACTGGGACAATTACATACTACTGATTAAATCGGTAAACGATAGATACCAAAATATATCGACTTGGCGCCAAATGAGAAAAACGAATGATAAATGGTGTGAAACAGCTATTATGTGAAGAGAGATGAAAGTGATAACTCCCCAGGTGATAAGAAATTTTAAGAGGTATGAGTATATGGTGGGAAATGATATGTAATGGATAAAAGGTGATTCTAATGATGGAGGTACGCGGACAGTATCATTTAAAGGATGATTGAAAGGGTAAGAAAGATAAAAGTACAGGATGGTACCACCTTTTAATATAAGTTAAATTCGGAGGACCGAATTTCTTATGGTGGGGAGAATGTGAAGACCGAGAATTTTCTAAATAAATATAAGGTATCCAGAAAATTTAATTTGGACAAATTGAAATCCAAATTAAATAAGAAATGAAAAGGAAAATTTAATTTGGAAATAAGAAATGAAGGAGGAAATTTAATTTGGATAAATGGAAATCTAAATTAAATAAGAAAATGGAGAAAATAAATTTGGGTATAAAGAAATCCAAATTTAATAAGAAATAAAAATATGTAATTTTATATTTATATAAGGTTATTATATAAATATATTTTTGAATAAATATATACATTCATATATGGAATATATATATATATATATATATATGTAAATTTTTGTACATTTATGTATATATATAATAATATATATGAAATATATATATATATATATATATATATAGAATTTTGAATTAAAGTATACATATATAAAGGGTTTATATATGAAATATATACTTACATATATAAATATATATATGAAATATATGTATAGTGTTTTAAATTGAAGTATATATATATGGTTTATACAAATTATATATATATATATCAAATATAATAAATATATAATTATATGAAAATAAATATATAATAAAAAAAAAAGGTGGGGAATCGGTATAACCCGATTCCCACGTTGTTTTCTCCTCTGTTAAAACAGAGGAGAAAACGTAAACAAGACAGAAGGGAAGCCGGCGAATGCCGACCGGCCAAGAGAGGAGGAGGAAGGAGAAGGTCGTCGCCGGCGAGGCGAGGGGGAAGAGAAGAAACGACCGGCGGCGACCCGAAGCGGAAAACAGAAGCGAAGCGGAAATGGGAGAAGAGAAAAACCGAAGGAAAAAGAGGAAAAGAGAAAAGAGGAAAGTGGCGGTGCCGGCCGGTCTAGGCACCGCCGCCCCAACCCCAAGCTCGGTGGAGCTGAAGGGAAGAAAAGAAAGGCTACAGGCGAGGCAAAGGGCGGCGGAAGGAGAAGAAACAGAAGGAAAAGGGGCCGAAACCGACGGACCCAGATCCGGCGCCGTCGTCGGTGATGGGGCCAAACGGAGACCAGATCCGGCATCCTCGCAACTTCGGCAAGCTGTGGAGTGGCTGAACCGTCGGAATGGGTGGCCGCCGGTGACTGAACCGGCCAGCAGAAGATTGAACCGGCGGAACCGGTCTGACCCGATCCGACCCGCCTGACCCGGTCCGACCCGATCCGACCCGCCTGACCCGGTCCGACCCGATCCGACCCGCCTGACCCGGTCAACCCGAACCCGACCCGACCCGGTTCAGAAAAGAAAAAGAAAAGAAAAAAAAAAAAAGAAAAAGGAAGAAGAAGAAAAGGAAGAAATAGGTAAGGAAAATTAAAAGCCTTTTTCGCTATATGTCTGGAATTTAGTAGAAATTCTTGGATTATTTTCTAAATGAAAATATACGTCAATTTGTGAAATTGTAGTAAAACGAAAATGAGACGAATGGTGGAGTTCGGCAAGGCTCGGAAATCGGAAAGTACGCTAAGCTTGGCGAACAGGTAAGATACTTTTATAAAGCATTAGTAGCTTTATATTGTATGTGGGAATTATGATTTTATATATGATGCATTTATTTAATTGATTTTAAATGGAATTGTGATTTTTATATGATGCATCGATTTAAATTGATTTGCTAAAAATGCTAAGAGGACCCACAACTGATGGTGGGGGTCTTAGTAAGAGGTAAAAATTGGTGAGAATCAACGGCTGCAAGTATAAATTGTGTTTCCCTTGCAGGAGGTTAGGGAAAAAATTAAGTCGTTATGCTGCCGAAATTCTTAGGAAAACGTTGAGGAAAAGATTTAAGTTCTCACGTAAATGGAATCTTGGAGATAATTATTGAAAATAAATATTGAAAGGGTTTTTATGGTATTACCGAAAATGTTTGATATTGAAATCGATGAGAAGATAGATCGTTGAAAATGATAATGTAGTGAATTACATGGTTTAAACCTTATAGAATCGATAAATCAAGTAATTTTAATATCACAAATGGTATCAAGTTGAGATTGAGGTGGAATTATTAATTAGACGGATCACGGATAAAAGTGATGATAATTATATGATATAGCTTGGAAAAGAAGATCACAGTTGAAATTTCGATGATCGAATGATTGGATTGTGAAGTTATTAACGGAGTAATGATTTACAGAATTTATCGAGTCCGGTTTCATGATTTTGAAATAATTCCGAATGTGATAATATGGACAGACTCGAGAGATCGAAATGGAGATTGAATTACGACACAATTCGATCAATTATGGATTCAAAGAAATGAGTGATAAATATGCGAAAAGATGATTGTGCTTATAACCTTAGAATAGATCTTGAATAATAAGATCGACAATTGCATAATTTCGGTAACTTGATGACTATTTAGAAACTGATGTTTAAATGCTTATAGAAACTTAGAGGATTCATACAAATGAAGCGATCCTAATATTAATGATGAGATGTATAAATGATTATTATAATAGTTGATGAGGTTGAGAAAGGATATTGAATACCGAATGGTCTGAATACCAAGTGATTCGATTTCCGAATGAATTGAGTACTGAGCAAGTTGAATACTAAATTAAATGAATAGTGAATGAATTAAATAGTGATTTACTGATTTGACAGAAAGAAAGCCTTGAAATCGAATAATTGATGGTGATAAGTTAAATGAATCGCTTCAGCGTATTTGATGAAAATATTACCGAAACTGCATACTGAAATGTTTTATAGCATCGCATTTAAGTATGCTTTCTTATAACTTGGAGCATTTTAATGATGTTTATATGAATACTGAAAAGTATTGATTTGTTTTGAAATGAAAGTATATGGTAAATATATATATATATATTTGATATATGAAGTCTCATATAGAATTTTTACCATATGCTTTACATGATATTGAAAAGAAAGCTATAGATTTAAATGTTTTATGAGACTGTAGGCACCCTAAAAGAATAAAATTCAATAAAGCATAGTGGAAACCGCCTAATTGGAGCTTAGCTCATTAGGCAGATATGCTTGTCCGACAATAGTCGTGGACAGGTCTCAGTCACGCCTGATCAGTGGGGCTGAGAGATATGAGGTCTATGGCCATAGATAGCGCCCTAGTTGGTTTCCAGGGGACGATATGATTTCACTGCTAGCTACAGTGATTTAAGTCTTTATTGATAGAGGTGATAGGGATCTAGCCTAGTCTCTAACCGATATGATATGAAGTCTAGAGTATGATTTTATTGATATGAACTCTAGACTTGACATGATTTATATTGTATATGAAACAAGTTTGAAATGAAATATGTTTTGAAACAGTACATGTTTTAAACATGTTTTAAAAGTCCATGAAATATGATTTCGACACTTATATGATTTATATGTGTTTTTGTGTCGAACATGGCATAATATGCGGTCTAGAGTATAGTTTGATTTGATATGAACTCTAGACCTGATATGATTTACAGAATATGTTTTAAAAGTATATGATAAATGATTTCGACACTTACATGATTTATATAAGATTTTGTGTCGAATTTGAAATGACATGCGGTTTAGAGTATAGACTGATTTGATATGAACTCTAAACCTGATATGATTTATAATATATGAAAAATGTTTTAAAACCGCACATGTTTTAGACATGCTCCGAAAACGAATACATGAACTGAAATTGAACATGTTTCTATCATGCCTTAAAGGCAAATTTGAAATGAATTGAAAATTCATATGTCGAGCATGTCCTAAAGTATATATGATATGAATTGATGTAATACGGGAATATGATTATTAAATGTAAAGTGAATTCGATAGGATATCTGCATTAAACATGGAGAATATATGAGGAGTGTCATGACTCAGTGGTAGCGATATTTCATCGATATGATGTCATGATATGGTATGATATGAAACATGAATATAGAAACACACGAAGAGAATTATGACTTCGTACCTCCGTGATCATGACCCATAATATGAGACTTGATAAGAGATGATAGTATATAAAAGTATGATTATGAAATGAAAAGTGAATATGAGAAGTGATAATGAGATGTTATCGATGAGAAAGGATTAACTGTAATTGCATCCTTGCAAGTTTTAAGCATTTGCGGTTAAGACAGTATAATCCTACTCTTGCATTTATATTAGTATCTTACTGAGCCGTGGTTTTGCTCACCCCACTAAATTTCATCTCTTTCAGATTATTGAAGTTAACATCTGTTATGTGAGCTGCCCAGTGGCATCGGAGACGGTGTATGGACTTGGTACTAGTCTTCTGAGGTATATGTTCTTTATAAAATACTTGTTTACATGTAAGACTTAAATTGATGCACAGTACATATTCTGTTTAACAAGTCGGGA
Organism: Heritiera littoralis; assembly: GCA_031772115.1. NCBI lineage: Eukaryota > Viridiplantae > Streptophyta > Magnoliopsida > Malvales > Malvaceae > Heritiera > Heritiera littoralis. The sequence goes on from JAPDPK010000065.1 coordinate 1,705,145, forward strand.
TGTAACTAAGAACCGTTTCCGTGTTTGTTTAATATTTAAATGGAATGACTATAGGTCACCTAGATAGTATAGTAACTACACCGACACCGAATACAAACCTTAAAATGAAAAAGAAAAATTTAGTTCATAAATTTGTAGACTAAGAAAAGTATAAGTATTAAAGGAAAGTCGCGGCTTTCGGGTCGTGACAGATTGAGTTGTCTCAATGGTACCAGGAGTGTAAGAACTAGGTACTTAAGGGTCCTAAGTTCGAACCTCCTGGGGGACGCGAATTGGGGATTTATTCTCGATAAATCCGTGAGGGGCGGTGGCCTGTGTGGTGCACCCCAGAGCAGACAATACGGATGAGTGACTCGCCTGGGGCGGTGGCTCGGGTCGGTGGACCAGCGGGTGCACCCCGGGGCGTCACAGGAAGTGAATTCTGATTTAGCTATTTTTGTTGTAGATCTAGTTAAAATTTTAGAAAAAAAATGTTATAAGTCATCTTAAGAGGCAAAAAACTATCGATGATTTGTTGGTTTGACTTGAAGTTTACTTTGAAACCACCTGGAGAGTTTTTGATTAGGTGTGAAAGTATTGTTCAAGAATATTTGACAGGTGAACTTGGAGGAAGAGCGATAAGCATTAGTAGGATAGAGTTGGAAAGAGTAAAGGTTTAGTTAAAGAGAGAATGGAGTGATGATACTGAAGATTTTTTTTTAGTTTTTATAGGTCAAATTATGTAGATAATTCTTGCACTATGTTAAACTAGATTTAAACTCGGGCAACGCACGGTGATAATTTAATTTATAATAACTTTTTAAAAAATAGAATAGAATTATAAAAATTTGTTTTGAAATACATGCTGAATAATGGGTTAAAAACTTGATGAAAATATAGAATACACAAATTGAAAAATAATTCAAAATCAAATACTAATTAAAAAATTATTGAAAAATTAGGTATCATAAATCTTAAATATTAAATAAATAAGTTAAATAGCTACAATTTTAATGAAAATAATTCTTACTACATTAATCATTAATAGATTATTTATTAATGTTTCATATTTGAAACTGAATTATTTTTAAAAATTGAATTTAAATGACTCCAAATCAATCTTACAAAATAAATTAGTGTTGAAAACTTTATTTTTTAGGGTTTTAAAAAATTATTTATAATAGTCTCACACATAAGAGGTAAGTAAAGTAAAAATGTAAATAGAATAAAAATGGTTTATTATTTAAGTTTTTTAAAATTTAAATCAATTCAAAATAATTAATTATAATATTTAAGATAATATACGCTTCAAAAAAATAGATAATTCATATTAATATTTTTTTTATCAAAGAAAATGATTGAACAAATAAATCTAAAAAAAAGAAATGAAATGAAAATTAAAAAAAAAAACATGAAAGTTTAATTCAATATAAAATATATAGACTTAAATATCCAATTTTAATTTTTGATAAAATATTTAAAACCTTAATACAATTTCAATCAAAGTATATGGATTTTTTTAATTTAAAATAACATAATATATGATAAATGAAATTTTAAATTCTAAGATAAATTTTAATTGATTTAAATGAGGATAATATGGTTGAAATTTATTTTTTTAATTTCAAACATTTTAAAATTGAATAATTAATTGAATAGGATTATTTTATAAAAAATTAATTTATTATTCAAAATATAAAAAGTTAATCTATCTACGTAAAAAATTTTATTTTTAGTAAGAGTTTTGGCTTTTATATATTTATATAAAATATAAGATTATTATAAAAAATTGAACCTTATTGAAATGAGAAATATAGCCTTGGATAAAAAAATCTACATTATCACACATGTCAAGTGTTCATATAGAATATGTATGTTGTTGTTGTTATTGTTATGCATCCAAGTAAAAAAATTATACTAAAACTAATTATTTCTATAAATATGTTTTTAATGTTTATAGTGACAGTACATGTATATTGATAAAAGATGAGTAAAGAAATTAATAATTGATATGTGCTTTTTTTTTATTTTAATAAATATAGATGTTTATCTTTTAAAAATTAAAATAGATAATTAATTTAAAAATAATTAATTTATTTTGTAATTTTAATGCAATAGATTCCTATCTTTTAGAAAATTGAAAAAAATTATATTTTTATTTTAATATATTACACGTGTCAAATATTTACGACATCCACATAGGAAGTTTTACTTATACTCAAATATTTTGGTTTATATATATATATATATATATATATATATATATATATATATATATATAGATTTATATATAATATACTGATAGTGTATAGTTTTTATACACTGTCAATGCATAATAAATTGACACATCATCAATAAGCCCTTATGAGCAAATTTAAAAAAAAATTATTTATATTTATTTTTAAGGGTTTTGCATATTTTTTAATTTGCCAATTGATGAGATATCAACCTCTGATGCATTGATAGTGTATAAAAACTATACACTATCAATGTATCATATACAAACCTTATATACAGGGGCGGCTCGTCATTGCCCCTTGAGGGGGCCATGGCCCCCCCAAATTTTGTACAACCTTTATGTGTAAACATAAAAAGTTTATGCTCTAATAGAGGTTTGGCCCCCTCAAAGTTTGGACAAGCTTAATTTTGCTTATTTATGTTTTGATCCAAAATTAAATTTTATATATTGCAATTTATGAGAGGTTAAAGTCATATTATTATTTGTCTATATATTATGCCTACCAATAACTATTTATAAATTTTTAAAAATTAAAAATGTCACAATATTTAAATTACAGTAATTTTGACAAAAATCGCACTAACTTTTTATCATTCTTATAAGATTTTAAATATCTTATCAAGTTCTAAATGTTTTTTTTTTGTTCTTTTCTTTTATTTTTAGTAAAAAGGAGCTCAAACCCCATGAGAAATAGGAGAGACTAATTTTTTTTATTTTCTTTGTAACTTATTATAATTTCTCCTCTCTATATAATTTTTCATCTTATTCCATATCTTTATTTCATGTTATTTTGCAATCTTCTTTCAATAAAAAGTTAGATTAAAAGCACTTTATAAAAAGTTTAAAAAAATCGTAAATTTTAATTTCAAAGTTTCAACTTTAGTTTTATAAATAAATATATATCTATTTTTCTTGTTCAAATAAAAAATATAATTTAAAAATTGATTTATTTATTAAATTGTTCGAAAAAGTTTTCATAATTCATTGAAAGATTGTATAATTGGTAAATTTACTATTATATTAAAAGTTTTGACATTTTTAAAATTTTAATGTTGTCATTATAATACTTTTATTTTCTAATTTTATGACTTTATTTTTTTTATTATTAGTATATATTTTCATATAAATAAATATGGGGGGTGTGCACACTCGAACATCATTGTGTTCATCTATGTGATGTGTTGATAGACTATGTCTTATAAAAGAATAAGATAAAAATAATATTAATTGCCCCCCCCAAAATCAATTCTCAAGATCCGCCACTGCCTATATATAAGAATATTGTATAGGGATTAAATTTCAAAATTTAAGACAATAAAGTAATTAACCATGTATGTACCAAAAAGAAAAAAAGAAATTATCCATATAATTTCTACATTTCCTTTTTAGTGCGTTTGGATTAGATCTGCTCAAGAATCGAGCGACCTATCTAAGCCCAAAGGCTTGCTCGATATTTGGTCAGGCTTAGACAAAAATATCGAATGCAATTAACGGGTTTGAATAAAATTTTTAGGCCTGATAAAAAATCAGGTCAAGCCTGCACACCATTCGAAATCCAGGCCTGGCCTAACTTGAATATCATTAAAATTAATTTTTTTAAAAATATATTTGCTAAGTATATTGTAGTTATATGTATATAAAGTATTATTGATTAATAAACATGATTATATATATATTTACTATGAAAATTAACATGCAAATTTTGACAAATCAAATTAAACTTCAAAGGGACTAAAAGAATAAAAAGCAAATAAACAAATAATTAAAATACCAAAAATAATTAAAATAATATTTGAGCTAGACCAAGTTCATGTTTGCATTACTAAGTAAAAAATGAGTCTAAACTAAAAGTGGACCCTTGATCAAGTCTAGTTTGGATAAGAAATTGTAAAATTTTAAAGAAATTCAAAATGAAAACATATCAAAATTCATCAGTTCGAAACACTAACATTTGTAATTTTATTGTATGGATAAATTTTTTTAAAAAAAAAATTGACTATTAAAATTTGATAAAATAAAAGAATATAAAATAAAAATATTGATAATAAATATAAGAAAAAAATAGATTATGTAATATCTATACAATTTTACAAATCTAACTATACTCATATTGTATAATTTATTTTATGGTTTTTTTTCTTATATTTAAGATCATTATTTTTTTTATAATTATTTTTTGTTTCATCAAATTTTAATAGTTAGATTTTTTTTCAAAAAAAATATGTATAGCAATACTATTATTTTTTTTGTTTTTCAAATCAAAAGAATTGATACAAGTAAATAGGCAAAAGCCTCATCTCCTCGTATGGGAACCAACTAGGAAACTACCAGGGAGTTTAAAAGAATCAATACAGCTCCTTGCTGTAGGAAACAATACTATTATAAATATTAATTTTAAAATTACTCGTCCTCCAAACGTAATGTTTTAGTTTTCCAGAGACTCCCAGCAATGGCTAAAAATTTTAACTTACCAAAGTCTTTGTGACTAATCTTAGATGTAAAAAGCAAAGGAAATTCCGTGGCTTTGAGAACAAAGCCAAGATATCTTCTGGACCACCTTTAACGCGTCCAACACTCCCGGCAACAGCAATGGCTAAAAGTTTTTAATATTCTCAATAATCCATGTAGCAGTAACATTACGGAGCTGTTTCAATAATCAGTGAATACCAAAACTGGAAAATGAGTGGACAACTTGTTTCGTGCAACTAGAAAGTCAATAAATCTTTCCCTTATTTTCCAACGCAGGGTTTCCCGTTTATAAAAGTTATGTTGATTGTGATTGACGCACGACATTTTTTAGTTAACCAGAACAAGAAGACCTGCGAATGTTTCACTGTTTCTATTGCCTAGTTTGGAGTAGATTAAATAATTTGTGTATATAATTCGAATTTGTGTTATATAAAATTATATTCGTATAGTATAACTCACAAAAAATTTGTATCAAAATTCACGTCAAAAATCTGTTTTTTAATTTTTATCAAATTTTAGCTCATATTATTTTTTTTATATTTTAGTCATATCTTTTCGTATTGTATTAAAGCACAAGGTCAACACCACATCTTCTCTTCCAATTCCAACCACCTCTTCTACTTCAAAATGAAAAGGCTTCAAAATTTATTAGTTTGAAAAACTAGCATCTGTAATTGTATTGTATGGATAAATATTTTATAGAAAAAATTTCGACTATTACAATTTGATAAAATAAAAAAATAATTATAAAATAAATATTTAAGATCATTATTTTTATTTTATAATTATTTTTTATTTTATCAAATTCTAATAGTCATTTTTTTTAAAAAAAATATCAAGGAATGCTAAAAACAATCAAAGAATGCTGAAAACAATCACTTTGAGAGTCACATTTTAACACTTTCAATTTTATTGGGCCACGTCACTTCGTAGTTTTATATGAAAACCAGTTACTTATGTGAGAAGTTAAAAAGTTGAAATATGTGGATGCTAAAAAATACTTCCTAAGTAACATGTAATAGCAAGTAACAAGTTTTCATATAAAATTAAAAAAAGTGATGTGGTCTAATAAAATTGAGAATGCTGATATGTGATTATCAAAGTAACTGTCCCTAGCATTCCTTAATATTTTTTAGAAAAACAATTTTGACTATTAGAATTTGATAAAATAAAAATAATGATCTTAAATTAATGAATTCTAATCGTCATTATAAATGTTAATAATTATAAAATAAAAATAACATCCCTAGCATTATAAATGTTAATATTTTGAATTAATGAATTCTAATCGTCAAAATTTTAAAATTACTTGTCCTACAGGCGTAATGTTTAAGTTTCCCAAAGACAATTTGCCAAAAAAATAAAAGTTTCCCAAAGACTAAATTTAATCAAAGCCTTGGTGACTAATTTTAGCCTTAAAAAGCAAAGGAAATCCCGCAGCTTTCAGAACAACGCAACATATGTGCTGGACCACCTTTAACGCGTCCAACACTCCCAGCAAGAGAAATGGCTAAAAATCACAATATTATCAATGAATACCAACACTGCAAAATGAGTGGACAACTCGTTTCTTGCCACTAAAAAGTCAATAAATCTTTGCCGTTATTTTCCAACGCAGGCTTGCCCGTTTGCAAAAGTTATCTTGATTGTGATTGACGAACAACATTTTTTAGTTAACCTGAACAAGAACACCTGCCAATGTTACATTGATTCTGTTGACTAGTTGGCGATTAGACCTAACTTGTATAAAATTCGTATTCGTATAATGTAATATATGAAAATTTTATGCTAAAATTTATATTTATATGTCAAATATAAAATTTTATTTTTAACTTTTATTATATTCATATACAATTTTTATTAAATTTTAACTTATGTTTTTATATTATGTTTCCATACTGTATTTAAGATTACTAGATTTATTAAAGGCCTGGGATCAACACCAAGTCTTCTATTCCAACCACCAATTCTACTTCCCTACTCATCAAGGAAGACCAAATATCAACAAACAATTAATTTGGATTATTTAGCTGACCATTTCTTTAACTTGCACTGATTGGCACTCCAAGATTCAGCTTCTGACGGTAAAGATCAAGCTGGTTTCTGATTGAAGTTGCAACTGTTTACATTCCAATCTCATTATGAGACCTTGTAAGATTTTATGGAAGATCTAAGGACCCAAATAATAATATTCCGTAAGGATTAAGCTAGTTTATAATAATATGGACAACATAACCACCCGAACCCAACATCATAAAAAGACAGCAAAAGTTTTGTACTATGGTCTGGTTTCTGTCATGTTGTCTCTTAATTTTAGCTTAGATATCGTTCTCACAGTGAAAACATCGTGAATTGAGTGGGATGGAAACCAGGACCAACCTCTAAGCTCCTAAGATGAACAGTTACTTTGGGGAATTTTGGAATGATTCAAAACAAAAAGAAAGTTCATCATCATCTAACTATACCTGTGTGCATGTAATACAATAATGCAATCAATCCCCAATTTGAACAAAAGAAGAGGATTAACGGTAAGTTAGAACAATCAACTTATAAAAGCTTGTTTAATTCAAATGAAATAAAGAAAAATATATATCTTTGCCTTAAATGAAATATAAAGAAAAAAAGATAATAAAATGGTATATTTATTTTATTTTGATGAGATTTAAATAATTTATGATAGATAGAGAGTTCAGTTTATTTCTTTAAGCATACAAGGCATACTATTTTCAAAAATGAATTTTGGTATATCATATCTAACTCAAGCCTTCGGCCTAGTAATTAGTTATGGCTTAAATTAGCGTATTAAAGGCAAAATAGCCCACCCAAAATTAATAGCTTAACTACAAATCAGTTTATTAGAATACAATCTTTATTCAATGATTGAAGACACATTTAGAGACAATTATTTAAATAAAATAATCATTGAATGAGATACAGAATCATAAGTTTTTAAATATTATTAGTTAGTAAGGTATATGAAAGAAATTTGGTCGAATATGTACAAAAATCCTTAAGCCAAGCTAAATACTATTGAGTCTTGTCATCTTCTTGCTATCCTGCCTACACGTTCTCTGTAGTCTTTATTTTGCTGACTTGTGCGTTGGAGTGCTTTTCGGAATACCAATTCCATCATCCCCTCTCACTTTCCCTTATCTCTTGTAGGTTTGAGGTTAGCATTTAATCACCTTGAAGTCCACTCTCCCTTGGAACCATCAACAACATATAATATATTGATTTCCACGTTTTTTTTTTGTAAATATCTTTCGGTATTCGAAGGTCACTTTGGGTCTCGATTAATCCGAAATCAAGTCGGGTCGGACCTCATTCGGGAGAAGCTCTCCCAATGTTGTTTTTTCCATCTACAAGACCTGAACTCGAGATCTTGCTTAAGGAACACCAAGTTCCTTTCACTTGACCCAACAAACATTGATGATTTCCATGTTTTCTTACTTTGTTCCCACCGCTTTTGTATTTGCAGCAATTTCATTTTTTCTGAAACCTCAAGCATTCCTGCACTTCTTGTTCTGTAAACAACGTAACAGCTCGAACATGTGATTCAAGGTTTGAATTACGAAGCAACAATATGTTATTGTTGCTTTGATAGAAGAAGATCAATAGAAATTTAAATAATGTAACCAATAGGAAAAACATGTTCTTTTGAGAATAATTTTTTTATTATTGTTGTTATTATTACTATTATTATTAGAGAATCTGAATTGGATGTTGATTCATAATATTTATTCTAATCCAAAACAATATGAACCAGTAACTGAGAATTTGAATAGTCTATCTGCCCTTTTTAATGAGTCATTGATCCTTTTCATTGGGAGTTTCGGACCACCGGCAAAAATGTGGAATGTCATAGTATTAAACATGGATTGATGGACTAGTTTTTCTTTTCTTTTTTTAACAATTCTCAAATATTAAAAAAAAATCGATCTTTCATTATTCAAGAAAATGAACATGAATTTTTTAATATTAATGGATGTTGATTCAAGTGATAAGGTAATTTACTCATTTCTTATTTATCTCGAATTCGAATCTGTTGAAAGATTGTAAGAATGTAATATTTAATAAATTTACTAAATTTGACGTAAACAAACTTGTTTGAACCAACCCAAAAATATTTAATAAATTCACAATCTCATTGGACCCATTGCAAAGTACTTAGCAATTTTATTCATTGGACCCATTGCAAACTCTTAGCCCAAACAATTCTAACCAATCATGGATGACTTTTTTCTTACAGAAAAAAAAACCTTCTATCAGAAGATCGTACATATTGAATTATGAATATCAAATTTATTAAAAATTACTTTTAAATCTAGTGTATGAACCAATTGTTGTAAATCCAAAGTCAAAATAATCTAATTTTTTTTCCTTTAAAGTTACAATGACATTGTCTAACTTTTTTCATTAAATTGAAAAATCAAGTTTTTGTCTCAAACTTTTTCCAAAAAGGTACTCACTACTTCAACTTCAACATATTTTTCACTGCCGTATTCCATTCCAAGAGTTTCAGCCCACGAAAACCACCAATCTCATATCAATATATGGAACTAAATTGATGCGAAAATAACAAAAATAGAATATTCAAAAATGATATTATGCAGGTAATGAGCATAAATAAAAGCAACAACAAATTCAGCGTAAAAAACTCTCCGATGTGGAGAGAAAAAATCACAAGATTAATTGGATAAAAATTCACTATAAAAAATATGTAACTACAAAATTTTAATACCTTGAGGCTTTTTTTTTATTAAAAAAATACCTCAAGGCTTTTTATTCAAACCTTAAAGTTCCAAAATTGGCTTAAAACAAAAAGTTCACCTCTTTATATTCAACAAAATAATCTAATCAAAGAATATCTCAATTGTGATACAATTTATGCCCCATTTTTATCACTCGATGAAATAAGAAAAACTCAATTTAGCTCCATTAAGAAAAAGTAACAGAGTCTAACAGACTATTTCTAATGAGAGAATTGAGATTATTATATTAAAAAAAAGACTCAATCCCTTTGAATTATATTACAAAGACTAAATTTTAAATTTTGAGATAGTAAAAGTACTATTGATATAATTCGACCTTTCTTTTTCAATACGTTTGAATGAGAAATTTTAAATTTAAAAAAAATTTTAAAAAGAAAATATTTTAAAATTCATCAATTCAAAATATTAGTATATATAATTGTGTTGTTGGAATAATTTTTTAAAAAAAAAAATTGACTATTATTAGATTCGTAAGAATTTGATAAAATAAAATGATAATTATAAAATAAAATAATGATATTAAATATAAAAAATAAAATATGAATATGGTACCATTAGATTCATAAAAATGAATAAATATTATTAATAATATGAAATATTTATATTTAAATAAAATTATTTTTGAGAATAATTGTTGTTATTTTTACATAAAATGCAAAAGAAAATTTCAAAGTTTCCATAACCTTAAACAATCAAACTTGCTTTCCTCGTAACAAACTTAGATGAGAACAGGATTTCTCAACTGGAAAATGCTGGTAAACTCTTATGCTATAACATATGTAGAATTGGCAGCGTTTGTACCTTCAAGTTCCAAGGATGATAACAAAAAAAGAAAACTTTCTTACTGAATTTCTTCCTCCGAATATACAAAACCAGGGCTAGGCTGCCAAGGATAAACACTGCTATAGAGAAGATACAGATGACTGCAATCCTCAATCTTCCCTTCTTGTTGGATTTACCAATCTCAGTTTGGTCTAATCATCGCACAAACCATGGAAAAAATTTAAGTGTTAAAAACCATTACGGTGAAAGAAAATTAAATAGTATTGAATTATCATGGTCAGAAGTTAACTGGCTGCATCAAAACTAAATAACTCTAGCCAGTTTGTTCAGCTTAAAAGCTAATCCCAAAGTCAGTTCTGATTCTCAATTCAGATGAAATTATGTCAAACTTTAAAGAGTAAATTTTTTTAAGGATAGTCTTTTCTAAATTCAAAGCTTTTGTAGACATGGCAAGAGCAATCAATGTAGCAGAGACATGTTGAAATTTCAGGATAACTGAGTTCATACTTAGTTCTGATGCAGCCATTCTTACATAAATTTCTTGTCCATTTTCTGTGAACTCTCTGATGTCAACCAGGTTAACAAACCAAAGCAAGCACCCACTTCCCCCATTTCTTATGTCCAAATTTGCATAAGCTGTAGATGAGCAGTTCTTTTCGCAGAGATTCTTGCATTCCTCAAGATTCATGCTGTAGTTAAACCAGGATTGTCGCGAATCTGGAAACTTCACCCCAGAGTGCTTAAGAAATCCATCACTAGAGCAGTTTAATGGAATCTTCCGGGCACACCCGTCTGACCAAAGTTCAGTGTCCCATTTTTCGGGAAATTTTGGTACAAATCCTGTCAAGCGACTGCATTGTGGGGTGTTACTTGTATTGCAAGTACCATATGAACCAGAGAGTGCATAATTGTCACAGTTATCCATTTGTACTGTAACATAAACTTCCCAACTTTGTGTTCTCTCAATCCATTTTCTGCGCTGGCAAGATCCATCTTGAGTTAACACCATAATTGAGGGAACTGAGCCATTACGATTCTTGAAGCTGTAATATACCTCCTTATTATTGAGCACAACTCCAAAGGTAAATAAAGAATTTTGTTTTAGTTTAGGTGCGCCACTAAAACGCAAACCATTCCAGGGACCAACTCGAAATCGCACAACCGTACCCTCTCTCACTATGAACTCTGGAAATCCACCGATCTCAACCCCGTATGTAAAATTACCAGCAGAAGGATCATCAGAACTCTTCCAGGATGACAGTAACGATCCAGGCCCGTGATTAAGTTCCTTCCGAACTTCATTCCTTCTAGCAATGTATCACATGGATAATCAAAGCTCTGCCACAAGAAGTTTTCAGGATTGTTGTCGTTCTCCTCTTTTACAATGAGATTTCCTGAATTCAAGAGCTGCGCAACTGGCCTACGAGCAGGCCTGGATGAGTTGGAGGACCAAACAGTGTTCCCATTATGATTTAGAAGGACTAGAATCCCCTGCTTGGTAAGTTTTAGAACACCTGACAAATCCTCGAGGGGAGCTTCTCTGTTAGCCACCCATACAACAGTCCGGAGAGATATTTTCCCAAACCATATTTCCAAGAATCTCTTTGTGCTGGAACGTGGGCTAAAGAAACCTAGCTCAAAATTTCCACCCACTGCAGCCATCGTCTCACTCTCACCATCTCTAGTTGAACTACAGCAAATGTAGCTAGAATCACTAGACTACACACCCAGGACCTTGAAGACAATCTAACCGTGCTAGGAAATATGAAGCAAAACAATTTAGCTCAAAACAGAACAAGAACAGAATAGCAAAATGAGATACAAGAAAGTTGCAGACAAAAGTTCTTTTTGGCTTAATTTCAAACGGATGGAGTACATCAATATTTAAGAGGCATTACAGAGCAATTAATAAATCAACAACAAACAGTAACCTAACAACAGTAAATGAAAAACACAAAACACAACATATGAGAAAGTCAAACAGTAGCCGCCAACTATTAGCACAAGTTCAACACTCCCCCATTGTGCTAACTAGGGAGACTAAGCCCAAACTTGCTCTAAATTCTTCAAACTTCATCTTGGACAAAGCTTTGGTAAAGATGTCTGCAACTTGCTCATTAGTGTCTACTTTGACAAGATCAATTTCTTCTGCAAGCACCTTCTCTCTTATAAAGTGATAATGGACTTCTATATGCTTAGTTCTAGCATGAAACATTGGATTAGAAGCCAAGCGTATAGTGCTTAAATTGTCACAACAAACCTGAGTTGGTTTCTCAAATGAGTGACAAATTTCTGCAATCAACCTCCTAAGCCAAGTGCATTCTTGTGCTGCTAGTGTGGCAGCATTATATTCAGCTTCTGTGCTTGATAATGCAACTGTGGCTTGCTTCTTGCTACACCATGATATAGCTGCTGACCCCAAAGAGAATACATAACCTGTAGTAGAACGCCTAGAAAGAGGATCTCCTGCCCAATCCGAATCAGTGAAACCACTGAGAGAAAAAACAACATCCTTCTTGTACAGCAGCCCATAACTTTCTGTATATTTTAGATATCGAAGTATTCTTCTTGCAGCATCAAGATGAGGTTTTCTAGGTCTTTGCATAAACTGACTAATCACTCCTACTGAGAAAGAAATATCAGGCCTAGAAATGGTAAGATATAACAAACTTCCAACCAACGTACGATAAAGAGAAGTATCTTTCAACTCCTTGCCTTCATTTGCTCTCAATTTGATATTTGTTCCATTGGGGTAGCCATTGGTTTGCAATCTGCCATATCAAATTTCTCAAGAAGTTTCCTGATGTAAGTTCTTTGAGAAAGAAATAAGCCTTCCTTGTTTCTGGAAATCTCAAGTCCAAGGAAGTGCTTGAGCTCTCCAAGATTCTTCATTTCAAAGCGGACTGCTAGTTCTTCTCTGAGTCTAGAGACTTCTTGTTCATCGTCACCTGTAATTATCATATCATCAACGTACAATAGCACTAAAACAGAAGACATAGAATTCCTTTTAACAAATAAGCTTGCATCAGCATTTGAGGCAACATATCCACAAAAGATTAGATATTCAGCAATTTTCCCATACCAAGCTCGAGGTGCCTGTTTTAGACCGTAGATTGCCTTTTTAAGTCGAAAGACATTATCGGGAAATGTCTTGGATTTGAACCCAGGGGGCTGCTCCATGAAAATGTCTCGATCAAGCTCTCCGTATAAGAAAGCATTTTTGACATCAAGTTGCCAAAGCTTCCATCCTTTAAAAGCTGCCAAAGATAAGATAACACGAACTGAAGTCATTTTCGCAACAGGACTAAAAGTTTCTTCATAATCCAAGCCACTCCTTTGTGAAAATCCCCTTGCTACCAGCCTAGCCTTGTATCTATCAACATCTCCATTTGACTTACGCTTAATCTTGTACACCCATTTACAAGAAACAGGTTCAACATTTTCTGGTTTTGGAACTAGCTCCCATGTTTCATTCTTTTGTAGTGCCGCAATTTCTTCCTTCATAGCAAGCTCCCATTCTTTGCTTCCTGCAGCTTCCTCATAAGATAAGGGCTCATTTTCATCAACTGGCCCAACAAAGAAACATTCACAAACATGACAATGTTCCTTGCCCATATAAAAGTCTTTCAACTTTTCTGGTTTCTTATGATGTCTTTGAGATCTACGAACAGGCTGCTCCTCTTCTTGACATGATCTTTCACCATTTTCTTGATCAATAGAAGTGTCATAGGATTGCACTTCTCTCCCATTAGAGTCAAGAACATTTGATGATGAAGAACTCCCTCCAGAAAAGTTTGGAAAGTTAGAAAAACTTTGTTCTTCTGCCTTATCTTCATTAGAAGATGCTGCACATGGTGTTAATGTAGGAATTGCAGATTGAATGTAATAAGAAGATACCTCATCAAAAACAACATCCCTTGAAGTGACAACTTGATGAGTTTCTGGATCCATACACTTCCAACCTTTCCTTTGTAAGTCATAGCCAATGAAGACACACTTTTTGGCCTTTGCTTCCAGCTTAGTTCTTTGATTGTCTGGAACATGCACATAACAAGTGGAGCCAAATACTCTGAAGTGAGAAACAGATGGCTTTGCATTAAAGATGAGTTCATATGGAGTCTTCATGTTGATGGCCCTTGAAGGAATTCGATTGATGACATAGCAGGCACATTGCATAGCTTCTGCCCATAACTCTTTTGGCAAGCTTTTCTCATAAATCCAGCTTCTACAAACTTCAGCTAGATGTCTTAGCTTGCGCTCTGCAACTCCGTTTTGCTGGGAAGTTCCAGCACATGTCAGTTGCCTTCGAATTCCATGTTCTTCGCAAAAGTCACGAAATTCATTGGACATGTATTCACCACCATTGTCAGTCCTTAAGCATTTAATTCTCCTTTGAAACTCATTCTCCACTTTTCTTTTGAAACTTCTGAAGTGAGATAGAGTTTCAGATTTCTCCTTCATGAAGAACACCCATGAGAATCTTGAAAAATCATCCACAATAACTAGCATACAACGAAAACCACAATAGCTGGCTGTTCTACATGGGCCTAACAAGTCAGAATGAATAAGTTCTAGTGGCTGCTTACTTCTAATTTTAGAGTGTCCAAATGGTAGGCGATGTGCCTTACCATATTGGCACCCTTCATAAATTGTATTATGATGAACATTGACTAAATTTGGCAATCCATCAACTAACTTATGTTCTGAAATTTCTCTAAGTCTATCATATCCCACGTGAGCCAGCCTAGCATGCCATAAGGAAGCATTATCATGCCTACTAGTTTTTTCAACAAAAGCATCACTAGCAGACAATACATATAGAGATTTAACTCTTTTACCCTTTAGCATGACATCAGCAACAACATTTTGTACGTTTGCAAGAACCAAAACTTCTTTAGGACCAAACAAAACAAATTTTCCTGTATCAACAATTTGAGAGACAGAAGCAAGATTTTTTGCCATACCAGAAACATGGTAGACGCTGTCCAAACTGATTCTACCAGCACCTTCTCCTGTTCCTTTGACTTCAACCGATCCTTCATTCTCCACATGGTGTAAAGTGTTGTCTGCTGTCAAGATTACTTCATCTCCTTTGTGCTTTACTAGCTGAGAAAGCAGAGAATCATTGCCGGTTACATGATGAGAACAACCAGAATCAAGAATCCAATCCTTCTTGTAGTTAATGTTTGCTGTTTCATCACTACAAGTTGAAATATTGCTGGCTTCCTTCCTGCTAACAGTAATGGCAGACAAACATGTCTCCCAATCAATGACACGACTGCTATCACCTTCCTCTTTTACAGAAGTGCTGACATTACCTTCAACAACCTTGGACCTGCAGAACTTCTTTATATGTCCAAGTTTGCCACATTTGTGACATTTTACTTTCTTTTTATCTTCAAAATATGCACCGTCTTCTTTTCTATTCTTATCTTTCTCCTTGAAGTTCTTTCCCTTCCAGTGCCTATTGAAACCTTTCCTTTTATCTCCAGAAAACAAGGCCTCATTCTTTCCAGAGATTGAAACTTCAACCATTTGCATGGCTAGGGCTTCTTGATTAGAGAGAAGGTTCTCAAGTTCAGTAATAGTAGGCTGTGTTGACCATCCTTGAATAGATGTCAAGAACGGCATGTACTCCTTCTTAATACCATGAATTAGATGTCGACGTAGGCGTGCTTCACTAATTGGCTCTTCAGGATCTAATTCTGAAATTTCAGAACATATACTCTTTACTTTATGGAAAAACTGAGCAATGGTCATGTTACCTTGAGTTGTACTTGCAAGCTCATTTTCAAGCAGCTGAAGTCTAGCTGTATTTTGCTTCTTGAAGAGCTTCTCAAGTGTTTCCCAAACCTGTTGCGGTGACTCGATGCTTCGAATGTGCTCGATCAAATCCTTGTGTATAGAACTCCTCAAGATGAACAAAGCTTGCCCACACCGTGTTCGCCATTTCTTCCTAGCCTCTGCATTTTCTTGAGTATCTGTTGGCTCTTCACTTTCTCCGCAAATTATTTCCCAAAGATCTTGGCCTTGAAGATAAGCTTTCATGCAAAGCCTCCAATATTGATAGTTTGAGTTGTTAAGCTTCTCCATACCAAACTGGTTTAAACTACTAGTAGAAAATTCCATGTAGCAAGTCTGGTTCCTCAAATGGTCTTACTGCCGTAGCAACACTGAACCTTGACACACCAGTTCTGATGCCAAGTTGAACTACAGCAAATGTAGCTAGAATCATTAGACTACACACCCAGGACCTTGAAGACAATCTAACCGTGCTAGGAAATATGAAGCAAAACAATTTAGCTCAAAACAGAACAAGAACAGAATAGCAAAATGAGATACAAGAAAGTTGCAGACAAAAGTTCTTTTTGGCTTAATTTCAAACGGATGGAGTACATCAATATTTAAGAGGCATTACAGAGCAATTAATAAATCAACAACAAACAGTAACCTAACAACAGTAAATGAAAAACACAAAACACAACAAATGAGAAAGTCAAACAGTAGTCGCCAACTATTAGCACAAGTTCAACATAATTGACTGATCAATTGCATTCAAGGTGTCCACTGCAATGGATATAGTTAGACTAGAGAAAATAAAATAACAAAGAAGAAGTATGGCAAAGCTTTTCATGGATGATACTCCGGAAGATTTGATAGCAGGCTATG
Source organism: Heritiera littoralis (assembly GCA_031772115.1). Taxonomy (NCBI): domain Eukaryota; kingdom Viridiplantae; phylum Streptophyta; class Magnoliopsida; order Malvales; family Malvaceae; genus Heritiera; species Heritiera littoralis. The sequence goes on from JAPDPK010000065.1 coordinate 1,722,056, forward strand.
TAAATGGCATCCCTCGTGCTGTTTTCATTTAAGGTTGTAATGTTCCATCAATATCCATACTACCTAATAATTGGAAACCAATACCCACGTCAACAAATAGTAATAACTCAAACCAATCTTATATATTAAAAACGTCTTATATTCTGGCCTTGTGATTGAGCCAAGATTCCGGCTTCATTTGTTGACAGCGCATTGATGGGACAATGTGAACAGTGTTTTCTCTTTTTCCGGTTTTGGTTGCTGAAGTGGTTCGCGCATTTTCTTTTCTCTGTGTTGCTTGGTGCGTTTCGTTGCTTCTCGAGGGTTGCTGCACATTTTCATTCTCAAAGCATTCATTAAATGCTTATGTCTGTTGTCAGTGTTAGAAAGCTAAAAAGCTAAAAAAAAAAATTATGATGGAGAGATGTAGGCGAGCTGGAGGCGCTGCAAAACAACAAGGAAGAAAAAAGTGGAAAAAAAATGTGCTGCCATATGTGAAAGGGAGAGAGAATGATTTAGAGCTTGGAGATGGGAGCAAACAGATGTGGAAGTCGACGAGAAACAGAGGTGTGCTGCCGTTTTTCCGACCGCTCCTTTGCAATGATGTTTTCCATCCTTTTTGTCCTTCTGTTCCAGCTTGGCATTTATGCAACTTGCATGCTATTTTTTTGCTGTTTCTTTTCGCTCCCTTTATTCTCTTCTTGCTTTGCTAATTTTGTGTGCTTGATGTTCTGGCGTGGGTTTCTCTTCGGTCCTTGGTTTTGTCTCTTCGCATCATTCTCTTGCTGGTGTCGTCTTTGTTGTTTCGACCCTGTGTGACTCAGGTTCAGCTCTTTTCTTCTGCTTATTGTTTGCCTATTGTGTTTTTTTGCCCGTTGTTGTTGAGCTTGCATCTTTGTTTTGTCTTGTGGTTTTGCTTTTGTGATCTTGGATTTGCTTTGTTTTCTTGCTTGATGGATTTTGTAAGAACAAATGGGCTCCAAGAAAGATTTCATAGTCATATATTCAGATGTCAAGTGCAACATGTATGTTCTCTACCCACAATTTTTCGTTTTTTTTTTCCTTATTTTCATGGGAGTTTCTTATTAAATGAATCATTTCACAGTGATTTTGTCTCTCTCGACTTTGCCCTTATTTGTTCTCCTTGCTTCAGACATTTCAAGCTCTTCTTTTTCTTCTACCTATTTCTTCTCCTTTCTTCTTTGGAACTTCTTCAGTCGAATTAACCCATCCATCCTTTGAAGGGAAAAAAAAATCTTGATGAAGCCTACGATGGGGATGGGGATGGAATGGTTTGATTTATGTAGAGTCCATGTTTATGCTGCCATACTGATCCTTGCGTCTCGCCTATCCCTTTTCTCTTTTTTTTTTCCTCAGTTGCAAAACTTCCCATTAGCTTTCCGTCTACAATAAATCTCTGAACCTATCAAAATTTGCATAAAACTAACGATGGACTTTCGATAACGAGTTTCAACAAATGTTGCAAAAGGAAAAGAAAGGGAATTTCCTACCCACAGTCGCCACTTTTGCTTCTTCACTTACTCTACGCGCGTGTTTGAAGCCGCTTCCTGGATTTGGGCGGGCATCAACTCACTGGCGTCCACTATGTCCGGAGGATCGTCTAGAAAATTAAGCTTTGTCGAAGCCTCACGCAGACAAAAATGGCTACGTCATGAGCTCTTCTAGCTTCTTCCGCTGTTTTTTAAGAACCCAACCATATTCTTCCCTTGCTGCTCGGTTGTCGTACTTCCGCTACCCATATCCATTGTTGCCTCCACCGCAGTTGTACCTAGCATTTCCTTCTCCAAATCTATCGTCGCTGGTGCTTCTGCGAGATTGGGCTTCTTTGACGGTAATGTTCCTTTCACTAAGATTCTAATCGTTCATTCCTTCGATGGCAAATTTTTCCTGATAAAAAAATTGATTTTTTTGGCAAGGAAATTGTTGTACAGATTTTTTTAAGAGTTAAATAAAACAACTATTGCTCAAGTTGGAATTTCTACAAAGGTACCATCTTAGATCCCTATGTCCATGTAATCCCTCTCTTTGTGTACATACAAATGATTTTGAGGTGTGTGGTTATATGAATGGTACATTTGAATTATTAAATCTGTGAATAAATTTATCATTTTCCCCATTTTTATGAATTTGTAGTTATTTTTTTTGTTTTAAATTTGGAGGTTGTCTGGAATTGGCGAATTTTTATTATAGTTTTAGCATAATTGTGTTGTAGAAGAAATATGGAAACTTCAGAATGATTTTATGAATGTTATGTTATTTAATAGTTAATTAGTTAGAGTTTGGAGTGATTGAAAACATTTGGGCTATTTTCAAGTTCATTTTGTGATTTAAACTAGGATTATATAAAAAGTTGCTTTTTTATTGCATTTGATTCTACTGCCTTGATGAACATCTCACCGCTGCTTACTACCTTACTTGGATTTTTTTTCCTTTTAGATCTGGAAAAAAAAATCAGTATTTGACCTAGAAGTTTTCATTCTTTTACTTTTTCTTAAGTATTCGATAAATGTTATTGTAGTTCTACACGGTAAAATTCAGGTTTTTTGATTTTTTTTCCCCTTTTGTAACTAAGCACTACAAAGCCCTTGATCATTGGTAGGCTTTCTTCTTTCAACTCAGGCTGTCTCATGTTTAATCCTAGTATTCATATATGTATATTCTCCATTTATGTCGAGATTGTTCTTTAATCTTTATTTGACTGACCTTTTGTCACTGATGTTCAGCTTGATTGGCTCCTTGATCTAGCAGAATTTGCAACATCAGGTTCACTCTGTGAGAAAAAGAAAATGGTAACATCAAAATGTCAATCCCTTCATTTCAGGTATAAAAATGAAAAAGTTGTACTTAATTATTATTATTATTATTATTATTATTATTATTATTATTATTATTATTATTATGCTTGAATGCTTGAAAGAGTATGATATTTTAATAGATTTTTATTTGTCAAGTTTTTTATGTATTAGTTTGGGGTCTAATTCTTTTTTCTCATATATCTATAATTTTTATTTAAAGTTTAATGTTTTATATTTGTTCGGTTGCTGATTTTTTATGAATGCATGGACGAGCTTGAAAAATATGAAAGGTAGCCTCAATTTGTTTTATTTATATAATCCCATGTCTGTTGAAATTTATTTTGCCGGTTATTTAATGTCTCACCAATTTTTTCAGCATTTTTATCAATGCTATTAGTTACTTTTGATGTGTTTATAGCAACTAAGATAAAATAATAAACAAATGGAAGTAATCTTTAATGCTAATAGTGTGGAAATTGAGTTATTTCTTAATTTTAGGAGAGTTTGAACTTGGAGAAGAAATGTAATTTAAAATCCTTTTGGCTGAAAATTTTTTGCTTTTATCGTTTTTTTGTGAATTAGACCAAGAGTTTTTGTTCTGTGTGATTATTATGCTTTTTTCCAAATTCATACAATGTGAAATGGGATTTTGGGTTCTTCTTTTTTGCACTCTTTGGTTTAAGTTTAACACATTAATATAGGCTTTAGTTGTTTGTTAAATGGCTATGTTTAGGACTGATTCGGGGATCTGCAATCTGTCTTGCATTTAATGGAATTTATTGCTCTTGATGATATCATAATTTTTAAGTTGTTTGTATGTGTTTAGAAGTGATTCAGTTCTTTGCGTTCTAATATATTTTTTTCTCAGCTTTGTATTTGTCATTTCATTTAAAATTGGCTTTTCTTATTGTGATTTATCAACTGGAATGATTTTGAATTTGATGTGTTAACACACCCTATTAATGTTGAACTGGACTCTGATGTGGTTTCTTAGTTAGTGAAATCCAATGAAAAGAAGTTTTGATTATTCTGATAATGGGTCTCCAAATTTTTTTCCACCAAAATCATGGATTTGTTTCTCAGAAAGAAGATGAGGAAATCGACAACAGTCACATTGAAGCTTTTTTTTTCCTATGCAGCTGGTTCGCTTTTTGATATTTAATGTTTCGAATTTGAAGCTTGGATGATTCTGAATATTTACTTCAATGCATATTCAAGATCATATTTTTAATTTTGGGTATTGTAATTTTTTGTCTTTTGCAGCAAATTAACAAATTGATCTTTGAGTTGAAGAATTTCCACTTAAGAGAGAAAAAGAAATCAACAAAAAGGTAAGTAATTTTGATTTTTATGTCTAAAAATGCTTATAATTTTGTTCCCAAACTCTTGGTGGCTTAACCCATTCAGATTTTATTTTATTTTTTTTTACTCATGTTAGATTGTTTCATTAGTTTGACAAAAGAGATTTCGCCCTTTAACAAAGATCTGAAAATACTGATTCAACTTGATTTTCTTGATTTATGTTAAAAAGATATTAAAATGTGCAAAAGGTGATAAAGGAAAAATGAAATGGAAAGAGCATGGAAAGAACCCATAAAGAAAATAATATTCGCCAAAAAAAAAAGAAAAAATATTCAAAAGTAACTTAGAACTTAAAAAAAAAGTAAAATAGTAAAAGTCTTCTCTTCTCTGTTTTGCTTCTCTGTTTTCCATCGTTGCTACTGGGTCTGCCAATGGCAGCTGAATTTACTTTATCTATAAGGTGATTTGATAGTTATTATATCCCAGTTTATGAGCTTTTAATTCTTTTTTTCCTTCTTTTGCATCTGATATGTTGAGTTTTGTTTCTACCATATTTACTGTATTGCAGAGTAATTTTATTGTATCCGCTAGTTGACTTGGTGGTTGCTGGGTCCCATTTTTTCTCTTGGTATATGAGCTTTTAATTTCTTCTTTCTCTTTGCCTTTGATATGTTCAATTTTGTTTCTTACCGTCATTTTTTTTGCTATTCTGCTAAGCTATTATGCTTTCTATCCTCTCATGTACTCTCGTGTCTATTTCTCATATATATATATATATATATATATATATATATGTTTTTTGGTTGATTATTTCAGATAGAATTGGTTTGAGCTTGGTTAGGTTTAGGAAACCATTTCAAAGATACTAACTGGTTCCACTGTTGTTATGCAGAGCTATTTGAATTCTGGCTCTAACTGGTTTCAGCTGCATGAGCTTGATGACAAGCATTAATGGAGTTTCAGGTAAATGACTTAAATATTACTGCATAAGAATGTAATAGATTTTTTCCCTTTTGTTTGTTTATCTTAGTGTGTGTTTCATAAACCATTGAATTTTTTTTAAACCATTGAAAATTTAATTTTTTGATGAATTAATTTTGTCAATGGCTTTGTTTGTTGATTTTTAGTAACTGCTCAATTGAAGATTTTCAAGGAAAAGTGTTGAAAATCTTGAGTAGCTTTTAGCTACTTATTGTTGCAAGTCAATTCAATTTAAGGAAAAATCTTTTAGCTCCAAGAACTATGTTGGATGTCTACCATGACCTTATATATGCAGGACTTCACATATGAATATCCGAGTTTATCTTTACATTTGTCATGTTGCTTTTCTCTATAGCTAGCATGTAAATGTAGGTTGCAAGAGGTCAACCACAAGAGCTCTTGCTTTTCAAGCACTGGATCAATACAAACCAGATTCTGTGTATATGACATTAATGACCTCTGATTTTGTTAAATCTCATCCTAGCTTCATCTTTTGATATATGCATTGGATAATGGGTTATAGGCACTTTTAAGTTTAGCTTGAATGCTGTTTTAAGAAATGTTTTTTCATTAATCTACAATTCTCAATAAATTCAAGATGCATTAATTATAAATTATATATATGTATATCACCTTAAGTGTCAAATTTGGATGTTCTTTAAGAGTTCCCTATATTCCATTTTTTATTTTCCACACTTTTTCATCTTTTAATTCGTATTAGTGTTTGCCGCATTTGAATATTTTCTTGATTTGTTCTTTTTCCTTGAGTTAAAGGAGTGCAAATTGTGTAAGTTGGTGACTCTTGCTTCATGAATATGCTCAATCAAATATAATATTGATATTGTGAAGTCGATGTATGGATCCCACAGCTAAAAGGTATAAGATGATAGGAAAATTAAGGATGATGGAAATTGGCAGGTCTTTGTTTTTGTATTATGATTAGTCCTTTCTCTACCATTACCTTTTTTACCCACATTTATCTTGCAGATACATAATTGCATATATATGCTATAATGAGGTTTCAATACGAAAGTCATTGATTATTGGCCTAATTTCTATTTTCTTTGGCTACATCTGCCATTTTTCTTGATAAATCTCCTATGATGGTTTGTTTTTTTAGTAGTTTCGAGCATTAGTAGATAAGTTGTTTTACTTTTTATTATGCTTGTAATAGAATGTTTCTCTGTTCTTTTTGTTTAACTGCATTCTGTCTCCATTTAGAGGCTTTCATGAACATGTGCTGGAGCTACTTCTTCTTCAAACCATTCAGTCAATGGACTATATTCCAATATGGTGCTTCATTTCTGACCAAAGTAAAACCTATAAAACCACTTTGCTAATATTGCTTGAATTTTAGCATAGTTTTACTATTTGGTGTCCCTCTTGCTTTTGTGATTTTGTTTAGATGCTCGCATTTGATTAGAAGAGGTTACTGAACTTAGCTTAGTGCCAACATAATTGAGATTACATCTGATTTTTCATAGCATCAGTATTTCTTGATTTCCAAGTTCCAAAAACAGTCGCATCACCCGCAGCCATCTCATATATTGCTAAAGGATTAAGAGAACAATAATGTCTCCTAGCCCCTGTAGAAGTAGAGAAAGGTAAGCTTCTTTGGTCAGTTTGAAAATTTTGAAAGTTCCTGATTCATACTTACATTTGAGCCATTGAATCTCATTTAGAACTTTTAGTACACTCCTCATATACAAAAAAATAGAGCACCATGCAAGTTTGGTTTGGCATATTTCAAGGTTTTCAATTTTGTATGGTAGTTCTGCGAAGGACTAAATGCTTTTAGTTTGTGAAAAGCAAGGAATAAAAAAAAATGTTCTCTTCTATTGTAGGGCTAGAGTGAACCTAATAGAGAAATTGAACTTGATGTAGTTGATTCTTTTTATTCATATGGGGTTCCATTATTGGGATCCATCTTAATGTTCAAAACTATAGGCTTCAGCCAAATATTAAGATTTAGTAAGTTGGGCTTGGCAAGTAATACCGTTCTACAAAATTCCTGGAAGATGTAAAGGTGATTTTCTTCAAATGCAACAAGTTTATATAGTGCGCTTAATAATTTACCTCCATTTGTTTTCCTGCCTTATTTGGAAATGCATTAACCTATTAAACCTAGATATATCAACAGATCATAGTGCATTGGTTTAAAGAAATTATTCTAAGTACTGCATTCAATGCTTGATAAATGATTGATATTTTCCAGGTAAAACATTTGTATGTCTTAAATATCTTTCCAATTAATATCTATGAGAGTATTAGTTCTACTAACTTTCATTAGCATCCTAATTGACAAAGAGACAATCGTTGGTTGTGTTTGCTTTATTATACTATCATGGATATAATATGTTATCTATTGTTGATCTTTTGGAAATCACAAACTCTTTCAGAACAGAAGACTTGACTGTACTAGAATTCTTATTATTTAAAAATATGCTTACAAATGGTGTTAAGCTTGAAAATTTTGCATACACCTCTTTTGTGGTCTCATGGATTGCATTTTCTAAAAAAATCAAATTGAAGAGTAAATGGATTTATAAGTATAACAGTTCTGTCTCTTGTTCTTTCCCTGACTTGTTCTTTTATATTAAGGTCATATGATATTCATATATACTTCTTTGAATCTTACCTGGATCTGAGGCAACATGCTGCTCTGAAATTGCTATCTCTTCCAAAAACATTGGTAGGAGTAATGAGCCAAGAGAAATTTGAAAGGTCTTGGGCCTATACTCTTGATAAGAGGTTGGTTTTGTTGTTTCAATTGATAATTTGCAAGAGTTAACATCATCAGAGGACAATCATGCTTCCTTTTAACTTGACATTATACTTGATGTATCTCTCTTAAATTTCAATTACTTCCGTTTTGTTCATGAGTTTGTGACAATCTTGATGGACTCTTCCATTTTATTCTTTGGTATATTGCCTCAATTCTAGAAGGTGAGTGGTAGGTGTTTAATTAGTTGAACCTCCTTTATGTTGACTCCATTATCTTATTTGTTTTTTAATAATTTACCGCAAAAATGATGAAATTTCTTGCCTTTAGTTGGTCTAAATGCAGAGAACGAAATATTGCACACCCTTGTGTTTTTTGCTGGTCTTATGGATATGGTCACAGGTGAATTCATGGTTTCCTTTATGTTTTGTATCCTTTAATGAAATTATTACTTTGAATGTCCTTTTTTTTTTACATTTTCTAGAAAATTAAATTAAAGGGTAATAGTTCTCTATAAAGTATAGCTGACGGCTATAATGTTTATGTTTGCTTCCCCTGTGTTTGGCTCTTTTCCCTTCTTGCCTATTTACACAAATTTCACACCATTTTCTTGGTCCTATAGCTTCTTGGTTTTACTCCTCCTTGCTGGATTTGTGACCTTCCCCAAAGCTACTTTTTTTTTTGAGAAAAGCACAACAAAGAGTGAAAAAACCTTCATTGTTGTTTGTTCTACTTTAACCAAAGAAGTTTTAACCAAAGAAGTTTCTCTTTCAATATATTTCTAGTATAAATTTCAAAACTTTATCAGTAACCATTTATTTTGTTTGTCAAATTCATTGACCTTATTGGTTTTTTCAATTCATTTTCTTTTTGTCATCCAAATAAGTCCTAAAAGGATTTTGCTTCCAGCTCTGGATCGCCGCCAATTGTTAAATTTAATGGTATTTTTTTGGTTGTCCATTTTCTTTTCTTTTTATTTAATAATTTCGATTTTGATATACAATTTCATAAGACTTTGTATTTCTTAGTTTATTTTGAATATTTGTTATATATGATTGTCAAAAAGTTTTAATGTGATGAAATTGGCATAATTGGTTGCGCTCATGATACACTGATATTGGTGTTGGAACTTGGTGTCTTCACAGGATCATACCATGCGCTTAGATGTTTACTAAGAAAGTAGAGTTTGAGTAGAAGAACTTCAGGCATGCAATCTGTCTCAAAAATCTGGTATGCCACTTGATCTTGATGAATACTCAGTTTTCCAACTTTAGAAACATGGATGATTTATCTATTTCTTTTAGATGTCGCAGTGTGTTGGTTCTATGAATGTGGGTGCATGTTGGTTACCTCAACTTCAATTGAGCTTGAAATTTTTGAAGTCTCAGCTCTGCAAGAAGGTTACTATGACTTGAACACAATTAGGAGTCAGTCACATTTATCCTCCTCTTGTAATAGTACAAGAAGTCATTTGCTTTCCAATTTTTTTTTAGAATTAATTATAGCTTTTTTCCAGTTAAAGCATGATTGATGACAGAAAATGCAGAAAGAGTAATTTAAGAAAGGATTTGCATAGAAGCATGTTAGATCAAGATTTTATGAAAGATTTTGTAGCTTGCATTTCTAGAACTAAAGAAATCACCCATTTTCTCGATATTACTTTTTTCCTATTTTTTTATCCATTTATTTTATCATTATAACGTATTTGTGAATTGACTGATTTTTTGGTTCCTATGCATTGAATTTTTACAATGTGTGATTTTGTTTTAGTTGTTTTGTTGCTCTTACGATTATTAAATAAGCTTATTGATTTGCACCCTATATTTTATCAAATGCAGGTGCATGTACACCTGCATAAGCTGGGACCACCCCTTTCACAAATCGTTAGAAATAAACTTATTGATTTAATATTACTATTGATATTTTTATTCTTTGCTGTGCATTGATTTTATTGTTGAAATTACTTTGGTCTAGCAAAGCAGGAAATATAGAGCTTTCTTTAATCCAAGTATTCAAGAATCAAGAATCAAGAATCAAGAAACAAGAAAGAAGATAAGTCGACAACATAGCACATTCTAAGAAGAGTTTTTTAAAGGACAAAAGTTTTGAATTTATCAAGGAAAAATATGTAATAGAAAAAATACCCGTAAAAAAAGCAAAAGAAAATAGTTGTAGCAATTTAATCTACTTACTAAATATGCTTTAATGCGCGAGAAGAATTTGTGTAGAGAGTTCAATTTTTTTTTTATCTTTTTCTCTAACTGTAAATATTGCTTACCTTTATGACTTCACAAAAAAAGGATAGCTTTCCAGAAAGATGGGTTATCATTTCTCTGATTCTAAAACTTGCTTTTCTTTCTTTGCATTTATTTAGTGTTTAAAATATTTGTTTTATTAGTAATCCATGTGTCAATTCCTATTATAATTGTATTTCAAATCTCGAATTCTAAAAATATGTCTTGATTCATCTTCTTAGTTATGATTTTACTTAACATGTTGTCCTTACTTGCATAGTACAGGTTGTTCTTTAGTAGATAAGCCCCTTTTCAAACTATTTCTTGGGCAGATTGACTTCATACCTAGCTATAAACTTCCATATAATAAGGAAATACGTCTCCTACTATTTTGATATATTTTCAAAATTGTAGTAACCAACTAATGAACATCAATTGCTTAGCCCTATTCATGTCAAGGTTCAACACTTGAACTTCTGCGTGAATGCTCATGTGCCATGGTACAAACAACAAAGCTTAAGGTATTTTGCAATTGGCCTTTTTGTTTTATTCCTGAGATGCAAACTTCCAATAAAAAGCAAAATGCTATTACTGCCTATGATGCAAAAATGTTTAACTTTAACTAATGTTTTTGTTTTATTTTTTCATTTTGCCTTTGGATTTGAAACTTTTTACTAGCAATTTCCTTTGCAATTTTGCTTTCTTTGAAGTTGATTGACATGATTCTTTTACTGTTGGAAGAGATTTTATGTTGCGTTTTTAAATGTACTTTGGTGCGTAAGATTTTGCATCTTTTTTTGTTATTGATTCTTTTATTTTTCTTTCTTTTTAAGTCAAAATTAAGGTTAAGTTGAAAATAGGAAATTTTTCAGGTGAGATTTCAAATTTCAAATATTTGTGTGATACATTCTTAGCTTCCAATGGCAAAAGCTTTTATCTTTCACCGATTTTGTGATTGCTTTATTATTGTTTAAGCATGTCGAAGGTTTTTTTTTATTCGTGTGGTATACTAGGCACAACAATTTGGCAAATAGTGAGAAGATTTTTTCAGTGCATGGACTATTAGTACTTCTCTAGGTAGGTTCTAACTCCTCAAAAGATTAAGGACTTTGGATTTTCTTAAATTGTTTACAACGTGTGTAATGCCTCTTACAAATTTTATTTATTAAATTTGTTGTAATTTTCATTTTTAAATTTTTTTTTCTTTAGATATGTTTCCTTGAGTTATTTTTATTTTATAGCAACATGTTAAAGCTATGATCATAATTGAAATAGTTAGTTTATTTATATAATTTGAACATTCTAATCATCTTTTATATATAGTTTTTTTTTTTGTGTTCTTGATGTAGCCACCAAAGTTTGAACTTTATAATCCAAAGGCACCCTACCTATTTCCAAGATTCTTGTCTCCTATCAAAGCTGATAAATATAAGGTGATTTTAAGCTTTAGTTTATATCAATTATTAATAATTGGGTTGTCTTAGCTCATGCCTAATTTGCCATTGTATATTATTGATTGCATAATTTCATATAGTTTTTTCTTGAGAGTTTACAGAGAATAGCACTCTATAGTTGGTGTGCATTCGCGTTTGGAGTTCACCATTGAGCTTACGGTGATCCAAAATCTTCTTTACTTTTTGGAATTAACTATTTCTTCCTTGGTTTTCCCTTCTGAATTATTTTCCTACAGGTAATTGTATCTATTTTTTGCTTTGGTATTTATTGGCCATTTCTTTGGCCCACTTTAATTTGTGGTGATTTTGTCTTCTTCTTGGTTTGAGATTCTTTTGAAGTACAATATCGATTAACATATAGGCGCATTGAATTATTTAGTTATGATTTTCCATGTTTGTTGTACTTACTTGAATTTCTTATTTACTTTTATTTTGCTTTGAATCTTTTTTTGTAATTGCTTGGGCTCAAATTATGATTTCTTGAGTTTGATGAAAATTTGCATCTATTAATCATGTTAACACCTCTTATTTTCAGCTATTGTCATTTCATTTTTAGCATAATTGTTATTCATTAATGCTCTTGATTTATTGATGTTGCTGATACCAGAAATTTAGGCTTATCAAGTAGATGCATGTTTTCGTAATAATTTGTTCCTTGATTCAACTTAGTATTCAAATATGTTTTAATTGGTGTAGGTATTTGTTTGCACTTGCTTCCAATTTTGACTACTTTGTCTTTTCTCATTTATTTGGTTTCCTAATGTTCTATTAGGATTTTTGAGTGTGTACGAATGGCTATTGATATAAATGATTTTGAAGAAGAGGGTGCTAGATTAGATATGTACAAATGGTGGCTATAGAGGTATGAGCTAATATTTATATTTTCCCCAAATTTAATAATTTTTTCCTTTACTTGACTATGTTTGTTCCATGGTCAATTGGGAATTTTAATAATAGGAATTGTTGACTTATGAAAAATTGCTTTAAATTGTAAAAAAATAACATGGTTCCATGATAGGTAAATGTACATGTGTTCCTTTATTTAAAACCTGAATTCAAATATATAATTCAATATCATTTTTTATTTTATCTAAATTAATTTTGTTTTTATATGTGCATATAAATTTCAACTCAATATTATGTTCATTTTTTTTATCTTTTCTATTTTATGTTATAGTCTTGTCAATTTTTTTTTCTTGGTTTTTGCTTTGACTATAAGTGTTGCTTTTGGTATATATTCTTTAGAGGAATACCACTTATGTGTTAGGCAAGTGTATGAACCTTCTGTCCTTGCTCGAAAGATCAAATCCTTTCGATGTTTCAGCCGAAGCTCTTGGTATTATTACATTCCACTTTTACTCTTTGTATGGAGCTACTTCTAAATTGAATTTGTGTCGTAAATTCATGTTATCAAGTTTCAATGCTGTTGCACTTTAAGAATATATATATATATATATATATATGTGTGTGTGTGTGTGTGTTATCGTATTTATTTATTTTTAGTTAGAAATATATATGTTATTATAATGTTCACTTTGGAACAGTTATGTCTTATTGCCTCAAAGTTAACATTTTCTCTCTTTTTTTCTTTTAATTTTGATAATGTACCCATTTCATTTTATTTGGGATTTTAGACTTACTATGAATCATTATATTCAAATTACTTTTTCTTTACACTCTTTAATGTTGTTGGAATTATTTTGTAACTTCTACATTATTCAGATCTATACAATATATTTTGCATCCAAGCTTGTATTCTGGTTAAGCAACGTTTTTAGCTTCTCTGATAAATGCGTTTCACCCCTCTCTTAATGTCGCATGTCCTTGTCTTTTCCTGTGATGTTTTGAGCTTTTTTTTTTTGATGAATTGATTTTTGATTTGATTCTAATGACGAAATAGAAGGAAAAAAAAAGGGCCCGGTATTAAAGAAGGGGCTTGAGGTAATACTTAAAGAAAGAGTAAAAGCACACTTACTATCTACAGTAACCAAGAGAAAGAAGAGTTCTTTTTTCAAGAAAATGAGATTCACACTGGGGTTAGACACACAGAAAAAAGACAGCTGTTCAGCTTTTCTTAAAGCATTGAAAGCAAAATTACAATATTGTACATGAAGGTTTAGCATATTTACACAAAAACAGATAATTTCTTCTACTCTCTCCCTAATTTCATCATTGACCGACATCTTTTTCTCTCCTTCGCAACTTCTCCAACCCGGCCTTCATGTGGTAGGTACATGAGTTTTGTTCGACTATTTTTCTTTGTTTTTTTTTTAGGATCCTTAGTTCTATCTTATTTTTGAATTTTTTGATTAATCTGAAAAAAAAAATTTTTTATCATGAATTTGTGAGGTCTTGCCGTTGGGATTCCTTTGCTTTTGAGAGATGAAAAAAATGCGTTTTTTTTTGTTTTATCGTTCTCTGCAAATTAACTTCTCTCTCTTTCTCTTTTCCACGCACACACTAACTTTTGTAATTCTAATTTTCATGTTGAGCATTTGCAAAAATTCGGTGTTTCTCACAAAATTCCCTCTCATATTTTTTTATGCTTCATTCCAGGCAATAAACAAATGAGCACAACCTTGATGCCTAAGACAAAAAAAAATGATCCAAAAACCTTTGATTTTGAAGTTCTTCTCCTTTTCTAACTTATTTATCGAGTTTTAAGGGAAATGGAGCGATTTTATGAAATGGGTTTGTTTTGTTTTTTAATCAAAGTTGTGAATGGGTTAATTTGAGTGAATTATTCTGGAACAAATTTCATTATTTTACTTTTATATATAATTGCTCATTCTTTTATGGACATCCTTTGTCACGACCCGAAGGTCGCGACTTTCACTTAATGCTTATCCTTTTCTTAGTCTACAAATTTATGGACTAAATTTTTTCTTTTTCATTTTAAGGTTTGTATTCGGTGTCAGTGTAGTTACTATAATTTCACTGATCCTCTATACAATGCTTTATCACATCTCTAAGTTACATCTCGACTCACTGAGCAATATACGTATTGTGTATTAATTAAAGTCTATACATGTAAACAAGAGATTTACAAAAATGTATACCTCAAAAGTAACGAAGTGGATTCGCAGGATAATGACCAGTACCAAACTTGTATACCGTCTCTGAAGGCCCACTTAAAGCTCTCATAGTAGATTTTAACTTCAGTAGTCTGAAAAGAGATGAAATTTAGTGGGGTGAGCAAAACCACGGCTCAGTAAGATACTAATATAAATACAAGAGTAGAATTATACTGTCTTAAACAGTAATGCTTAAAACTTGCAAGTTTGCAATTATAGTTAACCTTTTTCATCGATAACATCTCATTATCTCAATTCTTGTCATCTGTCTATTACTTAGACTTCTAAATAAATCATCATAATCACTTTTTAGTTTTCTCATCATTATACTATAGTGCATCGCACAACAATATGTCATGTCCAATTTGAATATCATGTACTATTAGTCCATACTCTCATCAATCTCATAGTACATCCTGTCCAATTGAGATATCGTATCAAGTCACGTTTCGTTTCATAATCATACTTCTGTATTCTATCATCTCATATCATTTCCCATATGGAGAATCATGGTCACGGTAGTACGAAGTCATAACTCTCTTCGTGTATATTCTATATTCATGTGTCATATCCTATTAAGACATCATGTAGATGAAATATCGTTACCACCAAGTCATGGTATTCCTCATACACTCTTCATGTTTTTGTACCATATAAGGTTATGACATATCTTATGTAAAAAGCATGGTATTATGTCATGATTTAGTAGACAGTTTATGTAATTTCACTATATGAACCGCTATCATTTCAAATCATATCATATATACTTTAGAACACGCTCAACATATGAATTTTTAATTCATTTCATATTTACCTTTAAGGCATGATAGGAACATGTTCAATTTCAATTCATGTATACGTTTTTAGAGCATGTTTAAAACATGTGCTGTTTTAAAACATTTTTCATATACTATAAGTCTTATCAGGTCTAGAGTTCATATCAAATCAATCTATATTCTAAACCGTATATCATTTCAAGTTCGACACAAAATCATTTATAAATTATATAAGTGTCGAAGTCATATCACATGTACTTTTAAAACATGTTTAAAAATGTACTGATTCAAAATATATTTCATTTCAAACATGTCTCATGTACTGTATAAATCATGTCAAGTCTAGAGTTCATATCAATAAAATCATACTCTAGACTTCATACATATCGGTTAGAGCTAGGCTAGATCCCTATCACTTTATCAATAAAGGCTTAAATCACTAAAATTGCTCAGTACTCAAATTATTCGATAATCAAATCACTTGGCATTCAAACCATTCGGTATTCAATATCCTTTTTCGATAATTATTGACTATAACAATCATTTATATATGTAACATCCCGTTACCACATTTTTCACGTATTTCCATACAATTTTACCGGTTAGGCTGTCTGTGATGCCATTAACATTCAACAGTGATAATAATAATTGTTAAACATTTATTTAAATATGGACTATGAAAATTCTTTTCATTATACCTTATATCTAACATCCCCTTATTGTCTTATTGCACTACAGTAGTACTGTATACTTATGTCTGAAATGTAAAAGAGAAGAGACTGTACCTATCATGTTTAACATCCATCTTGGAGCTACTTCTCTAACTCAGTGTCTTTTATCTGTGGAGTTAAAACAAAGGGGTGAGCGATTCATACACTCAGTAAAGGAAACATATGCTGCTTTATAAAACCAAAACTATATACCACAAAATATTTGTTTTTACTAACATCATACCAAATAGGAAAACAGTGGATATAGTAAACAGTACTCTCAAAACATCATTCAAATCACTGGCTAATCAGTTTACTTTAAATTGTAGTAAACAGTAAATAGGATTTTACAAATCCTCTTAGTAAACAGAAATCAACAAGTTGAGATTAGGCATCACCCTATAAATAAGTCATGCTATCATTGTTCCCCCTCCCCCTTGCGAGAACGGAATCTACCGCTATTGGGGTGCACCCGTAGGCCATCGCCCCTCACGGTTATCTCTGCTCGATCTATGGCCATAATCTATAGGTGGTCTTCGGGTCCACTTGCCAAGTGACCTCGAGACCGCTGATGACTTGGCGGGTCCATCAGCCCTGTGACGCCCTGAGGTGCACTCGTTGGTCCATCGACCGAGCCACCGCCCCAGGCGCACGCAATAGTAATGCCTGAATTCGGGGCCTAAAGTCTCAAAATCAAATTATATCTCATGGAAAACCTTTAAGGAATTATCTCAGCCATATTATCATTTTCTCAAAATGATTTGATTTCCAAAAAGGTTTAGGCTTTCTGTTTACAAAACACCTTGAAAACATTCCAAAATCTCAACGTTTAAAACCTTAGCCCATGGTTAGCTCGCCCATGGCAGCTCGCCCAGTGCGGTGAACTTGTGTTCGCCCGCCACCCTCTGTATTTCAAACAAAATACTGGCTCGCCACTTTCGGCTCGCCCATAGTTTTCTTATCAAAACGGGTCGCCCGCCCTTAAAAATTATAAACGGGATTTACTCGCCCAACATAAAAACACAAGGGCTCGCCCGCCCTATACCAATTCGCCCAATCTTATCATAAGGGTCGGCTTTTAGCTCGCCCAAATCAAATAATTATCAAAACAAATGCATGTCATAAAACAAAACAATTTCTCAATAATTTCTAAGAAATTTACTCCACAGGACATGCATTCACTTCACACACATCTCCCTTACCTGATATTACGAAGCCTTGCTTCGCCTTGCCTCCTATTCGCCAATAGCCATTCCCAATTCCCGACTGCAAATAATATATAATTTCCATTAATATTTCTTTTCATATCAATTTCCAACACTTTGGCGAGACTTAATATTTGACTAGTTCGCCCACAAGCATTCTTACTAGCTCGCCCGAACGAGCTCGCCATTCAGCAATGGCTTACAAGTGGTAGGTCGCTCGCCATTCAACTTGCTAGATTAGCATACATAAGTGAGCTCGCCAACAAATCTTTTTGCCAAGTTGGCTAACAGAAAGAGCTCGCCTATGACCTAGCTAACTTGTGGCGACCTCGTCACTTACCACTCCACGTGATTTAGTTCACCCTAAATTGTGAGCTCGCCTATCACGTCTTTCAAGTCAGAAATGGGCTCGCTCGTGAATTAAACTAACCTTGGGTGACCTCATTCTCTTGGACTTGGCGAGTTCACTTTGCCTACTCGCCACATTGGCGATCACTAACACTCAATCATGGCGATCACCATAGTCGCCATTTTCATCACTCTTACACCATTTCCATTACTTTCCTTGTTTATTCTCAATTATTTTCCAGACGATACCTTGTTCTAGTTTCTGGTATATTCTATCAAGGTTATTTCTATGTTCATTACTTTGTAAAACATCAAACGATATCATCAAATACCAAAATAACCATATAATATGAAAACTCACCTTAATCAACTGCACCTCCAGAGCAGAATACTTTCTGTCTCATGTTGGCCTTACTTTGCTTATTCCTTTAGCTCATCAACTATGGAGGAAAGGTTTTGCAAGCTGGTTTATTTGTTTAGCCAACTTACGGTTGAAGTTTAGTGGATCAAACATGGCAGAGAAATGGAAGGAATCGAACATGAACTTGCAGCAACAAGGAATCGGTTTTCCATTCAATCTTCATATATATATATAGCCATGCTTTACCAATCAACATCTACCACCTGTCCCTTATCCTGTTTCTTTCATCATTTCACGTCTTTCATTCCTTTAATGCATGAAGAAAAACTGCAGCACAAGTGGCGTGAAAGTCCTCCTTCCACAGGCCTTTTTCTCTGCTATTGACTTTGTTTTTGTTCCTCAACCAATAAGGATAAGTTCCTTACTGACTTCAACATCTTCTCCATTAATTCTCTTCAACCGTATGACTTATAAGTCAATTTTGGCTGCCAATTGGTTTAAATCTATTTTCATTTTGTCCATGCTGATTCCAGTCCGCCTCCTCATCTTGAGACATCAGCTCGCCAATCTCAATTTCATGTTAGCCAACCATTCATCTCACCAGTTATCCATAGGCTCGCCTATGTTTGCACCGGGGTACCTCCTTGTCTTGATGCCAACTTAATATTTGGCAGTTACAGGATTATTTCTTTTTTCTTGGCAATCACTTAAGGTTTGGCGATCACAGCCATAGTTACCTTGCTGGCGATTATAGTGTATTGTTCTACTCGCCAATTGCTATGATTCCTCACAAATTGGCAATTTTTATTTAGCATTTTAATATACTCAATCCATCTGGGCGATCAGAAGCCCTCGCCCGAATCACCATAACTTGGCGAACTCTACATTCGCCCTCGCCATCTTCCATTGGCGATCTGCTTGCCCATTGGCGAACATCCTATCTTGCTCGCCCATTGGCGAGCTCTTTCATTAGTACTCGCCTTCATGCATTGGCGATTATCATCTTGCTCGCTCATTGGCGAGTTGTCCACTGTAGTACTCGCCCATCGAGTATTTCACCGAAATTGCTTCTTTCACAACTCAAGTTAAGGAACTTTTCATCCAAGTGGAAATCAATATTCATTATTTATTTAATTTCCATTATTAATTTATGAAATTAGACTCTATAGTAGTGTAGAATCAGGTCTTACAGTATATTCCATTATCGACACTGGTGCCACATCATTGTATGAATCCTCTTAGTATCTATGAGTATTTAATTCTAGACTTCTATATAGCCATCAAGGTACTGAAATTATGCAAAAACAATATCATCATTCGATATTTATTCCCGAGTTGACGTCGAGGATAACAGAACCACAAGATCGATAGTCACTTATCAAATCCATCTATGGTTTGATTTATTGACACACGTTTCATAATTTCCGACTTGAGTTTCAATTTCATTCACTATCACAAAATCATATTACAATCCTCAAATCAATTTTCATATGGCCTGTATAATTTAATACCGAACTTATGCAATTGTCGATCTTATTATTCAAGGCCTATTCCAAGGTTATAACTAAACCATATGTTCACATGTCTATCGCTCATGTGTTTGAATCTATAAATGATCGAATTGTATCGTAATTCAACCTTAATTTCAATAAGATTATGTATGCATGATTCATGCGTTCGTTATGACTCAATATCATAACTATCTATTGTATACCACAGCATTGATACTAAGACCCATATCACTAGTGTAGGTCCGCCTATGATCTCCCGTATATTCGGAAATACGATGTAATAAAATAAAATCCTCCCAACATTGACCTCTTGCAATGTCTGTGTTATCACCTTTCAAAAATTACTCCAACATCAAGAATCGAAATCAATTAATTTTAAAATCATCGTTACGTCGATAATTCCACAATTCAGTCGCTCAACCATTTAAATTACGACTTTGATATTCTCTTCCAAACCATATCACATAATCATCGTCACTTTTATCAATAAATCGACTAATCGATATTCCACCTCAATCTTGACTTAGTAACCAATTCGTGATATTAAGATAAATCTATTTATCGATTCTATAAGGCTTACATCATGTGACTCCTCATGTTATCATACTCAATCATTTACCTTCTCAACTACTCCAAAAATCAAATTTTCTGGCAACATGATAAAGTTCTTTCAAAACTTATCTTTTGATAATTCTTTCCAAAATTCCATATATGCGAGAAAACTTAACCTTTTTCCTCAAACATTTTCATAAAAATTTTGGCTGTATAACGACTTAATTTTTATTAAATCTCCTACAAGGAAAACACAATTTATACCACAGCCGTTGATTCTCACAATTTCCTTTATCTCTTACTAAGACCCCACCCATCAATTGTGGGTCCTCTTAGTATTTTTAACATCATTCTATCAATGCATCATCTCAAAAATCACAATTCCAAATCATACAATATAAAGCTACTAATGCTTTATAAAAGTATCTTACCTGACGCTGAAACTTAGCGCTTTGATGAGCTCCTAGCATCGTCGAATACCAAATCGCGTCTGTCACTTCCGCTACAATTTTCACAACACCAATGCACTTACATGAATATATATAACAATTAAATTATTCAATAAATATCAATCAATTTATTTTCCTTAATTTTCCTCACCATTTCCTTCCTTTTTCTTCTTCTCTTTCTTCTTTCTTCATTTTTTTCCTCCTTTCTTTCTTTTCTTTCCTTCCTTTTCTTCTCTTTCTTCTCTCTTCTTTTTCATTTCTTTCTTTTTCTTTTTTCTCCTCTTTCCTTCTTTTTCTTTTCTTTTGTTTTTTTTTTCCTTTTTTTCTGGTCTAAACCGGTTCAGACCGATTCAAGCTGTGAAGACTACAAATTGTACTGATTTTGTAAATAAATAAGAGGCATCAAATAAGTATAGTATTGAAATTTAGTTGTTTTTCTAATTTCCTTTAGTAATGAAGACAAATATTTTATTTAGGAATATTCAGCAATAAATGATAAATAAATGATAAATGCTAATGTAATTTAGATATTATATAAATAAATTAGAGATAGATAGATAGATAGATAGATATATATATATATATATCGAATACAATGGAGAAAAATGAACGAATATCATGTACATTAAGGATACAAGTATACTAAAAGAAATGTAGTATATGTGAGTATTAAAAATATTAAAAACAAATAAATAAATAAATAAATGATTAAAAACAAGAGCAGAAATGATAAAAATATAATATATAATATATACATATAAAGTGTGTATATATATTTAATAGGAAATATAATATATGTACTAAAAATATATATAATATTGATTGGCTTCCTTAAGAAGCCAATCAAAATACGTGGGAGCAGGTTCACGTCAAAACAAAAAGGGGCAAAAGCTTAGGGATCGTTTGGTATCATTTCCTGTTTTCTGTTTTATGTTTTTTGTTTTTGAAAATTTTGTTTTGTTTTGTTTTGTTTTGTTTTCAATTTCTGAAAACAGAAAACATGTTTGTTTAATACTGTTACGTTTTGAAAACAAATATTTAAATTGATTCATATATAATAATTCTTCACAAAATAAAATTTAAAAAATTAAATAAAAAATAATATATTTATTAAATAATAATCTGTAGATGATATTAAATAATATTATTTTATATTATTTAATACTAATATTAAATATTTTCATTTAATCATATAAAAATTTAATATAATTTAAATAATATTATAATTAAATATAATATTAAGTAAAATAGTATTATTTAATTTAATTGTGATAATCATAAATTATATTTAATAATAATTTTTTATTTAATTGTAATTATAATATTACATTATTAAATAAAATATTTAACTAATTAATTTATAATAAATTATATAGTTATTAAAATGTATTATATTGAATATAAATAATATTATTTAATGTAAAGTATTTACTTATTTAATAATATTAAATTATTTAATAGTAGTAGTGATATATTTTAAATTTAAGATAGAATATAATATTAAATAATAATATTGTTTAGTAAAATAATAATATTGTTTAGTAAAATAAAAATTAATTATATTAGATAATAATATTAATTATTAACATATCAAAATTATAATAAATGATATTATTTAAAATATATAATATATTCAATAAATTATTATAAAAATTTAAATTAAATAATATTATAATATTATAGTTCAATGTAATTTATATTTAATTGCTTTTTACGTTTTCAACTTTTTTATATTAAAATAAATATATTAATTTTAAAATATTAATTAATTAATATTTTATATTAAAATTTAATATTATTTTATTTAAAAAATTATTTAATTTTATTTATATTTTTATTATAAAAAATATTAATATTATATTAATATATAAATTCTATTTACTTACTTATGAACAGTAATAGAAATGAAAACATGTTTCCAAAAAAAATGAAAACAAGATATTCTTGTTTCCAACAATTTTGGAAATTCTTGTTTTTGTTTTCATTTTTTGAAAACGGAAACATGTTGCCAAACATGTTTTCTGTTTCTGTTTCCAAAAAAACTGAAAACAAAAACAGAAAACAGGAAACAAAAACGATACCAAACAGACCCTTAGCTTCTGCCAAACGAAACAGAGTAACCCGACCAAAGAAAAGGAAGGAAAGAAAGAAAGAAAAAGAGGGATCTCAGCCGAAAAGGAAGGAGAAAAAGAAAGAAAGGGAAAAAAAAAAGAAGAGAAAAGAAGCCCCTATCCAGCCATAATCAGTGTGGGTTGTGTAAGAGAAGGAAAAAGATTACTGCAGCAAACCAAAAAGAGGAAGAAGGAAAGAAATTGCAATGGCAAGGTGGCACTCGGTTGATCAACAAGGTCAGTAAGCTAAAAGGAAATTAATGTGGGTTTTAGATGCTAGTTAAGGCTGTTGTTAGGTTAGGTTTTATGACTGGTTTGAAAGCCGAAAAACTTGATTTTCAGGAAGCCATATAAGGAACGTGTGACAGAGGTAAATGGTGGCTGAGTAGGCTAGATATTGGCTGAACAATGGCGCTTGGAACATTGACCTACAGGTGAGATTTGGGGCTAAGACGTGATGACTAGTGGATATGAGTCGAAGTGCAGCAGCTCCACGTGAAGGGAAAATCCGGAAGCTTGATCAGAAAAATCTGGTTGAATAGGACAGCTTGGGGGGTTATTTTAGCTGATATCTAAGTGTGATATAATTGCCGTTTGAGCAGTGTTGGGTGGCGTTAAGGGTCATTGTCTAATGTCTCTAATTTAGCTAAAAAACAGAGCTGTTCTTGGTGATTGGCAATAAGGTTCTTGATTGAAACTTAGGGCTGTGTTCAAGGCTGCTTGAGATGGTTTTGTTTGAGATGATTTTGGCTGGAATTTAAGGACCCTTTTACTGAGGTTGAGGCTGATTTTCTTTTAGGCGTTGAAGAGGAGACCATTGAAGCTTTTGGTGAGTCTTAAGTACCAAACTTGAGGTTGTTATCAGGTTGAAGTTGAAAGCTACCTTGCATGATTGGATGTAGTTAAAGGCTAAAGCAATGTTGTGCCAAGGTGGAATTAGAGGTGAAACTTGGAAGATTTAAAGAGGGGTAAGTGTCTTGCCAAGTTTAAGATTAAACATATAAAATACATGTTTATATATATAGATCTAACGTTGAGAATGTGAAATTGTAGTAATGGCAACAACAATGAACTGAATCGTGAAGGCCACACAAACAAATAAAGCCATTTTCGTGTCAAATTATAAAGGTAAAGAGTGGGCTCTGTATTGTTTAGTTCAAAGTTTAAGTACCTACATATATGTATATCTATATATGTCTAAATGCATGTTATAGACATTATGAGATATGCATTGATATATATATATAATATATAATACAATATAATTACATGTCGTGTAGGCATGATTTAGACTGAATATGGATGAAGGTTTTAATTTGAAAATTTTAAAAAGAATGGGTTACAAGAAAGTCAGCTAAGAAAAGCCTCTTTGGTTCAATCATCGGTATATATATATGATCTACATATGCAAAAAAAAAATTTACACATACGCATACCAATATAAATATATATGTACCAATGTGTGTATATATATGTATATATCATTGGCATGATAACGAAGAATTAATCTGTGATGTAGAGGTAAACTTAATTACATGTGGGTCTAAGATACATGTTTTAGCATGTTACTAAACATAATGAGGATAAGTTGTTGGATGGAAACAAAATTGGTTCGTAATGAGTTGAAACAGTAAAGAGGCTTGAGTGTTTGATATAGAAACTTGAAAAGGACCTTTGCTAAAGGGTTGATAGAAACATATAAATATATATATATATATATATATATATATATATATATATATATATATAAGGCACTATTGTGGAAATAAAGAGAGATGAATCCCTAGTATAGGATTCTGGTTGGAATATCTAGCGAGAATAAAATTATATGAAATGCAACCAAGCAAGCCTTTCAAGAATGAGATCTTACATGCTTGGTTGAGATTTGCTTGTATGGATATAAGTATATATTGTACACAATTATAATTTTCAGTATATGTGTGTATATATATATGTATACGTGCACACACTCAGAATGTATACGGTAGTGAAAGGTTAAAGTGGGCATAGAAATAAAATTAGTCAATTACGATTATGTAAGACATGGGGCTTAGGATGTAAATTGATCAAATAATGATGAGTTATTGAGATGGGAAATGAATTGTATTTGTAGTGAATCGGAGCGGTGTAAGGACTTGAGAACGAACTCGGAAGCACGAGAAGGGAATTTTGAGCTTCGAGGTAAGTGGGTTAAGTAAAGTTTGTTAGCACCATCTCATAGGAATTGTTTAATTCTATAAACTCGTTTATGCTTGACCTGGATTGAAACTTAATTTCTGCTTTGCGTGTTGTGGCCAGCCAAGCGTGCATGTTAAGTGAAATGAACTGATGCATACATGCATTTATGTATAGCATGTTTTGAGTTTAATTACTTAATGTTTATGTTTTTAATGACTTGCATCAGATTTTATATTTTGCAAAGTCTTAGTTTGAACCAACATTTGAAAGAAATCAAAAAGTTCTTTGTATTTCGAACTCAAAATTGATTTAATAGTGATTTGGAATCTGTGGAAGCCAAGTGCTACACGAGGAAATTGATTTCAAACTGTTTTTGAGTACAGGCATGTCCTACGACCTTCGAGTCATTTATAGCCTATCGAGCTTAGCTCTAAGCCTTATTGCCCGTCTATTGAGCTTTGTGTTGACTATCGTATGTCTATGAGCTAGTGTTAGGTGAATGATATGTGGAAAACAGCGCAAGTTGCAGCTCTCGACTGATCAGCGAGACTGGATATCGTTCTATGGCCATAGATTCAGTGTTGCTTGTGACACCATTCCATCACTAGCTAGGATGGATATCGATTGATTGATTGATTGAGGATCATTGCCCAAACTCTACTTACTATTGTTTCATTTCCAGTACTGTTTTTAGTGAACTGAGGCAATATGCCTAATCGTTATCGATTTTCTTGATCTATGACTAATAGATTCTTGAAAATCCACATTGATTGAAATGATTGCAATACTTATTGATCGTTTATCGAATGCTTATTGATTGTTTTATCAAAGTAATTACCGATTGACTTATCGAACTATATTGATAGTTTATTTGAAATGCATAACATACTGAGTTCAACCGAATGCATAGCGAACTTATTTAAATGAACTACATAGTAAGTTTTGTTTTAATTAAATATATTTTGAAAGCGTTCTATAATCGAAATGCACAGAGAAGTGTTTGGTTTATGGTCATGCTTAAATATCGAGTTCGCTTATTTCTTCAATATTGTTTTCTACACGTGCATGTAGAACGACATGAGTCTAACATGCATTTACTTAAGCTACTTACTGAGCCGTGGTTTTGCTCACCCCTTATTAATAACATCGCAGATCATACAAGTTAGGCTCCCACTTGGAGTTTGGGTGCGAAGCCTCGGGGACTATCTTGAGTAGCTATATCGGTCTGAATCCTCCGAGGGCTGTTTTTGTTGCACTTGAGGTATAACAACGATTATTATGTTATCCATGTATGGCATTCTAAATTTGCACAGTACATGCTTATAGAATTTTTGGGATGTAACTTAGGATCGTCCTAGATCATTATAGACTTATATGATTATCGAGTACGATCCGAGAAGTGAATTGTGATAATTATGAGTTGTAAACTGCCTCTTATATTAATTTGTTGATTTTGGAAATATGTGTAGTATATAGTGAAATGAACTGAGAATTTGGGATTGAAATATGTGGCTGGACATAGTTGACTTTATTGCAAGTTATTAAGCTGGGGAAAGTCGATTTTATATAAGGGGGAGTTTTCGACGTTTTTCTTTTAATAGCTTAATATTGGACGAGAATATTAAGTCGAATGATTTTAAGAAATGACAAATTAAATAATGAATACAAATCAAGTTAAGAACGTGAATTCAGTTTAGAGAGGACAATGACACCAAATGCAAACTTTAAAGTGAAAAGAAAAATTTAGTTCGTAAATTTGGTAAATAGTAAATGGAGTGATAAGTGTACGTCACAGCCTTCGGGTCGTGACACAGGCCGATTCGGCCGGTTCAACCCTTGTTGGCCGGTTCAGCCTCTGACAGCTACCTTTTCCTACAGTTCGGCCACCTTACAACATCCCGCGGTTGCCACGAAGCTAGATCTGCCCTCCTTTTCCCCCCATCACCGGTGACAGCGCCGGATCTGGGAATGGTTGTTTGGCTTCTGTTTTTCCCTTTTTCTCCTTTCCTTTGCCATTTTCTTCCTCAATGGCGGTCACCTCCTCTTTCCTTTTCCTCCGATGGAGGCGCGGGTGGCGTGGCAGTGGCCAGATCGACGGCACCGCCACTTTTCCTTTTTCTCTTTTCCTTTCTTTTTCCTTTCGGTTTCCGCTTCATTTCCTCCCTTTTCTTTTCCGTTTGCCACCAGTTGCTTTCCTCTCTCGCCGGCAACAATTCCTTCCCCCGATCTCTCTTCCCTTCTCACCGCCAGCGTCGACTGGCATCTTTTCTTTCTTTACTCCTCTGCGTAAAACAGAGGAAACAAAGAAAAGGGGGGAATTAGTTTTAAACATCCCGATTCCCTCCTTTTTTTATTAATTATATTATTAACAAAATATATATATATCATTTCTGCAATATATATATTTACACTTTCAAAGAAATTAATATATATTTCCTATATATTTATTTATACATAAATGTATAATAACATACATATATATATATTTTGTTAAAAATACCACTTATATTTCATATATATTTATATTCTTATATATATATATATATATATATACACACACACACACACACACACACACACACACATAAATATGTATAATAACAATATACACTGATACTTATTCAATGATATAAAATGGTATATCAACATATAATATATACATATATTTCATGTATAAATATATATTTATTAAAAGTATATTTATATAATATCATTATATAAATATATCAAAATACATATTTTTATTTCTTATTAAGTTTTGGATTTCTTAATATCCAAATTTATTTTCTTCATTCTCATTCTTATTTAATTTGAATTTCAATTTATCCAAATTAAGTTTTCCGGATATTTAATATTTATCTTCGAAAATTTCATGGTCTTCACATCCTTGATATTATTTTTTGTGTTTTAATAGTTTTTTTTCTGCCTATTCCTGCATTAATTCTTTTCTCTTTTTTACATTAACTCTTTGTTGGGGTTGTGAAAAGCTAAATCTCAAATCAAACGTCTCTTTTCTCTATCCACTCCGTCTCCCCTATCCCAAATGTATACCCAATCCATCTCTCTTTTCCCAAATATAGAACGTTCAAGGGAGAAAGAATGGTGATAATGAAAAATCTTCTCCTAAGCTCATAATTTTTTTGTTTTTCTAGGCTGAATCCACTCTGTTTCAAACCAGTTTTGGGCACAAAATGATGATCTCTTTCTCTTTGTTTTTCTTTTACTAATTCTAACCATTTCTTTTTCCTCTTTGAATGGTAGGATGAGAGAATGATCTATGAAAATTGAATCCAATGCAAAGGCCGCATCTTCCCTGTCTCAGGCAAGTTTTTAGCACAAAAAGAGAAAAAACATATGCTTTATCCCCAGTTGAAAGTGAGAGTTGTGGATGCATGTAACTTCTTTCTTCATTTATGTTTATGGGTCTTTTATTTTTTTCTTCATTTCGAAGACGGAAGACTTGGTTAATGAATTTAACACTTCTTTTTGTTAATGATTTATTGTTGTTGACATTCATCAATTTTTATTTTATTTCATTTTCAAATACACTAATTTCTTTGAAAACTAAACAACAAAGAATTTGAATTGTTAGAACTTTTGGGTTCCATGCAAAAACTTGTAAACTTCTTTTGATTGCTTTAATGGTTTCCTTATTATTATTTTTTAGGGCTCAAGAATTTTTATTGGATTAAAATTTGATTATTTAAATGCTTTTGCAAAAGAAAATTACCAATTTGTGTTCATTTCCAATAATTTTTTTGAGTTTATCATTGATATTTTAAGTCCAAATTTAGAAATCTTAAAGTACAGACATGTTGGATTATAATTATGGATTCATGAAGAATTATCTGTTAACAAATAGAACAAAAATTAAAATTTGTGTTTGTGTAATCATACCTCTTAGGAAATAAGATTACAATAACTTGCATATTTGTTTTCCTTACTTTTTTGGTGTATGGAAATTTTATCGATTTTTTAAAGAGTTATGTTTTTTTTTATAATCTTATTTATGTTGCTTTCTGGGATTTTCTCAAGAGCCAAGAGACAATCATGTTGGATTATAATTATGGATTCATGAAGAATTATCAGTTAGCAAATAGAACAAAATTAAAATTTGTGTTTGTGTAATTATACCTTTTGGGAAATAAGATTACAATTACTTGCATATTTGTTTTCCTTACTTTTTTGCGTATGGAAATTTTATAAAATTTTCAAATATTTATGTTTTTTTTAAAATATGATTTATGTTGTTTTCTAGGATTTTCTCAGGAGCCAAGAGACAGTGGGATGCCAAGTTGAGCAAAGACTCCTAACCTCCTCAAAGTGCATTGGAAAAGTACACCAGGTTGTTTCAGTATCTCAACCTTCTTTAGATATGGATTAATTCGCTTTTCGATGTGCATTTATGCAGCTTAAGTTGGGTGGGGATACACTTAAAAAAATGAGATGAAGACTTCTTTAGATATGCAAAGTTACATTCATGAGTGGATCTATTGACTAAATTATGATTTGATTAAAAAAAAAGTTGAAGTTCTTAACTACTTATCATAATTAATTGAGACTTCATTCTTTTTGGTAGTATTTGCTCCGTAATTTCAAAATCTAAGCTTCTTCTTGGCCAAGGTAGTTGAGAAGCTGCAATTAATCAAGAAATGTTTGGTTTCCAAACCATAGCAACCAAACTACCATGGTCTTTCGTGTATATGTTACAACTGTTGCTAGATTTTATATGTATTTTGTTCTCTTTGCGTGTTTCTCTCTCTCTCTCTCTCTCTGTGTGTGTGTAAGAATGCTAAAACTCTTTTTTTTTCTTTTAAAATTTCTTACTTTGACGTGTAGATCAATTCCTGCTAGAAAATAAGGTTAAAATCAATTATAGGTTTGCTTTTCTTTTTTTGTGTGTTTGTACTTGAGAAAAATTATTATATTAATCTATAAAAGATGCAAGGCAACTACAAATGGTATTGTTGTTGCCTTTGATAATAAAAGTATTGTTTTTTAGGCTGAATTTGATTTCATGGATGATGCTAATTCCTTAAAATTGAAAACAAATACATTCTTGATAATTAACCATCTTTCTTCTACTGCCTGCAATGTCTAGCATTAAAGCATTTGTCAACTTGATTAGGCTTGAATAAGCAATGTGGTACTGTGCTTGCAAAACTTGCAACAAGAAAGTGACTAAAGCTGTTGGATCAAGTTATTGGCGTAAATGATGCTAGAAAATAATGATGACTGCAGTTAAAGGTGAGAGTTGTTGGAAATTTTATGTAGTTATAAATTAAATGTTTTATGTTGTTCACAGGTTAGCTTGCATTTTTTTTATTGGGGAGGTGTTTTATGCCTTTTGAATCTTTTTCCACTTCTAATATCTAATTATATAGTGTTCATTTCATTAATACGTGTCTGTTTCCATGACTATGGATCTTATTCTATCTATTGGTGGCCTTCAACTCTACCAAGTCATAGTTTTCGAGTAATTTGTACTAATTTTCTTATACCAGTTCTAGCTTATTTGGAGGTTTTATATAATTTTGTTGGCCTTTCTCTGACCATAAGATTTTGAACCCTATCCTATCTAATAGTAGACCTCAACTCTACCAAGTCATATTTTTTGAGTAATTTACACTAATCTTCTAATGCCAATTCTTGCTTATTAGAGGTTTTCAATGATTCTGTTGGCCTTTCTGTGGCCATAAGATTTTGAAAGTTGCAGTTGTTATGAAAAGAGAGTATATTTGACATGCTCGAGAAAAACAAAAAAAAAATTCCCACGTATATTTTCACTGATCTCATGTTAAAATTATGACATGCATTGTTAATATTTTGTTCTTTGTCGTCCTGTCCTCAGACAAATATTTGCAAGATTGTGCAATTTATAATCTTCACCTTTTTGAAGTGGAAGCACTTTTTGCGGGCAACTTTCCTTGATGAAGGTTATAACATTAATCATGCAAGACAACATTATCATACTCATTTACTTGATGTATGTTTGATGTTGATTCTCCCATTCTATTGTTACATTATTACTAATTACTTTTAACTTATTTGATTAGAAAATCTCAAATCATTGAACATGATGAATGGATCGGGAATGAGGAACATCTTTTGCTTTGATCTGGCTAAAATCGAACAAGTCATCCACTCCATTAAGGATGCAATAAATGCAACTATAGACAGAGGTAATAAATGCAACTCAATCAACTCAAGAGTCTACTCAACAAGGACGAGCAAACTGTTGGTTTTCTTAAATAGGTTTCTTCCTTACCTACCAGCCACTTTTATGATACATGAGTAATTCTATCAGTTCTTTAGTTTTTCAAGTATTTGTTCCTTTTTTTTTGAAATAAAGTTTGATGTATCAAGAGATTTTTGTGTTAATTAAGTTTTTTTGGAGATGTGGTGATTGGTTTCTTGCTTTTGTATGGTGTGGCCTTCTAAGTTGGGGTGGAATTTTGTACAAGCTTAATTATGAGTTGTTATATGAATGTACAAAAGTCGAGGTAGTGTGACTAGATACTTCTAAGATTATTTGCTATTTTTTTTTATTCGATTGATATAATGTCTTCTAGAATACTTATTTAAGGCATTGGAGTTTAAATGTAGAATAATTTTCTTTTGATTTGAGTTTGAATAGATTTGGATAAGGTTGAAATTTCCCTTTTCCTCTCTCTCTCTCTCTCTCTCTCTAAATTTTGGGCAATATTTCTTGACAACATGTGATATGTTGCTTTGTTTAACATTTATGATACTTGGTTTTTGATGAGGATGGGTGGTTTCAATGGATGTGAATTTGAGCGGGAGTGATTTGATGCTTAAAGTGGGAATGGTATTTTGAACTATGCGATTTTCAAGGTTAGGTTTTCCTATTCTATTAGGTGGCTTGCATTTTTATGCTATAAAATAATAAACTTGCATGAATAATATTTTTTATTTTTTGCTCTTTTTTCTTTGCAGTTGATAGCAGAAAGATTGGTATTTAGTTATGGAAAGGGCTTTTATAATCACGTGGCAATGTGAAGATAATAAGTTGTTGCAAATTCTATATACTGTATTATCAGTGTAAATGACACAAGAAAATTCAGGCATTCTTCATCTCACTTCATTCTTTGTATCTTTTAATGTTACCTTAATTGGTTTTAAAAAGAGAATAATTTTCTTTTATGTTGTGAATTCATTTACAAGGCATGTAAGTAAATTTTTTTATTAATTTGTCTTTTGATTTGGGGGCTGCAAGTTGGAGTTTTATTGATTGAGATAATAAAATGGTTGCGGATTAAAAAAAATGAAAGATGCATCAAGTTGAAAACTTTCTTTTGCTTACGGGTTTTTTTTTTTTGCTTCATTTTGTGACAAGCCACATAACTACTAAGCTCATATGCAGTCATTTTGTTGATTTTATGTATGAAATTAATATTACTAAATATTCTCTATGTTATCATCTCCACTTATTATTGTCTATCAAGCCCCGAAGATATCATTTTTGTTACTGGAGCAATATTTGAAATATCCAAGGTCAGTTTTATCCAATACCTCTAGCCAAAATTTCAATATTTTAGCGATCAGGATTATTAAATTCATGTTTTAGGAACTAATTATCTAAAGTAATTTATTTTGTTTGATCTACTTCAAGCTTACCTTGAATGAGCTTATTGAGTGAGGGGTTGTTCTTCCTGTCTTCTTCCTTTTTTTTTCTTTTTTTTTACTTTTGAGGTAAACATTTTAAGTTTTGTTGTTTTTCTTTGCGAAAAAAAAGTATGGCCAAGCTTGATGCATTGTAAGTAATAAATATGATGTTTGATCTACTAGCAAAGTGTTATGAGATATAAATGTATAGATAACAATTTATATAAACTGTGATTAAATGATCAATTTGGTGTTAAAATGATCACTTTTGCGCATGAACCGTTGCAACGCACGGGCATTTTCTATTATCTTGAATGCTTCATATACACATACACACACACACACACACAAACATAAATCTTCATGTTCTGTGTTTCTTCCAAAGCAAGCTTAAACATGCAAAAAAAACTGTTATGTTAATTCAAATTGCTGATTATTTAGGATCTTTTTTCATATTTAATTGAGAGATAAAATGAAGATATCCCGAAGGTGTACTTTTGAGGCATGCAGTAACAGACAACACAAATTCAATGCTCAAACATGACTACTGAACAAGACAAAAAAAAGTAGCAAGGCGTCTTTTTTTTTAAGTCTTTTTTAAAGTGAGTTGAATAATATCAACTTAAGAAAACATTCACAATTTTTTTTAATTGAATTGAATTTGGATAGCTTTATATTAAAGAGTGTAAAGAAATGAACAAAGTCTATCACATCCTAACATAGTTATAAGTATGGATTTTGTGCGTTTATTTTGAATTTGGATCTATGAGTATCAAAATTTTTTTGAAGTTTTTCTGTTATTTTTGTTTCTATTCATGGAATATTTTTGTGCCAAACGTGTATCCATATTCATATGTCTTCTTTTCAAGTGTGATATATATGTATTCAGGGGGAAAAATCATTAGCAACTCTATTTGTGGGATTGCAATAGTTAACTCTTCTCTTTCTAAGTTCCTTGAATTGTTTTGCTTTTCCCAACTTGCAAAAATTGTACATGTGTTGGTGCTTTATAAGAGTCATTGTGTGATTTACAACTGTGAAATTTTAAAGTGCATGAAAGCATAATATTGTTGTGTTTTCTATGCAATTTGATTATTTGCTCTCACTTCATTTTCTTTCAAAGATTTGGAATGTTGTTATTTTTTTATTTTAGGTTTGGTCTTTTTCTTATAAGCAATGAGTTAAATAAGGGATGGAATAATGAAGATCCAAAAATTGGCTAGAGATGGAAACATAAAAATGAACATGTAAGCATTCCGTATATTAATGTATATGCCATGTAGATTGTGTAAAATGAATATCCATACAAATTCTTTTTCTTTTTCACTGCACTTCTTCATTTATTAATGTACATAAATACTTACTTAACCGTTAATTTCAGCTTTAACATCTCATGTTTGTCCTTTCAAATGATCTGCCAGCGCAACGCGCGGGTGTTACCTATTAGCCAATAAACAGATATTACACAGTTATTATGAAGGTAATGAGCGTAAATAAAAGCAACACCAAATTTAGCTTAAAAAACTCTCCGGTGTGGAGAGGAAAAATCACGACAATAATTGGATTAAAATTCAAAAACAAGTAATTACAAAATTTTAATACTTAAGCCTTTTTTTGTAAAAAAAAAATATTAAGGCTTTTTATTCAAAGCTTAAAGTTCTAACAATTGGCTTAAAACAAAAAGTTCACTTCTTTGGATTCAACAAGATAATTTACCTAAATAATATTCCAATTGTTTACAACTTATGCCTCCTTTTTATCTTTCCATGGAATGAGGAAAACTCAAATTAGCACCATTAAGAAAAATTAACAGAATCTAATGGACTATTTTAAAGGCAAAAATGAGATTATCAAATTAAAAAAAAAACTCAATCCCTTTGAATTATATTAAAGAGACTAAACTTTAAATTTTGAGATAGTAAAAGTACTATTCATATCATTCGACCTTTCCTTTTCAATACGTTTCAAAATGAAAACATTTCAAAATTCATCAATTCAAAATATTAGTATCTATTATTGAATTGTTTGGATAATTTTTTTTTAAAAAAATTGACTATTATTATATTCATAAAAATTTGATAAAATAAAAATGTAATTATAAAATAAAATAATAATATTAAAAATCAAAATAAAAATAAAAATATGTAATATGGTATCATTAAATTCGTAAAAATGAATAAATATTATTAGTAATATGAAATATATATTATATTTAAATAAAATTATATTATTTTTTTAGTTTTGTATTTAATGTTTAGTTATACATAGATTTGTTCAAAGGCTAGCTTGTTCATCCAAGCTCAAAAGCTTGTCCAATTTTTGGATGGTCTTAAGCTCATTAAATATATTTTGGCTTTGATAACTTTATAAAAATCCAAACTGAGTTTGAGTTCACTATTTCAAATCCAAGCTTGGCTTGGCCCGACTTAATAATTATAATTTTTATTATTTTTATACTAATGCATTTTTGTATTGCTTTTGATTTTTTTTTTGCAATTTAATTTGAACTTGTATTAATTTTTTAAACTTTAATGTACAATTTTCATGTTTTTTGTATTTTTTATAAGAATTTATTTGAATTTATTATGTTATATTTATTAACTATTATGTATTTTAATAATTTTTTATATTTTATTATAATTCTTTTTTAAAAAATAATAGTATTTGTATGGATTTCGACTTATTTGTTGTATGTAAAAATGTGTTTAGGAAAAAAATTAAACCCGAAAAATCTAGATAGACCTGGTTTGAGCTCACTTTCAATCCATTAATACATCGCCTATTAAACCTGAAAAGTCTGGTTGGGCTGGGTTTAGGCTCACTTTCAATCCTTTAATACATTGCCTAAGCCTAACTCAAACCCCACCCACGAACACCTCCAGTTATATGTAACAAAGTAATGGTAGTCTTAAAGGAATTTTGAAAAATCACTTTTTTGGTGAAAAGGAATTTGAATATCTCAAATTACCTCTTGAAATTCTTCATAAATTTTGAATATCTTCAACTTTTTTTACGAAATTATATTTTAGAATTTTAAATATCCTAATTGAAATGAATTGCCTTCTAATAATTGGGTTTGTTTGGATGAGAGAATTTTAAAGGCGGTTTTTCAAAATTCTTTTAAAACTATCATTTTTATTACACATAATATAACCAACTATTAAATACAAAATTAAAAAAAGAAATATCATTTTTTAATTAATAATAAAAATATATTTTAATAATAAAATATATATTTTATTTTCAAATATTATTAATAATATCTACAAATTTTTATAAATCTAACATTATCTATATTATATAATTTATTTTATGTTTTTTTCTTATATTTAATATCATTATTTTTATTTTATAATTATTTTTTATTTCATCAAATTTTAATAGTCAACTTTTTCAAATAATATACTACAATAGTTTTATCATGTGTCTGAATTTTAGCTTAGATATTAATTGTTCTCACTATGCAAATATCTGGAACTGAGTGGGATAGAAACAGAGACCAATCTCTAAGCTCCTGGGATGTAGTATTACTTTGGGGAATTTGGTATGTTTCAAACAAAAAGAAAATTATTTGCCTTAAATGAAAGACAAGAAAAGAATACAATAAAATGATAAATTTATTCTATTTTGATGAGATTTATATACTTTCCTTCGCTTAATAGATTTAAGTACTTTCCAGTTTCCATACCTAGTTCTGATGCAGCCATCCTGGTATAAATTTCTTGTCCTATTTCAGTGAACATTGTGAAATCAACAAGGTCAACAAAGTACAAACCAAAGCAGGCATCCACTCCCTTCTCTTCTTACATCCAAATTTGCATAAGCTGCACTCTAGCAGTTCTTTGTGCAGAGATTCCTGCACTCCTCTAGGTTTATACTGTAGTTGAACCAGGATTTTTCCTCAATCTCCATCAGTAAAGCAGTTTAAAGCAGTCTACCTAACACAATCATTTGACCAATGTTTACTGTCCCATTCTCAGGAAATTTTGACACAAATCCTGTCAAGCAACTGCCTGCAGGGGAGTTACTTATGTTGCAGCCACCATTTGTTGTGTTGTGTAAACAGCCCAACCATGTTTTCTGTCAATCTGATTGAGGCGCTGCCAAAACCCAATATGAGTTAACACCATTCTTGGAGGAAAGCTATTACAAACCACCAGCAGACTTCCAAGATGACAAGCAATGATCCAGGCCAGTTTTTAAGTACCTTGCTAACTTCATTCCTGGTAGTAGTGTAACACACGGATAAACAAAGCTCTGCCATGGGAATTTTCAGGATTATTTTCATCCTTCTCTTTCACAATTAGGTTTTCTCTTTCACAGTAAGTACAGAAAATCGAACAGAAGAAACTTAGATTAGATACCACCAAGACAGTAAATATATTTCAACAGTACAATAAGTTCTAACAGTTCACTTGCATTATGACACATAATTTAACAGGACAGGACATTTATCTAGCCTCTAACGTTGTAATCGTGCAATCATTGGATGAAAGCAGTTGGTGCCTGGTCGATGAAGAACTAGATTCTACCAGATCCCTTGGAGTGAAAAAACCTGGTTGTTTAGGCTGAGGCAAGGGGCCTTGGCTTCCCAACATCAGAACCACATTAGACATGTTTGGTCTGTCTTCTGAACTTTTCTGCACACATAACAGCCCCACATGAATCGATCTTAACACTTCTGAAGGATTGCAGGTCTCCCGAATCGCGGGTGAAATCAACTCCAAGAAATCTCCTACAGTAAATAGTCTCCATGCCTAGCAACAAACAGTCAAACACAACTTCAATCGGACTAGATTTAAATCAACATTAAACTGTTAATAAGATCAGAACAAAACTTACATGTCCAAGAAGATTTAGCTGGTGATCAGGATGAGAGAATCCTCTGTTTCTCTTCCCACTCACTATCTCTAGCACCAATACACCAAAGCTAAACACATCAGATTTAATGGAGTAGATCCCATTAATTGTATATTCAGGAGCCATGTAACCACTGCAAATATAAAAAATATATATTATATCATATATACTAGATAAAATGACATGAAGATTAGCATAAAATATATCTATTATATCTTTTTTTCAGGTAATTTACTTACTATGTTCCCACCACTTTCTTTGTATTTGCTTTAGTTTCTTTTTCTCCAAAACTTCTAGCCAGACCAAAATCTGAAATTTTTGGATTCATTTCACTGTCTAATAAAACATTACTAGCTTTAAGATCTCGATGTATTATTCTTAGTCTTGAATCATGATGGAGATAAAGAAGCCCGCAAGCAATTCCATTGATAATGTTGTAACGCATAGGCCAATTCAACAACATGATTTGAGATTGATCTGTTAAGTTTTTTGCACAGATTAAACCATAATTAGAAGCAGATACTCAATGAACTAAATTTCCCTGGTTGGAGAAAGACATACCAAAAATAAAGAAGTCCAGGCTTTTGTTAGGCATGAATTCATAGATCAGAAGCTTCTCATCTCCTTGAATGCAGCATCCTAAAAGCTTCACTAAATTCCGGTGCTTAAGTTTTGCAATGTGTATTACTTCATTCTTAAATTCATGAAGTCCTTGCTTGGAACTCTTTGGTAGCCTCTTTACAGCAATTTTGTCCATCCTTCAAGATACCCTGAAAAGTGTACAACCACAAGTTCATTTTCGTCAACCTGCAAATCTGCCATGGCAGCAACTGCTCTTCTCTTTTCAAAATTAGAAGCAAAATCAACATAATGAGTGGAAATTTACTAGATTGTTACCTTATAGTCGGGTCCAAAACCACCTTCTCCAAGTTTATTTTCTGTTGAAAAGTTATCGGTTGCACAAGCAACTGTGGCTAAGTCAAACAATGGTAACTCTAGTTCTTCCTTCTGAATTTTAACATTAGAACTTCTTTCAGTTGCAGATGTCAGCAATCCTGGGAATTAGCAGATGGAGTAATGTAAAACAACATAAGCAGTATG
This sequence comes from Heritiera littoralis, assembly GCA_031772115.1. Taxonomy (NCBI): domain Eukaryota; kingdom Viridiplantae; phylum Streptophyta; class Magnoliopsida; order Malvales; family Malvaceae; genus Heritiera; species Heritiera littoralis. The sequence continues at coordinate 1,760,406 of JAPDPK010000065.1, forward strand.
CTTGTCAAAGCTCAAAATGCAATAGAAAATTATGACTCCATGAGTTATTTTGGTCTTCCTAGAAAAATGCAAAATAAAATCTCAAAGTTTACATGACCTTAAACTCTTACCAGGATTGATGACATTATGATTCCATGAGATATTTTGGTTTTACTAGAAAAATGCAAAAGAAAATTTCAAAGGTTCCATGACCTTAAACAATCAAACTTGCTTTCTTATAACAAACTTAAAATGTCAGTAAACTCCTATCCTATAACATATCTAGAATTGGCAGCATTTGTCCCTACAAGCCGCAAGGATGATAACAAGAAAACTTCTTACTGATTTTCTTCCTCTGAAGATACAAAACCAGGGCCAGGCCAAGGATCAACACTGCTATAGAGAAGATACGGCTGACTGCAATCCTTATTCTTCCCTTCTTGTTGGATTTAGTACTCTCAGTTTGGTCTAATCATCGGACAATCATGGCAGAAATTTAAGTGTTAAAAACCATTACGACAGAAGAAAATTAAATAGTATTGAATGATCATGGTCATAAAGTTAACTGGCTGCATCAAAACTAAATAACTCTAGCCAGTTGGTTCAGCTTAAAGTCGGTTCTGATTCCTAATTCAGATGAAATTATGTCAAACTTTAAAGAGTAAATTTTTTTTTTAAGGAAAGTCTGGTTAAAATTCAAAGCTTTTATCAACATGGGAAGAGCACATCAATGTAGCAGAGAAAATTTCAAGATCAAAAACCCATACATTTGCACTGAATAGAATCTTATATCTTAACAAGAAAGCTTCTAGTTCTTTGAAAGAAAACAAAAATCTCTGTATTAATGTTAGACATTGACATGTTGAAATTTCAGGATAACTGAGTTCATACCTAGTTCTGATGCAGCCATTCTTACATAAATTTCTTGTCCATTTTCTGTGAACTCTCTGATGTCAACCAGGTCAACAAACCAAAGCAAGCACCCACTTCCTCCATTTCTTACATCCAAATTTGCATAAGCTGTACATGAGCAGTTCTTTTTGCAGAGATTCTTACATTCCTCAAGATTCATGCCGTAGTTAAACCAGGATTGTCGCGAATCTGGCAGCTTCACCCCAGAGTGCTTAAGAAATCCATCACTAGAGCAGTTTAATGGAGTCTTCCGGACACACCCGTCTGACCAAAGTTCACTGTCCCATTTTTTGGGAAATTTTGGTACAAATCCTTTCAAGCAACTGCATTGTGCGGTGTTACTTGTATTGCAACTACCATATGAACCACAGAGTGCATAATTGTCACAGCCATCCATTAGTACTGTAACGTAAACTTCCCAACTTTGTGTTCTCTCAATCCATTTTCTGCGCTGGCAAGATCCATCTTGAGTTAACACCGTAATTGAAGGAACTGAGCCATTACGATCCTTGAAGCTGTAATATACCTCCTTATTATTGATCACAACTCCAAAGGTAAATAAAGAATTTTGTTTTAGTTCAGGTGTGCCACTAAAACGCAAACCATTCCAGGGACCATATCGAAATCGCGCAACTGTACCCTCTCTCAGCATAAACTCTGGAAATCCACCGACCTCACACCTGCAAGTAAAATTACCATGAGAAGGATCATCGGGACTCTTCCAGGATGACAGGTACCGATCCAGGCCTGTGATTAAGTTCCTTCCGAACTTCATTCCTGGAAGCAACGTATCACATGGATAATCAAAGCTCTGCCACAAGAAGTTTTCAGGATTGCTTTCATTTTCCTCTTTGACAATGAGGTTTCCTGAATTCAAAAGCTGTGCAACTGGCCTACGAGCAGGCCTGGATGAGTTGGAGGACCAAACAGTGCTCCCGTTATGATTTAGAAGGACTAGAATCCCCTGCTTAGTAAGTTTTAGAACACCTGACAAATCTTCGAGGGGAGCTTCTCTGTTGGCCACCCATACAACAGTCAGGGGAGATATTCTCCCATACCATATCCCCAAGTATCTCTTTTTGCTGGAACCTGGGCTAAAGAAACCTAGCTCAAAATTTCCACCGACTGAAACTATCGTCTCACCATCTCTAATTGACTGATCAGTTACATTCAAGGTGTCCGCTGCAGTGGATATACTTAGACTAGAGAACATAAAAGAACAAAGAAGAAGTATGGCAAAGCTTTCCATGGATGATACTCCGAAAGATTTGATAGCAGGCTATGCAATTGGCATCCCTAATGTTGTTTTCATTTAAGGTTATTGAACGTTTCACCAATATCCATACCAGATATGTGGAAACCTCCCTCTCCCTTCTACTTGCAGCCTGGCGGGGACTTTTTTTTTTTGGTCAAAACGGGGAAAAAAATATGGCAATTATTATTATATTATAATTATTTATTATTTATAGATATTAAAGTTGTTGACTTTCTGGTCACCTGCTGAATTGCCCTCCCCAATAGACGCGTTTCTCTGCTCTTCCGGTGCTGCGTGTCCTCTGTTCATTTAATTTTGTCTAAGTTCTTTGAATTTTGAGTTTTTTTTTTTATCAAGGCAAATAATTGGGCGGCGGCTTTCAAGTTTGAGTCTTTGAATTTCTTTTTTGACTTTTGAGTCTTTGAATTTTTTTTTATCAAGACGAATTTTGAGTCTTTTTCTGCACCTCTGGGCGTCGGCTGCATAATTTGAAATAATAAACAGACAATTAACTAGGGATAAAAAAACAATCTTTAGAAACAATATCTAAAGGTTTGATATGAGAAGGATAAAAAAAAATAACAATAAAAAATTAGAAAAAATGAAAAGAGTGAAAGAGGGAGTAGACGTGACTCGTGAGTGATCGCCCAAGCAAATCGGCATAGTATCACCTTCACCACCCTCTCCCTCCCTGCTCGAAATCTAAACTTACCACCCCAAATCTCCTTCCGCAAAAAAAAAAAAAAAAGCCATGGTCTTACTTTTTTTTTTTGTCTTACTTTAGTTCGCGTTTTGAAAGCTATCTCTTAGACAAATTCTTCCTAGATGACAATTAGACTAAAAAAGTGGCCACCATCACTGACTTCCAAGGGCATGCATTACATCGTCTATGCGTTTGAAATGCTCCTATTCATTCATCAGTCGGATCGATCTTGGGTACGCTGGGCTGTGCTTCGGCTTCGAGACTAGGCAGAAGAGCCAATTGAGTCAATAGCTGTAGCCAAGCTCAAGCCCGAAGAGAAGGCGTTTAAGGCTTTTAGGATTTCGATGAGGACGCCTCTTGTCGAGAAGCTAACTAGTCTTAAGCCTCCTCCAAGGGTAAAACAAGTGATTGTCTTGAAGTATCCAAAGAGATTTGATCTTTTTCTGCGTTTTTGTTGAAGTTCTATATTTTCAGCTTTGTGAGGATTTTTTTTGTTGTTGAATGATGTACGCAGGTAGCTTTTAAGAAATTGAAAACCATGACTTCAAAGGCTAACATGGAATGTGCAGTGGAAGTTGAAGTTCTTGGAGGGGTTAGGCGCAAGAATCTCCCAGATCTAAGGGGTTACTGCGTTAGGATAGATCCAAGAAGTTTCCAATGCAGGTCTTCTTATTTCGATATAGGTAGAAGCTTCCAAGAAAAATGCTTTTTCCTTTCGCCATTTTCATGGTATTTGTTCTTATATTTATTTTTTATTTCTATGCTTACAAATGTATCGGCCATGAAAAGATCAGAAAGTAGAAATCAATTCTTTGAGGTAATATGTAACAAAAACCATGTCAAAAATTTCCTTTGCTCATTCTTTTTTTTCAAGTTGAAATATTTTATTTGGTGCAAATCTTATAATTTTGCTAAGTTTATAGAAATCAATATAGAAAAGGATATTGATTTAGATTCTTGGATACGTTGAAGGAGAAGAAAATTATTTAATTATCAGATTAAGGTTTATATATAAAACTACATAGATTAAGGTTTTGTTCCATTGATACATATACTGCATATACTGAATAAATGAACCAAAGAATGGGTGTATGAAGCTATCCAAATCAAGATCTTTTTTTTTTCTATGCAAGGTCTTGCAGAATCATCAACCAGTCTAGGTTCTCAACTCAAGCTAGGTAAAATTTTCTATTTTTTCATGATTGTCATGATTTTGTTTCTCTTTTTTGTTTCATTAATCTTTTTATTTAACACTTTCACTAATGATATTTTTGTTTTACAATTCTTTGTTTAAGATTTTCATTTTAACTCTGTTTTTTAATGATTCTTTTGTGACTTAAATGTTATGTTCATGCAATCAAAAAAAAAAGAAAAAAAAAAGCAACTTAGAGAATATGTTAAAATTAATCACTTCGGCTTTAGGATTTAGTTAATAGTAACAGAAAGACCTTACTGGATCCCAAGGCCAAGGCTCTAACTTTTTAATTCTTGAGAGCTGGGTTTTGGTGAAGATCATGATTACTATTAGAAGTTATTTTCAAAATTTATTTTCTATAAGCATGTAAAATTACACTTGCAACGCACGTGACAGCACAAGTATTAGGAAAACAAAGTTTGAATATTACCTTTTGTTAGAAACATAGACACTTTAAATTGAGAGTAAAAGACAAGAGCTGCTAAAATTGTCTTCTGTTTCATAGTAATTTAATAAGCTCTTTTCTTTTTGGAAAATTTAGCCATGAATTTTTTTTTTTTACTTTTTGTGGAAATTTAGAATTTGTTAAGTTACTGGCTGAAATTTTTTTTAAAATTTTACATGTCTTTTTTTTTCACTGAAAAAAATTATGCTTTTTGTGTTGGGTTTAGAATTTATTTAAGTTATTGGGTGAAAATACCCCAAAATTTTGGTTAGTTATCAGAATCGTACGATACGCGATACGTATCGTACGATTCGGTTCGATTCAATATAAATTCGATACGTATCTATACAAAGAATCGGTTTTATCATGAATCGATAGCGTATCTATCGATACACAAGCGAATCGATACGTATCGTACGATACACCGATTCACTTCGATACTCTTTAGAGTAACAATGGGCCAGGCCCAAAAAAATCTGATTTGGCCCAATTAACTAAAAATGTAATTTTAATAGTTTTTTAACCTAAAAAACACTTAAAATCATATTTTCTATATAATTTAATCTGGAAATATTGAAAAAAATAAACTTTAAGTTAGAAAATTAAAAATTAAAAATATATAAAAATATTATTTAAAAATATATACTATTAATGAAGATGTTAAGTGTTTGAAAAAAATCATACTTTTTTATTTTTATCATATACTTACTTAATCTTATTAATATGTATAATATTTTTAATATTTTATTTATCTTACATGTGTATATATTATTTATAATTAATTTTAAAGTTATTTACCGTATCTTACGATACGATTCGATACTCGATACTCGATCCTTAAAAATAAAATTTCGATTCACGATACGTATCTCGATTTAATAACTATGTTTTGAACCAATGAGATACGTTCGACCTGCATAAGAACATCCCGAATAGCATTATCAAAATTGGCAGTAAAGGCATTAAATTCCTGGATTTCCAAACGCTGGCCATCTTTTCCATTGGGAGGAAAATTTCTGATCTTGAAGTAGACATCACTGCAAAAAAGTTCACCTATGTACTAACAATCATCTTTATCTAGGCATTGCAGTTCAGAAGAATGAATGAAGAAAATCAATCTTTCAAATGAGTTGAAGCAGTTTCCAATAACTTGGGATTTTCTTTCAATTTTCTGAAGAATTCTGCACTGTACATAGGTTGTCATGAAAGATTTTTCTTTGAAGGTCTATTGTGGTAGTGATTCTTATTTTTTATTTTTTACTTCTGATCTTAACTCAGTAGAAGCTCTCTGGATGCGAAGGGAATTGTACTTGCCGCCTCATCTCCAGCGAAGCTTCTCTGTACTCTTCTCGATATTATCCTTCCTTTTTTTTGGGCAAAATAACCACCGATTGCTGTCTCTTTTTCTCTTGCATTTTCTAATAAACCAAATTGAAGGATAAATTGACTTATAGCTTACCTTAATTTTATTTTGGATTTTACTAATCCCTAAATTAAAGTTAGAAAAACTATTATGTCTTTTAAAAAATTTTGTGCGAACTCGAGATCTGGACTACAGGTTTCTTTCTCTCTGTTTTATTTTGTTTTGTAGGTTTGCGATTAGCATTTAATCACCTTGAAGTCCAATCTCCCCTGGAACCATCAACCATATATAATATATTGATTTCCATGTTTTCTTACTTTGTTCCCGCCACTTTTGTATATGCAGCAATTTCTTTTTTTTTTTTGAAACTTAAAACATTCATGTACTTCTTGTTGCGTAAACAACGTAACAGTTCGATCATGTGATTCAAAGTTTGAACTATGAAGCTTCAATATGTTGTTATTACTTTGATAGAAGAAGATCAATAGAAGTTTAATTAATGTAACCAATAGGGAAAACATGTTCTTTTGAGATTATTATTATTATTATTAGAGAATCTGAATTGGATGTTGATTCATAATATTTATTCTAATCCAAAACAATATGAACCAGTAACTGAGAATTTGAATAGTCTATCTGCCCTTTTTAATGAGTCATTGATCCTTTTCATTGGGAGTTTCGGACCACCGGCAAAAATGTGGAATGTCATAGTATTAAACATGGACTAGTTTTTCTTTTCTTTTTTAACTGTTCTCATATATTAGAAAAAAACGATCTTTCATTATTCAAGAAAATGAACATGAATTTTTTATATTAATGGATGTTGATTCAAGTGATAAAGTAGTTTATTCATTTTTTATTTATCTCGAATTCAAATCCGTTGAAAGATAGTAAGAATCTAATATTTAATAAATTTACTAAAATTGACATAAACAAACTTGTTTGAACCAACCCAAAAAAAATATGTATTGACCTAATTTTAAAAACTATCCATAAAAAATTCTTGATGCAAAGAATACGATTTTAAAAAAAAAAATAGGTACCTAATGTAACCTAATAACAATTCAAAGTACCCAATCAGACTCTTTGTCAATCTTTGGAAGAAAAAATTGGTTGACTACTTTGCCTTGTCCATTAATTTGGTTATAACCATCAAATTTTCTATGAGGAATTTTGTTACAAACAACCTTTTCTTCTCATTTTTCTTTCAATATTATCATGTTTAGTGTCACTAAAAATTTTTTATTTAACTCATTTTAATGAATGGTTTACTTTTAAAAAATAATATCATATGTGTCGTAACGGCTTCGCGCTCGACGGATTTTGAAAAAAAGCGTTTAAAAACAAAACATGGGAGTCGCCACCAATCTTTTTTATTAGGTGTGATTGGCCACCTGAAATATTTATCTTTTTAACAAAATCTCAAAATTAATTAAGTTTTATCAAAAAGACAAATTTTTGGTCTGCGAAAACAAAAATTGGGTTCGGGGGTACGGTTACGCGTGGGGAAGGATTAGCACCCCCACGACGCCCGTTAAAAAACGGTACCATAATAATCATGTGTTATCCTTTGGTTTTAATAAAATGGTCTTGAATTAATATTTAAAATTAATTCCCTTTTTATTCCAACCTTTTTGTTCAAAATCATTTTTTATTTACAAATTTATTTTGTTTTATTTTAAGAGGTTAAACTTTATTTTTCGAAAATAAATGTGAACCTTTTTGTGTTGAATAATTAAATCAAATACTCCAATACTTTTGGCAGCATTCGAAATAATTTTTCTCACCTAGAGATTTCTTAAGAATCACTACTTGTGACTTCTATAGAATCTCATCCTCGGAAGATTCACACTTATTTAGAAATTAAATGGATGCATATGATGCAAACAAATAATATATGATGCAAATGAATTTTTAATTTTTAATTTCATTATTTATTTATTTAATTTTCTTTGTTTTTTTTTTTTAAAAAAACTTATTTGTTTTTATTTTGTTATTATTTATTTAATTAAATTTAAATTTTATTATTAATTTCCCTTTCCTATTTTCTTTTAAAAACTCATTTTATTTTTAATAAAAAAACTAAATTATTGAAAAATCATACTAAATATTCCAATACTTTTGGCAACATCTAGTACGACTCTTCTCACCTAAGGATCAGTTAGGAATCACTACTTGCGACTTCCGTAACATCCTATCATCGGAAATTCATTTAATTGAATTTAAATTTCATAATTTATTTATTTAATTTTCTTTGTTTTAAAAGAAACTTATTTATTTTCATTTTTATTAAAAATTCAAATTATTGAAAAATCATATTAAATATTCCAATACTTTTGGCAACATTTAATACAACTCTTCTCACCTAAGGATCAGCTAGGAATCACTACTTGTGACTTCCGTAGCATCCCATCATCGGAATTTTATTTAATTAAATTTAAAATTTATTTATTTTTCTTTATTTTTAAATAAGCTTTCTAATCAATAATAATAATAAATACGAGTAAAAGAAAATTTTTCCATTTTTTATTTTGCAACATGTAATAATAATAATAATAATAATAATAATAATAATAATAACTAAACACAATAATAATAATAATAATAATAATAATAATAATAATAATAATAATAATTTTCTTTTTTAGATTTTTTCTAATTTTTTTTTTAATTTAATTTTTTTAAATTTTTTTTTAATTTTTTTTTTAATTTTAATTTCCTAATTAAAATTTTTCCTTTAACAAAACAAATAAATAAACAAATAAGCAAATAAAAAAAAGCAAACAAAACATACCAAAAACGAATTGGGCTTGGACCCAAAGGAAGCCCTCAAAGGAGCCCAAAGGCGAGCCCAAATAGCAAGGCCCAAGTTGCTGGCCGGGTCGGTGGGCTGGAGCGGAGCGGGTCAGCGAGCGAGTCGGGTCGGATTCTGGAGCGCGCGCGCGGATCTTCTCTTTCCGGGTCGGACGCGCGGATCCCGGGTCGGGTCCCGGGTCCACGCGCGGGTCGACCCCTTCTTTTCCTATAAAATTCAACCCCTTTTTTTTTTAATTCATTTTCAACCCCCAAAAAGAAAAAAAACTTCAGAGCTTCAGAGGCTTCCCCGGCCAGGCGATTTCCGGCCGCCGCCTCGGCCGCCGTCCGCCACCACCGGCCGCCGTCTCCGGTCGCCGGAAAGGGGAAAGCTTCTACCTTTCCGAAGCTTCCCTTGCTCCCCTTTCCGTTTCTACCCTTCGTTTCGCCTAAAAATGGCCCTAACCCCACGGATCTGAGGTCGAAACCTTCGGCCTCCTCCCCTTTTTTTTGTTTTTTTGGTTGATGCTTCTGATGGTTTTGGGTTTGTATTTTGTGTTTGTTTTGCAGGTTTGGGGCTTCAGATCTCGGATCTGGAAACCCTCGGTTTCCGGATCTGGTGTTCTGTTTCCTTCCCCCTTTTTTTTTTTTTTTTGCATTTGGTTTTGTGGCTTTGGTTGGTTTCGGCGTGGGGTGAGTGGTTGTGTTTGGTGGTGATGGGGTTGAGGGTGATGCTCGGTAAGTGGGGAGAGTTTGAAGCTTCCTTCTGTGTCTGGAATCGTCTGGAGGTCCCGCTTTGTTGCTGGTTGAGGGAGGGATTTTGTTTTGGGGTCCGAGGATGGTGAGGGTCGAATGGTGAAGAAGGGTTCCAGGGTGAGGATCTGGGTCTCGTTGGTGAAGATGATGCTGTGATGGTGAGCCGAGGATGGCAAAGGGACTGGTTCACGGTGGCTGCGTTGGGATGGATTTTGGGTTTCTGATGGTGGTGTTGGGTTTGGTGAGTGAAGGCCCTAGGGAGAAAGTTTGAAGCTTCCGTCCCCTCCCTCCTCTCGGGTTGCAGATGGGGTCTTTTGGTAGTGAGTAAGCTCGGGGTCTCGGGCTGGTGGAGATGGGACGGCTGGCAGAATAGTTGGCTGTGGCAGACTGAGGGGTGACAGATTGGACTAGACAAAACAAAATAAAAACTAAAAATAATAAAAACAATAATAATAATAATAATAATAATAATAAATAAATAAATAAAAAATAAAAGTAATAAAAATAATAAAAATAAAAATAAAAGTAATAAAAATAAAAATAATAGTAATAATATAATAATAATAATAACAGATAATAATAAAAATAATATAAATAAGAAAAATAGAAATAAAAATAAATACATATATATGTAATAATAATAACAAAGAAAATGGGACAAAATTAGGTGTCAACAATATGTTTTTCCCTTTTATTAAGTTAAAAGGAAGCAAACATACATAATTTTCCGTACCTAAACAAAAATAAATATAAAATTCATATATGATACATCGATTGTAAAAAATTTTAATTTCACAAACAAGATTAACAATTTATCATATGTCACATTTCTTTTTATATTAATTATTTTTTTCAATATATTCTAAAGAGCATATGTCATTTTTTTTAATTTTACTTACTGAGTTTAAAAATTTTACTGCCCGTGTGACAACGGTTTGTCGTAAACACAAACCAAAAATGCCATTTCAAACCTTACGACAGGCATTCTGCTTTGGGCCTTGGATTGGTTTGCTCACAATCTCATTGCAAAGTACTTCGCAAATTTAGTCATTGGTGGAACTCTCAGCCCATACAATTCTAACCAATTATGAATGATTTTTTTTTTATGGAAAAATAAATCACCTTGTATAAAAGATCTCGTAGATATTGAAATATGAATATCAAATTTATAGAAAATTACTTTTAAATCTAGTGTATGAACCAATTGTAGTAAATCCAAAGTCAAAATAATTTAATTTTTTTGCCTTTAAAGTAACACTGACATCGTTTAACATTTTCCTTAAATTGAAATTTCAAGTTTTTGTCTCAAATTTTTTCCAAAAATGTACTCACTACTTCAACATAGTGTAATATTGTTTCATGTTACAAGTTTCACTGCCGCATTCCATTCCAAGAGTTTCAGCCCACGAAAACCACCAATCTCATACCAATATATGAAACTAAATCGATACAAAATATTCAAAAGTAATATAAATTAAAATTTGATAAATTATATATAAATATGACAAAAATTAAAAAAAAAATTGTTTAACATGAAATTTTCATATGTTACTTGACTAGAATACAATTTATATGCCACAAATTACCAAATCAAGCTGAAACCAAACCCTTTTGTGCAAATCGATTATTTATGACTGTAGCTCTTGAATAGCAGGGAAATGGGTATATGGGTTGGGTACAACTATACAAGTACAGAAAATCGAACAGAAGAAACTTAAGAGTAGATACCACCAGGTCAGTAAATATATTTCAACAGCACATTCAGTTCTAAACGGTTCACTTGCATTATATGACACATAAAATTTAACACGACAGGACATTTATCTAGCCTCTAACGTTGTAATCGTGCAATCATTGGATGAAAGCAGTTGGTGCCTGGTCGATGAAGAACCAGATTCTACCAGATCCCTTTGAGTGAAAAAACCTGGTTGTTTAGGCTGAGGCAAGAGGCCTTGGCTTCCCAGCATCAGAATCACATTAGACATGTTTGGTCTGTCTTCTGAACTTTTCTGCACACATAACAGCCCTACATGAATCGATCTTAACACTTCTGAGGGATTGCAGGTCTCCCTAATTGTTGGTGAAATCAACTCCAGGGGATCTCCTTCAGTAAATAGTCCCCATGCCTAGCAAAAAAGGGTCAAAATCAACTTCAGTTATATTAGATTTAAATTCAACATTAAACTGTTAATAAGATCAAAAGAACATTTACATGTCCAAGAAGATTAAGCTGATGATCAGGATGAGAGAATCCTCTGTTTCTCTTCCCACTCACTATCTCTAGCACCAATACACCAAAGCTAAACACATCAGATTTAATGGAGTAGAGCCCATCAATTACATATTCAGGAGCCATGTAACCACTGCAGATAATAAAAAATATTATCATGTATACATGATAAAATGACATGAAGGTTATCATCAAATATATCTGTTATATGGTCTTTTTCAGGTAATTTACTTACTATGTTCCCACCACTTTCTTTGTATTTGCTGCAGTTTCTTTTTCTCCAAAACCTCTAGCCAGACCAAAGTCTGAAATTTTTGGGTTCATTTCACTGTCTAATAAAACATTACCAGCTTTAAGATCTCGATGTATTAATCGTTGTCTTGAATCATGATGGAGATAAAGAAGCCCGCGAGCAATTCCATTGATAATGTTGTAACGCATTGGCCAATCAAGTGACACGCTTTGTGATTGATCTGTGAATTTTTTGGCACAGATTAAGCCATGATATCATGATAGAGCATATACTAATTGAACTAAATTTCCATGGTTGGAGAAAGACATACCAAAAATAAAGGAGTCTAGGCTTTTGTTAGGCATGAATTCATAGATGAGAAGCTTTTCATCTCCTTGAATGCAGTATCCTAAAAGCTTCACTAAATTCCGGTGCTTAAGTTTTGCAATGTGAATTATTTCATTCTTAAATTCATTAAGTCCTTGCTTAGAACACTTTGATAGCCTCTTTACAGCAATTTCTTGTCCATCCTTCAAAATACCCTGAAAAGTGTATAACCACAAGTTCATTCTTGTCAACCTGCAAATCTGCCATGGCAACAACTGCTCTTTGCAAAATTAGAAGCAAAATCAACGTAATGAGTGGCAGTTTACAGATTGTTACCTTATAGACGGGTCCAAAACCACCTTGTCCAAGTTTATTTGCGATCGAAAAGTTCTCGGTTGCACAAGCAACTGCAGCCAAGTCAAACAATGGTAACTCTAGTTCTTCCTTCTGAATTTTAGTATTAGAACTACTTTCAGTTGCAGATGTCAGCAATCCTGTGAAGTAACAGTTGGAGTAAATGTAAACCAATACAAGCAGTATGCTTGTCAAAAGTCAAAATTCCTATGTAAATTCCTAGGCTATAAGCTTATAAAATATCTAGAATTGGCAGCAATTGTCCCTAGAAGCTGCAAGGATGATAACAAGAACGCAACTTTTAACAGGAAAACCTTCCAAAAGAAAAATAAAAAACTTATATGTGAGAGATATTATGTACCGGATTTCTTACCGAATGTCTTCCTTCGAAGATACAAGACCAGGGCTAACCCAAGGATCAAAACTGCTACAGAGAAGATACAGATGACAGCAATCTTCGTTCTTCCCTTCTGATTGGACTTGGTACTCTCAGTTTGGTCTAGTAATCAGACAAATCATGGCAGAAATCTAGGTGTTAAAAAGCATTATGACAAAAGCAAATTAAATGGTAGTCTATTATCATCATCATAAGTTAACTGGCTGCATCAAAACTAATTAACTCTTGTCAATAGCTAATTCCAAAGTCAGCACTAATTCCTAATTCAGATGAAATTTTGTCAAACTTTAAAGAGTATATTTTTTTTAAGGATGGTCTTGTCTAAATTCAAAGCTTTTATGGCCATGGCAAGAGCACATCGATGTAGCAGAGACATGTTGAAATTCAAGATCAAAAGCCCATGGACATGTTGAAATTTCAGGATAACTGGGTTCATACCTAGTTCTGATGCAGCCATTCTTACATATATTTCTTGTCCATTTTCTGTGAACTCTCTGATGTCAACCAGATCAACAAACCAGAGCAAGCACCCACTTCCTCCATTTCTTATGTCCAAATTTGCATAAGCTGTACATGAGCAGTTCTTTTTGCAGAGATTCTTACATTCCTCAAGATTCACGCTGTAGTTAAACCAGGACTGTCGCGAATCTGGCAACTTCACCCCAGAGTGCTTAAGAAATCCATCACTAGAGCAGTTTAATGGAGTCTTTCGGGCACACCCGTCTGACCAAAGTTTAGTGTCCCATTTTTTGGGAAATTTTGGTACAAATCCTTTCAGGCAACTGCATTCTGGGGTGTTGGTTGGATTGCAGCTACCATATGAACCACAGAGTCCATAATTGTCACAATCATCCATTTCTACTGTAATATAAACTTCCCAACTTTGTGTTCTCTCAATCCATCTTTTGCACCGCCAAAATCCATCTTGAGTTAACACCATCATTGAAAGAACTGAGCTATTACGAAGGTTGAAGCTGTAATATACCTCCTTCTCCTTGAGCACATAATCAAAGGTATATAACGAAATTTGATTTAGTTCAGGTGTGCCACTAAAACGCAAACCATTCCAGGGACCAGGTCGAAATCGCACAACTGTACCCTCTCTGATTATAGCCTCTGGAAATCCACCAACCTCAAACCCATAAGTAAAATTACCATGAGAAGGATCATCAGGACTCTTCCAGGATGAAATGTAACAATCCAGGCCCGTGATTAAGTTCCTTCCGATCTTCATGCCTTGTAGGAATGTATCACATGGATAATCAAAGCTCTGCCACAAGAAGTTCTCAGGATTGCTTTCATTCTCCTCTTTGACAATGAGGTTTCCTGAATTCAAGAGCTGTGCAACTGGCCTACGAGCATGCCTGGATGAGTTGGAGGACCAAACAGTGTTCCCATTATGATTTAGAAGGACCAGAGTCCCCTGGTTGGAAAGTTTTAGAACACCTGACCGATCCTCGAGGGGAGCTTCTCTGTTGGCCACCCATACAACGGTCTGGAGAGATATTTTCCCATACCATATTCCCAAGAATCTCTTTGTGCTGGAACCTGGGCTAAAGAAACCTAGCTCAAAATTTCCACCTACTGAAACAATCGTCTCACCATCTCCAATTGAGTGATCAGTTGCATTCAAGGTGTCCATTGCAATGGATATAATTAGACTAGAGAACATAAAAGAACAAAGAAGAAGTATGGCAAAGCTTTCCATGGATGATACTCCGAAAGATTTGATAGCAGGCTATGTAAATGACATCCCCAATGTTGTTTTCATTTAAGATCATTGAATGTTTCGCCAATATCCATGCCAGATAATTGAAAACCAACCTTCTATCTCTTCTCTCTGCGGGAAAGCAAAAATCGAAATATGTATTCCTACGGCAACAAATAGTAAAAACTCAAATCGATTTAACTCAAGCTAAATCTATTAACCACTGAACAGATACTACGTAGATACAACGCAGGTAATAAGCATATATGAAAGTGTTGTGGATAGTAGCCTAAAGCCAAAACCAGAATAAATTATTTGATAAGTGAAAAATAAAATAAAAATAAATTAATATAAAGAGAAAGCACACAAGAATTTTCATGGTTTGACTTTAAAAGCTTACGTTGACGGGCTAAGATAATCAAAAAGAATTTTACTATGAGAAATTAGACGATGTACAAAGAATACTTGAAATACAACTCTCTACCCAAACTCAAAACCTCGCTATAAGCTTTATTTTATGGCTTACTCACTCCACCCTCCTTTTGTAGCACTCTACGATGCTCGTTTTTACCTCACTTCTTATTTCTTACATTCTGCTTAAAAGCTTAGCAAATGCAAGTATCAATAAAAGAGGTTGCCCGGTAAATTTTCAACAATTGCCTCACAATTTGACTAAACATAATAAAACCAAGGCTGCATCAATTTTGGCTCATAGTCTACTTTTACATGCTCCAACCAACTTTGTCAAGATCTTCATGCATCATTGTAGAGATTTTCATGCATATTGACAACCTTTGCTTGCTTCATTAAATGAGGTAAGAATTTGCATGTACTAGCAAATTTGCATGCAAGAACTTCAAGCCATGCAATTAGTGTTTCAGGTTGAATTTTTCAAGCCTCCTTCAACAGCAAGTAACACCAAATTTAACGTGAAAAACTCTCCAATGTAAAGAGAGAAAAAACCATGGAACAAACCAAATAAAAATCTACTATAAAAATAAATAATTACAAAGTTTTAATACCTTAAAGCTTTTTATCTAAAGCTCATGGTTCAAACAATTAGTCTAAAACAAAAAATTCATCTCTTTGTATTGAACAAGATAATATAACCCAAGAATGCCTCAATAATTATACAACTTATGTCTGTCCTTAATCTCTCAATGGAACAAGAAAAGCTCACTTTAACTCTAAATTAAAGCTCTTTTTTTTTACTCAAGAAGCTTTCTATTTTTTTTTCTTGATTTCTACATGTGGCTACATATAAAGAAACAAGAGTTTGTATATGATGCACTGACAGTGTATAGTTTCTATACACTGTCAATGCATCAGAGGTTGACACCTCATCAATAGGCCCTTATTGGCAAATTAAAAAAATTTATTTATATTTGCATATAAGGGCCTATTGATGAGGTGTCAACCTCTGGTGTATTGACAGTGTATAGAAACTATACACTGTCAGTGCATCATATATAAATCCAAGAAACAAAACCTTTTCGATTTGAGTTTTCAAAAACCAATCCTAATCAAGGTCTTTGTGGCTAATCTTTTAAAACAAAGCCAACATAAGGGTTGGATCACCTTTAATGCGTCTTTCAGTCCCATTAAGAGGAAATCCAACATCATGACCTGTCATTTAAAGTTTATTTTAGTTAAAGTATTCATCCTGGTAAAATCACTACATAACTTAAGTTTATTTCTTAAAAATGTCTTAATCAACATATTAGCTGGATTTTTGTTTGTGAGAATTTTCATCAATTTTATCTGTTGCTCGTCAATTATTGAGTGCATCAATGGTATCTAACATTGATGTGCTTCATCCTAACATAATACATGGTGTTCTTCTAGTTTAAAATGTATAAACTAATATAACTTGGTTTAAAATGTTTCAAGGCTATTCTAGTTACCATCATCATCCTTATTCTCTCTCTCTCTCTCTCTCTCTCTCTCTCTCTCTCTATATATATATATATAAAAAAGATTTCATTGCTTTAGACTCTAAATCATAAACCTTGATCAAATTAATAGTTTTTCCCATTAATTAAATTCCAAAAGCGTTCAGTTTGGAAACCTCAATGCTTAAACCACTTGTAGGTACTCTAATCTTATTTCGTACCTCTTATTGGTAGTTATTATTCCTAACTAGATTTCTATTTTATGCAGGAAATGTTGATTGTAATCCAAGTTAAATTTGACAAAAATGAGGAGGAAGTGAATTCTGATTTAGCTATTTTTGTTGTAGATCTAGTTAAAATTTTAGAAAAAAAATGTTAAAAGTCATTTTAAGCGGCAAAAAACTATCGATGATTTGTTGGTTTGACTTGAAGTGTACTATGAAACCACTTGGAAGTTTTTGATTAGGTGTGAAAGTATTGTTCAAGAATATTTGACAGGTGAACTTGGAGGAAGAGCGATAAGCATTAGTATGATAGAGTTGGAAAGAGTAAAGGTTTAGTTAAAGAGAGAAAGGAGTGATGACACTAAAGATTTTTTTTTAGTTTTTATAGGTCAAATTATGTAGATAATTCTTGCACTATGTTAAACTATATTTAAACTCGTGCAATGCACTGTGATAATTTAATTTATAATAACTTTTTAAAAAATAGAATAGAATTATAAAAATTTGTTTTGAAATACGTGTTGAATAATGGGTTAAAAACTTGATGAAAATATAGCATAGACAAATTGAAAAATAATTCGAAATCAAATACTAATTAAAAAATTATTGAAAAATTAGGTATCATAAATCTTAAATATTAAATAAATAAGTTAAATAGCTACAATTTTAATGAAAATAATTCTTACTACATTAATCATTAATAGATTATTTATTAATGTTTTAGATTTGAAACTGAATTCTTTTTAAAAATTGAATTTAAATGACTCCAAATCAATCTTATAAAATAAATTAGTGTTGAAAACTCTATTTTTTAGGGTTTTAAAAAATTATTTATAATAGTCTCACACACAAGAGGTAAGTAAAGTAAAAATGTAAATAGAATAAAAATGATTTATTATTTAATTTTTTTAAAATTTAAATCAATTCAAAATAATTAATTATAATATTTAAGATAATATACACTTCAAAAAAATAGATAGTTCATATTAATATTTTTTTTATCAAAGAAAATGATTGAACAGATAAATCTAAAAAAAGGAATGAAATGAAAATTTAAAAAAAAAGCATGAAAGTTTAATTCAATACAAAATATATAGACTTAAATATCCAATTTTAATTTTTGATAAAATATTTAAGACCTTAATACAATTTCAATCAAAGTATATGGATTTTTTTAATTTAAATATAACATAATATGTGATAAATGAAATTTTAAATTCTAAGATAAATTTTAATTGATTTAAATGAGGATAATATGGTTGAAATTTATTTTTTTAATTTCAAACATTTTAAAATTGAATAATTAATTGAATAGGATTATTTTATAAAAAATTAATTTATTATTCAAAATATAAAAAGTTAATCTATCTACGTAAAAAAATTTATTTTTAGTAAGAGCTTTGGCTTTTATATATTTATATAAAATATAAGATTATTATCAAAAATTGAACCTTATTGAAATGAGAAATATAGCCTTGGATAAAAAAAATCTACATTATCACACATGTCAAGTGTTCATATAGAATACGTATGTTGTTGTTGTTATGCATCCAAGTAAAAAACTTATACTAAAATTAATTATTTCTATAAATATGTTTTTAATGTTTATAGTGACAGTACATGTATATTGATAAAAGATGAGTAAAGAAATCAATAATTAATATGTGCTTTTTTTTAATTTTAATAAATATAGATGTTTATCTTTTAAAAATTAAAATAGATAATTAATTTAAAAATAATTAATTTATTTTATAATTTTAATGCAACAGATTCCTATCTTTTAGAAAATTGAAAAAATTTATATTTTTTTTATTTTAATATATTACACGTGTCAAATATTTACGATATCCACATAGGAAGTTTTACTTATACTCAAATGTTTTGGTTTGTATATATATATATGGATTTATATATGATATACTGATAGTATATAGTTTTTATACACTGTCAATGCATAAGAAATTGACACATCATCAATGAGCCCTTATGAGCAAATTTAAAAAAATTTATTTTTATTTATTTTTAAGGGCTTCGCATATTTTTTAATTTACCAATTGATGAGATATCAATCTCCGATACATTGACAGTGTATAAAAACTATACACTATCAATGCATCATATACAAACCCTATATATATAAGATTATAGTACAAGGATTAAATTTCAAATTTTAAGACAATAAAGTAATTATCCATGTATGTACCAAAAAGAAAAAAAGAAATTATCCATATAATTTCTACCTTTCCTTTTTAGTGCGTTTGGATTAGATCTGCTCAAGAATCGAGCGACTTACCTAAGCCCGCTTGCTCGATATTTGGTCAGGCTTAGGCAAAAATATCGAATGCAATTAACGGGTTTGAATAAAATTTTTAAGCCTGATAAAAAATCAGGTCAAGCCTGCGCTTGACCATTCGAAATCCAGGCCTGGCCTAACTTGAACATCATTAAAATTAATTTTTTTTAAAATATATTTGCTAAGTATATTGTAATTATATGTATATAAAGTATTATTGATTAATAAACATGATTATATATATTTACTATGAAAATTAACATGCAAATTTTGACAAATCAAATTAAACTTCAAAGGGACTAAAAGAATAAAAAGCAAATAAACAAAAAATTAAAATACCAAAAATAATTAAAATAATATTTGAGCTAGACCAAGTTCATGTTTGCATTACTAAGTAAAAAATGAGTCTAAACTAAAAGTGGACCCTTGTTCAGGTCTAGTTTGGATAAGAAATTGTAAAATTTTAAAGAAATTCAAAATGAAAACATATCAAAATTCATCAGTTCAAAACACTAACATTTGTAATTTTATTGTATGGATAATTTTTTTTTAAAAAAATTGACTATTAGAATTTGATAAAATAAAAAAATATAAAATAAAAATATTGATAATAAATATAAGAAAAAAATAGATTATGTAATATTTATACAATTTTACAAATCTAACTATACTCATATTGTATAATTTATTTTATGGTTTTTTTTCTTATATTTAAGATCATTATTTTTATTTTATAATTATTTTTTGTTTCATCAAATTTTAATAGTTAGATTTTTTTTCAAATATATATATAACAATACTATTATTTTTTTTTTTGTTTTTCAAATCAAAAGAATTGATACAGGAAATTGGCAAAAGCCTCATCTCCTAATATGGGAACCAACTAGGAAACTCCCAGGGAGTTTAAAAGAATCAATAGGAAACAATACTATTATAAATATTAATTTTAAAATTACTTGTCCTCCAAACGTAATGTTTAAGTTTTCCTGAGAGCAATGGCTAAAAATTTAACTTATCAAAGTCTAACCAAAGTCTTTGCGACTAATCTTAGATGTAAAAAGCAACGGAAATTCCGTGGCTTTGAGAACAAAGCCAACATATGATCTGGACACCTTTAACGCGTCCGTCCAGCACTTCCCCCAACAGCAATGGCTAAAAGGTTTTAATATTCTCAATAATCCATGTAGCAGTAACATCGAGGAGGTGATTCAATAGTCAATGAATACCAAAACTGGAATTTGATTGGACAACTTGTTTCTTGCCACTGTGTCAATAAATCCCTTTCCAAGGCAGGCTTTCCCTTTTATAAAAGTTACGTTGATTGTGATTGACGCACAACATTTTTCAGTTAACCAGAGCAAGAAGACCTGCAAATGTGTCATTGATTCTATTGCCTAGTCTGAAGTAAATTTAATAATTTATGTATATAATTTATATTCGTATTATATAAAATTATATTTATATCATATAAATTAAAAAAAATTATATCAAAATTCGTGTCAAATATTTTATTTTTCAATTTTTATCAATTTTTAGCTCTTATTATTTTTTTTTATAATTTAGTCATATCTTTTCATATCATATTACACCAAGTCTTCTCCTCCAACTACCTCTTTAACTTCAAAATTTATCAGATTGAAAAATTAGCATTTGTAATCATATTATACAAATAATAGTTTATAGAAAAAATTTTGACTATTAGAATTTGATAAAATAAAAAATAATTATAAAATAAATATTTAAGATCATTATTTTTATTTTATAATTATTTTTTTATTTTATCAAATTTTAATAGTCAAATATTTTTTTAAAAAAATATTGAGGAATGCTAGCAACAGTTACTTTGACAATCTCATCTCAGCATTCTCAATTTTATTGGGCCATGTCACTTCTTAGTTTTACATGAAAACCGATTACTTATATGAGAAGTTAAAAAGCTGAAATATATGGATACTAAAAAATACTTTTCAAGTAACATGTAATAGTAGGTAACATGTTTTCATATAAAATTAGAAAGAGATGTGGTTCAATAAAATTGAAAGTGCTGAAATGTGATTGTCAAAGTGACTGTCCTTAGCATTCCTTAATATTTTTAAGGAAAAAAATTTTGACTATTAGAATTTGATAAAATAAAAAGAATAATTATAAAATAAAAATAATGATCTTGAATATAAGAAAAAGAAAAAATAAAATAAATTATACAATATCCATACAATTTTACAAATCTAACCATACCCATATTGTATAATTTATTTTGTGCTAATTTGTATAAAATTCGTACTTGTATCATGCAATATATGAAAATTTTGTGCTAAAATTCATATTGATATATCAAATATAAAATTTTATTTTTAATTTGTATTGTATTCATATTCAATTTCTATTAGATTTTAACCCATGTCGTTTTTATATTATGTTTCCGTATTGTATTTAAAACTACTACATTTTTTAAAGGCCTGGGATCAACACCAAGTCTTCTATTCCAACCACCAATTCTACTTCCCTAATCATCAAGGAAAACCAAATATCAGCAAATAAATAATTTGGATTATTTAGCTAAACATTTCTTTAGTTGCACTGATTGGCACTTCAAGTTTCAGCTTCTGACAGTGAAGTTCAAGTTGGTTTCTGATTGTCTCATTATGAGACCTTGTAAGACTTTATGGGAAGATCTAAAAGGACCCAAAGTTTATAATATTCCGTCAGCATTAAGCTAGTTTATAATGATATGGACAACCAAACCACCCGAACCTGACATCATAAAAAGACAGCAAAAATTTTGTACTATGGTCTGGTTTCTGTCATGTTGTCTCTTAATTTTAGCTTAGATATCGTTCTCACTGTGAAAAATATTATGAATTGAGTGGGATGGAAACAGGAACCAATCTCTATGCTCCTAAGATGAACAATTACTTTGGGGAATTTTGGAATGATTCAAAACAAAAAGAAAGTTCATCATCATCTAAGATGAACAGTTACAGGGACCAATTTGATCAAAAGAAGAGGATTAACGGTAAGGTAGAACAATCAACTTATAAAGGCTTGTCTAATTCAAATGAAATACAGCAACAAATATATTTGCCTTTAATGAAATATAAAGAAAGAAAGATAATAAAATGGTATATTTATTTTATTTTGATGAGATTTAAATACTTTCAGATAGGCAGGGAGCCCAGTTTATTTCTTTCAGCATGCAAAACATAAAATATTCAAAAATGAATTTTGTTATATCATATCTAACTCAAGCCCCTGGCCTAGTATTTAGTTATGGCTTAAATAAGCATATTAAAGGCTAAATAGCCCACCCAAAATTAATAGCCCAACTACAAATCTATTTATTAGAATACAATCTTTAGGCAATGATTGAAGACACATGTAGAGACACTTTCATTAAATAGAATAATCACTGAATGAGATACAGAATCATAAGTTTTTAAATACTATTAGTTAGTAAACTATATGAAAGAGGTTTGGTCGAGTATGTACAAAAATCCTTAAGCCAAGCTAAATACAATTAAGTCTTGTCATCTTCTTGCTAACCTGCCTACACATTCTCTCTAGTCTTTACTTTGCTGACTTGAGTGCTGGAGTGCTTTTCCGAATACCAATTCCATTATCTCCTCTCACTTTCCCTTATCTCTTGTAGGTTTGAGATTAGCATTTAATCACCTTGAAGTCCAATCTCCCTTGGAACCATCAACAATATAATAAATTGATTTCCATGATTTCTTACTTTGTTCCCACCACTTCTGTATTTGTTCCCACCACCAGGACAGTAAATATATTTCAACAGCACATTCAGTTCTAACGGTTCACTTGCATTATATGACACATAAAATTTAACACGACAGGACATTTATCTAGCCTCTAACGTTGTAATCGTGCAATCATTGGATGAAAGCAGTTGGTGCCTGGTAGATGAAGAACCAGATTCTACCAGATCCCTTTGAGAGAAAAAACCTGGTTGTTTAGGCTGAGGCAAGAGGCCTTGGCTTCCCAGCATCAGAATCACATTAGACATGTTTGGTCTGCTTTTCTGCACACATAACAGCCCTACATGAATCGATCTTAACACTTCTGAGGGATTGCAGGTCTCCCTAATTGCTGGTGAAATTAACTCCAAGGAATCTCCTTCAGTAAATAGTCTCCATGCCTAGCAAAAAAGGGTCAAAAACAACTTCAGTTATATTAGATTTAAATTCAACATTAAACTGTTAATAAGATCAAAAGAACATTTACATGTCCAAGAAGATTAAGCTGGTGATCAGGATGAGAGAATCCTCTGTTTCTCTTCCCACTCACTATCTCTAGCACCAATACACCAAAGCTAAACACATCAGATTTAATGGAGTAGAGCCCATCAATTACATATTCAGGAGCCATGTAACCACTGCAGATAATAAAAAATATTATCATGTATACATGATAAAATTGTTGGATTATGCCCTTAGAACCATTCATTAGATGATTGACTTTGGCATTTTTTTTTATGTATCATGACATTTTATTTATTATAGTTCATTATTATATTTGTCTTATAGCTGCGTAATGTAATCTTATATGATAATGTCCTTAGAATAGTAATAACACACTATTCTTAAAAATATCCCTAGTCAAGTATTATTGTGAACAAGGATAACAATGATACGATAAGACTAGTATGTGGTTGACTGATGACCATTGTCATGGATATAGGATATCAAGTCATTACATAGGTACATGTTAGAGAACTATGTACTGGATCGACCCTCCATAAGAACGCTACATGGATTGTTATATGAGTGTCATAAGCGATTCTCATAGTGATGATGGTGTATGTGATCCTTTGACTTGAGATCATCAGAGATCCCAACATAGAGAATTGCATACTTTAATGCTGCTAGATGTCATTCGTAACAGGATGGACTATAAAGGTAGTAATTGGGTATGCCTTGATCTATGTAGAGGGATGTTGAGTGATCAAGATAGGATTTATCCCTCTTATATAACAAGAGTGATGTCTTGGGCCCTTTGATAGAGTGAGACTAAGAAATGCATGGCCGTACTCGAATAAGTCAATATGAGATATTGATTTTATTTGTTTAATTAGTCTACTCAGGAATCAAGAAACGCTGATTAGACTATACAAGTGTGACACATTCCATGACTTGTGTCTAATCAAGACATCAAAGGATAAAGGGATTAGACTACACGGTAACATCTATCACGAGTAAGGTTATGTCGAGTCATTGACATTCTCGTTACATGGGTAGCAATGATGTATTGCTAGATACCACTCATTGCCTATGACAATTTTGTCATTGCCATTGTTTTGAGAACCTATTGGGTCGCACACTTAGAACGGATCAATGAGGAGCTTAATTAATCCTATTCTGAATTGGATTAAGGATATAACTAATCTATTCTAAGTAGGATTAGAGTTCTGTTTGACAGTAAATTTTAGGGTAAAATTTACTGCCTATAAAAGGATGTTTTGTGTTTTCTAAAACATAGCCGCACAATTAAACAGAAAACAAAAATATTCTTTTAATCGAAGCTAGCAATTCGGTTATAAGGAATCAAAAACGCTCTTTAAGGCTTCTAATCGTGAGACGTTCAAGAGTCGTGAGATCCGTTCGTGTGGATACCATAGAGGCAGGAACGAAAAGTTGTTGCTTGTGACTCGACCAACGACAAAAAATTAGAGAAAACGTTAGGTAAAATCTCGAAACCGTAATCAGGCAACTCTCCGAATCGATCCTGGTGGAGGCCAAATGATTTAAATTCCGCTGCGTGTTTGTTTCGATCTCCTTCAAAAATGACATGAAGGTTATCATCAAATATATCTGTTATATGGTCTTTTTCAGGTAATTTACTTACTATGTTCCCAGCACTTTCTTTGCATTTGCTGCAGTTTCTTTTTCTCCAAAACCTCTAGCCAGACCAAAGTCTGAAATTTTTGGGTTCATTTCACTGTCTAATAAAACATTACCAGCTTTAAGATCTCGATGTATTAATCGTTGTCTTGAATCATGATGGAGATAAAGAAGCCCGCGAGCAATTCCATTGATAACGTTGTAACGCATTGGCCAATCAAGTGACATGCTTTGTGATTGATCTGTTAAGTTATTTGCATAGATTAAGCCATGATTATATGGTAGAAGAAGATACTAATTGAACTAAATTTCCCTGGTTGGAGAAAGACATACCAAAAATAAAGAAGTTCAGGCTTTTGTTAGGCATGAATTCATAGATGAGAAGCTTTTCATCTCCTTGAATGCAGCATCCTAAAAGCTTCACTAAATTCAGGTGCTTAAGTTTTGCAATGTGTATTACTTCATTCTTAAATTCATGAAGTCCTTGATTGGAACTCTTTGATAGCCTCTTTACAGCAATTTCTTGTCCATCCTTCAAGATTCCATGAAAAGTGTATAACCACAAGTTCATTCTTGTCAACCTGCAAATCTGCCATGGCAGCAACTGCTCTTCTCTTTGCAAAATTAGAAGCAAAAATCAACATAATGAGTGGCAGTTTGCCAGATTGTTGCCTTATAGACGGGTCCAAAACCACCTTGTCCAAGTTTATTTGCAGTCGAAAAGTTATCGGTTGCACAAGCAACTGTGGCTAAGTCAAATAATGGTAGCTCCAGCTCTTCCTTCTGAATTTTAACGTTAGAACTGCTTTCAGTTGCTGATGTCAGCAATCCTGGGAATTAGCAGATGGAGTAATGTAAAACAACACAAGCAGTATGCTTGTCAAAACTCAAAATGCAAAAAAAAATTATGACTCCTCGAGTTATCTTGGTCTTCCTAGAAAAATGCAAAAGAAAATCTCAAGTTTCCATGACCTTAAACAATGAAACTTGCTTTCCTCGTAACAAACCTAGATCAGATCAGGATTTCTCAACTGGAAAATGCCAGTAAACTCTTATGCTATAACATATCTAGAATTGGCAGCATTTGTCCCTTCAAGTCGCAAGGATGATAACAAAAAAAGAAAACTTTCTTACTGAATTTCTTCCTCCGAAGACACAAAACCAGGGCTAGGCCAAGTATCAACACTGCTATAGAGATGATACAGATGACCGCAATCCTCATTCTTCCCTTCTTGCTCGATTTACTAATCTCAGTTTGGTCTAATCATCGCACAAACCATGGCAGAAATCTAAGTGTTAAAAACCATTACGATAAAAGAAAATTAAATGGTACTGAATTATCACGGTCATAAGTTAACTGGCTGCGTCAAAACTAAATAACTCTAGCCAGTTGGTTCAGCTTAAAAGCTAATTCCAAAGTCAGTTCTGATTCCCAATTCAGATGAAATTATGTCAAACTTTAAAGAGTAATTGTCTTGTCTAAATTCAAAGCTTTTATAGACATGGCAAAAGCACATCAAGGTAGCAGAGACATGTTGAAATTCAAGATCAAAAGCCCATAGACATGTTGAAATTCCAGGATAACTGAGTTCATACCTAGTTCTGATGCAGCCATTCTTAAATAAATTTCTTGTCCATTTTCTGTGAACTCTCTGATGTCAACCAGGTCAAACCAAAGCAAGCACCCACTTCCTCCATTTCTTATATCCAAATTTGAATAAGCTGTGCATGAGCAGGTCTTTTTGCACAAGTTCATGCATTCCTCAAGAGTCATGCTGTAGTTAAACCAGGATTGTCGCGAATCTGGCAACTTCACCCCAGAGTGCTTAAAAAATCCATCACTAGAGCAGTTTAAGGGAGTCTTCTGGACACACCCGTCTGACCAAAGTTCAGTGTCCCATTTTTCGGGAAATTTTGGTAGAAATCTTTTCAGGCAACTGCATTGTGGGGTGTTACTTGCATTGCAGCTACCATACGAACCACAGAATCCATAATTGTCAGAGTCATCCATTTGTATTGTAATATAAACTTCCCAATGTTGTGTTCTCTCAATCCATCTTTTGCGCTGCCAAAATCCATCTTGAGTTAACACCATCATTGAAAGAACTTAGTTATTACGAAGGTTGAAGCTGTAATGTACCTCCTTCTCATTGAACATAAAACCAAAGGTAAATAAAGGATTTTGTTTTAGTTCAGGTCCGCCACTAAAATGCAAACCATTCCAGGGACCCATTTGAAATCGCACAACTGTGCCCTCTCTCAGTATAAACTCTGGAAATCCACTGGCCTCACACCTGTAAGTAAAATTACCAGGAGAAGGATCATCGGGACTCTTCCAGGATGACATGTAACGATCCAGGCCTGTGATTAAGTTCCTTCCGAACTTCATTCCTGGTAGCAATGTATCACATGGATAATCGAAGCTCTGCCACAAGAAGTTTTCAGGATTGCTTTCATTCTCCTCTTTGACAATGAGGTTTCCTGAATCCAAGAGCTGTGCAACTAGCCTACGAGCATGCTTGGATGAGTTGGAGGACCAAACAGTGCTCCCGTTATGATTTAGAAGGACTAGAGTCCCCTGGCTGGTAAGTTTTAGAACACCTGACAAATCCCCGAGGGGCGCTTCTCTGTTGGCTACCCATACAATAGTATGGACAGATAGTTTCCCATACCATATTCCCAAGAATCTCTTTGTGCTGGAACCTGGGCTAAAGAAACCTAGCTCAAAATTTCCACCTACTGAAACTATCGTCTCACCATCTCTAATTGACTGATCAGTTGTATTCAAAGCAATGGATATAGTTTGACTAGAGAACATAAAAGAACAAAGAAGAAGTATGGCAAAGCTTTCCATGGATGATACTCCAAAAGACTTCATAGCAGGTTATGTAAATGACATCCTTGATGTTGTTTTCATGTACGGTTATTGAATTTTTCACCAATATCTGTACCTGATAATTGGCAACCACCCCTCTCCCTTCTCCCTGCAGCCTAACATGGAAGTAAATATCATTTATATGGAAGTAATAACAATAATCGATTCAATATAGTCAAGATAAGTGTATTTAATGGCCGACCGTAAGCCATTTCAGTGGGGGCCGTGGGCCTCTTTCTCCTCCAAAACTTTTGCATTTGTATTAAATAAATATAAATTAAGTTTTTTTATTTAAAAGAGTTAAAATTGCATTGATATTTAGCTATCTTACTCACTAATCATTATTCACAAAGCTTAAAATCAATTAGTTTGGTATAAATTTAAAGATTTTGTTTCTTTCAAAGATATATTTACTTGATACAATTTTGTTTTTCTATGCTTTTGTTTATAAATTGATAAAATTTATGATTTTATAAACTTGTTATTTTTATTAATATAGTACTTACATATGCATTCTCATCATTATCATCATCAGAGCCTTCACCCCAAGAGATTGGGATAGACTATATAAACCAATATCTGAATTCACATTATATCGTCCATATGTATTCTCTTCCTCCATAGATTCCTATCCAAAGTCATTTGCTCATCCAACTCCAAAACCTCCATATCTTTCTTTTTTAACTTCCTTCCAAGTCTTTTTTAGTATTCCTCTAGTTTTAACCCTTCTCTCAACATCCATAACCTCTATTTTCCTAACTGGAGCATCTACAGATCTACGTCTTACGTGTCCAATCAACATAAACGATTTTTACACATCTTATTTTCAATAGGTACCACTCCAACCACTTACAAATATATTCATTTCTCATTCTATCCTTTCTTGTATATCCACATATCCATTGTAACATTCACATTTATTTCTTTTGTGTATGTAGCCTCTTAGTCACCCAACATTCACTACTATATAATAATGTTGGTCTAACAACTGTCCTATAAAACTTGCTTTTTAGCCATATAAAATTCCTTTATCGCACAACACACCTGTAGCACTTTTCCATTTACTCGATCCAGCTCGAATCCAATAGGTCACATCACCATCAATCTCTCCTATCGATCCAAATATCGAAAATGGTCCCACTTAGATATCACCACCCCATCTAATGTCATTACATTATGCTCTTCTATTCAGTTAGAACCAAATTTACACTCCATGTATTCAGTCTTTACTCTGCTTAGTTTAAATCCTTTTGATTCCAACGTTTCTCTCCATAATTCCAACTTTGCATTGATCTCCCCTCTAATTTCCGCACATAGGACAATATCATTTGCAAACATCATATACCAAGGCACCTTATCCTGGATGAATTTTGTCAGTTCGTCCATAACTACTGCAAACAAGAATGGACTTAACGTTGACCCTTGGTGTAATCGCACCGTGATAGGAAACTCACTTATTTGCCCTCCACCTATCCTCACGTGTCCTTGCATCTCCATCCATGTCCTTAATTAGTTCAATATAATTTAAAAGAACTCTTTTCTTCATTAAGGACCACTATAGCACCTCTCTAGGCACTTTATCATATGCTTTTTCTAAATCTATAAAGACCATATGAAAATCTTTACCCGGTACTCGAAAGCGCTCCATAAGTTGTCTAAGCAAATATATTACCTCCATAGTTGATCAACTCGACAAAACCAAATTGTCTTTGATATCTCTACACTAATATAGTACTTGCATTTGCATTCTATGTTAGTAAAATATGAGGATTATATCCAAATTTGGACTTTATTAAAAAAATAAAAAAAACACTAATATTTTACAGCATGGAATTAAGATTATGAACGTTTTATTTTATGTATTTAATTAGAAACTTGATGGTGTAAAATAATTTAATTATTTGTTAAACATTATTATTCGAATGTTTTAATTTGTAAAAAATGTTTGTTTGCATTAATTTGGATGATTTAAATGACAATATTTAAGGAAAATTTTGTTTTTAATTTTGTCAATTAGACGTTATTCATTTATTTTAAAGATTTAATGAATAAAATTAAAATCTACTCAAATAAATGGATATAATTAAAATGAAATAAAGGTTCATAATTTTTTCTTAATAATATATTCTCATTCAAAGTTACCATCATAATTTGCATATTACATTTCATAAATCAATAACCTGATAAATTGGTAAATACAAATAACAATAACAAACTAAACAAATAACATTAACAAACTAAACTCAATCTCACACTTGATGAGACTCGAGCATGTGAACATCAAAGCCTATTTGCCACTAAGCCTAGACCTCATTAGCAAAATTCATAATATTAATTTCATGCAGTAAAAAGATTGAGAGTTTGTTTTCATTTATTAATAAAATCTGAAAGCTTATTGTTTTTTTAGTGTAAAAAAACTTATTTGAATATTAAGTCTAAACCATAAAAAAAAATAATTCAAATTAATACATATATAGTCCCTCCAAAAACAATTGTTAAGATCTGCCACTAAGTCTATTAACCAACTAACAAATACTATCAAGATACTACGCAAGACATCATCATCAGAGATTTTATCCCAAGGTTGAGATAAACTACATGAACCAATATCTGAACTCACATTCAATCATTCATATTAATTCTTCTCTTCCACACATTCCTATTCAAGGCAATATGTTCTTTCAACTCTAATACTTCCATATTTTTTACGAATTACTTCCTTCCAAATTTTTTTCAGTCTTCTTCTAGCTTTAACCCTTCTTTCATCATCCATAATCTCCACTCTCCTAACTTGAGCATCTACAAGTCTACGCCATAGATGTCCAAACAAACGTAAAAAACTTCACACATCTTGTCTTTAAAAAGTACCACTCAAACTATCTTACCAATGTCTTCATTTCTTATTCTATTCTTTTTTTTTTGTATATTTACATAACCACTGCAATATTCACATTTTTGCTACACTCATCTTTTGTGTTTGCAATCTCTTAGTTACCCAACATTCATTACTTACTACGCAGGTAATAAGCATAAATAAAAGCATCACTAAATTTAATGTGAAAAACTCTCTGATATGGAGAGAAAAAACGACATAACAAATTGGATAAAAATCTACTATAATTATTAAGTAATTATAAAGGTTTAATATCCCAGGACTTTTTGTCCAAAACTTAGAGTTTCAAGAATTGGCCTAAAACAAAAAGTTCATTTCTTTGGATTCAATAAGATAGTCTACCTAAAAAATACCTTAGTTGTTGTACAGCTTATGTCACTCATTACTCTCTCAATGGAACAAGAAAAACCAACTTTAGCTCTAACCTAAAGCTCTCTTTTTTTTTCTTTTCTCGAGAAACTCTCTCTTGATTTTTGTTCTTGGCTCCTATATGTGGCTATATATAGAGAATCAAAATCTTTTCCTTTTCAGTTTTAAAACAAAGCCAACATATGAGTTGGGCTACCTTTAATGTGTCCAACAATCTCCTCCTTCAACACTATTAGGAGGAAATCCAACATCATGACTTGTCACTTAAATTTCACCTTGGCCAAACATCTCAGTTAAATCACTACATAATTCAAGTTTATTACTGGAAAGTGTCTTAGTCAAGATATTAGAATTCTTATCTGTGTGAATCTGTTTTAACTACATCTATTACTCATCAATCATTAAGGACAACCAACACTATTTAACATCAATGTGCTTTGTCATAACATGGTACTTGGTGTTGTTATCCGATTCCAAGGCACTCTGAATGTCACACAACACTATATACTCTTTTTGACTTACCCTAATTCAAGAAGCAATTGTTTTATCCAAAGCATTTTTTCTGCTTGCTTTGATTGTTGTAATGTACTCAACCTTTGTGATTGACAAGACAAGACACTTTTATAGCTTAAACCGACTAAGATACAGCTTCCATTGCAAAAATGAATATATATTTATATATATATATATATATCTTAAAGTACATTTTCTACTGTAACAACCCTTTATATCGAAAATACAAACCAAAATTTTTCTTTTTCACTTACTTGGTTGGGCTGTACTTAGTGTCACTAATCAATTGTTAAGCTAACTTTATATTAGCTAAGTCAATATCCTTTAATTACCTTAGGTCCCAGTCAAATTCTCTCACTAAGCATGCATTTACAATTTTGAATTATTCTACTTGACTAAATATATCTCCACCCAAGTTGCATGCATTGTTATAAACCATAAATATATCCTACACTTCCTTTAATTACATCCCCATACTATAAAAGTACTGAAATATAAGTCTGAATATAAAAAGAAATATTGTACATCACATACCTTCAAATGTGATACAAAAGCCCCTAAGGATTTGCTTAAGCCCCTAAGGATTTGCTTCTACTGCAAATAATCTGGAAGGTGGAGAGAGGGGGTGAGCTTTTTGGAAAGCCCAATAAGAAATATATATATATAAGAAACGGATACCAAATTTCTATATGCAAGTTTCGAAAATATTTATTAAAGCTCGAATATTATATTTCATACTATTCGGAAATCAAATCATGCATATACAATGCATCAGAAAACATTTCCTTTAAACTGAAACATAAACAACTGAATTCTGAACATAATTCAAAATATAAGTACTTATCACATTCAGTTTCAATACGGATCATCAAATCAAATTCTTATTAGTTTCAGAATCCAAATATTATACATTCGAAAATCATATACAAAGATAAGCACGGAAAACCATATACATACTAAGCTTGAGACATAACGACTAAGCAATAATCAAGCAGTTCAAATTGACATTGGCCATAGTCTAGAGGGGGTCCACAGTGAGCACTGATCAGGTGTCAACTGGGCCCGCTGTGAACTGGATCAAGGTCACACAGCAATAGAAACTCTATTGTAGACTAGATCAGGATCATACAGTAGCCCAAAACATTACCTACTGTGGACTGGATCAGGGTCACACAATAGTCCAAAACATTACTGCAGTGATTTCAAAACATTTCCATACATATAGTTCCTACTGCGGACTGATTCAAGGCCACACACAGTAGTCCAAATATAAATACCTACTGCAGACAGAATCAAGATCATACACAGTAGTTTTCAAAACAATACTATATTGACTTTAGTTAGTCATGTCTCAAAACATTTTATATATATACCTTTCGAAATCCGAAATAGTATTTTTTTTAAGAAAGTTCATAACAAAAGTCGTATACATTTCTTTCAAAAGCATATAAATCATACATACTCATAATATCTTCAAAACAATACTATAAGTTGATAATTTTCTTGAGATTAATATCTCGGCTGAACGCCTTATAAACAAATCAAAGTCGTAAGATTTAACCGTTTTCAGAATAAACATGTCCGATAACTTGTCATTTTCAAATAGGTGCTTAAGTTAAGCTTAAATCATAAAACCATTAACGACTTATATTTTCTTAAAACCCCCTGCAAGAAAAAACAGTTTATATAACCACAAAGCAGTTAATTTTAAATAGCATTCAGTATCTCTTACCTCAATTTAGCATAATTGTAGCTAAATCAAATAGTCTTGTAGTCGGTATCCCAAAATCGAACTTGTACAATTCAATCACCACTCATTCCCGGACTGCAGAAAAAAAATCATTTAAAACAATTTAATTTCCAAAATTACCTTTACATCATATTTATAAGTCCTAGAAATCTCTCAAAATTTCCCTTAATGTTTTCCAAAATAATTCTTATACTAAGACTACCTCCTTCCATATCGTATTTAATAGCACTTAGATGTTGGTAAATACTCAATAGATTCATATTGCTTTAAAATGCAACTATTTAAGCAAAAGCCTATTTTGTTATTTTTCATCAAGCTCATGGTGTGTGTATATCTATGTTTATACCTATATATATATATATATATATATATATATATATAAAACACTCCATCTTATCCATGCTTAAGCACCCATACTCATAAATATTATTCAACCATATCATATATAATTTCACCTTAAATTTTGCTTTATCTTATGACCTAATCCTAGCAAATACATTGTTTAAGAAGAGAGATTCTCATCTTATAACCTTTAGAAGTGGACCAAGAGCAAGTTAGATAGATTTCTTTTTAACTAGGAGTAGGGATAGACATAGATGTTTGGATTGTAAGGTTATCCCAGGTGAGAGTGTTACCGCGCAACATAGACTCTTAGTTCTAGATATGAAGATAGATAGACGACATCGAAGGAACCAACAAAAAGGAATTGAACGGATTCGATGGTGGAAGCTAAAAGAAGATTGTCATACAACATGTAGAGATAGTTGCATTCAAAAAGAGGCTTGGACAACAGAAGAGAACCCAAATCTAATGTGGAATAAGATGTCAAAATGCATTCGGGAGGTAGGCAAAGAGACATTAGGAGTATCAAATGGAAAAGTGCCGACTGGAAAGGACGCAACATGGTGGACTGCAGTAGTAAAAGATGCTATAAAGACTAAGCGAGAGCGTTACAAGGCTTTAAAGAAGAACAATATAGAAGAGAGTTTTTCGAAATATAAGGTAGCAAGAAAGGAGGCAAAGAAGGCTGTGGCAGAAGCTAAGACGAGGGTTGCGAAAGAGATTTACGACAAGTTGAACACAAAGGAGGGAGAGAAAAGGATATACAGATTGGCGCGAGCAAGAGAAAGGAGGAGTCGCGACGTAGGAGTCGTGAAATGTATTAAGGATGAGCATCAAAGAACTCTCGTTAAAGATAATGACATTAAGGACAGGTGGCGAGATTATTTTAACAAATTATTTAATGATGGACAAAATAAAGTTTTGGATAATATTTCGGTGCCTCTTAAGGATTTAAATCGGTGCTTTATGCGTAGAATCCAAGAGACAGAGGTAAAAGATGCACTAAAGATGATAAAGAATGGAAAAGCTGTTGGGCCTGATGACATCCCAATTGAAGTTTGGAAATGCCTTGGAGATGTAGGAGTTAGGTGGTTGACAAATCTATTTAATAAGATTTGGCACACTAACAAAATGCCAGAGGAATGGAGGAAGAGTGTCTTAGTACCTTTATATAAGAACAAGGGAGATATTCAAAGTTGCGCCAACTACCGAGGCATAAAATTGATGAGTCACACGATGAAACTATGGGAGAGAGTGATAGAATGGAGATTAAGAAAGAATGTAGAGATATCGGAGAATCAATTTGATTTTATGCCGAGTCGATCAACTATGGAGGCAATATATTTGCTTAGACAACTTATGGAGCGCTTTCGAGTAATGGGTAAAGATCTTCATATGGTCTTTATAGATTTGGAGAAAGCATATGATAAAGTGCCTAGGAAGGTACTCTGGTGGTCCTTAATGAAGAAAAGAGTTCCATTGAAATATATTAAACTAATTAAGGACATGTATAGAGGCGCAAGGACACATGTGAGGACAGGTGGGGGGCAAACAAGTGAGTTTCCTATCACGGTGGGATTACACCAAGGGTCAGCGTTGAGTCCATTCTTGTTTGCGGTAGTTATGGACGAACTAACAAAATCCATCCAGGATAAGGTGCCCTGGTGTATGATGTTTGCAGATGATATTGTCCTATGTGCGGAAACTAGAGCGGAGATCAATACAAAGTTGGAAGTATGGAGACAAACGTTGGAATCAAAAGGATTTAAACTAAGCAGAGTGAAGACTGAATACATGGAGTGTAAATTCAGTTCTAACCGACTGGAAGAGCATGATGTAGTGAAGTTAGATGGGGTGGCGATACCTAAGCGGGATCATTTTCGATACTAGGGATCAATAATATAGATGGATGGAGAGATTGATGGTGATGTGACCTATAGGATCCAGGCTGGATGGAGTAAGTGGAGAAGTGCTACAGGTGTGTTGTGCGATAAAGGAATTCCTACATGGTTGAAAGGCAAGTTTTATAGGACAGTTGTTAGACCAACATTGTTATATGATAGTGAATGTTGGGCGACTAAGAGGCTACATACACAAAAGATGAGTGTAACAGAAATGAGAATGTTACGGTGGATATGTGGATATACAAGAAAGGATAGAATGAGAAATGATGATATTCGTAAGATGATTGGAGTGGTACCTATTGAAGACAAAATGTGTGAAAATCGTTTACGTTGGTTTGGACATATAAGATGTAGACCTGTAGATGCTCCAGTTAGGAGAATAGAGGCTATGGATGTTGAGAGAAGGGTTAAGGCTAGAAGAAAACCGAAAAAGACTTGGAAGGAAGTAGTTTGGAAAGACACGGAGGTTTTAGAATTAGATGAGCAAATGGCCTTGAATAGGAATCTATGGAGGCAGAGAATACATATGGACGATTTAACGTGATTTTAGATATTGGTTCATATAGCTTATCCCAATCTATTGGGATAAAGGCTCTGATGATGATGATGATGATGATCATATATAATTTCACAATGCACTTATACAAATCTTTATACCTTCAATTAATCTTTACCTTTAGCACACCTTCAGAACGAAATGTACAAATTTCCCAGCTTCAAAAGCCAAGTTTTGAAGGCTTCAAGCCCTCAATATCATCACATCAAACCACTTCAAAACCCTTATTACCATAAGCATTTTCATCTTCTGTTTAGTTACTTACTAGTACCAACTGATCCCCCTTTTCTTCGATGCCTTGTGAATTCCCTTCTATGGCTCTTAGTCAAACTACACATTTATATTTCCCTCAACCAAGATCATTGTACTCAGCCCTTGTTCACTGTTTAAAATTGTCTTATTTCAGCCCTCTTTTCCACGTGAATATAACAGTCAAAATAAAATAGCCTTCCACACAATTGAAGCAAATCCAAAGCCAAAGTATCTTCCACACAACTGAAGCAGTCTAAAACGAACAAGATCTGCCAAGCTTCAGCATTAATTTTACCATCATTTGTTTCCTTGAAAAATCTTGCTGTTTTAAACTTAAGTCCAATTTTGATCACTTACCTCTTGGTCAGACCATCACTTCATCGGTTTAGCTTTCACGTCTGTAGGGGAGTCCAAACAGAGTCTTCCACGTCAGTAAAGCACTTCCTCAGCAGAAGATATCCACGCCTCCAGCTGTTATCCAAACTCGAGAGAGAGCCCTTGCTATCCTGAAGGATTTGGATGGAAAATGCAACTCCTTTAAGCTGCAGTAAAATCGACAGAACAGCAGCTTCCAGCTGCCACGTAACGCCAGAAAATGGAAGCACCTTGCAGCTCTTGTCCTTGTTTTTGTTGCACTGCCAGTCCTCCCATTTCTTTCTTTGCTTCTGCTAACGTGTCAGTGGGTAGATCCCCTGTTTTGAGTTTCCTTTTTCCCTTTGCTCTACCATTTTTCACCTCCTTCAAATAAATCTTACAGCCATTAAAACTTGAACCATAGCCACCTATTCCACCTGAACTGATCTCCGGCACATAGCCCCAAAAATGTTGAACAAGCCTAACCCTTGTCGAGAGGAAATGCAGCACTTTTTGCTACTCTTTTGCTCCGAACCAAACCAAGGGAAAAACCCCTGTACAGCCCTTTTTTCCTCTTGTCTTTGCTAATCCTTTCTTGAACCTTTTTCTACCGACATAAATGGGTTTTAGTTGCAACAAAATGTGAAGAGAAAGATGAAGATACTCACGTACAGTGGAAAGCTAAAGGAGAGATTAGAATGGCTGGCATTTAGGTTTATGATGATGATAAAAGTGGACGGTGATAAAATGAGAAATAAGTGGCCGGTTGGGATGAGTGTTAGTGGAGGTGTGGTGACTGTTTCCAAGCTTCTCCAAGAAGCCACACGCCTATTTCCTCCATTTTTTTTTCTTGTTAATTTATTTTGTACACTTAATATTTAGTAGATATATTCTAAGTAGTATAAATTCTTTTACTACCTATTATTTATTTATTTACAATTACGGTATTTCCAAATTTAATTTTTTAGTAAGTCACTTTAATCACATACAACTTATTAAAATATTTAATCCCTTAAATAAATTATTTTATTTACTCCAACATATCCATTGACATCCAAAAATTAAATTTTGATAATTATAATTCTTTGAGGGTACGAATTTTCCAATTTAATTATCGATTCCACATTCTCAAACAAATCAAATAAATTCACAAGGCCTTACAATGACTTGATTTACTCATAAAATGTTGAAATTTGGAGTTATCACATCTACTATCAAAATTTTCTGTCATGTCTACATCAGTAAACCTCCAAGAACTGATTCAATAGACCCGAAACTTAAACACACAATTGAAATACCCTGTAATTATCTAAAGATCCATTTTACCGAAGTCTAGTGAACCTTTCTTGAATTGGAAAGAAATCTGTTAACTACACCAACTGTGCAAGCAATATCAGGTCATGTGCAAACAATAAAATACATTAAAGAACCGTTTGCAAATGGAAAAGGAACAATAGTTGTAGCATCCTTTTCTAGTCACTAGATAGGTTTCTAACTCAAGTGAAATGGTTTGTAAGAGGTATGCTAATTGGCTTAGCATGTTGCATGTTGTTGAATCTCTCAAGTACTCATTCAACATACTTTTCTTGGGACAACAACAGCTTTCCTATCACAGATAATATTCATATCTAAAATTTATTTTACTGGACCTAAATTCATCATGGTGCGAATCTTACCAGCGTCTTGTCTCATTATCAACATATCATCAGCATATAACAAGAGAATAATGAAATTGTCATATGAAAGTTTTCTAATATACACACAAGAGTCCGATATCATTCTTTTATATCACAGATAATATCCATATCTAAAATTTATTTTACTGGACCTAAATTCATCATGGTGTGAATCTTACCAGCATCTTGCCTCATTATCAGCATATAATCAACATATAACAAGAGAATAATGAAATTGTCATATGAAAGTTTTCTAATATACACACAAGAGTCCGATATCACTCTTTTATATCACAGATAATATCCATATCTAAAATTTATGTTATTGGACCTAAATTCATCATGGTGCAAATCTTACCAACATCTTGCCTCATTATCAGCATACCATCAACATATAACAAGAGAATAATGAAATTGTCATATAAAAGTTTTCTAATATACACACAAGAGTCCGATATCATTCTTTTATTGGTGTAACTCACCAAAAAAGAATCAAACTTCTTATATCACTATCTAGAGCTTGTTTCAAGCCATACAAGCTCTTTTCAGTTTGCAAATCATGTGCTTTTTCCCTTTCACTTCAAAACTCTTAGATTGATTTATATAAATCCTCTCTTACAAGTCACTATGTGAAATGTAGTATTCACATCAAGTTGTTTAAGCTTAATATTCAAATTAGTTACTAATCTCAATACCACTGGAATGGAACATATTTTATAATGGTACCTAAGGTCTTCATATCTAACATTTTCTAGTCTTCATCCATCGTATCTACCGGCTTAGCAAAATCACCTAATACTAGCTCATACAAATCCTTGCAGTATAGATAACTTACATTATTTCATCAAATTTTAATAATCAAAATTTTTGAAAAATATTTATTCAAATAAAACAATTATGAATATTAATATTTTGAATTAACAAAATTTAAAATATATATTCATTTTAAAATTTTTTAAAAATTTTAAATTATTCATCCGAACTAATTAAATTACCCAAAGAGTATTCCAATTCTAATCAAAATCTTTATCACTATTCTTAGTCGCTCAAAGCAAAGAAAGTCCCATTGCTTTTAGAATAAAAGCCAACATAAGTGCTGGACCACCTTAACGTGTCCAATTTTCCCGGCAACAACAAAGGCTAAAATATTTTTAATATTACATTATCAGCACGTTTCTCGCCACGATGTCGATAAAGCATTCCCGTTATTTTCCAAGCAGCCTTTCCCGATTATAAAACTTATCTTGATTGGAATTGACGCACAAGATTTTTTTTATTTATGCAAAAAAAAAAAAAAAAGAATACCGGCCATTGCTACATTGATGCTGTTGCCTAGTTAGAGATTAAACCTAGTTTTGTATAAAAATTACATTTGTATTGTGTAAAATATAAAAATTTTGTATCAAAATTTATACTAATTCATTGAACATAAAATTTTAATTTTAACTTTTATGAATATATAATTTTTTTATCAAATTTTAACTCATGTCATTTTTATATTATGTCTTCGTATCGTATTTAAGATTATCAAATTTATTAGTAGCATGGGATGAGCACATAGTGTTGTATTCCAACCACCAACTCTACTTCCCTACTCATCAAGGAAAAGCAAATATCAACAAATAAATTAGTTTGGATTATTGAACTGACTATTTCTTTAACTTGCACCGACTATGAGACCCTGTAAGACTTCATGAAAGTTCTAAGGACCCAAAGTTGTAATATTCCGTCAGCATTATGCTAATTAATGGCCAATCTGTAAGCTCCTGGGATGAACAGTTACTTGGGGAATTTTGGAATGATTCAAAACAGAAAGAAATTTCATCATCATCTATCTAATACATCTGGTAGCGTGTTATATGGTAATCCAGTCGATCCAAATTTGGACAAAAAAAAGGAGGTTAAGTTAAAACAATCAACTTAAAAAACTCGTCCAATTTGAATGAAATGAAATAAAAGAAAATTTCTTTGCCTTCAATGAAATATAAATAAAACAATGATAGTAAAATGATAAATTTATTTTATTTTATTTTGATGAGATTTTATATCATATTTGGTACATAAGATAATAGATAGGATAAGATAATAATTATCCTATCTTATATTTGGTGCACATATTAAGAGGAAGACTGGATTGTAATGAGGATTAGTCATCCTCATAGTATAGGATAACTCAATCATTTCCAAAAGGTAAGGATTATTCCTAATCCCATAAGATTAGAAATAAATACTCATATTTTATTATTTTATCTTAAACCTTTATATTTAAAAATTAACTTAAACATTTAATAAAATAGTAAGGATCTTTAATTAGTTAATATAATTTTTTTCCTTCTTTTTCTTTTTTTTTTCTTGTTTTTGATTAAAGAAAAACTATAATTTTGATAAAATAATATTTTCTTGTACACATTTTTTAAAATTATTTTTTAGAAAATAAATTTTCAAACACAAAATTATTATAAAATATATTTTTAACTAGTTTTTTCTTATGTTTAAATTTTTATTTTTTCTTTCTTAATTTTTTTTTGCTTGAAAAAAAATGAAAGAAAAGGACTATTAACCATAAATTATTAGAAATTATATATTTTTTAATTCATCAAAATTGAATTATTAAATTTAACTTGTATTTTTCTTTTTTTCTTGTTTTTTATATTTCCTTATAATTGACCAAAAAAAAAAGGAAAGAAGATAAAGAAACCATAAAATTAAAGAAAAATATTTAAGAACAGTCTTTTGGAAATTTTAATGTAATTAAAAAATAAACTTATTTTCAAGAAAAACTCAATTTTCTAAAAAAAATATATTTATTTTACAATAAAAAATTATTTTAAATTTAAATCATATAAAAGAAATAAAAACAAAAAGGAAAAAAAAGAAAAAAATGGAAAAATACAGAAAATGCTTTCTATAAAAATTCATTTCTTAACAAAACAATTTTTTTTTGAAAAGTAATATAAATTTTTTAGAAGTAATTTTTTATTAAAAAATCAGCTCATAAATTGGACTATTAATTATAGTATTATAAATAATATTTAAATTTTAATTTTTAATTTATATTTATAACAAAAAAATTATAAATTTAAATTATGTTACTTTAAAAAAGAATACTTAAAAAAATCATTTTATACTATTTTTAATTTTACACATAACAAATATTGTGAAAGACATAAAATCATTCTATCATATTCTTAATGCTTGTACACACCAAATATAAGATAGGATGATATAATCTAATCTTATATTATCTTATCCTATCCTTATCCTATGCACCAAACATGACCTAAATACTTTCCGAGAGTCCAATTTATTTCTTTTGGCATGCAAAACATACTCAAGCTTTTGACCTCATGTTTTGTTAAAGCTTTATAGCTTATTAAAGGCTAAATAACCCACTCAAAATTAATAATCCAGTTACAAGTCGGCTTATGAGAATATAATCTTTAATCAATGATCGAAGACACATTAAAAAGAAGGC
This sequence comes from Heritiera littoralis, assembly GCA_031772115.1. Classification (NCBI taxonomy): domain Eukaryota; kingdom Viridiplantae; phylum Streptophyta; class Magnoliopsida; order Malvales; family Malvaceae; genus Heritiera; species Heritiera littoralis. The sequence goes on from JAPDPK010000065.1 coordinate 1,802,278, forward strand.
TTAATATCTAAATATGTCCCTCACATTTATCACAAATAAAATTATACTCTCAACGTTTAATTGCATGAAAATCAATATTCAATGTTTCAAAATAATAGAATTAAGGATATTTCTATTAACTCCCTCTAACGCCATTAAGTTTTATTATAGTACAAGGGTAACGAAAATTAAAGAATTTAACGGAAGTGTATTTAATTCTGTCATTTTAAAACATTTAGAACTTATTTTCATGTAATTAAACGCTGAGCACTTAATTTCATTTTGTGGCAAATGTGGAGGGCATATTTAGGTATTAAGCCTAAAAAGAATCCTCAATAAATATAATAATCATTGAATGAGATAAAGCATCACAACAAGTACTCTTAAGTCTTAAATACTGCTAGTTGCCAACAACCTCTTGGCCTAATGGCTAAAGATGAGTTGTGGCATATTGTAAGTGTTGGGTTCGAACCCAAGCACTGCCATCTCCTGTTATTTTAATATTTTCCTTGTAACTAAAAAAAATACTGCTAGTTAATAAGCTATATGAAGAAGGTCGGGTAAGTATGTACAAAGATCCTTAAGCCATGCTAAATACTATTTACCCTTCTTGATCTTCTTGCTATCGTGCCTACACTTTCTCTCTAGTCTCTATCTTGTTGATTTGAGTTTTGGAATGTATTTTGGAGTACCAATTTTGTCACCCCTTCACTTTTTTTTTTGGTTTAACCACAAGTAACTTCAATCGTTTTACGATCTAAGACTAATTTTATTCGGGCCGGAAGTGGCAAACGATAAAGTATTCGCAATAATGACAACTTCAGAATTCAAATTATGTCCAAGTGCCTAGGAAAGAACTACTTCTATTTCCTCACTTTTTCTTGTCTCTTGTAGGTTTGGGATTAGCATTGAGTCACCTTGAAGTCCAATATTCCTTAAAACCATCAACATGTTATTGTTAGAAGATCACTAGAAGTTTAAATAATGTAATCAATAGGAAACACATGTTCTTTTGAGGAATATATTATTATTATTATTAGAGAACTTGAATTGGATATTGTTGACTCATATTATTTATTCTAATCCAAAACCATATGAATGACTAACTGAGAATTTAAATAGTCTATTTGTCCCTTTTTTTGGTTCATAAGAGGTGCAAGGAGAGTGAGGAATCAAATCTTAGATTTAATCCCTCTTAAAAAGAGGTAATAATCAGTAGGCCAAATTTTGATTGTTGTCTATTTGCCCTTTTTAATGAGTCATTGATTCTTTTCGTTGGGAGTTTGGGACCATTTACAAATTTGTGGAATTTGATGGTACTAAACATGGACTAGTTTTCCTTGTCCTTTCAACTATTCTCAAATATAAAATGCATGGATCTTTCATTCTTTAAGAAAACGAATTTGAATTTTTTATATCAATGGATATTGATTCAAGCAATAAAATAGTTTATTCTTTTTTATTTATTTGAATTCAAATCTGTTGAAAGTTTGTAGAAATATAGTGTCTCATAAATTTAATAAAATTGACGGAAATAGACCTGTTTGAACAAAAAAAAGTTGTACCGACCTAATTTTGAAAACCATCCATAAAAAATTCTTGATTCAAAGAATATGATTAAAAAAAAAAAGTAAGTAGTAACCTAATAACAATTCAATGTACCTAATCACACTCATCGTCAATCTTTGGAATATAAAAAATTGGTTGGCTACTTTGCCTTGTCCATTGATTTGGTTATAACCATCAAAATTTCTATGAGGAATTTTGATACCAATGGCCTTTTCTTCTCATTTTTCTTTCAATATTATCATGTTTAGTGTCACTAAAAACTTTTTATTTAACTCATTTAATGAATGGTTTAGTTTTAAAAACAAATATCATATGTTTTTCCCTTTTATTAAGTTGAAAGGAAGCAAACATATACAAATTTGCCCACCTAAACAAAAATAACAAAAACAAATATAGAATTCATATTTGATATATTGATCATAAAAAGTTTTAATTTCACAAACAAGATTAAAAATTTATTATATGTTCCATTTCTTCTTTAATTAAATATATTTTAATGTACCCTAGGGAGCATATGTCTTTCTCTTAATTTTGCTTATAAAAATTAAAAATTTCACTGTGTAACAATAATTTGTGATGAACATAAATCAAAACCATGAAGTTTTTCTTTTAATCCGTAAATAAATAAAAAAGAAAAGAGAGAAAATTTACTCATGAGTGAACGATGGACTATGTTATCTTGAACAAAAAGCTCATTTCAAACTTCACAACAAACATTCTGCCTGGGGCCTTGGATTATTGGCTCACAATCTCATTGGACCCATTGAAACGAAACTATCAGCCCAAACAATGCTAGCAAATCATGAATGATTACGAAAAAAAAAGCCATCTTATAAAAAGAAATTATAAGTATTGAAATTTGAATATCTATCAAATTTATTAAAATTACTTTCTAATCTAGCTGTGAACCAATTGAAGTAAATCGGAATTAAAAAAAAATTAATTTTTTCCTTTAAAGTTACAATAACATTGTTTAACTTTTCATTAAATTGAAAAATCAAGTTTTTGTCTCAAACTCTTTCCAAAAAGGCTTTCACAAATTCGACTTCAACATATTGTAATATAGTTTCAGGCTACAAGTTTTCTACTGATTTACATTGGATAATTATGAACTCTTCTAATAAATCTAAAAAAAAGGAAAGGAATTAACCTCTCAACTCAAGATTTGGACATTGAACATAGAATTGGAAATTAAAAAACTTTGATGTCTTGTTCTCATAAGTACTCTAATGTTCTATATTAGAAGAGTTTTCTCCCAATTGGTTGGTTGAAATGAATATTGACTTTTTTGTTTTTGCACAATAATGATCTTTAGTCTGGAAAAAAAATTGCAGTTTCAAGCATCAAAGTTGCAGCATTCTTGCATTTTAAAACATAATTATTTGAACCAACCGTGAAAATTACAATTTATTAACTTTTTCCAGGATTAAAAATTATAGACTCAATGCCAAAAGATTTTTTTTTTTATAATTATCCAATACACTATCAGTGAAATTTTTTTATTTCATAAATGAAGTTAAGATGATAACACATGTCTTTTAAAAATATTAAGAAATTAAAAAATAAATAAAATAAGACGTGTGTCATAATCTTAATCTTATTTGTAAAATTAAAAAATTCTGCTGATAGTATATTGAATAATTATTTTCTTTTCAAAAAATTTAGGAATAGGAAAGGTTATTATATTTTCAAAATCAAGGCATATTACTAATTTATTATTAACATTTACAAATCTATTAATTTTTATTTACGAATTTTTTGAAATTTATAAATAGTTTACTAATAAAAGATCTTGAGAATTCGAATCTAAATGCAAAACACTCGAGATTCAAATTTCCACCACTTGTACTAAACCTGGTTTGCTAGGTGCTTGTCTTTAGACCTTTGTCTCACATGCATATTCTTCTGACTATAAGGCTCCGTTTGGTTCACGTAAAAAAACTTTTAGAAAATGATTTTTGTAAAATGATTCATGAAAATTTGATCTTCTGGAAAAACTAATATTTTTTGTTGTTTGGTTGATATGCTGAAAAATATTTTCTATTGCTTGTTGTTTTAACTCAATATAGATTAAGTTGAGTTTCAGTTGAGCCTTTTTTCTTAATAGTGGCATAGGTTTGGAAATTATTTTCCCCTTTGGAAAATGGTAAGACAATTTCCCAAAATCCTTAAAGATTTTCTGTCGACTGAATTTCATTTTTCGTTGATTGAAAATATTTTACAGATACCAAACACTGAAAAATGTAAAAAATATTTTATGAAAAATGAAATTCGTATACCAAACGGATCCTAAATATGAGAATACTGTATAATAATTTGCAAATTGGCCAGCAAAGCTTACCAGGCAAATCTTGTCAAAATCAAAGCATGATTTTGGTATAATATTAGACTACATTTAATCAATGTAAGGTGTGATAAATAAACAATTAATAAACTTAATAATATAATTAATCTTTTTAATTATCTGTATGATCAAAATCGTAATTAAAAAGCTTTCTATACATGATATGTTTCACAAATGATTAGAGCATAAAAAACACGTTCATTGAAATGGGAGATTTAAGGTTCAATTATATACAAAAAACTACTAATAAAGATTTGGATAATATTCGTTGTAAATAAAACAAATATTAATAAAATTCTGAATTTAACTTAATTGTTTCGATTCATGCATTTTTTTTTAAAGATACGTTTCAATAATGTTAAATTTAAATTTCAGTATCTATAATATTTTTTTTTCTCTTTTTTTTCAAACTACAATTTTTTTAAAATTATTATCCTCTATACCGTCAATAGAGTTTTTTAATTTCACAGGATTAAGATAATGACAAGTATCTTATTTTATTTATTATTTATTTTTAATATTTTTAAAGGATCCGTGTCATTATCTTAATATCGTTTGTAAAATTAAAATATTCTATTGACAGTGAATAAAATAATAATATTTTTTTTATATATAAATAATGAATACTAATATATTTCATCAGGCTAACAGCTCAAATATAGATACAAAAGATTGCATTTCTTTCACTTCAAATTCAATTAATCATGGACAACTTCACTTCACATCTGTTATCTGTCCGGCTTGGATAATGCACACAAAATAAATTTGATAATTTTAAAAATAATATCATATTTCGCTAAAAAAAATAAATAAAAAATACGAATAAAATTAAAATTTAAAAAAAATTACATATAATAAAATTTTAAAAAATAATGTTTTAAATGTCAACATAAATTTTAATATAAATTTTTATTTTTTTCTTATCAATGCAATTTTACACTATTTAGATTATATACGCAAATTATCTAAAGATAATAGAATCTTCTCACAAGAAGACAAAATTTTAGAAGATGAATATATTTTTTATCCAATTTTTTTAATATTTTATTAAATTTTTTTAATTTAATAATTATTTTATTTTTTTGTTTTCTCGAAATCAATTTTAACGTCCAAAACCAGAGCCTCCGACAGGCGGCCAGGCAGACAGGGTCTCATCCAGCTGGAGACTGTAGCGTTTTGTATGGTCAATCACAGACCAACTGTAAAGTCAATAGCGGGTTATGATGGAAAAACCAGACAGGACTTAACTGGAAAAGAATAAGAAAATGGCAGAAAATTTTTATTATTCTGTCATTTTCATGGGACCTTCCTTTGACAACATAAGTCAGTCTTTTAGAACGTAACGCAATGACGTAAAAAAAACTAAATTTTAATTGTAAGAAAAGTTAATCCTTTAAAAATTGCTTTTGCTTCAAATACTCTCTATTTGACATTATTCTAATAATATATAAGAAATATTGGCTCAAATGACATGAATATTAAATAGATTTTTAAAAATTACAATTAGACAAAATTTAAGCTTGTATTAGAAGATTTTAGGATTAAAAAATGATGCAAATAAAAAAAAATCCAAATCTCATACATAATAAAAGTTATATTTAAAAGAATTACATGAATCAAACAAGTTAAACTTTGGATTCAATGATCATTTATTTCATAAAAAAGACTTTAAATGCTATTAAATTATTTAAAAATATAAATATGTATCCATTGTTAGTAAAATATTGAATTTTTGTGATTAAAGATTCAATTTAATTAATTTTAAATAAGAATAATTAATTTTCAATATAAAACCAAAATTCTTTAAAAAAAATTTATCATTAATAAGACAAAAATAGAAAATATCTATTTGAAGACTTCAGAGCATTCATTAATTGCCCAAAAAAGTCATATGAGAAACCACTCTCTGCTTTCCCCTCAATTGACAATTCTACCCCTATCCAACCTTCCGAGAAGCTTTGGGCTTGGAGGAAAGCTGCAGTTCCAAAACCGACCGATTCCCCACGACCACATTACCTGTATCTTAGTTGTCTTCCCAGGGCCTCTCTTTCTTGGAAATCTCAACTCATCTCCGCTGACCCTTTTCTATATATTCGATTCCAAGCTCCCCCAGCCATTCCATTACACAAAATAGCAAGCAATTCTCCAATAATTTCTTCCCATATCTTGTTTCTTTGTTTTTGTTTCTCTTGTTACATCAAACATGGCAGCAATTCCTCCGGCTGCTTCTGAAAACTCGTCGTCAGGTTTCCAGGATTTCTTGCCTGTGATGGCCAGCAAGCTTGGAGGCGACGGCCTGATAGGGGAACTCTGCAATGGGTTCAACCTGTTGATGGATAGAGAAAAAGGGGTCATTACTTTTGATAGCTTGAAGAGGAATTCTGCCCTCTTGGGGTTGCAGGACTTGACAGATGATGAGTTAAGGTCCATGATGAAAGAAGGCGATTTTGACGGCGATGGGGTGCTTAATCAGATGGAGTTTTGTGTGTTGATGTTCAGGTTGAGCCCTGAGTTGATGGAAGCATCGAGGTTTTTGTTTGAAGAAGCTTTCGAACAAGAGTTCAAGGATTTTCATTGATTTTTTGGCCTTTTTGATTTTTCTTTTTGATTTCTTGTCTCATCCATAATTGTTGTAATGCAAATCTTGAATATACAGAAGGAGCAGAACAAAAGTTGATCGAATATTTGCATTGGCATTGGTTCTCACTTCTTTTTTCTCTTTTCATTTATTCATTTTGTTGGAATATTCTGATACACTGATTATCGATACAGCAATAATCAAGCTATTAGTCGTTAATAACTGTTGTTACTCAAGTCCAAAGTAGTTGTATTGTAATTTTTTATCTGCTGGAAGTTAAAATTGGATTTGATAAAAGCTTGGAATATGGAATGCATTGTGAAAGTACTATAAGTTAAAATTTGATAAAAATGAAAAAAAAATATGTTTGACGAATTATAATAAATTTTAATACAAAATTTTCTTAACACGATTGTAACTTATGAACTCAATTTCAGTTTGTAGTTGTACATCATTTGCAATGGCGTTGATGATCCACGAAATCAAGGTGGCTCTGATTCGGTCAATGTTGGATAGTTCAGGAAAAATGGGGTCTAAATTTGAGTTCTTCAACATTGATTTACAGCGCTTTTTTTTTTTAAGGAAAATTATCATTGATTGACAGTTGGTACTTGGTAGGCTGGAAATTGCAAGAACCACCATAAATGCCTGGAATTTTTTTTGCTTGGAATGCAATTTCCTAGTAACATCAAAGCAATTGATTTTAAGATGGCGGCCCTGTTTCTATCAGAATTGATTAAGGTAGAATTCCGGTTCTTGAACATGTGTGTAGGTTTACTTTGTCCTTTTTCCAGGATTTCTAGGTTGTTGCTCCTGAATGGGGGCATTTTGTGCTTGGAAGCTGTTGAAAACTTCAATGTACCTAGACATTAGAACATGATTATAAGAAATGTTTAATGATTTTCAACTCTTACACTGCCATTCCATTTCTAAACTCCTGTAAATCTGACATGGGTTATTGAGTAGAAAATCAATCATGGAACCAACAATCTTGTTACCTCAATGGAAAATGCATATTGAAGTATGAACCTGGAGCCCAATCAAGCACAGAAATTTTTTTTTTTTTTTTTTTAAAAAAGTCAAAAAAAATTGCTGAGGTTAAAATTTGAATTTATTACATAAACTAGTGCAAGTTCAGCGAAAATTTCTCTAATTCCATTATTTCTTTTAAAAAGCAATAAAATTAAAGTAAAATGATGAAACTCAATGATGATATATTATATATAGTATAATCACAAATTTGATTTTCTTGAGCACAGGAAGGGTATCCTGCCCTTGAGAGAAAGTTGTGAGGAGAATAAAGTAAAGTAGGACAAGTGGGCCAATAATGCACACCTGCTTTGTCAGCTTTTGTGCAACTCGCATCTATTTTAGTGTGCAACAACTGCAAGGAAAGTGAGTCTGAAGCCTCTGACTCATGGCTTTGCATAATGGGTTGCCCACTTTTCATATATTCAATAATTGATTATCTTCTTACAGAGGATTGGGATTTTGGATGGAAGTCATCTGCTCGCTATTTCAATTTCTTGACTGTGCTTGTTTCCCAAATTCAATCAAGTCCCTCCTCACTGACGCACTGAACCAGGTAATAAACTGTCTCCATATAAATATTCTGGGTCTTTTCTCTTCAGGGCTTCTATTTTTTTTTTCACTTTTATTTTTTGTGTTTGATTGGGTTGAAAACAATCAAAATTATGAGTAGAAATTAGACCTAGCATGTATTAGGAGTTTCACCTTTAAAATACTGCTGATTTTCTTTCTTTCGTGGCAGTTATTTCTCCGTCCATTGATATTTAACTAGGAGCAAGGGAGGTTTGTTGCGCAGAACTTCTTGAAAGTTCTCTCTCCAAGCAATTTGGTTGTTTGAAGAGGGAAATAGGTTTGATATCCATTTCTTTCCTCTTCTTTGCTCTTGCATATAGTGATGGATTAAATTCCTTTTTATATGAGTGATGCCATGGTGAAAATATGAATTTGTACAAATTCATTCATTCATTATTATCATCATTAGAGCCTTTATCCCAATACTGAATAAATCGTTAGTATGAATTCTCTTCCTTCACTCATTCCTATCGAAAACAATGTGTTCTTCCAACTCCTATTCTACCATATCTTTTCGGATTATTTCTTTCTAAATCTTTTTCGGTCTTCCCCTAACTTTGAGTCATTTTACATCATTTATAATCTCCACTCGTCTAACTGTAGCGTCCACAGTCTACGTCATATGTGTTCAAACCAACTTAAATGATTTTCATTCATCTTGTCATTGATGGATGAAAGAAAAACAATAGTAATTTCAAGCTCAGGCAGGGTAGAATATACATTATTTTACCCTTGCTACTTCAATGTTCACCTAGTTTTCTTGCTTTGTTGTCTTTGTTGCATGCCTCAAACATATACAAGAACTCAAGCAAACATTTTGGTTTACATTGGTTTTGCATTGCAGGGAGTAGCTTTATATACATGGAATTTGTTGTAGTAATCCTTGAAGTGATAAAGTGCTTTGGAGGTCCAACTTGTAGATACATAGATCATCACCGAAAACTTGAAGAAATGTGAATGATCTTTAAAGATAAGAGAATGATCTAAATATTCGAAAGCAAGAAAGGAAGCAGAGATTTGTAGCAGAAAAGTGGTGAAGAAAGAAGTGGAGCAATGGTTTGAAGATGTTCAGATTATGAATACTGAAATGCAAAAGATTGAAGAAAAGTTTCACGTTGTGTCATACTTCTCACATGCTTGCCTTGGAAAACCTGTTTGTCGAAAGATTGAAGAAGTTAAGGCAATTGACCAACAAGGTAGTTTCCCTGATGCTGTGGCAATTGATGGGCCTCCAGCTGCTGGTGTGACATTGCCAACAACAAATCTGGAAGGTAACATCGATGTAAAAGAATGAATTTGGGAGTATTTGATGGCTGATGAAGTTGGAATGACTGGAGTATGTGGAATGGGTGGCGTAGGGAAAGCTACCATCATGAAACATATCAACAATCAACTGTTGGAGGAGAATCAATTTGAGAAAGTGGTTTTGGGTCACTGTATCAAAAGAACTCAATGTTGTCAAATTGCAAGAAGATATTGCACAAGCAATGGATAACTCTCTTCCTGAAAATGAAATAGAACGACCAACTGAATTGATAAGAATCTGGAAAGGAAAGAGACATGTTGATTTTAGATGATGTTTGGAAACAATTTTCTCTACTTGATGTCAGAATTCCAGTGCCAACATTACATAATGGAGCAAACTGGTACACACTAGTAGATCAATTGAGGTTTGTAAATCTATGGGTTGTAAGGTGGTCAAAGTACAGCCTCCTTCACCTGAGGAGTCTTTGAACTTATTCTTAAATCACGTGGGGTGCCATGGTATTTTAGAAGATCCAATTTTACAGGACATTGTCAAACTTGTTGTTGAGCAATGTGGTGGTTTACCACTTGCCATTGTGACATTAGCGGGTAGCATGAAGGGTGTAGATGATGTTTTTGAGTGGAGGAATGCACTAAATGAATTACGTGAAAGGGTCAAAAGTGTAAAAGGATTGGATACCGAAATTTTTGAGTGTTTGATGTTCAGCTATGATTGTTTGGGAGATAAAAAATTCCAAAATTGTTTCTTATATTGCTCCTTATATCCTGAAGACTATGAAATTGAAAGAACGGAGTTAATAGAAAAATGGATTGATGAGGGACTCCTTGATGAATTAGAGACTAGACAAGCAATGCATGATAGAGGCCATAGTATTTTAAACAAGCTTGAAAATAATTGCTTGTTGGAGAGAGATACAAATGATTATGATTTCAGGAGAAAAGTTAGGATGCGTGATGTTTTAAGTAGACTTGGCAATTCGTGTCAATAATTCATTTTCGTGTCATGTAAAATCGTGTTTATGTCGTGTAAAACACGAAAATTTTGTATCAACACGAAAATTTTGTATCAACACGAAACTCAAAAACTTTATTTTTAGCATTTAACTTATTCATATATGATTTTTACTTAATTTTAGCTCGTGTTACCTTCGTGTCTTTTCTTTGTATTGTTTTCGTGTAGTGTCACTATGTCATGTCCAGGATTGTCAGGTCTAGTTTTAAGAGACTTGGCATTGTTTATTAAAGACAATGGTAGACGATACATGGTAAAAGCTGGTTTCCAATTGAAGGAACTACCAGGTGAGCATGAATGGACAAGCAACCTTGAAAAGGTATCCTTGATGAGTAATTCATTTTTTTCGTCCTCGCATATCACTAGATGCCATAATTTGTCAACCTTATTATTGCAAAAAAATGTTGAACTTGAAAGAATTCCAGAATCTATCTTTAAGCACATACATGGGCTAAAAATTCTAGATCTTTCTTATACTAGAATTTTCAATCTGTCCATTTCCATATCTAACTTGGAAAATCTTGTGGCCTCGGTTCTTAGAAATTGTGACGAGTTAAGATATGTGTGTTCGTTAACGAAGGTTAAAGCCTTGAGAAAGTTGGATCTTTTTAATACAACTATTTAGGAGGTTCCTCATAGTATAGAAATGTTAACAAAGCTTAGATACCTTCATTTATATTCAAAGGATACCTTAATTTATATTCAAAGGATCTAAAGGAGCTATTAATGGGTATGCTACCAATGTTTTCTCATCTTCAACACTTGGCAACCACTTTGAACGTGAAAGGAGAGGAAGCAGCCAAACTGAAGAAGCTAGAGGTTTTTTTAGGGTCTTTCAGGGAGTTGGAAGACTTTGAGGAATACACCAAGTCTTTACTGGATCAAGGGCCTAACAATTACTTGCTTGCGGTGGGATTGCCTAAGCCTGACTACTTTTACTTCGATGATAGGTCAAGGTTTTAGCAGAATACTAAATTTTGTAAAGAGTTTTGTTTTGTCAACTGCAAGATAGGGAGGGTCTTGTAGTGCTCCCAAATGACTTGAATTATCTTAGTATTGATGAATGCCATGATCTCAAAAGCTTAAGCAATATTTGTTTGCTTCATGAAGGAAATCAGTTGAAGATATGTTACTTTAGGAACTGTGAAGGGATAGAATGTGTGATTGATCAGTCATTATCTCCTTGCAACTCACTCTTGAACATTGAGAAGCTACAGCTTCAGGATTTGTGCAACTTGCGGGAACTTTTGCGAGTAGAACTAGCATTTGCATCTATGTCTCAAACTCCAACAATACCGGCCATATTCTCTTCTCCTAAAGGTTTATATTTGAGAAATTGTTCAAGTATGAAGAAGTTGTGTTCTCTTCAGCAGTTGCAGGGTCTTTGAAACTTAGAGGAAATTGATGTCAGCCTTTGTCAAAAAATGGAGAAAATAATAGCATCAGAAGAGGAGGAAGAACATGGCAAAGGAGAAGGAAGGGCTGCAAGCATAACATTTATTCTTCCCAAATCAAGGAAACTTTCCTTGTTCAAATTATCAGAGTTGAAAAGTATTTGCAGTTTTGGAGTTATGGTTCTTCCAAAGTCTCTTCAACATCTTGAGGTAATAGAATGTCCGAATTTAAAATGGATTCCTTTATCTCTTCCCTTACTTGAAAATGGACAATCATTTCCTCATCCTCTTGTCGAACAAATCCTTTTATATCCAAAAGAATTGTCGGAATCAGTGGAATGGGATGATCCTGATGTTAAGGATATCCTTTCACCTTTTGTTTTGACTGAACATCACTTCATATCTGGTAAATAGAGATATTTTTTTTTCTTGTTAAAACTACAAAGATTTCAATTCTTAGATTCTTTATTTGTTTCCATATTTCATTTTTATCAATGTTGCTTTGGTTTATTGTTGAAAAATGTTTTCTGATTTTAGTTTTACTAGTTGACAGCAAACATTCCAGTTCTTGATCGATTGTGTGAAATCCCCAAATTTCTGTAATTTTCCATACATGTACAGTTTTTCAATTTGGATTAATGGAATTAATATGAATTTTCTGAACTTATAAATGATGTATGGGACATAGAGGGAATTAAAGGAATTGAGGGTCAAATAATTAAAGGTCAAAGGGGTCAAAGGAGGTGGTCAATGGCTGAGATGATTAGAATGCATTTATGGGCAATTAATGAGAGCCATGACTCATCATCATCATCCCTTTCACCCCACGATACCAACCCATCTCCCTCTCCCTCTCGTTCCTTCCATATTTTCCTCTAAGTGTTCAAATTCTCACCTTGACAAACCACCATCTCATGCCATCGATTCGTTAAGCTTCTCTAAAGAAAAACGATCCTTGTCGATAGCTTAACCTATGCCTTTAATATGAGAGAGTGAATCTAAGTGAATAAGGAGATCTAGAAATCCAAAGATTTAGCGAATTGTAAAGGTAAGAGAGTTAAGTGGTTTTAGTTGATTTTATTGAGGGTTTGGAGTCGTATAGAGTTGGTCTAGTATGTTTATTAAGTTTTAATTGTCATGATGTTTACAGCTTCAAGAAGTGAAAAAGGACAAGGGTTGATTCTACCAAGCTTGTGGATTAATCTTAATCGAGGTAAGGAATTTATGTAACGGACGTAAGGCGGCTATATCCGCATGTTTTAATGAGATTTTGATGGTTTTGGAGAGAAGTATCAGTTGTCTTTTTACAGGAAAAATGACATTTTCGGACTTGTCTCCTAGTACCAATTAGGTTAGGAGCAGCCGACTGCCTTAAGTAGCAGCTCACTGCCTAGAGACATCCAAAACGTCATTTTTCGAAAACTGATTCAAACCAATCAACTGCCAAGGGGACCAGTCGACTGCTATTTACCCAGAATCATTTTGTTTCAAACCAGTCGACTACCAAGGGGACCAGTCGACTGCTATTTGTCCAGAAACATTCTGTCTCAAAACCAGTCGACTGCCCAGGGGGCCAGTCGACTGCCTTTTCTCGGGAAACATTCTGTTTCAAAACCAGTCGACTGCTATTTGGGACCAGTCGACTGCCCTATTTGTATTTTGAAAAAAATAAAATAATTGAATTTCAAAAAGGGAAAGAAATTCAATAAGGCAAAACGTGGTGTAGCAGTCGACTGCCATATATGACCAGTCGACTGCCTATTTGAAAGAAAGGTTTAAAAAACCTATTTTAAGAAAAGGTAATTGTATTTGTTTTAAACCTATATAAATGAGGTTTTGGAGACTGTGAATCTCTTGAAAGAGCATGCACATTATTTGTTACTTGCACTTGACTGAGGAGCTCTAGTCCAGCCCTCAGACCCGCAGTACGGCACCTGACTAGTGAAACTGTGGGCTATAGACAATGGCCATGAGTCTCTTATTTGATTCGACTTTGGAGAGGATCCCTGGCCCATTCGTGGGTACGCCATTTATTTGATATCTCTCAGGATTATCCCTATCGGGATATATTTGCGGTATCCTCATGAGATCTATCTATTGGATTATCCCTTACGGGATATATTTGCTGTATCCATCGTCTCTCTGGATTATCCTTAAGGGATATATTTGCTGTATCCATGATGAGAATTACTTAGTGCATGATTCTATTGGATATAAATGGTCTCCCATCTATTTGAAAGTATTTGTAATTGCCTATTTGATTTCACGTGATTTGAGATCCGTGAAAATATTTGAAAGCATGATTTACTTGTATTTGATATTTGTGAAAGAAATATACGACATTTGCTTTATAATGATTTTACATGACATTATAGAGCCAAGCAGGAAAACTGCATATAGTGATATAGTACGCTTTTTTACATAAGTTTCTTACTGAGCGTAAACTCACTCCTTTACAAATATTTTTCATACAGATTACTTGAAGTAATTCCGCTCCGGATAGAGGAGCTCATTTCGGGATTTTGAGATACCTTCGGGGCACGCTTCCTACTTATCCCTTGAAGGTATATTTAGTTGGCCGTTACTTCGGCTAATGTACAGTACGATACTACAGTTTTGTACATGTGGGGGAATTGGGTTGTATGAATATTTGAAATCCTGATGTATATGACACATGTTTATAAATGAAAAATTTTATGCATGTGAAGATGGATATTATACTCTGATAAAAATGCCTAAAGCATAACAGTAAGGAAGATTGACATCGGATAAACTAATCGATTTATTTGTTATTTGAAGAAAAGTTAGTTGCTATTTGGTTAGTGACGAGGACGTCACAGATTGGTATCAGAGCCGATTCGACTGAAGTTTATCGATATCAATAAGCTAGAATTAGAGTAATTCCCCAATGTACTGTACTAGCTTACTTGATTTTGAGGAGTATAACTGTTTGAGGTTCTACTAAATCAGGTTATTTGATCATGATGCTAACAGAATGAGTACTCGAAGGAGGGGTACTAGACGAGGACGAGGACGGGGTCGTGATGAACCAGCCCAGACACAGTCTTCTCCTCCATCTCCACCGCATAGCCCGAATACGAGGCTAGCTAAAATGGAGAAACATATGGAAAATATGGCCGCAATGTTCACCCAGTTTATGGCTAATTTTTCAAACGTGGCCGCTAATGCACCAGCAGTTACCCCTACAGTACCTCCTACTCCGGTGGTACAACCCCCACCAGTCCTAGATACTGAGAGGCGAGATCCTACGGCTTACTGCAGTGTGGCACTGATAAAGGAGTTTAAGAAGCTGGATCCGCCAAAGTTCAAAGGTGACAGTGACCCATTGGCCGCGGAAAATTGGATGAAAGCGGTCACCAAGGCATTTGGGTACTTGGCTTGCACTGAGAAAGAAAAAGTAGGATTGGCCGCCTACTTATTAGTGGATGAGGCCGAACCATGGTGGCAGGCTACGCAGACAGTATTAGAGGCTAAACATACTGAAGTAACGTGGGATAGATTCGTAGAAGCTTTTAATGAACAATATGTCCCACGTACTGCTCAGAGGAGATTACAGGTTGAGTTTTTGAACTTGACTCAGGGAAGCATGACGGTTAGCCAATATGAGTTGAAGTTCATTACACTGAGCAGATTTGATCCTGAAGTACTGAGAAGAGAGGATCATAAGACCTACAGATTCATGGAGGGATTGAGACCTTCCATTAGGTCTAAGCTATATCCGTTGGATATCACTACCTATGGAGAGGCAGTCCGTAAGGCTCAATTGTGTGAGCAGGACTATGAGTTTCATCAGGCAGACTTCCGAGCGTGGAATAAGGGTAAAGAACCTGTAAAGCGGAAGTCAGATGAGAAGGCCTCGAGGGATAGATATCCATCTAGGAGGAATAGGCCTTATGATAAAGCCTCGATAGGTAAGCAAGTCCATTATACGAAAATAAAGTGTCTTAATTGAATAATTATATGGAATTATGTTAAATAGGAGTTATGATGATTATGATACAGGAACTCCTAGATCCACCGGGATCAAAATAGGTGATGAGAGATCTCAACATCCAGTTGGTAGTACCGCTAGCTCACCGAGGAGTACAATGCCGAGGTGTGTGCAATGCGGGAAATTTCATGGAGCACAGCCTTGCCGGTTGGCGAGTGGGGCATGCTATTGGTGTGGTGAACAGGGACATAGAATTAAAGATTGCCCCAAGATAAATCAGAGGGTACCTGAAGAGTCATAAAAGACCCTTCAACCACAACCTAAGACCACACAACCCCAGCGTAAGGCCACAGCGACAGAGAAAGGAAAGGCGCCCGTGACTCAGGGACGGGTATTTGCCATTGACAAGGAGTCCGCTGATGCTTCATCGAAGATGATTCAGGGTAAGATTTACCTTAATGATACATATGTCCTTGCTTTATTTGATCCAGGCTCTACGCACTCTTTTATTTCCCCTAGGGCTGCTAGGAGATTAAATGTTGAGCCTGAGCATTTAGGAGGATTGCTACAAATAATTACTCCATTTAGGGAATCCCAAATGACGGACATAGTGTATCGTAATTGTAAGCTACGGGTAGGAGAAAGAGAGTCGATAGCTGACCTAATCCTATTAAATATGTTTGGATTTGATGTTATATTAGGAATGGATTGGTTAGCTGAGAATCATGTGATGATAGATTGTCATGCTAAGAGTTTGATTTTCTCCTCTCCCATTAGCTATGTTGTAAATTTTACAAATATGTAATGCAAAAGCATAATTGCTTGTTTGGCTGAATTAAGATTTAATTGATAGAATATATTTGTGATGTGAAGGGTTTGTAGCATACGTGGTAGACGTAGATCAGAAATGCCCCACACTTCACGAAATTCCAGTAGTTAAGGAATTTTCCGAGGTATTTTCGGATGATCTTCCAGGACTTCCTCCAGATAGGGAAGTGGAGTTCACTATCGATTTGGTACCGGGGACGGAGCCCATTTCGAGATCTCCCTATCGGATGGCGTTGGTGGAATTGGAAGAACTGAAGAAGCAACTTCAGGAGTTGCTAGACAAGGGATTCATACGACCCAGCGTATTCCCTTGGGGTGCTCCTGTGTTATTTTTTCGGAAGAAAGATGGTAGTATGCGATTGTGCATTGACTACCGATGGTTGAATAAGGTGACCATCAAGAATAAGTATCCCCTTCCCAGGATTGACGACTTGTTCGATCAGCTTAAGGGTGCACAAGTCTTTTTCAAGATAGACTTGAGGTCGGGATATCATCAATTGAAGATTCGAGATGAAGATATCCCTAAGACAGCATTCCGGACACGGTATGGTCACTATGAATTTCTAGTGATGCCGTTTGGTTTGACCAATGCACCCGCAGCCTTTATGAACTTGATGAATAACGTGTTCAAGCAGTACTTGGACCAGTTGTCATTGTATTTATTGATGACATCTTGGTGTACTCGAGGTCTCGAGAAGAGTATGAGCAGCATTTGAAGATAGTTTTAGAGACCCTCAGAGATAGAGGATTGTATGCCAAGCTAAGCAAATGTGATTTTTGGATGAACCAAATCTCCTTCTTGGGTCACATAATCAGTAAGGATGGAGTCTCGGTTGATCCATCAAAGATTGAAGCGGTAGTTCAATGGGAGAGACCGAAGACAGTGATGGAGATAAGGAGTTTCTTGGGTTTAGCTGGCTATTATAGAAGATTTGTAGAGGGTTTCTCAAGATTAGCTGTTCCATTGACGAGATTGACGCGCAAAGAGGTGAGGTATGAATGGAATGAAGCTTGTGAGCAAAGTTTCCAAGAGTTGAAGCGCAGGCTAACGACTGCACCGATCCTCACCATCCCTAGTGGTTCAGGTGGATTTACGGTGTATAGTGATGCCTCAGGGCAAGGCTTGGGATGTGTGTTAATGCAGCATGGTAAGGTAGTGGCATATGGTTCTAGACAGTTGAAGGACCATGAGAAGAACTACCCGACTCATGACTTGGAATTGGCTGCAGTAATATTTGCTCTAAAGATATGGAGACATTACTTGTATGGTGAGAAATTTCAGATTTTTACAGATCACAAAAGTCTGAAATATTTATTCTCTCAAAAGGAATTGAACATGAGACAAAGAAGATGGCTCGAGCTTTTGAAGGATTATGATTGTGAGATTTTATACCACCCGGGGAAGGCCAATTTGGTGGCGGATGCTCTGAGCCGGAAGCATGTAAGTATGGTGTCTTATATGATGATAAAAGAATATGAGCTAATTGAGCAATTTGCAAACCTCAACCTTAATGTTATACCTTATGAGCAAATTGGAATGATGGCTAGTTTGAGGATTGAGCCAGAAGTTGATTTTGACTGAAGCTCATGCCACTAAGTACACGTTGCATCCAGGAAATACGAAGATGTATCATAATCTTTGCAAGGTGTATTGGTGGAATGGCATGAAGAGAGACATAGCTGATTTTGTGGCGAAATGTCTTACATGTCAACAGGTTAAGGTAGAGCACCAAAAGCCAGTAGGATTACTGCATCCTCTGCCTATACCTATGTGGAAGTGGGAACACATTACGATGGACTTTATTATGGGATTGCCCAGAACCAAGAGGAATCATGATGGTATTTGGGTGATCGTTGATAGATTGACCAAGTCAGCTCACTTCCTACCTATGAAGTCAACAGATACACTCAATGCTTTGGCAGATATGTATGTAAAAGATGTTGTAAGACTACACGGTGTTCCAGTGAGCATCACTTCTGATAGAGATTCCAGGTTTACCTCCCATTTTTGGGAACATTTTCAGGAAGCCATGGGATCTAAGTTGAATTTCAGCACAGCTTTTCATCCGCAGACTGATGGACAGTCCGAGCGCACGATTCAGACGCTCGAGGATATGTTGAGGGCTTGTGCTATGGATTTTAAAGGCTCTTGGGATGACCATCTGCCATTGGCTGAGTTTGCATACAATAATAGCTATCATGCAAGCATCGGGATGGCCCCGTATGAGGCCCTATATGGTAGAAGGTGTCGATCACCGATTGGGTGGGAAGAAGTGGGCGAGCGTAGGTTATTGGCTCCAGATTTAGTCGAGCAAGCATCTGAGGATGTTAAATTAATTTGTCAAAGACTCAAGACAGCTCAGAGTAGACAAAAGAGTTATGCGGATGCTCGACGGAGGCCACTTGAGTTTTTGGTTGGAGATTTTGTATTTTTGAAAGTTTCTCCATCCAAAGGAATCATAAGATTTGGCCGACGAGGTAAGCTGAGTCCTCGCTACATCGGACCATTTGAGATCCTAGATCGTGTTAGAGATGTGGCCTATAGGTTGGCACTACCTCCGAAGTTATGGGGAGTACACAATGTCTTTCATGTGTCAATGCTTCGGAAATATAATCCGGATCCATCTCATGTCATTGAATATGAACCTTTGGAGATTCAAGAAGACATGAGTTATGTAGAGAAACCGATTCGGATTTTGGATTGAAAGGATAAGGTGCTAAGGTCTAAGACGATTCCACTGGTTAAAGTTCTCTGGCAGTACCATACGACAGAAGAAGCTACATAGGAGCTAGAGAGCTTAATGAGAAAGAAGTACCCGGAATTATTTAAGACATAACCTTACTTGAATTTGGAGGACCAAATTCTCTAAGGTGGGGAGAATGTGAAATCCCCAAATTTCTGTAATTTTCCATACATGTACAGTTTTCCAATTTGGATTAATGGAATTAATATGAATTTTCTGAACTTATAAATGATGTATGGGACGTAGAGGGAATTAAAGGAATTGAGGGTCAAATAATTAAAGGTCAAAGGGGTCAAAGGAGGTGGTCAATGGCTGAGATGATTAGAATGCATTTATGGGCAATTAATGAGAGCCATGACTCATCATCATCATCCTTTTCACCCCACGGTACCAACCCATCTCCCTCTCCCTCTCGTTCCTTCCATATTTTCCTCTAAGTGTTCAAATTCTCACCTTGACAAACCACCATCTCATGCCATCGATTCGTTAAGCTTCTCTAAAGAAAAACGATCCTTGTCGATAGCTTAACCTATGCCTTTAATATGAGAGAGTGAATCTAAGTGAATAAGGAGATCTAGAAATCCAAAGATTTGGTGAATTGTAAAGGTAAGAGAGTTAAGTGGTTTTAGTTGATTTTATTGAGGGTTTGGAGTCGTATAGAGTTGGTCTAGTATGTTTATTAAGTTTTAATTGTCATGATGTTTACAGCTTGAAGAAGTGAAAAAGGACAAGGGTTGATTCTACCAAGCTTGTGGATTAATCTTAATCGAGGTAAGGAATTTATGTAACGGACGTAAGGTGGCTATATCCGCATGTTTTAATGTGATTTTGATGGTTTTGGAGAGAAGTATCAGTTGTCTTTTTGCAGGAAAAATGACATTTTCGGACTTGTCTCCTAGTACCAATTAGGTTAGGAGCAGCCGACTGCCTTAAGTAGCAGCCGACTGCCTAGAGACATCCAAAACGTCGTTTTTCGAAAACTGATTCAAACCAATCGACTGCCAAGGGGACCAGTCGACTGTTATTTACCCAGAATCATTTTGTTTCAAACCAGTCGACTGCCAAGGGGACCAGTCGACTGCTATTTGTCCAGAAACATTCTGTCTCAAAACCAGTCGACTGCCCAGGGGGCCAGTCGACTGCCTTTTCTCGGGAAACATTCTGTTTCAAAACCAGTCAACTGCTATTTGGGACCAGTCGACTGCCTTATTTGTATTTTGAAAAAAATAAAATAATTGAATTTCAAAAAGGGAAAGAAATTCAATAAGGCAAAACGTGGTGTAGCAGTCGACTGCCATATATGACCAGTCGACTGCCTATTTGAAAGAAAGGTTTAGAAAACCTATTTCAAGAAAAGGTATTTGTATTTGTTTTAAGCCTATATAAATGAGGTTTTGGAGACTGTGAATCTCTTGAAAGAGCATGCACATTATTTGTTACTTGCACTTGACTGAGGAGCTCTAGTCCAGCCCTCAGAACCACAGTACGGCACCTGACTAGTGAAACTGTGGGCTATAAACAATGGCCATGAGTCTCTTATTTGATTCGGCTTTGGGGAGGATCCCTGGCCCATTCGTGGGTACGCCATTTATTTAATATCTCTCAGGATTATCCCTATCGGGATATATTTGCGGTATATTCATGAGATCTATCTATTGGATTATCCCTTACGGGATATATTTGCTGTATCCATCGTCTCTCTGGATTATCCTTAAGGGATATATTTGCTGTATCCATGATGAGAATTACTTGGTGCATGATTCTATTGGATATAAATGGTCTCCCATCTATTTGAAAGTATTTGTAATTGCCTATTTGATTTCACGTGATTTGAGATCCGTGGAAATATTTGAAAGCATGATTTACTTGTATTTGATATTTGTGAAAGAAATATACGACATTTGCTTTATAATGATTTTACATGACATTATAGAGCCAAGCAGGAAAATTGCATATAGTGATATAGTACGCTCTTTTACATAAGTTTCTTACTGAGCGTAAACTCACTCCTTTACAAATATTTTTCATACAGATTACTTGAAGTAATTCCGCTCCGGATAGAGGAGCTCATTTCGGGATTTTGAGATACCTTCGGGGCACGCTTCCTACTTATCCCTTGAAGGTATATTTAGTTGGCCGTTACTTCGGCTAATGTACAGTACGATACTACAGTTTTGTACATGTGGGGGAATTAGGTTGTATGAATATTTGAGATCCTGATGTATATGGCACATGTTTATAAATGAAAAATTTTATGCATGTGAAGATGGATATTATACTCTGATAAAAATGCCTAAAGCATAACAGTAAGGAAGATTGACATCGGATAAACTAGTCGATTTATTTGTTATTTGAAGAAAAGTTAGTTGCTATTTGGTTTGTGACGAGGACGTCACAGATTGCATGCCTAAACTACCAGAGATCAAATCAAAAGCCGATTTACTTCTTGACTGGTAGCTTCCTTTAGCTTTGGTATATTAAATATTGCTGGTGATTATACAAGGAAAAAAGAATAGAGCGCTTTATCAACCGTATAAAAGTGTTAGATCTTATTGGCATCCCTTGTTAATTTTGCATATTCTTCACATTTCAGGGTACATTATTAGATTTAGATGGACAACAGATTTCCTTGAAGATGCTTTCAAGGAGCTCAGGACAAGGATTGTAGAGTGAAGAAACGAAGTGAAATCGATTACCAAGCTTCTGCTGAAGTTCACATCCGAGTGAGATATCTTGTCACTTAAAAGTCAGATGTAAAGGTGACATATATGCATGGAAGATCCAAAAATCAAATAGCTTAGACTTTTGGACTTAAGTGGTGTGCAGCATGTATGTTTGAGCTCCTTTCATGCGTTCTTATGGACTCAAAGTTTGGCTTATCTCCTCAACAGGTTGTTTGAGAGCCAAAGGTTCGACTTGGATGTACAGCGAGTATGATATAGAGTGCAAACTTAACTGACACTGAGACAACATGGACGCAATAAATATACAAAGTTGAGTGTTAAGCCTAAGGACGCGTCTCATGGACTCAAAGTTTACCTTCTCTCCCCAGCTGCTGCGGCATCATAGTCTTTGTAATGCTTCTTTGTTTTTGCTTTCAAGGAGAGAAGAAAATGTCAATTACAAAATTCACGGCCAACAAAGCTTAGAGTTCATTCATATCTGGTATGGATCACTCAAAATTTATGTCATCTGCAGTTCTGATATTAGGTGGTGAGACAGAGTGCATTGCATTGCATCCACCACATTCTTCTAATAGTAGTTGGTATGTGACAGAAGAATTTTTTTTTTTAAGATTTAAATTGAGCTTTGAGCTCTAGGCTTGTGACAGATTCTGTTGCTTCCACATCATTAATGATTTTCAATGCCGTTAATTCAGTTATTTTCCCCTTATATTTAGAATTTGTTATCCTTTTTTAAAGGGTATTTTCAAGTCTTATTTTTAAAGAAGCATCAAGCAGATTTCTAACTTCAGATGCAGGATTGCTTGACTAGTCCTGTTTGATTTCTATCAAAGCCATACAGTGACCAATAGATGGCAGAATGAAGCCATCTCCCCCTTGCTAATTAAGGGTAGTTTTTTGTTTGGTTTTTTTTTTGTTGGTTTTTTTTATTGAAAAGCAAAGAATGATGGTAAATGCTTGGTCAAATTGGTTGATTTTTTCTATCAAATTTCTTTCTTTTTTCTTTACAGATTGCTTGGTCTCTAACTTCAATTGTCAGAGTCAATGCAATGCCATCATGGATGACATCATCAAGCCAAAAGCAGGAAATCTTTATTGGTTTATGCTATTCAAAATCAAATGAATATGGTGAAAAGTAGGGGAAATTTAATAGCATTTACATAAGACCAAATCCTACTTGACCCTTAAGGGTTTAGGAAAGCATGTGATTGCAATTTCTTGTAAATTCAGAAGATAGGTGGCCTATATATTACATTTAAACAGCTAAATCTTTGCTAGATTGTCTGCTGATAGATTTGACTTTTTGGTAATCATGTTCACTTGAAAATAATTAATGAGATGAAAGTCTCAACGTCATTTTCTAAATCTAGAAATGTATATATCCTTATTTAATTACTTGGACTATGAATAGTCCTTGGTAAAAGTCATGGTCTTTCTGTCTTGTAGTTTAAACGGAAATCATTTTAGAGGTTTTTCTAGGATAAAAGAAAGTGTAAGTTTCCCTGATTTCTGGAAAGCTAAGAATTTTAAAAACATGGGTTTGCTGCTTCTGCATTAAGCTATGGAAGACAAGATTCTGCTTGATGGTTTTAGGCATTTAGGATCCTATTGTTATAAGTCTAATAGCAATCCTGGTTAGAAATATGTTAACATCATCTCATTATAGACTGCTAGGTAAATTATGTCATGTTTGTCAACAGGCTGAACTTCAAGGAGAAAACATATTTCAAAGCAAGTTGAAGATAAATTACTAGAAGTCTTTGTCATGGTTGATGAAGACTTCTGAAGTTTTATTAACCAGTAATCCATTCAAGTCAAAAGTCTAGCGTTTAAAGAAAGAATGTTCGACTGCAATCAAATGACATCTATACTTTCTTGGCAATCAAAGAGCTTTGAGACTAGACATCCATGGACATGGATATCCTTTGTTTTAGTGCTTGTTTCTTCATCATCTTCTCAAAAGCTTCCATTGCAGTCGACATGATTTCTCCATCAGAGTCACTTACTGATGGTATGACCTTAGTCTCCAATGATGGAAGCTTTGAATTGGGCTTCTTCAGTCCAGGGAGTTCTAAGAACCGTTACTTGGGAATTTGGTACAAGAACATCCTGATGCAAACTGTTGTCTGGGTTGCAAACAGGATCAGACCAATAAATGACACCGCTGGCTTGTTGAAGATAGAAAGTCCTGGAAATGTTGTGCTTCTTGATCAGAACAAAACAACGGTTTGGTCAACTAATTCCACAGGAGTTCAGAATCCAATATTGCAACTTCTGGAATCTGGAAACCTTGTTGTCAGAGATAGTACAGAAAATTACTTGTGGCAAAGCTTTGATTATCCATCTGATACAATGCTACCAGGGATGAAAATTGGTTTTGAACTGAGAACTGGTTTGCAGAGAAGACTAGCAGCATGGAAGAACTGGGATGATCCATCTCCTGATGACCTTACTTATGGGGTAGAACTCCAAGGAACTCCAGAGATGTTGCTAAGCAAAGGCTTAGAGAAGTACTATGGAATGGTGATGGATTTAGTGGTACACCAAATTTAAGGTCTAATCCAATCTTTGATTATGACTTTGTCTGGAATGAAGAGGTGTACTACATATATTTCCTTAAAAATAAATCAGTGATGTCAAGGTTTGTTTTGAACCAAACCGAAAATGTAACACAACGGTACACATGGAATCCAGAAACTCAAACTTGGAGGTTGTTTTCAATCATGCCAAGTGACTACTGTGACAGATGTGGACTGTGTGGTGCAAATGAGACTTGTGATAACAATAAGCTTCCAGCTTGTCAATGTTTGAAAGGATTCAGACCAAAATATCTGGAAAGATGGAACTCATCTGACTGGTCTGGAGGGTGTCTACAAACTAAGCCCTTAAACTGCCATAGTGGAGATGGATTATTAGAATTGGGAGGGTAAAAACGCCAGATACCCCTAATTCTTGGGTGAACAGAAATATGAATCTCAAGGAATGTAGGGCTAGGTGCTTGCAGAACTGTTCTTGTATGGCATACACTAATCTAGATGTTACAAGAGGAGGTAGTGGCTGCGCCATGTGGTTTGGTGATCTAATTGATATCAAACTATTTCAATCAGATGATCAAGATCTTTACAACAGTGTCTGCTCCAGAAGCAGGTTCTGGTTTACTTTTGCTTTTGTTTCTTCTCCATTTCCCCAGAAGTACTACATATGAAATTATATTTGTGTAATTATGTGTGTGATCCTTCATCAAAATTGATTTTGCAGAACTCAGAAAAAAGCTAAAGGTCAAGCTTGCAGTGATACTTGCAACAGTAATGGCTATGCTTTTGGGGCTTTTTATAGTTGCTTGTTATGTTTGCCAACACAGGAGAAAGTTAAGAGGTAATACTAATTCTGGTCCTGATGAATGTATTCAGTTTGTTCATTGCTAGAAATACCAAAATCATTTTGCCATAGCAATGCTAGCAACACCCAAGTCCCAAGTCTCAACCCCCTTTTTCTTTCAAGAAATTAAGCAGTAATATTGATGTTTTGCATTTTTATATATACTAGTTAAATGCCCGCGCGCGTTGCTGCGGGATGAAATTTTTTTTATTTTGAAAAATCATTCAATTTATTTTATATTTATTGTAAAACATTGATGATAATAATCTTTTGTAAGCATGCATGCTAAATAAATTGAGATTTTATTAAAATTGATTGAGAACTACTTCCACACTCAATATTTTCTCTCTTTATGGTGGCAAATTTATATTTCTTAAATTAAAGAAAGGAATGCTTTTTAAATTTTCATTTTACAGCTTTATGCTATTTTCAATAAAAAGCTCCAACTTTAAGATAGACTTGTTTGATGTAAAGGAAACCTTGTGTAGATCAAATATGCTAAGTCCATTACATGGCTATGCTTCTCCATTGGCATTTTAGTTTCTCGACAGCTTCCCCTCCAGCATCCTCTATCAGCAAAATGAAAAGCTTTGGCAGCAACAATTGAAACCATGAAAACCAGCTACTTTGAAATGACATCAATCACAACTCTAACAATACCCATTACACAATTATAGAGAAACCATGATTCTTGGCTGTACATACACAGGGGAACACATTTTAAAAGGGGAATATGTGAGTATAAGTAAAAACCAACCTAACATCAATAGAAAATAATGCTTCCTTCTCAATTAGAGCTTTCTTGATAGTCACCAGTGACAATATTTATCTCAATTCTTATTTAATCCTTCAAACATAATTATGGTTACCTAGCTGTGACCGTGGTTAAAGAATTGAGCTTGATTGAATCAAGGAATGTGCAGATGGACAGCATGTGAGATTAATGGAAGGAATTGCAATAAATATTTGCATGCCATTGTTCTTAAAAAGCTTTGACTACAAATAAACTACCAAGTCACAAATAAAATAACTAAGAACATCATAAATGTTAAAAGAAAAGAACACCTCTAAAGCAAATACATCTATGCAGAAAAGATTATGTCAGAATTCTATTTCGAACTCCTAAATGGTATATTTCATCGCTTTTTTTCAGTTTTTCAGATGTAAGAGAAAGGATTAAAACTAAAGTTTCAGTGAAGCATGGAATATGTAAATTTTATATATATATATATATCCCAACCTGATCATCAACCAAGTCAGTTGGTACCACCTTTCACATGGAGTTTTTGTTTTATAACATCTTACCCTGAAATCCACATGGAACATACATAAAACTCACCCATTGTTGATACCATTTTGCAATTAAAAGAATTGCAATTGTAGAGGATATGATCAACGAATTATGAACATGAAATTCTGGAAATTCGTTGCTTGTAATAGCAAAAATGTGTAGAGATGAAAGTGAAATACTAAATTCTAGTTCATTGGATTGGAAAGAAAAATGATATGGAGGAAATATGCATATTTCCATAGTAAGTTATCTCAGGTACAACTTCTAAATTCTACTATAGTCTAACCCATCTTCAGTAGATAGGCAAACAAACACAAAGAATTTTATTCATAAAAGTACCTACTTATATCTATGACTAAATGATATTCAATGTGAATAAAATTACATAAGCTATCCTTATACATCCCTTGGTCTCCTAACTCCCTCCTCCTCGAGACATATGTCAATTTGAAGACAATGAGAATCAAAAGTGCTTGTTTGCAACCTTATTTCTCCAGTCTAGTTGTTCATAAAATATATAAATAATTCCAATAACATTCAGGAAGACAAAAAGTTTGAAATTTTCTAGGCACATGCTTTATAAAATCCTAGTAAAAAGATTGTCATTACCAGAGTCCAAGCAACAAAATTGCATAAGTTATCTTAATAAAAGCAAACATCCAAAACAATTTTCAGGAAAAGGGAAGCTCCATAAATTCCAGCAAAAAGAAAGATAAAAGGGAAGCCATCTGATTGACAAAGTAAGGATATCCAAACCCAATTATTGATTTCATCAGAGTTGGAGAAGGAAGAAATCATGATAAACACTGGTAGCAAGGGAACCCCGTTCCTCAATCAGCCCAAAATGTAAGGAAGAAATCATGATAAACACTGGTAGCAAGGTATCCCCGTTCCTCAATCAGCCCAAAATGTTTTATCCAAAAAATCTCAGGCAATTCCAGTTTAATTCCAACCGCAGTTCATGCACAATAAGCACAACCAAAATCAGTCTAGAATTCATTCAAGTAAACACCAAGAAACATCATTAGCCAAAACCAATTACCAGCATTCAAACCATTTAACCCAAAAAAATTCAAACAAAAATCGGAACCCAAGAATCCTGAAACACACAGCCGAATAGAAGTGTGATGACGTTGCAACCTTTAAAGGCAACTCAAGTAAAAACTAAACAACAATAAAGATGAAAAGCTAAAATCACAAAGGGTAAAAACGATGACACAACAAAAAATACTAAAAAGCAGCTGGTACAGCCTGCAGCGAAAGGGAAACAACAGCCAGAACCCTGTAAGCACTCACCAAAATATCAGAAAAGAATCAATATCTAAAGATAACTGATCAAGGAAATAAAAAAAAAAAAGAAATATAAGCAGAAATTTAGTGGGCAAAGAGAAGATGGTGGGTCAATTCCAAATCCAAAAGGAGAAGCAGCCAGAAGAATGGAAAAAGCATGACCAAGCTAGGGAAGCGAGATAAGGAAGAAACAGTAATGAAGTGCTGAGTCGGCGAGGAAACGAAAAAGTGCACCAAGACGCGCCAAATCCAAGTTAGATCAAAAAACCCATATGAAATTATTGTCATACCCAAAAACAAACGAAAGCTAGATAGCCAAGGAAGGGTAAACAGTGTCTAAACCATGTAGAAAGACATGGCGTAAGGTGGGATCGCGTTGAAAGAGTAAGAAAATATTAGCTGGGTACATGTAAAACAGAACACAGTAGATAGTTATATCCATCCGAATGTAGAGAAAAGTAAGTATAAGCAATTTAAAATTTCATTGGCAAAACAAAGAAACAAAGGGAAAAGATAAATAACATTTTAAACTGGATGACATTGGAGAATTCTTCAATTTTTTATCATAGAACATAATTTGTTTGTTTGATTTACATGAATGGCAGATTTGCCAAGAAATGAAAAGGCAAGCAAGGGAGGGAAAAGTAAAAGGACAGATTAAAATCAAGATCTACTTGCAGTTTTTTTTCATTTTGATCAGGAGATATAAGGAATGGTTTACAAAAGATAACAAAAAGAGATGTGATTACATGGCAAACACATTAGAGATATAATGTGTTTGGCATTTCTCATACCCATGTCACAAAAGAAAGTGTACAAAATAGGAGATCAAACATTATGTTTTTGTTGGAGTGGACTGGTTGGAAAATGGTGGATTAACAGACTTATTACATCATTCCATTGTAATCTGTTTTCCCCTACGAAACACATAATCAAAACTTTTAGATTACATGGCAAACTAAACTAACAGGGAAGTAAATACGCATTCATGAGCTGTATACGTTGTTGGTTAACACTGAAAAAAAAATCATTTAGGTTGGTGAACAGGATCAGATGTGGAACATATAGTGTTAGAGTTCTTGAAAACATTGAATTACCTGGATTTGAGATGGAGTTTGTTTTAGCATCAGCATGGGCAACAGGATCTGAAGCAAGTGGTATCTCATTAAGATCCTTGCTGGAGCAGGAGACAATGCATTTAACTGTTAGGAATCATAGTGAAAAGGTTAAAAATTTAACATTTAAAGATGAGTTTAAATCAGTCGACTTCTCCCTTCTTTTGAGAAATTGACATGGGTTAAATTCATAAATATTATGGAAACTGAATGTAAATTCTCGGAATGTTATTTGAACATTAAAAGGTTTAATGTATAGTTTTCAATCTCTAAGTACTTGAATTTTTTTGATACGTTTATGATAAATATTGTAGACACCCCATTTTGTCCGGGGTCTTTTAATGTTATTAGGCCTATTGGGTTTGGTAATTAGGAGATGAATCTAATTTTTTGTATTACTATCTTGTCTATTATTAAAAAAAATAAATAAAATAAAAAAAATAAAAATGAAAAGAAAATACAAAACTAGAAAAAAAATAACAAAAATAAAGTGACCAAAGAAGGGAAACTTAAAAAAAAAAAATCATCAAGATCTCAATATAGGGCAAGTCAATAAGAAATCAATGAAATGAATTTGGGTAGTATCAAATCTGAAAATTAAAAGATAAATCATGACAATTAAAACCAAGGTTAAATTGGAAGGAAAATCAACAAAAAATTTTTAAAAGAAGGATTTGATGGAAGGTTTTGGAAATTCAATTAAACAAGTCAACTCCAAGATTATGCAAAATCGAAAATCAACACTTAAATCATGGGATTTGATACACAGCATTCAAGCATTCTTCCAAAAATAACAAAGAGGTGAGTCTATAAATTGAGAAGAAAAACAAAGAGCAAAAGGGGGAACCGGAGGAGGAAAAAGAATTAGGGTTAGAGGGGGATACGATTTTCATAAGAGAAAAGAAGGAGGAGACGTTGGAAAATAAGGTGCAGTGTTGCTCTACGTTTTTTTTCATCATTATCTTCATCTCGTCCACCGCGCACACCTGTTCCAAAACTTTCCTACCTTATTTCTCCATCATCCAAACAACGCCGTCTCCTTTGCCTCTTACGCCTAGCTGCCGCCGTTTGTTTGCTGCCCTTGTTGCTGCTTTATCCCATTCCAGCCATCATCATCTTCAAGCCCTGCAAGCTATTGCCTCTTCAAGCCTTTTTGCTGCACTTCGCCGAACCCACTGCTGACTACGAGTTCCTATTGCTGTGCCATTTTCGAGTGGACTAGCTGCAGCCTGAAAGCTGGGTGTTTAGGCTTGCTGTGCTGCGTCTTGTCTTACTATGTCCTTCTCTTAGTTTTGTTTGTGTGTGCTGAAGAAAGAGCAAGGGAGAGTGACGTGAAAATTGAAGGAATAAGAGAATGTGGTGCGGTTTGTGAGGGAGGTTGCTGGCAACGTGAAATGGGTGAGACAGAAGCAAAACGTTGCTGCTTTGTTGGTTATGGTTGCAGCTGTCCAAAGTTGCTGCAGGCTGCTGGAACCGAAACTGGACTGTGTTGAGGCTGCAGGGACGTTGCCGCAGCAGGTGAGGTACTCCCTGGGTGCGTTTTGCTGATGGACGGTGTAACAGAGCAGGTCACGACATTGGCGGCTTGAAGTGTGGAGCAGCATTGGAGCAGTAAGGGGTCGAACATGGGGTCGCGTTGGCTGGCTAATGGCTTGGCAGCTGGACTTTGCATGACTTGGCTGGCTGCATGTGCGTGGCAAGTCTGTACGTGGGTTGGCTGTATGTGCGTGGCAAGTCTGTACGTGGGTTGGCTGCATGTACAGGGCAAGGCTCTACATGGGATGTTAAGCATGGCAAGAGGTCAGGGACGCGTCTCACCAGGGAAGTTTCTTATTGTTTCACCTTTTCGGTTGTGGTTATGTTCACTGACATTTTTAGTTAAATAGATTATAATAGTATACTAGTTTATTGGTATTATTATTTTATATAAGTTAATTGTTATTGTTAGTGATTAGTTTATAGATTGAGTTTATTAGTTAACATGCTCTTTAGGAAATTGTGATTATAAAAAATAAATATAATTATAATAAAATATAAAGTTAAAATAATAAAGTAATGATAAGATTTAGTAAATAAAAAATATTAAAGGTGGACATGATTTACTCCGACGATGGAACTCTAAAAGGACTACGCTTAAGTAATACCTTTAGAGATCTTGAGGTGAGAAAATTCTATCCAAGGCCTCGCCAGCTTAATGGAGGGTCTAAATAGAGTTTTCAATAACAAATAATTTATATTCATTTTAAAAATAAATTTATTATAAAAATTACAATAAAAACAATTAGTTACAAAATGAAAAAAGCTATTAATGGTTCGTAGATAACAAAAGAAGGAAGGAAAATAAATGAAGAAACTAGAATTAGATATTAAAATAATAATGAATATGAATTACTCCAGTGATGAAATATCAAGAGAATTACGCTTAAGTGATTTTCTTGAACATTTCTAGGTTAAAAAATTCTCTCAAGGCCACACCAGCTTAATGGATGGTCTAAAGAGGGTTTTCGATAACAAGTGATTTATATTCAGTCTAAAAATAAAATAACATGTATTAAAAACAAAAATTAAAATAATTAATTACAAAGATAAAATAATAAATATAAAGAAATATTAATAATTCAATAACAATAATAAATAATAATAATAATGA
This sequence comes from Heritiera littoralis, assembly GCA_031772115.1. Lineage (NCBI taxonomy): Eukaryota > Viridiplantae > Streptophyta > Magnoliopsida > Malvales > Malvaceae > Heritiera > Heritiera littoralis. Next base: position 1,833,954 of record JAPDPK010000065.1, read on the forward strand.
TAATAAATGATAAAATAGGATTATAATAGTTAATAATAATTGAGATTGAGTATTGATTATTCCGATGATAAGATTCCAAAAGAGATTATGCTTAAATAATACTTTGGAAATCTTTAGGTCAAATAATTTCTTTCAAGATCTGACCAGCTTAATGGAAGATCTAAAAAGAATTTTTGAGAAAAATAATTCATATTCATTCTCTAATAAAATAAATTAATAAAATTAAACATTAATAAAATAATAGAAAATAATAGAAGTAATAAAAATGGTAAGATAGCAAGAATGAATTAGATAGGAGTCAAAATTAGAAGTTTTCATAAAACATTAAAATAAATCCGACGACGGAGCCTCTTCAAGCAAGTCGCATAGTACTACTTGAATACTCCTGAGGTGAGAAAGATTTTTGAGTTGTCCCACCAGCTTAATGGAGGACACTTAGAAATATTTTTCAATAATAATTATATCGAGATTAAAGATCAACATAAGCAAATTTAGCAAATGACCTAAAACTAAGTGGTACCATTTTAGGATGGGCGTTGTGAGGGTGCTAATCCTTCCTCACACGTAACCGTACTCCCGAACCCTAGTATCTTTGAACGCAGACCAAGCCTTATCCTTAGTTTGAATAGGTGACCAATCACACCTAGGTAGAATGGTTGGTGGCGACTCCATAGATTTTGTGTCTAGCTATTAGGTTTTTTTTTCGAAGGCCTAATACGTTATGACAGTTTGGTGACTCCACTGGGGACTTAAGAGAGTCAGGCCAATACTTAGTTTTAGGTTATCTTAGAATTTGCTTAAGAGATCTTAATAGAAAACGAACATTAAATAAAACATTATTCCTTCATACACACACATCACTTTGCATTAGCATACATAAGCCCTCGACCCGGGCTCAGTCCTTTTAGGAAGGAGTAAAGTATCTACGCTCTCGTGAGGTAATACCTCCGCAATGGTTAGCGAAATACTCCTACTCAAATTGAACCTTTCCGTTTGTAACCTGTGATGGGTGAGGATTGGGTGCCTTACTAGTCCTATGTGGACGATAGTAAGGAACAATTTGAGAACCTTTAGAATTCTGACTTATCCAAACCAAGCATATAAAGAAACCTAAGAGGCCAACTTAAGTTAGAGTCATGCCAGCTCATCATGTAGAGATAACCGAGGATCAGGACACATGAAGGAAAATTTGTTCTTTTCAAGAGATATAATAATAAAAAAAAAATAAAAAAAATAAAGAGATGAGGCTTTCCTTTAATTTTGCAATGCATAACATGTCAATTTGAACATTGCACCTATACATCTAGACATTTTTGGTCATACATAAATTGAGCATGCATCTTATGCATAGGTTTGTATGTGCATATCATGGCATCTTGATTTAGACTATGGTAATAAAGGTGAGAAGATAGCTCGGTTGTTAAAATTGCCGGTCACCCATACGATACTTGTTTGCAAACAAAGAGTCATGGAGAATAAGCAGTTGGCACGAATTGATGGAATAGAAAAGGTGCAACAAGAGATTGTCAAAGCTCAAGAGGAAACTCGAGAGCAGATGACTAAGATGATGGAGTTGATGATGAGTATGACTAAAAGGAAAGGAGTTGTGCAAGACCTAACAGCGGAGGAATATCCTAGTGATGATCCACCATACCCTCCAGGGTTCACCCATCAAGCCCAAATGTCTCCAAAGGTTTATGCTCATGCAACACCTTCAATGGGAGGATAAGGCCGTACTCTGGGCCAAAGTCAACCTGGTATAGGGTCTAGTCCTGTTTACCCTATTTTCATCCTAAACTTGGATGATCCTATCGAACAAGAGAAGTTAAAGAGAGAGGCAGTTGACAGTCTGGCTGTAGGGATACAACATAAATGTGACCTGTTGGAGAAAAGGTTGAAGAACTCATCAGTAGTGGTGCCTTAACTCAAGAGCTTATTGAACAATGGAAGTCTGCTCTTCCATAGGCCAAATTTCCTATATGTAATTTGTGGATGTGAGATGTTCTCAAGATTCTTGAAATTTTCATCAAGTTGTTTTGAAAGCTTTCCATATTTTTCTTTCCAAATAGATGAAATAAAATAATTTTGAAATCATTGGTGATTTTTATTGAGAATGAATAGACCTAGCCATTACATTTCTAGTATACTTTCCGATTCAGTGAAAACTTGGAATCCATAAAGAGACAAACAAGCTCGAAATTCATTCATTTTTGCTTACCATGATGAACTTTTGAAGTCAATGATCTTCGTTAAGGCGATGAGCAATGAAATGATTGATGAATTTGCAAAAATTTTTGAATTGTTTTGAAGGACCAATTCATGAAGCATTCTCTTAAGGACTTTGTATTTGGAAATTTGATAGATGTTAAGGCCAAGCTAAGAGTCCCAAACACATCAACCCAAAATTCTTTCTTATAACTTGAACTTTCTAACTCAAATCATCCTTCGCTACACCTTGAGGCAAAATGATTGAAAGAGCTAAGCTTTTGATAACCTCAATATCTTTTAATGGCCATTCTTAATTTGATTGATATCCTTTTTCCGATCTTAAACCATGATGATGAAAATTGTTGCATATGGCCTTCATAAAGTTGAGTTGATACATTCTGGGCATGAGTTGTGAAAAAAAAAAAGTGAAGAAAAAGGAAGTAAAAAAAAGAAAAGAAAAAAGAAAAGAAGAAAAAATTAATTATGAAACCATGCATGAGGGATATTCAAATGATTTCAAAAGCCAAATTTTCATCTTAAGGATTGGTTTTCAATAGAAGTGTTAATATTTGATATGACAAATGGCCATCTTTCATATTCCTATTACTGAAATAAAATCATCCATTTGTTACCCCTTTTGAGCCTATTGATTTCTTTCTAAATGAACCTTGACCAAGGATCACCCTCCACATTGGAGAGGCAAATACATCAGAGGAGTTTAGAAGCATTGTGATTGGTCTTATGTCAAATGCAAGAAAATGATGCCCTTGTTAAGGGGCAAATGTGAGAAGAAGGATATGTGAAGATGGAAATCAATATGAAAAAACAAGAAATTGAAAAAAAAAATGAAAAAGGTAGATGTGAAAAAAAAAAAAAAAAGAAAAAAGAAATGAATGAGAATAAAAGGTTGAAAAAAAAAGAAAAATGCTTCGAAGAGTGGGAAGGACAGATGTTCACAATCGAAGAAATGATCCTTGGTTCGATAAACCTTGAAAACACTTATTTTGGGCCTATTTATCCATTCTTTGAAAACCCTAAACCTTGGCCTACGTACGTGCTTAAAAGTCCATTTTGATCAAATAAAGATGCTTGTATTGAAAAGCTTTTCTTTGAGAAACCATCATCATTATTTAGTGAAATTTGAATCTCAAATGCATGGTAGAATAATCAATAAAAAAAAAAAAAAAGAAGAAAAAAGAGAATGAAGCTCTAGGGTGAAAACCCATGAAAGGGCAGTCTAGAGCAAATTTGAAACAACTCAAGGCCATTGTTTGTGACTATGCTAAGGTAATAACCAGAAAGAAGAAAAACCAAAGGAGTGATGCTTTCAATCAAGACCTTTTGAGAAATTCAAAAGCCATCACCTTGAAAATTTGATTTGAGATTGAATCCTTGCCTAGAAATTTGAGCCATCACAGCTAGTCTTGACATTTGTTAAAGTCCACATATCAACAAATTAAGAGAATGCTAAAATGGATTGTGTTCTGTGAAAGTTGCTTTTACAAAAGGAATTTTGATTTTCAAAGAATTTGTTTCATTTGTGAGCCAAGATGAAGAACATTGATCAATAGAACCTTTCTTGATAACCAAACATCCTTGATGCACCAAATCAGCACACTTATTCAACTAACCAAGTTGTGACTCATTCTATTTGTTCTCAATAGTAATCACCAATTTTTAAGAGATTTAAATGACAAATGTTTTTATCTTGGAAAGTTATTATGTGGGGCAATTTTCTATTTTCAAAAAGGAACTTGAAGAAGTGGAAAATGAGAGTTTTGTGATTTTTATGGGGGCAAGTTCTTGTTTTAAAGAAACCAAGTGTGGTAAAGGTGTTTTTAAGACTATTCTTGGGGCAATCTTTGGTTGTTACGAGAGCATGAATTTTCGCGAAGATATGAGAAGTGGTGAAGTGTTCTTGTGAATAGTTTGGGATGATTTTGTTGTTATGATTTGTATAGATGAATTTTAATTTGATAAGAATTGTGGGGCAAGAAGAACACTAAATGAATGATGATGATGGGGCAATGGGAAGACTGAATGAGTGATGATTGCTAAAGAAAGAAGAATTGTGGGGCAATAAGAAACTGAATGAACGACGATGGGGCAAATAATTTTAGGATTGCTAAATTTGAAGAAAGAAGAATGATGAGGTAGTGAAAGATTGAATGATAAGGCAAAGAGAAGATTGAAGGATGAACAAATTTTTGAAGAAAGGAATAAGGTAGGTGATGATGTGACTTGGTAAGGCATTGTTTATCATTTGCATTGCATTCATGACATGCATGGCATTGCATTCCATTACATGCATTTTACAAAAAAAAAAGAGTTTGTTTGTTAAGACAATAGGATAAAAAAAAAAGGGTTCTGAAAGACTAGATGACTAAAATTTTGGAATTTTTTAAAAAAAAAGAGAGAGAAAAAGAAAAAAATCAGAAAATGTGAGAAGATTAGGAATAAGATGTGATAAAGAAGGGTTCTGAAAGACTGGATGACTAAAATTTTGGATTTTTTTTAAAAAAAAAAAGAGAGAGAAAAAGAAAAAAATCAGAGAATGTGAGAAGGATTAGGAATAAAATGTGACAAAAAAAAAGGTATGAAGTTTTGAAACAAAAATGTTAAAATTTTGGAAAGAAAAAGGAAATTAAAAAGGTATGGATATGATGGGATAATGAAAAAGGGATTGAAAGATGTGATGAGATGAAAAAAGTGTGATAGGAAATAACAAAAAGAAGAAACTGGAATGATAAGATGATCTAGAAGATAGAAGTGAAATGATGAGATAAGGTTAAAACCTCCGGGTACAATCTGTAAGACCTCCGGGCATGATTCATTAGAACCTTTAGGTACAATCTGTAAGACCTCCGGGCATGATTCATTAAAACCTCCGAGTACAATCTGTAAGACCTCCGGGCATGATTCACTAAAACCTCTGGGTACAATCTGTAAGACCTCCGGGCATGATTCACTAAAACCTCTGGGTACAATCTGTAAGACCTCCGGGCATGATTTATTAAAACCTCCGGGTACAATCTGTAAGACCTCCGGGCATGATTCATTAAAACCTCCGGGTACAATCTGTAAGACCTCTGGGCATGATTCATTAGAACCTCTAGGTACAATCTATAAGACCTCCGGGCATGATTCATCAAATCCTCTGGGTACAATCCGTAAAACCTCCGAGCATAATTGAACACATTTAGATGAGCAAATTTAAAGTTTCAGGGCCTTCCTAGTCGAAGGAGCATTTTAGAGATGAGAAAATTTAAAGTTTCAAGGCCTTCCTAGTCGAAGGAGCATTTTACAGAGGAGAAATTTTAAAGTTTCAGGGCCTTCCTAGTCGAAGGAGCATTTTGGAGAGGAGAAAATTTAAAGTTTCAGGGCCTTCCTAGTCGAAGGAGCATTTAAGAGATGAGAAATTTTAAAGTTTCAGGGCCTTCCTAGTCGAAGGAGCATTTTAGAGATGAGAAAATTTAAAGTTTCAGGGCCTTCCTAGTCGAAGGAGCATTTTACAGAGGAGAAAATTTAAAGTTTCAGGGCCTTCCTAGTCGAAGGAGCATTTTGGAGAGGAGAAAATTTAAAGTTTCAGGGCCTTCCTAGTCGAAGGAGCATTTAAGAGATGAGAAATTTTAAAGTTTCAGGGCCTTCCTAGTCGAAGGAGCATTTTAGAGATGAGAAAATTTAAAGTTTCAGGGCCTTCCTAGTCGAAGGAGCATTTTACAGAGGAGAAAATTTAAAGTTTCAGGGCCTTCCTAGTCGAAGGAGCATTTAAGAGATGAGAAATTTTAAAGTTTCAGGGCCTTCCTAGTCGAAGGAGCATTTACGAGATGAGAAAATTTAAAGTTTCAGGGCCTTCCTAGTCGAAGGAGCATTTTAGAGATGAGAAAATTTAAAGTTTCAAGGCCTTCCTAGTCGAAGGAGCATTTTACAGAGGAGAAATTTTAAAGTTTCAGGGCCTTCCTAGTTGAAGGAGCATTTTGGAGAGGAGAAAATTTAAAGTTTCAGGGCCTTCCTAGTCGAAGGAGCATTTAAGAGATGAGAAATTTTAAAGTTTCAGGGCCTTCCTAGTCGAAGGAGCATTTTAGAGATGAGAAAATTTAAAGTTTCAGGGCCTTCCTTGTCGAAGGAGCATTTAAGAGATGAGAAATTTTAAAGTTTCAGGGCCTTCCTAGTCGAAGGAGCATTTACGAGATGAGAAAATTTAAAGTTTCAGGGCCTTCCTAGTCGAAGGAGCAATTTAGAGATGAAAAATTCTAAAAAGAAAAATCTCAGGGCCTTCCTAGTTAAAGGAGCACTTCAGGTGAAAGATTAAAAAAAAATGGGAAAATTTAAAGTTTAGAGGAGCATTTTCATGATGCAAATCAATTTCTTTTAGAATGAGTAAATATCCACAAAAAAAAGGAGAACAAAACAAAAAAAATAATGAAAATAAAAAAGGAAAAATAATAAAATAGATGCGGACAAAATGGATGTCTATTTCTTTGCACAATTACTATTTCATAGCAAATGTACAAAGAGGGGCAACTGTATACACCCCATTTTGTCCGGGGTCTTTTAATGTTATTAGGCCTATTGGGTTTGATAATTAGGAGATGAATCTAATTTTTTGTATTACTATCTTGTCTATTATTAAAAAAAATAAATAAAATAAAAAAAATAAAAATGAAAAGAAAATACAAAAATAGAAAAAAAATAACAAAAATAAAGTGACCAAAGAAGGGAAACTTAAAAAAAAAAAATCATCAAGATCTCAATATAGGGCAAGTCAATAAGAAATCAATGAAATGAATTTGGGTAGTATCAAATCTGAAAATTAAAAGATAAATCATGACAATTAAAACCAAGGTTAAATTGGAAGGAAAATCAACAAAAAATTTTTAAAAGAAGGATTTGATGGAAGGTTTTGGAAATTCAATTAAACAAGTCAACTCCAAGATTATGCAAAATCGAAAATCAACACTTAAATCATGGGATTTGATACACAGCATTCAAGCATTCTTCCAAAAATAACAAAGAGGTGAGTCTATAAATTGAGAAGAAAAACAAAGAGCAAAAGGGGGAACCGGAGGAGGAAAAAGAATTAGGGTTAGAGGGGGATACGATTTTCATAAGAGAAAAGAAGGAGGAGACGTTGGAAAATAAGGTGCAGTGTTGCTCTACGTTTTTGTTTCATCATTATCTTCATCTCGTCCACCGCGCACACCTGTTCCAAAACTTTCCTACCTTATTTCTCCATCATCCAAACAACGCCGTCTCCTTTGCCTCTTACGCCTAGCTGCCGCCGTTTGTTTGCTGCCCTTGTTGCTGCTTTATCCCATTCCAGCCATCATCATCTTCAAGCCCTGCAAGCTATTGCCTCTTCAAGCCTTTTTGCTGCACTTCGCCGAACCCACTGCTGACTACGAGTTCCTATTGCTGTGCCATTTTCGAGTGGACTAGCTGCAGCCTGAAAGCTGGGTGTTTAGGCTTGCTGTGCTGCGTCTTGTCTTACTATGTCCTTCTCTTAGTTTTGTTTGTGTGTGCTGAAGAAAGAGCAAGGGAGAGTGACGTGAAAATTGAAGGAATAAGAGAATGTGGTGCGGTTTGTGAGGGAGGTTGCTGGCAACGTGAAATGGGTGAGACAGAAGCAAAACGTTGCTGCTTTGTTGGTTATGGTTGCAGCTGTCCAAAGTTGCTGCAGGCTGCTGGAACCGAAACTGGACTGTGTTGAGGCTGCAGGGACGTTGCCGCAGCAGGTGAGGTACTCCCTGGGTGCGTTTTGCTGATGGACGGTGTAACAGAGCAGGTCACGACATTGGCGGCTTGAAGTGTGGAGCAGCATTGGAGCAGTAAGGGGTCGAACATGGGGTCGCGTTGGCTGGCTAATGGCTTGGCAGCTGGACTTTGCATGACTTGGCTGGCTGCATGTGCGTGGCAAGTCTGTACGTGGGTTGGCTGTATGTGCGTGGCAAGTCTGTACGTGGGTTGGCTGCATGTACAGGGCAAGGCTCTACATGGGATGTTAAGCATGGCAAGAGGTCAGGGACGCGTCTCACCAGGGAAGTTTCTTATTGTTTCACCTTTTCGGTTGTGGTTATGTTCACTGACATTTTTAGTTAAATAGATTATAATAGTATACTAGTTTATTGGTATTATTATTTTATATAAGTTAATTGTTATTGTTAGTGATTAGTTTATAGATTGAGTTTATTAGTTAACATGCTCTTTAGGAAATTGTGATTATAAAAAATAAATATAATTATAATAAAATATAAAGTTAAAATAATAAAGTAATGATAAGATTTAGTAAATAAAAAATATTAAAGGTGGACATGATTTACTCCGACGATGGAACTCTAAAAGGACTACGCTTAAGTAATACCTTTAGAGATCTTGAGGTGAGAAAATTCTATCCAAGGCCTCGCCAGCTTAATGGAGGGTCTAAATAGAGTTTTCAATAACAAATAATTTATATTCATTTTAAAAATAAATTTATTATAAAAATTACAATAAAAACAATTAGTTACAAAATGAAAAAAGCTATTAATGGTTCGTAGATAACAAAAGAAGGAAGGAAAATAAATGAAGAAACTAGAATTAGATATTAAAATAATAATGAATATGAATTACTCCAGTGATGAAATATCAAGAGAATTACGCTTAAGTGATTTTCTTGAACATTTCTAGGTTAAAAAATTCTCTCAAGGCCACACCAGCTTAATGGATGGTCTAAAGAGGGTTTTCGATAACAAGTGATTTATATTCAGTCTAAAAATAAAATAACATGTATTAAAAACAAAAATTAAAATAATTAATTACAAAGATAAAATAATAAATATAAAGAAATATTAATAATTCAATAACAATAATAAATAATAATAATAATGATAATAAATGATAAAATAGGATTATAATAGTTAATAATAATTGAGATTGAGTATTGATTATTCCGATGATAAGATTCCAAAAGAGATTATGCTTAAATAATACTTTGGAAATCTTTAGGTCAAATAATTTCTTTCAAGATCTGACCAGCTTAATGGAAGATCTAAAAAGAATTTTTGAGAAAAATAATTCATATTCATTCTCTAATAAAATAAATTAATAAAATTAAACATTAATAAAATAATAGAAAATAATAGAAGTAATAAAAATGGTAAGATAGCAAGAATGAATTAGATAGGAGTCAAAATTAGAAGTTTTCATAAAACATTAAAATAAATCCGACGACGGAGCCTCTTCAAGCAAGTCGCATAGTACTACTTGAATACTCCTGAGGTGAGAAAGATTTTTGAGTTGTCCCACCAGCTTAATGGAGGACACTTAGAAATATTTTTCAATAATAATTATATCGAGATTAAAGATCAACATAAGCAAATTTAGCAAATGACCTAAAACTAAGTGGTACCATTTTAGGATGGGCGTTGTGAGGGTGCCAATCCTTCCTCACACGTAACCGTACTCCCGAACCCTAGTATCTTTGAACGCAGACCAAGCCTTATCCTTAGTTTGAATAGGTGACCAATCACACCTAGGTAGAATGGTTGGTGGCGACTCCATAGATTTTGTGTCTAGCTATTAGGTTTTTTTTTCGAAGGCCTAATACGTTATGACAAATATCTTTGATGAATTTAATATCAAGTGTATATTTATACTTTAACAATTCAAAAAGCAACATACAAACTCAAGAACATGAAAGGTAACACCAGGAGTATAAAAGGGCATCTTCTTATTTCCATAGGTATATAATCTTGTGATTGCATCATATATAGAAAAAAAAATTTCTCCAAAGATGTCCTTTTAATTTAGTTTCGTATGTTCCACTTCACATGAACTCACACTATAATTATCAACGGTTCAAAAGATCAATACATATTCAATGATAACCAAATGCAAGAACATCGAGAAGATAAATTTGTTTCGTCAATAAGCATGCTTAAATCAAAAAATGTTTTAAAAAATGTGCAAGAAAAAAAATAACTGTTAAGTTAACTGAATGCCTCAAAGCAATTTTTTGGGTGCTGGTTCTTGTACTATTGCCTGAGATTTGTTAGAAACATCAGAAGGAGAGATTGCATCATCATCTTGAATTCTGGAGAATGAAGTGCAACAAATGCACAAAAATGTATTAATTTAAAAGGAGAAACTATTAATATGGATGAGTAGTTTTTGTTAGTCAGCAAATGTTTCTAGAGACAGGATGTTTTATTGAACTCTCAAGCAAACAAATAAAATAAAATTTCAGTACATATATAATAACTATAAAGTACGACAAAATTTTTTTTGATATTTCCTAGGTCTGAAATTTTTTTTACTACTCAAAAAGTCTATTCAATTGTTCCTTTCTTTCTTGGCTTTTAGCATTACATAGGTTATTTGCAATAGAAATCCAAAGAATCTCATTTAGTTTTTTTAATTTTCCTTTTCAATGATCATACACATAGCCAGACAGACATACATGTGTGCATATATGTGTGTGTATATATATATATATACCCACACATGTATGTATGCATCTTTCTGCATTTTAATTGTCATAGGAAAGCTTCTTGGTATCTTTCAGGTATATATGCAAGGAAGTGAGACCAAGCAAACAGCACATGGCTATGCTTTTAAACCAAGCTTGTAGCAATCAGTTCCCATATCAAAATTAACCACACAAATATATTCATAGTGACACAATAAAAGTAATAAGAATTATGAGTAGACTTAACAATGAGACATGGTCAATCATTTCACATTTAATAGTAACACATATTCAAGCGTTTCACATTTGGCAAAAAGCTGTGAGGAGAACAAAGAGCAGCAACATTATCGAATAAACTAAAAGTTAAGTAAAAAATTTGACATTTCACTGATAGATAATGAAACAGACCTTATTCCTTATTTATTTGTTGGTGAATCATCTGGGAAAAGGTCAGCTGGTGTTCTCAAGTTCTCTTTACATATTGGCTGATCAGAATTTGTGCTCTCAATGGTTTCATGTCCTGTTTCAGGAATGATTGATTGGCACAGAGATGATGATCCTGTGGCTGTAGCTTCGGTTGGTTACTGTTTATCAGGGAATAAAACCCTATTGACAGCCACCGGGAATCACCATGGCTTGGTATGGTAACTCTGAAAGCACTCCTAAAAAATTCAAGAACAATCAAATTGGAGGAGTAAATCAGCAAGCAAAAAAAATGAATGGAAATCACCTGTGCAAAAAAAGATACTGATCGTACACACTGGGAGAGCTTTAGGAGAACAATATTTTCTGATTTTCTTCACAGGAATATAACCCAAATCAAAGGAACAAAAATAGGAGTTTAGAAGGGGCTCAAAAGGAGCACAGAGTTCAAATATTGAGAACCTCGCTTGGTGTAGGCAGATGAAACAGAATAGGAATAAGCAAACACCCAAGTGAACACAAAAAGAGAATGATTGAAGTAGCCAGGAGTAAGCGGGTCGAAAGAGCAACCCAACTTTTCCACAGTGAAGCATGAAAGACGGGACTTAGTTCAACAGCCAAAAGGCAAACCTGACTCAAAAAAAAATGGAGGCAATTCATTAGATTATAAAAATGGGCATAAGAATTCCGTAGAACACCTTGGCCTAATATCCCTATCATGGTTTTGGCCTAATATCCCTATCATGGTTTTCCATTCATTTTCTTTTCTTTCTTGTTTTCTGTTTCTTTTTTTTTTCCTTGATTTTCCTTTTTACCATCAACAGAAAAGCCTCCCATTTTTCATCCAAGTCGTGAGCTTCCATCAATCCAATTTTCATAAATTTTCTAAAACCCTCTCCATTCTATAATATCTGACTACTATCAATTTATAATGACCAAAATGTGCACACAGATTGCTAACAAACATTTTGTCAAACACTTTCTGAAAATAGTGAAGCAACCTCATTTTGATACCAACCGTAAATATACAATTCAAGGTTTCAAGTTTTAGCTTCAAGTCCTGATTTTGCATCCAAAAAACCATCCCAATGGCTCATTTAATCTCGTAACTTGAGTAAAAGTGCTTATTAGATACTGCATTACTTCATTGGCTCTGTGAAAGTTTACATTTCTAATAAAAAAAACTGGCAATTACAATATAAAGCCTAATGGAATGTCTAATCTCGTAGATGTCAAGTATCTAGGAAAAGAAAGTTTTCTTTGTCCAGAAAGCTTGATCAGTATGAACCTTCCTTGAAATGAATGTGATATCCATAAAAGAGTTTTATGTATCGAATCAATGCATGTCAGTGTCATCAATGTTTTTTTTCAGCAATATTTACACATCATCATTATGATTCTATAACACAATTGCTTAGGTAAGAAAGAAGACTTGAAGAGGAAATATAGTTTTTCATATATAAGAGTTCACATAACTGTTAGGACTTCATTGTCATTCCCTTGTTTTCTTAGTTCTTCTTTTTATTCTTTTTATTCTTTTCAAGACTCTATAAAATCTGTCAAGCTCATTGATTCATTCCCTTGTTTTCTCAGTTTTTGTCTTTGTTCTTTTTATTCTTTTCAAGACTCAGCCAAAGCTCTCAAACCTAAAAGGAAGATTCAATATCACTTTGATAACTCCTAACTTTAAGGAAATGAAACAAAATATTATTTGTTTAATATTATCTATATTCTAACATCAAATGAAGCAATTGTGAACTACAAAGAAGACCAAAAACATTTCCATTTCAAATCAAAGAAGTAAAAAAGAAAGTTTCATATAATAGAACAAAACAGATTTAACAGTTAAAAAAATTGTTAAAAGACAGCAATGCAGAAATATTCAACTGAGGAGTTAAGGAATCGTCTCCGACACAATGAATGCAATGTGAATGACAAAAAAGATCAAAATCGTTTCCATTTCAAGTCAAAGAACAAAAAAACAAAGGTTAAAATAACACGAAAATGAATATCTCTAAGAATTTCGATCATTGTATGCCACACAATGAAGCCACACTTCTATGATTTTGACAACAGAAAAATGAACTAAATACATCTAAGAGTTTTCAAGCAAAAGAAAGGACATCAGAAGCCCACTGGGAAAAAAACGAAGAATGGAGAATTACCTTTGCAGAAAAGCAGGTTACCTCCTTGAAATGTAAGTGCAAAGATGTCATAGACTCTAACTCACCTCATGAAGAAACAAAAGAAATATTAAAATAAACAGGCAAATAACTAATGGCAAACAAACAAAAAGTTAACAAAAAAAGAAGATTGAAAATCACCAAAAAAAGAAGATTCAAAATCACCTGGTTAGAGCTGATAGCAGTAGGCGACTTAGAAGAGGGATTCGAAATGGCTGAAGAGGGTGAAAAGGGTAGGTTGCAAGGAGAAACGAAAAAAAAAAATATCCGATGAACCAAGCGAATGTCTAAATGAAGTACAAAAGCATAGAAGAAATTCTGGAAGGAGAGACACAAAGGCCTGAGAGGAACCAGTATGCATCATGAAAGCATAGACCTTTATCACAAAGCAAATTGATAATCAATGTGGAAGTAGCATTATCATCAATGAATCCTCTTTCCAGTGTTTAACCACTTATCAACCTGTAAAACCCTTTCCATTCTATAATATCTGACTACTATCAATTTATAATGACCAAAATGCGCACACAGACTGCTAACAAACATTTTGTCAAACAATTTCTGAAAATAGTCAAGTAACCTCATTTTGATATCAACCGTTAATATACAATACAAGGTTTCAAGTTTTAGCTTCAAGTCGTAATTTTGCATCCAAAAAACCATCCCAATGGCTCATTTAATCTCCTAACTTGAGTAAAAGTGCTTATTAGACACTAAATTACTTCATTGACTCTGTGAAAGTTTACATTTCTAATAAAAAAAACTGGCAATTACAATATAAAGCTAATGTAATGTCTAATTTTGTAGACGTCAAGTATCTAGGAAAAGAAAGTTTACTTTGTCTAGAAACGTTGATCAATATGAATCTTCCTTGAAATGAATGTGACATCCATAAAAGAGTTTTATGTATCGAATCAGTGCATGTCACTGTCATCAATGTTTTTTTTCAGCAATATTTACACATCATCATTATGATTCTATAACACAATTGCTTAGGTAAGAGAGAAGAGTTGAAGAGGAAATATAGTTTTTCATATATAAGAGTTCACATAACTGTTAGGACTTCATTGTAGTAGCCATAGTTTAAGTAGATGTACATTGAAGTCGGATTTTTTTACATGTTGGAAAGTATCCAACGAAGGTGAAAAACAAAAAATATGTTAAGCTAGTTGTAGTTCTTCAATGTACGTGGTAGATATAAGGAATGAAGAACAAAAGATTGACAAAAAGAGAGATGATGACAAGGCAAACAGGTCAACGGGATGATCTGTTTGGCATTCCTCATACCCATGTTGCAAAAAGATAGATAGACAAAAGTTGTTTCGATCAGCAAGTTAGAGAACTTAATCTTTTTTAATTTGTTTCCCCCTGCAAAATAAGAGAAAGGAAACTTGATATGTCATGAGAATGTAGATAAATATGAGGATTGATGGGTATTCATGAGTTATGCACATTGTTTTCCATCCATATACAGAGGATAAGATGAGGAAGTTGAAATTCAATGTATATGCAGTCAATATGCATGTCTTAATAATGCAGTATTATATTGGATATAAAATAAAATTACCTGGGTTTAAGATGCTTCAGTAGGATATCATCGGAACCAGAATGTAAGGTGGAATCAAGAGGATGATTTGCGTCATGTGGTTCTTCACCAAAATGCTTACTGCGGTAGACAATTGTTTATTTAAGTATAATATACAACGTATTAAGGTTGATGTTAAATGTGTAAGTAGTTATCTAAATCAGTTGGTTTTTGTTTAGGGTTAAGAACACATGGATAGAAAATTGTTAAGGTGGTTGAAAGCTATGTAGACATTCAAAATGCGTGTTGAGTGTTTTTTTTAGTGATTGATGAACATTATGTTCAAATATAATGGATGGTGCATATAAGTCAATTAACATTAAAAAAAAGATTCATGAATGTTCATTGGGAAGTAAGTTGAAGACCTTAATGCAATTTTCTTCGTTGGTGGCTCTTTCATTCCTGACGTTGCATCATCAAGCGCTTCAAAAAGTAGAGTAGAAGCAGGCTCATTGATTCTGTAAAATTAAATATAATCAAGAGATTAGCTTAGTATATTTGATAATAGAAGTTATATAGAATTGAGAATTGTTTTTTGTTTATGAGTTCATTAAGAAAATTAGCCTCCCATCAGACATTTGGTGGTCAAAGAAATGTAAATGGATTCTTTGGTTCATGCGATTTGGTAAAGTTGGTTTTTTAAAGAGATCAAATGAAAATAGAAGAATGGCAAATTGGTGCTCCATGAATTGATAATTGGATGTAATTATTAGGAGTCTACTATGGAATTGTTTCTTTTT
Organism: Heritiera littoralis; assembly: GCA_031772115.1. NCBI lineage: Eukaryota > Viridiplantae > Streptophyta > Magnoliopsida > Malvales > Malvaceae > Heritiera > Heritiera littoralis. The sequence continues at coordinate 1,849,539 of JAPDPK010000065.1, forward strand.
GATAATAGTGTAAGGAGATATGTTCATTGATGGGTATGAAGAATTTTCATCTCAATTAGAGCATAAGAGAATTTTGAAATATTTCATGCTCTCTCGATTACCAATACCATTTCTATTGAATCTTACATATTTGACATGGGTCAAATAAGGAAATGATAATTGATGTATTGTTAAGTTTTGAAAAAAAAAAAGATAGGAGAATGATGGAATGCAAATGATAGCTTTATAGTTTTTTTATTTTAGATTTAGTAAGGCCGTATAAATATATTTTGTGAAGAATTTAGTTTCATTTCACTTAACGACTTCCTTTAAATTTTTTATAGTTTTATTTGAAAACATTAAGTAAAGTTGTTTGGAGAGATGGGAGTATAAAACAATTTGTAAATCCTAACCTTCAATGGCATTACTCAATAGAAGCTTTTGAAGTCAGAACTTGTGCCATTTTACTGCTTATAGTAAAAGTTTTGAGTATTATTTTATAGATGCAAAGGGAAATATTGTATATGGAGAATTTTGGAACTATATGTATACGTATTTATACAAATTGATATAAATTTTGGTATGTAAAAATGTAAATTGTAGGCAGAAAAAAATTTACGAATCTAAGATTGAGAACATGAATATAATGTTCATGCGTATGGTTGGTGTGGGTTAACATTTATAAATTCTAGTGATTTTATTCAGCTAATAATGAATATGTTTTATGTAATTATGAGAAATAAAAGATATCTTTGGAAAAGAACAATCACTGATATTATAAATAAGCTGTAATTATGAGAATAGGTAAATTTTGGAGAAGAATAATCATGCTAATGTAGTAAGCATAGATTGTGAAACAGACTTGATTCCTTTTGGTTTCCCAAGTGACTGAGATGGGAGTAGATTAGGAGACTCAAGCTGAGTTTGAGTCAACATTGAGGTATCAAGAGGTATGGTCAGTGTGGGTTGAAGACTTTGGAAAGGATGGTCAACTCCAACAAAAGATGATGATCCACCACCAGGAGTTTGTTTTTCATGGCGCTTGTTGGGAAAGAAGACTCTATTGACAGCAAAGGAAGGAACGCCATATTGATAAGCACTACGTGTCAGGTTAACCTTGAAGATCCTTTCTTGATGAATGAGTGCTTTAACAGGTTTGGGTAGGACAAATTTTTCTATGTCTTCTTTGCTTGCAATTTGGGCAATAGTTTGCCCAATTAACTGCTCAGCTATGTGTCCAAAAGCTATAAAATCAGCTTCCGCAGTTGAATCTTTCACAATCATCACTATTTTATAACTACAGGAAACAAAATACAGCAAGGCAATAAGTTAAGCTTAAATTGAATTGATCATCTTTAGTAAAGGATGCAGTTTATTTGTATCTAGATAAACAATTGTTTTGACATAAAAGAAAATAGAATAGAAATTAAAAGCCTTACGTGATTTTTGGTATTTGCTCTCCATGTTCTGGAATTGAACATTCATATTTATCACCTTTTGGCCGTAAGCTCTTCATGCATTTATTACAACTGTTGTAAAACCACCCCTGACCAGCATCAATCTCGATGATTTTAGCTTGGCAAGTGAATGTTTTGTCCTAAGGCAAGTGCAAAATGAAATATTTAGTTTTTTATGTGAGAATAACATAGGAAATTAAAATTGGATGTGATTCAAAATAAGTGTATAAAGACCCTGGATTTATGAATGTTAATTTTGAGCAGCTGTTGAATTGTCATTGGATTCTCATTTATATCATCGGATGCGATGCGGCGTGCTTGAGGAGCTTCTGGTAAAGCTATAACAGTAATTGGGTGATCCTCAAACCTATGCAAAGTTATTAGGTTATATTGTTAACAACCAATAAAAGTAGTAGAAAGACATAATTATAAGTGTGAATAGAAGTACGATTGTAACCTGCGCTTGAGAAGTTTTGCTTCTGTAACTGGTGGATCAATGTAAATTTTGGTTGCGGAAGAACTACAAACATTCACTTCGCCTGAATGTGATCTCACATGAAGATCGCATTGAGATAATAAATTAATTAATCAGTCAAGAATAGTGGTTATTGACTATCAAATGAAATAACAAAGCATATTACCTTGGAACTCTCTTACGGTCATGCCAGCAAGTGCAAGAATAAGATTTTGACGTTTTTCCACCAATTGTTCATGGCTAAGGATCTTTGTATTCTTGCCCCATAATGTAACATTAAGAGAGTTTCCACTTTTTTTTTGATGGGATAAAAGTTGGACAATAGAGAAAATCACAGGAAAAGATTACATTTTGAATAACTTGTAAATAAAAAAATATGAATGCATTAAGAAAATGAAAGATCCATTTCAACTCACTTCAAATCTTGTAGTCTGACATTCTGAAGATCAACAGGTTGAGTTTTGCTTTTAGGAAAACCAATAAGAACACGACTAATCGCTGTAACAACACCAATGATGTCTAGTTGGACGTGCAAAAAAGACAAAAAGAAAGGTTAAAATTAACTCCATTGTTTTTTGTTGTAAATGGATTAAGACAGAGAGGAAATGAGGAAGCATAGTTAGATGATGAGTAGTTAACATTTGTTGTAAAACTTGAGAATTGGCAATGAATGTTATTTTGTATTTAAGATGCACAGTTTAAAAATAATTGAGCTAAATCATTTTACCTGTTAGTAATGTGTCGATGTCCTTACGAAGTGGAAGTGAACGATACGATTGGAAATCAAAATAGTATTGAGGGAAATCTTCACTGGGATTTGGTACATGTATGACTTTACTTTGGCGTCCAAGAGTGATTGCTAGTTGGGAATCCAAGGCAGAGAAAATTTTTTTTGGTTCACCAACATAGAAGTCAGTCATGTCATACACTGAACCTTCTTCTAGTATTGACTGGAAAAATTGTCGGTTTCTTTTTCCCACAGAGGCTTGCATAGCATTACCCTATATGAATGCAAGGTCAAAATCATGTAAGCAGAATTTGCATATTATGACAGCAAATTGATGAAAATTTATAAGGGCATTAAAGTAACCTTTGCATCAAGCAGCAGCATTTCCATAGGAGCAAATTTAGTATCATCTCCAGGGACAACAGAATCCCAGAGTCTCACCAAGCGGACTCTTATTTTTTGTTCAGTTTCAACACGATTCAGTTGAGGCAGGAGTTGGATATCCATTGTGGACTGGAAGTGTCATAGAATGCAAAGAAAGTTAGATAGCTGGAAGATAAAATCAGCAGCAAATAACAAATATAACAACGGCATAGAAGGAGAAAAAAAATATAATTCATTCATTTTGGGTAAGGTGCAAAAGTTATACATAAAAAAATAAGTGTTTCAAATAAAGCTGATTCATTCATTTAAGGTAAGGTACAAAGTTAATGATGAAAAGTCTAGAATGGGATGATAAAGAATATAAGATAAAACAGAAAGCGAATTATGTAAGAAGAAAGAACAACGTTTCATTAAAAAGCCAATTGTGAACAACTAATTTCATTGAAACAAATTTGTGATGGTCAATCAAAGCAAAAACAGAGAATTCAACATGAGGAAATGGATGGAAATCAAGTAAGGCATCAAGTAAGTGAAAGAGATACACAATTGGACCAAAACAGTTGAATAAAGAAATAACATAAGAAAAAAATATTTGAAATAATATCACAACAAAAAATAAGGGAAATATGGCTTGAACTTAGGATTAAATTATTAAAATAAAAATTCCACCCAATGTAACATAAGGAATCAAAGAAGTTGAAAGGGGAAAAAGGAAAATGAAACTGCATAGCAAACTGAAGTTATGAAATAAAAAGCGGTAATGAAGAAAAAAAATTGTCACATCTGAAAGAAAATAGTGGAATGCCAAAAAAAAAATAGTGAGAGAGTGGATAAAAAAGGAGAAAATGGAAGTTACCTATATGAAAGGGTATGGAGTCTAATTTGGATTTAAGTGGAACAAACATGAATCGAAAGATCAGTAAAAGAGAGAAATGATCAATGAAATGAAACATAGCAATGAAGGGTTGCATGAAAATACAATTACGGATAACCTCTTCTCAATGGAGTGAAAATTTCGGGAAAAACAATGTTCTTTGTTTGGGTATTAGGTCTGCCATCATCATTCTCAATTAAAATCTTTAATCCCGACCTATGGGTGACTCTTGAAACAGCAACATATAGTTGGCCGTGTGTGAAGACAGGTTTGGGTAAATAAAGGCCAACATGTTCTAAAGTTTGACCTTGACTTTTATTAATTGTCATGGCATAAGATAAACGCAAGGGGTATTGGTTCCTTTTGAATAAGAAAGGCAATTTTGGATTTTTATAGACGAATGATATCCTAGGAACAAAAACTTTATCCCCAATATGCGCACCAGTTATAATTTTAGCTTCAATCACATTCCGTGCTAATTGAGTGATAATTAATCTTGTTCCATTGCATAACCCGAAAGTTTGATTCAAGTTTCTAAGCAACATCACAACTGAACCTAGTTTCAAATGCAATTCATGGTTCGGGATTCCACCAAATTTTAGAGAATTGAGGAACTCAGGTGGATAGAGCATCTCTTGATCTTTAGCATGACCATCAATATTTGAAATTGAGTCAAAGCTACGGTAAATATGGACTTCACCCGGAAGCAAAGCAAGAATTTCATCATTGATCAGATCAACAGTTTCATTGAAAGGAGTGACAATTGCTCGTTCTGCAAGGTATAAAGGATCTCTGAATCTAATTACTAAATCAACATAGATGGATTCTATGAGAGCACGAAGTGGTGACATAGAATTGAGTATTAATAAATCAGGTGGGATTTCTATCCATGATCCATCGTCGTCTTCACATGGTCTTACAGCTGGGATCGTACCATCACCAATTGCAAGTGTCCATTCAGCAAACTGATTCATCTCTTCTCTTGAATTTGGATCAAGTGTATTAGACTTGAGTCTCATGTTTGTCTTGAGTGGAAAAACAATGCATTGTCTCCAAAGTGGAGACTTGTTGATGCTTGCATTAACTATTTGACTCTTACTTCCTAATGGTATCACCGGTAATATTTGCCTGAAGTCACCACCTAATAGAATAGGTTTGCCTCCAAATGGTAATTCAAGTGATCCGTCTAATCCCGACATCATGATATCACGTAAACTCCTTTCAAAAGCTTCAAAACAATGCCTATGGATCATAGGAGCTTCATCCCAAACAATCAAGTTTGCCATTTCAATTAGTTTTCCTAGTTCAGTTCCACGCTTTATTTGGCATGTGGAGAGCTCATCTACTTCCAATGGTATCTTGAATCTAGAATGAGCTGTTCTCCCACCTGGCAACAATAATGATGCAAGACCAGAAGAAGCCACAGCCAAAACAATTTTTCTCTTGGCACGGATAGCAGAAATGATTGTCTTCCAAAGGAATGTTTTCCCAGTTCCACCATGTCCATGAACAAAGAAGAAACCTCCTTGATGCTGCATAACGGCATTTAGCACAGTCTCATAGATGACCCTCTGTTCTACATTAAGTTTTACAAAACAGTCTAAATGTTCTCTTTCCAAAGATGCTAAATCATAACTCATTTCTTCCATAACCAATCTATCAGGCATATGATGTAAACCATTTACATTAGGTAAAGGCAAATCATGCTGAGATAATGAGGTCCCATTTTTGTTAAATAGTTCTTCCAATGATGATAAAACATGGTTCTTTAATTGATCTTCTGATATTTCTATCAATGAATTACCATATAGACGATTGAATTTATATTGAATGTCTTCTGCAAGTAAGAACCAATTATTTTCCCATAAAGACATTGGATTTTGTATTTCACAAAATAAGATCAATGTGGTAAATAGCTGTCTAAGTTCAGGACTTGTTGCCCATTGAGAGGCTTGTTGCAAAGCATCATGCCATTCTTTATCATCACCAAGCAACCCTAATGCTTCGCATGCTGATCGAAATGATTCATATAGTACACCATCAACCTTCCTTAAACTTTCAAAATCAGTTGCACCTTTAACAACATTCAATAGCAGCCGAAGGAAAAAGACTTCTCCAGATACCGGATGCACAAAGTTCACGCGACCAATAACAAATCCTCGCTCTCTTTGTTTCCAAATTTTTTCCCTTGGTAACCAAACCCATTCAGTAGGAAAATCAGCATAGGTCAAATTTCCAGCTTCAGGATACTTCTTGTTAGCTTCCATCCATTCAGTCAACATGGTTTTATGCAACAAAGGTTGTCGCAACACATTTTCCAAATTAGCCTCCTCAGGAAATGTGATCAAGTGTTGATTTGGCAAATGCACAGGCAATCGAACAACAGCAGGTTCTCGGTAATGCACAGGAAAGCTGAAGATACGCCAACATGCTTCATGCGCAGAAATATATCTACAATCAAGAAACATCTTAATTTCATCGAATTGAGGTCTTCCATCACCGACTTCATTTCTTCCTGCAGTTATCGATTCTTCCAAAACAACTCGGGCTCGATCTGGGCCTTTATTCAAATATTTAAAAAGGTACTTGATTGATCTAGTCTTGCCACATATTTCAACATTGATATGTGCTTGGTGTTTCACAATCAAGTCAACATTATGTGGCACAACAAATCGACTATCTAAATCAACTCCATTTTTCTCACAACTGTCGCATCACTTTTAGAAGGGAGTCTTCTATAGAGTGGCATACCATCATCTTGGATGATAGTCTCATTTTGGTATGGTTTAGGATAGAATTTGGAACACTTGTCATTTTTCATGCATGGAGATCGTTTGTTAAGAAATCCACATGGACCGTGAATCATGAAAGTTGTAACAGCTTCATATGCAATAGGATCAATATTTTTATCAGGGATATTTGCTGATATAAGATAGTCAATTGTTGCAGGATTTGAAATCTTATCATCAGGGTGCAACCACAACAAAATATGAGCATGTGGTAATCCTCGTTTTTGAAACTCAATTGTGTAAATAACTGCAAAGGAATAGATATGAAATGGTAATCAAAATGATTGAAAAAGTGCAGAATCATCAAAAGGAAGAACAATCATGGAAAAGATTAATATGAATGGAACGTAGAATGGGATATGAAAGAATTAGTTACCCGCAACAACTCGTCCAAAATAACCATCTTTGGTCAAATCATCCATTAGGCATTTTAACCTCAACTTGAACAACCGAACTAATAGATCAGGTCTATCCTCAATTTTTTGCCCAGGGATCATTTCCAATGCTTTGGGAACCTCAAGCCACTTAGGATTGCAAGTGAAAGTTATGAATAGATCAGGATGTCCAAGTTTTCGACAAATTGCCATAGCATCTTGGTAATTTTGGAATAGAAATCGAGGACCAGAGGTGAAACTTGAAGGTAAAACAATGCGTTTCCCAAGTGCTCGAGCATCAACATCACCTTTATTAACTGCATCCCTTACTCCTTGGTAAATTTCAGAGCGTAATTGTTTTTGATTATCTCGTATCCACTGCAACCTCATACGCTCAATACAAAGGTATGCATCAACAATGAATTGTTGAAACAATTTTCCCCCTCTTAACAAAGTACAACCAGTGTCATTCCTTTGTTGAATCAATGAAGCATAGTATTCAAGCATTGTCATAGTTCCTCTATTCTTGTTGTTCTTTCGATCCACATTTGCATATTGCATGCCTAAGGTGAAACCAGCTTCTCCAAAAGGGAAAAGCAATGGATACTGCAAGGACATAAAAGATGGGTGCAATTCACTTATCCTTTGCAATCCATTTGATTGACTATCAACAATGATGTCACGATTATCTTGCATAGCTTCATCTTCTCCAACAAATAGACCAGCAATTTCACTTTGACTTGGCAAATCATACTGCGAAGCATCTTGAGGTCTACACCCAACTAAACGAAGTCGAATTGGGAGGTAGTCGGTTTCAAGAAATCTGTCCCTTCCCATTCTAAAGACTTTTACAATCTCATTCACTTCATCAAGCATTTGAAGCAAACCATGAACAATGTCAGCATCAACAACATTTTTACTGTGATTAGAATGAAAGGCCTTAAGCCTATTGGAAACCTCATTCAATGTGTCACATATATACAGTTGGGCGAAGGTTGGTTGCTGTCCAGTAGGGGGCAATAAAGATCCAATACGATGATGCATTTGACCACCAATCCTAAAAACATAAGGCCCAGGGGTGTTGTTGATGGCATGATCAATGGTTCCACCTATTGATGTGAATTGGAACATGGAATTATAGAGCCTAATATTATCTCGAAATCTAGAAGATGTGCCCCTATTTTCATAATTTAGCAATGAATCTAGGAATGCAGGTGTTGGCTTGGTTGAAGGTAATACAATTGTGCCTTCTTTGCAACATAATGCGAAGATAGGCGAAGCTAAAGTACCAGTATTTCTTATCCGTTCTTGATGCCACATTCTAGCACAACAAAAACGGCAAGCAAAATCCAAGCCTCCAAGATCAAGTGGTTCAAAAAAGATACCTGCGGTGATAAATGTTTAATATGAAGATAAAGATGAAGAAACGAAAGATGAATACAGAGAAATAATTGGATGAATTAATAAAATGGGTAAGGAAAGAATAGGAAATAGAAAAATTAAACATTGGTTCATGTCTTGAATTGAGCTTACGTTTCTGAGCATTGTTAACATTCAGAGAACTAAGGTTCTCAGCATGCATCGGATTGGTAACCATGGAAAGTGAAGAGTGGTTAAGATCATCTCCACATCCAAAGTAAGAGATGAAGCATTCATGTCATTGATTGCAGTAACAACTGGAATAGAATAGGATGATGAAGTAGCAATATTGGGCGCTATTTGGTAGCTTGAAGAACCAACACTATGACCAGAAGTATCATTTTGAGTCGTTGATGGTGGAATCATAATTTCAGAATCAATGTTCGGAGAAAAGATAGATGAAATTGTCTCTAGCTCACCAGATTGATTAACAGTTGAATGTTGTGTGAAATAGGAACTAACTTTACGACGTTTTGACTGATTATGCAAGTCACTTTCTACATGAGAATGTCTAGCTCGTCTAGCTCTTATGCGATTAACACGATTCAATCTATTTTGAGCAAATAATTCATGATTATCCATAATGAGCTATTGATGATGAACTACCAAATGTGATATTTGATGATATTTGAAAAAATAGTAAAACATTCAGAGGAGAAATGAAAGAAGAAATCATAGCGACATGAAAGCAAATGAAATGGATGTTAGTAAAGTTTTAAAAAACAACATACGAATATGATAATACATAACTACATTATTAAGAATGTTAAAAAAATAAGCAGGAAACGAACCTCTATGCAATAAACCGCCAGACTGGATCAAATTAGATTGAGCTGAAAGCAAAAATCACAGAATAACAATAGAGATTAGAAAGTTACTCAACAGATAAAAACCTTCAAACCTAAAAATAGTAACATTTTCTTTTTGGAAATAAGAATTAAAGTAAGCAAATAATAACACACAAAGTTCAAAAGAGAAGAAAGGAAATGGAAAGGAATAGTTATCATATAGAACAAAACATATTCAATAGAATGTATAAGGCTACAATGACATGAACAAATCCAAGAACAGAGTAAAAGAAGACGACACATCTTAGAGTGTTGTGTCTTGAATTTTTTTTATGATCATCGCACAATTAACCTGGGGAAATTATAAACAAAATAACATGAAAAAAAAAATTCCTTTTCTCAATTTCATAGCTTTGTGGCATAGACTAAACATACAAAGCAGTAATCAAGAAAGGCTGGTAAATAGTTAAACTCAGCAAAGAAGGAAAGAAAAAATCACAGTTTCTATAGGCTTAAAGGAAGCAGGCACCAAGTCAAGGTTCATTTCCAAATACGGGTATCCATGTCATGGAGAAATCACAAAATATTTTTTTTAATTCAGTTTAAAAGATCTTTTGCTTGTTTTCATATTTAAGCTTTTGATTTCCTTTATTTAGCATAAAAAAGAAAAGCCAATGAAAAGAAACATGTACTGAAAAAGTTGCCATATATGAGCGAAGGCAAATTTAAGGCAATTACTAAAGAGAAAATATCATATAATTAATAACCTTCTAATCAAGCTTTAAGTTAACAGAGAAAATTCAAGGTAAGGTATAAAACTTACACTTAAAATAATAAAAGAATTTCAAAGGATCCAGTGAGGAGCAGTTATTTTGTTTGTTATAGAAACATTGAATCTTTTAATGGTTGTATCAGTGGGAATTTTTAGAGACAGTCAAATGTAACAAAGGGAAAGAAATGATCATAGAGTAATCAAAATATAGCAACAACATGCAAAATTGAAAATCTATATTGCAAGTAACATGTTGTCATTATTTGAAGATATAGTTCGGCATGTAAAGGGCATGGTGGTTAAGTAGTTTGAAACCCTCTCTACACAAATTTTTCACTGTTGAGAACTTGTTAGTCTTTTTTTAATGTTTAGAACATGTTTTGTAAATAAGAATAACACAAAAATATGTATAGAGCTTAATTTTTTCTTCTGTGAACAAAAGGAAGAATTGTAATGAAAATTTTAAAAGAATTTTCAAATTAATTTGAAATAGATAACTGCAAAGAATTAAATATTCAAATGAATTTGACTGAAAATAAATCTACAGGGAAAATATAATTTTAAGAAAAACGGATTTATATTTCAAACTAAAATCATGATATACATTATGATTATCTACTTGAGTTCAAGTAGTTTTTTACCAATGCAAAGAAACTTGGACAAAGGCAATTGTAATTGAGATCTAAAAATAATCATTCTTGAGAAAAAAAAAAAGAAGAAGAGGAGGGAAAATGAGCTCAACTGAGAAATGAACAAAGCTTTTCAAAATGTGCAATTAATTAAAGAAGAAGCAATAAACTTGTAAAAAATGGAAATTTAATTTAAGAAGGGAAAAAAATGAAAAAACAAAGAAAGCCCTTAAAAAGAAGACACGTAACAATGAATCCAACATTATATGCATGCTAAGATATATTGACTCCATCGAAATTAAGTGAACCTTTAAACAAAATGAAAGCATGGGTCTTTCCAAGTCAAAGTATAAAAAATAACGATAGAAAGCAAGTGATCATATTGTAACAGGAAAATTTAGCAGGAAGAGGTAGTTTAAAAAATGAAATCCTTTGTTACTTTTAGTTGATACATACATACACACACGCGCGCGTCTATATATATATATATATATATATAAGACTAAGGTGTGAAGTACAAATTACATCTAGTTCAAATAAGATACATGAATCCATTGGTTCCTTTTATTTTAGATATTTATTAACAAATCATATTACTTTTAGAGCAACCAAACAGGAAGACAAATACACTTCTAGGAATGGAAAAGATATATGAGAATGTAGTTAACAGAAGGCTAATTTTTTTTATTGGAGATCAGTAGAAAATCTTATTTGAAAGAACAAAGTTAGTTGAGGAATTGATTTAAACATAATGAAATAAAGGAGCATATAATGAACACCAAAGGAGCAAAGGAATAACAACACAGTTTTTTTTTTCTTTAAAGGAAGAAAGCTATAATTTCGATTGTCTATCAAATCTGCTTTAGATGGCAACAATTACCCTGAAGTTCAGTTAAGGAGGGTTTATGGAATTTTCATCTGCTTAAATATTTGAGATATTACTTGCTTGTGTTCCTCCACTATACTATCGTTGGCTGCCCATTTATGGCCTTTTTTTCGTTTTTTATGCTAAAGATAAAAGGAGGAAGAAAGGGCATTTGAAGGCTTACATTATCCAGTAACTCATGACAGAGGTTATGTCTGTTGTGAGATAAATTGCCAAAGAACAAAACCAGTTTTACTGAAACTCTCAAGAGTTGATACGATGCTTGTTACATCATAAAAAAATGCATAATTCTGTGAAAATAATTGTAAATTATATTAAATGAATTCATCATGTCTTTTTTTATTGATAGAGAGAGTGGAGCCTGTGTGGAGGGTGGGCTTCTTAACAATGAGCTTTTTTTTTGCATCCATTTGGTAAATTTTAATATTCTATTTTTGTAGTCTGCCTATGTTAAACATTTAAATTCTATAAACAAAAGACTTTTAACTGTGAATTGCTCTATTCTAGCCTCAAGTTAACTTGAGAACCATTATTTTTGTTGTAATTGTTGAAATTTTTTCCCTTAATCGATGGTTCTTGTAAAATCCTATTAGCTATATTTTGTTTTACCATTTTGGTCCCATTGAGCTTTTACTTTTATGTGTAGGTTGTGATGGCCTTAAAATGCCATGGTGAGCATGTGTTTGGAGGTCTTTATACAGGAATCAGAACCCAACACTTTGTGATGGCAAGTAAAATGGAATTCTTTTGTGAAGTTCGTTTGCAATCCAGTTTACTGAGTGGTTTACCTCAGGGAGTTATTGTTGACTTAAAATGGTTGTTTAGGTGGAAGAGTAAACAGGGTTACATGTGCAGCCACATAAGGCTATTGTTGGAGCTAATGGTTTTGCTCATGAAAGTGGTATCCATCAGGTTGGTTTTCTAGTGTTTGACTCAATACATGCTGTGAATCTCCAAACAATTTCTGTCTATTTTCAAACTTTATTTGTTTTATGGCTAATCTCCTTGACGTAACAATTTCTCTTTGCTAATTTTTTATATTTTAAGAAATACACCTTCCTTCTATGCTGTGGTGTTCTTTGAAGGGTGATCTGTTTTTTTTTCTTTTTTGTTCTTTATTTTCTTTCTTCTGCTCTTAAGTAAATATGACCATATTAATTGAAAATTATTTTTAACCAATTCTGAATCATTCAAAAGAGAAAATAATTTCAATTCACAATGAAAGAACAAAAAATGAAAACATCACACATATTAAAATAACCAATTTTAATGCCTGTGTAATGCCGTCGAGATACAAAGGAAAAGAGGAGCAGATAAGGTAAAAGAAGATGGAAAGATATGGAAGATGCATGAAGGCAAACATCTAAATGATACACGGAAAAAATGCTAAAAGCTTTTTAAAAGGAGTTATCAATGCAGCAAAATATGAGGATGCAACAGAATTACAATATCATTTCACTTCAAACAAAGAATTAAGGATTGACCATTTTGATATTTGAAGGGGAAAAAAGCTAACTTCCTTAACTGTTCTGTATCTACATAACAAACTGTAATATCCATATTCATGTTATAAAAAAGATCTTTCAACTTAAAAATCTTCAAGGATAGTAATTTAGATTTTGCTCTATGTGATTTAGAAGCAATTAGACTCAAACCCAAATATGATTGGTCTTAATTCATCTCTTTAAATGTTAAACATATCAAATACAACATCTACTTTAATGAAGCATTAAGTAAAGCTACATGATTTGTACTATAATTAAAATCAAATTAAAATGCTACAACACGATAAATAAATCATTTTCTTTTATACCTCAAATTTCTTCAATGATTCTATTAACCTTAATTTATTTTCTTTTAACCTTTAAATTATAACTTAGCATAAAACTCCTACCAATTCCCATAATTCCATTACACCAAATAGAACTCTCTTTCAATTTATTTTCTCTTATTCCAAGCATATATTAAACACTACTCTATATATCCAATTTATCTTTCTTTAATTTAGCTTCATAATTTATTCTATTAACCCTTATTTCCATTTGTTAATTTCATTAATTAATTATGTATTTAATTTTTCTAGTAATATCATAACACACTATATCTAACTCCTTGGTCTAATATCCCTATCATAGTTTTCTATTCATTTTCTTTTCTTTCTTCTTTTCCGTTTCTTTTTTTCTCTTTTTTTTTTTGCTGATTTTCTTTTTCACTCTCGACAGAAAAGCCTCTCATTTTTCATGCAGGGCCTCAGTTTCCATCAATGGAATTTTCATAAATTTTTAATCTTTATTCAATCCTTAAGTTATAACTATTTCCTACTCACTTAGAATTTTTATCAACTATCTTCTGCTCATCAAACTAACAACATCCTCATACAGCCCATGCTTTAGCAGAACATCCCCATTTTCACGCCACTCACCCATGTTTCACGCCACTTTCCTGGTTTTACATATTTGTTTATCATCCAATCCCAATTCAAATCAAGCCTAAATCATCATCTACATCTAAATCCTACTCAATTTACAATGAAATGAGCAAGACATTTTTCATGCATCACCGTCAGCCAAAAATTTCACTGGACATTAAATTTTTCTTCAATCTAAAGCATACATCAAGTTTTCCATGCATAAATAAATGAAAACCAAACCTGGAAACACATGAAACATCACCAATCCTTACCTTTCACACCCTTGCCGAACAGGACAACATCAAACCACCCTCCATACGTCACTTTCTGTCCAGGAAATTCCACCTTTAAACAGTTCTTGGGATGGGAATTAAGGTTGGTGAAGGATGGTTGGGGTTTGGGTGCTTCCAAGAAAGATTTTTCCATGGTAATTTTGAGGTTCGGTTGAGAAAATGGAGGAGGACGAAAACTGTTACAGGGTTGTCGATTAAGATGAAAGAAGAGGCAAAAATTCTGGATTTTCGGCAGGTTTTTGTCTTCTTTTATTTAGATTTTATCCAATGATATTTTGCCACATGGACCACAACCTTATTTTGACTCTTCTGATTAGTATATATGAGAAGAGGATGATAGGATGGCAATTCTATTCAGTTATGACCATCACTCCCTCTCGTTCCTTTTTTCCCTCAGCCCATTTTTCTATATTTTTTTTTCTTCTCACATGATTTACATCCAAAGCTTTCTTTTGAATGAGAAAAAAATAAATAGAACCAAAACAACGCACCAAAAAAACTGAGATGACAGTCATGCCCGAGAGTCACAAAAAAAAAAAACAAAAACTAAATTCTCATTACAGACCAACGGAAGCAAAACTAAAAATGAAACTTGAGACCAGACAAAGAAAAACACACAAAAGCTCAAAAATCAGCGGCATATCACAAAGGAAATCGGAAAAGAAGAAGAAAAACCCATGATTACCTGGTAAGTAGAAGGCACTTTGACAGAAAAAAGAAGCACAACCTTCGGAAAATAATATCATTTGATTTTTTGTAAGAGGATGAGACCGACATAGAGAGACCGATGGGTTGGGAATGGGATTTGGTACAGACAAAACGATTGGCATAGTACAATGATCTGGAAGCCTAAGACAACTTAGTTTCAGATCCAACAGAAAAACGACTGGAAAAAAGTAGGATGTAAGGACAGGAAATTCTAGAATGAGAGACAAAAAAGCAGACAGAAAATACTGTACATGATGAAAGCATAGGCTGTATCCGAGGTTAGGGGAGGGAGGAGCATGGCATCGCTAAACAGAGACCCGAATTGGAGACGCGCACAGAATCGAAGGAGACCAAAACGCGTGTTGAAATGACGGGGTTACCCGCAATAAGACAATCAAGATTTCTCAAAATGGAGACTGAACAGTGGAAACCGAAGGAAGAAAAACGTGGAGCGCAGTGAGCCCGCGTAAATCTAGAACTTTTATATATATGACTAGATTGAAACCCGCACGTTGCTGCGGGCTCAATATGGATTAAAATATTAATTTGAAAATGCAATTGCAAGAACTTAAAAAAAAAAGTTATGCATATAAACAATATTAGGAAACACATAAATCAAACAAAAGGAAATATATACAAAAAAAAAAGTATCTGTTATATCATCATCTTTAATTGCAGTAAAATATACAATTGTTATCACCAAAAAAAATTTTACAATTGTTGCAAGTTAATTTGAAGCCTCCTACTTATTTACAGAATGACACGTAAAAAAAAACTAATGATTTTTTAAATTATAATTAAATGGAAGATAGAATATACAAATTTTAAACATCAAAAACATACCTTTTGCTTCTTCTATATAGTTATGCAGCTTTTTTCTCATTGAATAGTTTCAAATCTTGACACTGTCCCACTACAGTTACAGAGAGGGCATTAAGATATAAAGGTATATTCTTACAGTTTTCAAAAGTTTAATATGAATATATAAAGCTTGATAAATAAAATAAAGACTATACCCGATCAATGCTTGCTTTTGCATGTCTTTGAGTCTCCTCCATTAAACTCAACGCTTATTTTCTGTTGTTTTTGTAATTTCATGTTTCAGTTACAGAAACAAAAGACAAAAGGCATTTCAAATCAGATAATGATGAAATACATTCACTTTACAAATCATTTTCTACAGACAGATGCAATTAAAAAATGTTCAACTGAAATCTCAACAGTAACTTTGTTGTTGGAGGAAAATTTAATATTAAATAACATATTACCAATGAATTATAGTTGTGTTCCATTGTATTTTACATCATGATTTGTCTATAATAATACTTACCCCTAACAGATAATTCAAGTATTTACATAGAAAAGTTTCCTTGAATTTTCTTATTTGTTTTCATATGCATTCAAGTGAAGCATATATACATGTTGAAAATCACATGCACTTTTGCCTAGTATTATTCTTTCAATCAGAAAGGAATTAACCATGAAATGAAAGTCATGTTTTTGTACAACCCATAAAACAATTTATTTTAAATTTGAAATCCAAATATCTTCAAATTCAACTTTCCAAATAACGAAAAGATCCACGGGAAAATGTAAATATTATATAAGCAACTTACTCTTGTTGAAGCTTCTAGGGTAGTTTCTCCTTCTCTTCCTCTTTGAATTTGCTTCAGAAATTAATTCTCTATCAAATATATCAATGAAAATTTGGATTAGACACTTTATTTCAAAATTTATTTGAATAGCATAGTTATTTAAGAACAATTTGTTGCGTAATAAAATGCTATTTGTAGGCAAGTGAAAAGACTAAATATTATTTAAAACTATGTTCCAGAAAGATGTCATGCTTCGCAAAAAAAAAAAAACTGCCACCTTCAAAATATCACATATTTGAGCCAATGGATGGAAGAAAGTTTTAACACCTTCAAAATATCACATATTTGAACCAATGGATGTGTTAATGTTTTAACTTCAGACAATTTTTGTTGGTAGACAAATCCTTGAAATGTCAAAATTGAAATATCTGTAAATTAACCATTGCATAACCCATTAAAACTATAACATTAACATCTATGGAGTTCATTATGCAGCATTCTAACAATATCACAATTAGTTTTAACCACAAGTTTATTTGATATTGAAAAAGTACATGGCAAGTGTGGTCAAAGAAAGCCAGTAACGCTTTCATTGAACCTTACATTCATGACTCTAAAAAAGTATGACCAAATAGATATTTAATGATGACTTTATCTAGAAATATGTTGAATACTTTGAGACTAAAAGACACCTTAATCATTAAAATTAAAATAAAAACAAAAAAAAAACTAATAGGAAAAATTAATTTGAAAAGAAAAAGAATAAAGGAAAAAACAAAGAAAAAACTTAATCCTGATTCCAACATTATATGCATGCTAAAATAGATTGAGATTTCATCAAAATCAAGTGAACATTTAAAGAGAATGAAAGCACCGGTCTTTGCAAGTCAAAGTTTAGAAACGAACCATATAAAGCAGACTGATGACATTGTAACAAGAAAATTTAGCAGCAAAAGGTAGTTTAAAAATGAAATCTTTTGTTACTCTTAGTTTATAGTACATACATACACACACATATAACACTAAAGTGTGAAGTACAAATCACATCTAATTCATATAAGATACATGAATCCATTAGTTCCTTTTATTTAAGACATCCCACATGGTTCAATGAGTCAAAATAAAATATTTAGTAACAATTCATCACTTTTAGAGCAACCAAATGGATGGCAAAAACAAAACATTAACAATTAAATGGATAAAAGTGATTTGATTTAACTTTGTTTAACTTGTAATTTTTCTTGTAAGCTATTCCTGTAATCAAATTCATTTTTACTCTATAAAGTTTTCCATTTGGTTTGATATTTCCTTCTATGCGAGGGTATAGTATAAGATTAATTTAGTATAATACTAACTATAAATAAACAGTAGGTGTTTTGATAAAATAATTTTAAATATGATATCATAATAATTTTCACTGCACATTATATTTTGGAGATCATAATTATGTGTTAATATCAACATTAAAAGCTTAATATGAAATCAACATTACTTAACTATCTCAGTGGAAAAAATTAATATATAAATGGTTGATCAATATTAAAACATTGTTAAGTAGGCTAACTAACTAACTAACTATACACACACAAAGAGTACTATTAAAAAAAATTATATAAATATATATATGTCAATTACAGAAAATGTTACATATACGCAAATGTTCTTATTAAATATAAGGAAAATAAACAAAAACATAAGCATCAGTTCAGAATATAAAGTGCAGGACAGTAGTTAGAGTAAAAAAGCACAAACTAAAACAACATTAACAGGACCACCCAAACAACAGTTAAATAGATTCTACTTTGCACGAATCTTAGCTTTTTATATTTAGAAACTATTAGCAAATACCAAAATGAAACTAACTTGATTTTCATCTTATTGCTGAAATCATTTAACACAAAGGTTAAGCCTTTTATTATGTTCATCCACATGTTCGTATTTACCTATAACGAACCAAATAATCCCCAACAACAATAATAAAAAAAATATAAATAACAAATTTAATATCTATAAATAATAAAAAAGGAACTCATTATAAAAATAGTTTTTTTACCGTGAGATCAAACTTTTTTTGCTCTCGGCTTCTCGTTTAATATCGCTTCGACTTCTTTGGTGAATTCACAATTAAGACATCTCCCAGCATTCCTGACGTCAGCATCAGTGGAGGTCGTAATATCTTGGCAGTTGCTAACACAGCAAAGGCTTGTCGGCCTCACCCCGTTCTTGTTTAATGGGGTCTCATCTCCAAGTTCTTTCCTCTAAAATTAATAATAAGAACATCAATATTTAAAACAAACAGATTGAAACATGAATTAAAAAAATGAGAGAATTTTAAGAAGAAAAAAGGTAACTAATGAAAAAAAATAAAGATGAAATCAATAAAGACATAAAAATAAAGTTGCCTTATTTAAAGCAAACGGAATATCCTCAAATGCAATAAAAATGTGTCTCACCTGTGCAACAACCTATAGAATCACAATCAATGCACTGGAGGTAACCTGAAAGGCAGGTCCAAAGAGATGGGTCACAAATGAGATCACCTTTAAAAAAAAAACAGTAATTATAATAGAGAATATATTGAACATGTTCATGTTAGAGAGGATTAATTCAAAAAGCATGCACGATTAGAATGCTTTGTACCTATGGAAATTTTCATGAAGAGAAGAATAGCTTAGAGACTAAAAGATGGCCATAGAGGAATTCAAACATTGCAATCAGATGCAAAATTGAACATTCAGTTTGCAGGCAAAATGATTAAATTTCTATAAAGGTTGTTTTAGCAGGTTGCATGAACTAAGAATGACCAGGTCGACCAGTGAAAATAAGCTAAACACAGCATTTAAACCAACAACAAATAGCTTATAAAGCACACCCTTGTTCTTTCATATGCCCTATTTTTTTCTCTTTTCATGCTTGTTTTCTTCCAGATAATTCTTGAATCGTTAAAAAAAATAAGCAGGAGAAGGTGAAGTTCTAAAAACCGTATCAGAAAAAATATTGAAGAATGTTATTGTCAAAACAGATCAAAAGCATATCAAAACTTTCTGTTTATAACATGTCCATTAATTGGTATGTCATCTAATAATATTTGTAATCTAGCTTTATACACAATATACACAAAATGACCATTCAAACATCGTACATATAATTAAGATTTTGCAGTGAAAACAATAAAGTTTGAATACAACCATCATACATTTAAAAAAAAAATTCATAGATGGTTTATATTTTTGGTATTAATTATTAAGAAAACATCCAAGAAGAATATTTAAAGAAAATTCAATAGAGGAAAAGGATAAAAAGCCAACATTAAGCTTCAAAAGGGAAAAAAAATAAAACAAAGTTGTTTAATTTGAGATTGAAATCCTTATTCACTTTACATATTTCCTTTTACACAAACAAAACAGTAGCAGAGATTTACCTAAATGTGGGCAACTGGACTTGAATTAAGTAGTAAATATTTAAATTTAAGAAAGAGTAAAAAAATCTTCAATATTCAAAAAGGAGGTAAAGTGACATTAAATGAAATAAAGCAAAATTGAAAATATAAATGATGACTGGACTTCCTCACAGATAATAAAGTTTGTAAGCAAAAAGAAACCCAAAAATATCAAGTTAAACAAATAGTCCAGTAAAAGGGTTGCTTTGCAATAAAGATGGTGAATGTTATGAGCAACTGCTCATATATTTTAGAATTGGTATTTCCTTGTCAAGCTTTTTGCATCCATCTCAATTTGAAGAAATAAAATAAAATAAAAAAGGTGTTATGTATGCTAATTTGTATTTTAACATTAACATCCAAACTACAACAACTACAAATCTAAATCTAAATCATTGTGTTATTCTCAAACTTGACTACAACCACTGAAAATTTAACTACTATGCTGGTCTTTCATCTACCTAGTATTTAAAAGGGTATATAATTATTTGTTCTACGATTTTTTTTCCTTAATATTCCTAAAGGTTTTTACTATTCTAAATTTAGACCAAAACAATTAACAAGAAGCCAAAGCATTTGATTCAAGGATATTTAAATAAATAAACTCTGGAAATTATTAGTAAATAGAATAGATTTGGATTTATGGATTTAATCGATGAGATTTTGGTTCTTACCAAATCAAAAGCTCTCGAAAAATCCACAAACTTTTTTTATTGTAATTCCTGTTTTAGTTCATAAATGCAAAATATTGAAAACAAAAGTTTAAACAAATAAAGAAAGTGGAAAAGGAGCAACAAACAAAAACGAATAAGAAAGGCATAAAGAAAAGGAAATAAGGAAGGATGTGGATGTGGGTCGTCGTCATGCTTCAAAATCCAGAGGTGAAACATATAAAGCTAAATGGTCTAAGCTCTTGAAAAGGAAAAATTGAAGAAAGCATCAGCAGAACGGAAAAACATAACTTTATTAGTAGAACGGCAAGGAGAAGATTACCTTTCTTGAGCTAAGGAGTTTGCTTGGTTTTCTAGATACATGAACAGTTATGAGGAAGCAAATTGCAAGAGCATTCAAACCATAGAAAGGAGGAAAATCGAAGGAGCTTAATGGTTAATGGGCAGGAGAAAAAGCAAATCAACTCTAAATAGGGAAAGGGCATACATGATTAGGGGGTGGAACAATTGAGAACATAGGAAAGGATAGTACGTATCAAAAACACCATTTGGAGGCCTAGGTCAGGGCAAAATCCATGGGGTAGTTCCTGGAGTTTTACCGAGGGAGCAAAAAGATGGGAGGTGAAATTTGAGAGAAGCTTGAAAACTGGAAATCCTAGGTCGATGAGAAAAAGAGGGAAAAACACTTTTGTTTTCTTCTCGAGAAACTTCATTTTGCTGGTGGAGGGATACAGAAAGGGACCTTCTAAGAGTTCTAGTCTTGAGAAGCACGTGAGACGAGGAGTGAGAAATGAAAATCTGAAGTCGGTGGATCTCACGGTTTGAGAGGGAGAGATGTCAAATCACCTGCTAAAAAGCTAAAACAGTGTAAAAAATTGTCCAATTTGCCACGCGCCAAATCCAGGTTTAAGAAAAGAAACCCAGTGAAAATAACGATTTTACCCAGAAAACCTTCTTGAAAGAGTAACTCAACGAAGGGTGAACAGTGCAAAAACGGGATCCAAAAACGTGGCTAGAAAGTGAGGCCGCGTAGCTTTCCAACTTTTATATATATATGATTTCTTTACAAATTTGCAACCTTCAAGAGCTAATTCATAATGAGATGGTTTTGAATTTCTTATATGATCTGAAAAAACAGTCTATAAACCAAGTGCATGGAGATTCTGGGTTTTGGTGTTAATCAAGAAACATATATAAAAGCTTTTAGGCTTCTATGTAGATCAATCAAATATAGATAAGAGTCAAGCATATTTCATGGGAATTGCTGGTCTATATTTTATACTGTTTCTGATGAACCAGTAGACAGGAAAGTAAATGATAAAGAGAATCAAGGCCAGAATGAAGATATTGAGCTTGCAGTATTCGAGTTAGGTACCATAGCTCAAGCTACTGATGCTTTTTCCTTTAATAACAACTAGTATGATACCCGCACGATGCCGCGGGGCAAAAGGGCAAAACAGATTTAGAAGATAATTTTAAAGATAAGCCATTGCTTTGCCTTCTTGAGTGCACCTTCATTTTTCAAGTTTATTCCAAACCACTTGTTTCTCATAATTCTCATAATCTTGCTACACAATCCTTCTTCCAAGTTTCAAACATCTGCTTCAACGTTCTAAGCTCAAGATCTGGGTTAAGGCTTGCTTCAACTTAACCTCATTTTATTTCCACCAAGAACTTGGCACACTCTAACTTGCAACCATTGGTTTCAACCTCTTGCTCTAAGGACCATCATGATTACATCCTGTATCCCAGCTATACACTCATATTGGAATAAGCATTTTGACAGATGTGTAAGGCTTATGCTTTTAAGTTCAAAATGTCATACATAGAGCATAGCTAATAAATCTTTGAAAACAATAAATAAGATCAAACATCCTTAACATATCATTCAAAGTCAGCCAGTTACTATACACCATGAGCATTGGAATTGGAATTTTCACAAACATGTGTAAGCCTTTAGCTTTTATTTGCAAAATATATGTCATATATAAAGCATAACATCGAGATTTTTTAGTTAGATGTATGTGAAATATGAAAGCACACAAATTTTGAACTCAAAATCACAACCATCATGATTTTCCAGTAATCAGATGACATCTAATGTTCAGTCACTTCAAATACCACAAACACCAAAATCTTCATTTACTTTCAACAATCACAACAACATCACTAAAGAATGAACAAATTAAAACTCAATGATACCATTATTATCTCAACAAACCATCTAATTCTCACCTTCAAACCAAGAACATAATCCCCGCATTTGTAGTACGTTGGACTCTTAGCGACTCTCCACTTTGCTGTACCCATACCATTTGTACATTCACATCAAATAAAAAAATAAATAAATCCAGGTAAATATTGACTATTAAAAATAAAGTATTGTTACTGGAAACAAACTCGCAAAAAGTGGAAGAACAGAAAAAGTAAGGAAAGTAAACAGCTTTGGAAGTGAAAAAGAGAAATGGGAGAAAAGAAAGGTCTAGAAAGAATTCAGGATAAGAATGCCAAAGTAAACTTGGAAACTCAATACACCATAATAACAACCTAGTGCAGTTAATGCCCATTTATTAAATCGACTAACTATTAGTGAAATATATACCATATCCATCTAGAAATTCAAGTGTGTTTCAACTTAACATGTGTGCAAATGAAAATGCACTGGCATGATGTCACAGGGGTAATGACAAAGAAAAAACACATCATGTCAAACAAAAGCAATAATACAACAAAAGCACATTTTATGCAACAACTAAAAGGGACATACTCAATGCAAGGCACAACAATAACAAAAGTCTGAACAACATTCTGCACTTATACAAACAGCTCATGAAACACACATGGCACAAAGGATGAGATAGGTCATTCCCTTAAAAAGTGTTTATATGGATTAAGAAACAAAATAAGATTTGCATCTATTTTGCAGGATTTTTAGATTGTAGTCATCTGAAGAAAGTGAAATAACACTTAGTTTTAAACTTAAGAACTCTAAGCAAAAACTTGAAGCAAAAATTAAGAACTCTAAGGAAAAACTTGAAGTAAAACAATGATAAAAATCACTCTATTAATTTGCATAAAACACATGACATAGCCTATTCCCAACTTTAACAAAAGAAAATGACAACTCTTTGTTGAGGAAAAGCTATAAAACAAATAAACAAACATTTATATTTTGGTTTTGACATGCAGTGTGAAAAGAGATTGTCATTTCCATTTGCTTAAGTAGAATTAGGCTCACCCATCCTTGCATTGCAATGCTTGGAACACAATTTAGACAGGACTTTCTTCAATTTAGGCCTTTCAATCCGCACCTGATAATGGCAAAGATGAGTTTTTATTATGTTTAAAATTTTATAAGAGGGATGCTGTTTTTAATTCATGGGAGCCACCCATAATCTCCAATAGAAATTTGTGATAGAGATAGATTGTAGAGCCTCATATCACAAAGATTTTGGATGTGATGTTTAGAACCTTAAAAGACAATTACATAGTGAAATATGAGAAAAGAATGAAAATGACAGATAAAAAAAATTCTTACTATAGTGTCAACATCGACATCGAATCATTGTTGGCGTGATGTAGACGACGGTGATGACAGGTGAACGTGCATCTCCTTCCTCGTACATGCTAGTTAAATAGTTTTACATTTTAAAGACACCCTAGCATTCAAAGTGAGAAGTTAGTAACTGTTAAGGTATTATAAGAAAATTATAAATAAAAAAACTTCTAAGTTGATCAGTTCTCTTTGATTAAGTTTTGCAACTTCATTAATGACCTCTTTAAACCGATCATATGAACATTGCTCCTAATTACCTAAAAAAAGTAAGCATTGGTTGGATTAAGATTTTCTAATAATAATAATAATAATAATAAGAAGAAGAAGAAGAAGGAAGCAACACATTGTCATAGGCTCAATAATAGTTAACAGAAGTAGCACTTAAATAACATAGGTAAAGTTATTCTATGGATGCCTCCATTTGCCTTGGTTAAATATTAAATGTTGATGTGTTTTGTATGGCTATTTTCAAGAGAATTAGGCAACCATAACTTACATGATAATAAAAAACCAAAATAAATAAATAAATAAAAGAGAGGATAAAGCCTTTATATCAAAGAAAAACCTTAAAAGAAAAAAAATAAAAAACTATAAGCACAGAAAAAAAGTATAAAGTAGGGATAATAAGTAAAATTTTAAAATAAATACTTGCATCCACACACACGCACACAAAAACAAAAAAACCTGAAATTGTCTATAAGAATGTAAGAGAAACACATATTTACAGACGTAAGAGGCCCAAAATATACGCAAAAACTAAACATATTAACAATCACAATAGATAACAAAAAATAAATATTAATAATAAAAGCTCCAACAAAAGTACACAATCAATGTTTAAAAGACTTTAACTGTTGAATTGTAAAATAACAATCAGAAATATTGAAATAAAATAAATATTAAGAAAAAAATTAAAAAAAGTAAAAAATAATAGATAAAAATAAGTTTCCTCAAAATCTAATCGAGCAATTATCATTACAATTAAAATAAACAAAAAACATAATTAAATAATAGCAGTTAAATAAAATTTTGAAAAATCACACTCAAAATAGGAACAATAGAAAACCGTGAGTTGACAAATAATGGGTAAGTATCTCTAATCTTTGCAATAAACAGTTAAAGCACTCTATCAAGCAATTTTCTTGCTATTTTATCCACAGCCATCCAACTACCTTCGGTAAGCTACCTTAACCATAAGATTTTGCCTTTCAAGAGGCACTCCAATCAAATCATACAACTGGAAAACATATGGAGGCTAATTGATGCCAAATTTTCACAGCCTTAAAGGCTTCCATTTGCCATTTCACACCAACTAAAACATTAAAAAAAAAAAATTCTTGAGAGTCCAAAATCATTATCATATAAAATATAAAAGCCTTAACTATAGGGTTAAAGAAGGCACCATAGATTGGAACAGATAAAGCTTTATCTAATAGATAAAGCTTCACGATAGTTGATTCCTTCTCTAACTAACACCACCCTAACCTATAACTAAAGTTTGCAACACAAAGCATTTAAGTTTTAATTTAGTTCAAAGTTTCACATTTTCTCAAAGCTAAATATTATATATCTAAATTTCCAAATACATATTATAATTCTTAATTTTATTTATAGTAAAAAATTCAGTCCTTTATGCAAAGCTTGGTTTATAGAGTTAGAAATTTGGATATTCCCAAATGTCACATGCTTCTGTCAAATTCAAGCACATAAAGTTGAATTTTGTTATGCAATTAGAAGCCTTAATCAATTGCTTTGATGAAATATCTAAAAACTCAATAATTTACTTTGAAAAGAAAAATGAACATTACAACCCCCAAAATACACGGTAAGAAAATGTAAACCCATATTAGCTCCATTCCTTTATAGCTAATATAGCCCAACAAAAATACCAAAAAAATACCTCAAAAATCAGATAAAGTAGCAAATAGAAAGTAGAAAACCAAGAGACCTGTTTCATCAAATCCAAAATGATGTCGAAAATTCAACAACAACAATAATAATAATAAGAAATGAAAATCTTTTCTAGATAACATCTAAATGAGGCGTTAACTATGAACGAAAGTGGAAAAATTCAGCAAAAAAGCTGAGAGTAAAAAACCTCATTAGGAACTTGGCAACCGGGTTGCGTTTTCCCACCCATCGGATGAAGGCTGGATTAATGCTCTTCATCTACCAACTAAGCTTTCAACCATGGAGATAATGCTGAACTCTTTGCTAGCTTTCACACTTTTCCTTTCTCTCACATTTTAAAAGCAAAAAAAAAAAAGAAAGAAAAGAGAGGTGAAGGGGTAGAAAATGGGTAATGTGGGAGATAACGATGAGGTGTCAGTTTATGGAGAGGAAAGAAGCATGGGAGAGGGGATCATGGTGGAAAAATGTCGATTGGTAAAGAAATCTCTTTTGGGACAGAAGCATGGCGGCGAGGAACTAAAAGGGAAGGTGAAGGAAGGCAGAGAGTTAAGGGAATAGTTACACAAAAAAAAAAGAGTTAAGGGAATAAAAGTAGCAGGACCCACATGGCATTTGGAAGTGTGCTTGTGCATCCCAGACAAAACCTTGTGGACGGGAAGGATGGAAAACCGGACAAAAAGTATGGGAAAATTTTTTAAATTACCCACACAGCAAGAGCCACTTGAAGCCAAAAAAAATAAAACGGGGACAGAAAACGTAAAAAGCCAGGTGTGTGACGTGGCGTAATGAGGAAGCAAAAATTTCTACAACTTTTATTATATGATTGCTTGCCTCTTTAAAACCAGCAGTAGCTCTACTCAGTGTTAAAGCCTCTGTTGATACCTGGTATAGAAGACTTGGTCATCCCTCATCCAAAACTCTTTTTCATTTACTTCATTCCTTTAAAATACCATCTAAACATCTACGTCAGTTATCAGTTTGTGATGCATGTCATTGTAACAAGAGTCACAAGTTACCATTCAATAAATCAAGTTTATCAAGCTCCAAACCTTTAGAATTGTTGTATACTGATGTTTGGATAGCACCTGTTACTTCCACTAATGCTTTTAAGTATTATATCATCTTCATAGACCACTTCACTAAATATATTTGATTGTTTCCTCTAAAAAATAAGTCTGATGTTCATCATTTGTTCCCTACCTTTAAAGCTCTTTTTGAAAACTCATTTCAATCCCCCTCATCTCTATTTATTCTAATAATGGTGGAGAGTATATGAAAATGTCTTCATTCCTTGGCACTCATGGAATTTCTCACTTCACCTGTCCACCCCATACTCCCCAACACAATGGAACAGCTGAAAGAAGACACAGACACATAGTTGAAACTGGTCTAACTCTACTTCACCAAGCTTCCATGCCATTCAAATTTTGGCCCTATGCTTTTCAAACTACAACCTATCTTATAAATAGATTATCCACTCCTGTTCTTAGTAACGAATCACCCATCCAAGCTCTGTTCAATTGACCTTCAAACTACAACAAACTTCAACAGACTTCGAGTGTTTGGTTGCCTATGTTATCCATGGCTTAGACCATACAATAACCATAAAATGCAACCAAAATCTAGACCTTGTGTATTTTTAGGCTATTCTAATACTCATAGTGCATTTCAATGCTATGATCCAACAACAACAAAGGTCTTTCTCTCAAGGTATGTAGTCTTTCATGAATCAATTTTTCCATTTGCATCCTCACAGAAACCCAATCCACCACCTACACCAAACTCTATCAATCAATGGCTACCTATAGCATAAGAGATTATCACTGCTCCCTCAATTTCATCCTTACCCACTGAGTCAACAACTAACACAGTCACCACCCTACCTGCATTACCAACTCCTGAGTCAGTTTCCACAACAGCCACTCACCCAGCAAATTCTAATATTGCTCCAGTTTAGACGGATTGCTAGTCTCTTGCTCCTACAGTTCCTTCATTAGGTAATGAAGCCTCACATCCACCCTCCATTCTTCCATCCAATTCACCTGTTGTTAGAACTCATGCAATGACCACCAGATCACAAAATAACATTTTCAAACCAAAAAAAATGTTTCTAGCCAACAAACATTCTGTTGATCATTCTCTTGAACCAAGTTGTGCCAATCAAGCCTTCAAAGACTCAAAATGGAGACAAGCAATGACTGAGGAATTCAATGCATTGGTCAAAAATCAAACCTGGCACCTTGTTCCACCCACTTCTAAACAGAATATTATGGGTTGCAAATGGGTGTTTAGAATCAAGAGAAATCCTGATGGTTTTATTCAAAGATACAAAGCTAAACTTGTGGCCAAAGGGTTTCATCAAAGACCAGGCATTGACTACAAAGAAACATTCAGTCTTTTTATTCAACCAGCAACTATCAAAATTGTTTTATGTATCGCTCAGTATCATGGTTGGCCTATTAGGCAATTGGATGTAAACAATGCCTTCTTACAAAGTACACTATCTGATGAAGTTTATATGTCACAGCCAGCTGGATTCATTAACAAGGACACACCCAATTTTGTTTGCAAGCTCAACAAGGCCATTTACGGTCTCAAACAGGCACCAAGAGCTTGGTATCAAGAACTCAACAAGTTCTTACTCAATTTTGGCTTCAAAAATGCTTCATTATTTATCTACTCAAAGGGCTCCATTCTTGTGTATTTTTTTAGTCTATGTTGATGATCTCATAGTGACTGGAAATAATGATGCAACTCTTAATCTGTTACTGCAACAACTATCCATACAGTTTTCTCTCATGGATCTTGGTAATCTGAATTTCTTTTTAGGTGTGGAAATTATTTCAACTTCCAAAGGTATGTTTCTATCTCAACATCAATACATTCGAGATATTCTAGAGAAATTCCACATGTTATCTGCCAAAGAAGTTCATACTCTAATGGCCACTAATGTGAAGCTTCAATTACAAGATGGTACTGGACTGTTTGATGCTACCAAGTGTAGGTAGGTGATTGGTTCCTTGCAGTATGTCTCTTTGACAAGGCTTGATATTGCCCATCCCATCAACAAACTTGCTCAATACATGCATTCTCCTAGTCAATATCACTGGTCATGCCTTAAGAGAATCCTTCGATATCTTAAAAGTACACTTTATCATGGTTTGTTCTTACACAACAAATTCCCATTAAATATCTCTGCCTTCACTGACTCAGTTGGGTTGGTAATGTCGATGATCGAACCTTCACATCAGCCTATGTAATTTATCTCGAAGATAATCCCATCTCATGGAAATCCTCTAAACAAAAATCAGTTGTGAGGTTGCGACGTCCCCGTCACTCCATCTCATCTCTTAATATTTTCCTTACTTATTTAGATTTACTCTGTGACGTCCCCGTCACTTCATCTTATCTCTTGTCTTTTTCCTTATTTATTTAGATTTAGTTCATCCAGTGTCGTTCTTTCCTTATTCGTAAGCTAATTATCTAATAGCTTATAAATATTATTTTCAATTTCCATAAACATAAAAATGATATATATAAATATCATTCCATTTCCACAGGATCTCATACATTATCTTAACTTACATCCCCGACATCTTATATACATAGATTTCTACTTGTACTGTACCGTAACTGAATTAAAATTTGCTATACATTAACATATGAGTATACCTTCTATACTAACTGGGAAGCGTATTGAGAAGGTACACTTCGATTCTTCAAAAACAAGCTCCTCTAGTCGGAGCGGGATTTACTTCAGGTAATCTGTAGGAAAAATGGTCGTAAAAGGGTGAGTTTACGCTCAGTAAGAAAAATACGTAAAAGAGCGTGCTATGCCTCTATATGCATTTTTCCTACTTGGCTCTATAATGTCATGTAAAGCATTATAAAGCATGCATCATAAACATCTTTCATGCATTGTTTGCAACTATGCATATTTATTTCAATTGACATGGCAAACATACTTTGTATACTTCTTTTAAAACATAGCATACATATAAAACGTGCATCATACTTCATAACATACTTTAAAAACATACGTCATACGTTTCTTCATACATACGTCTTGTGCTTTGAAATAGATGGAGACTATGTACAGTATTTAAGCGATTGAGTCGTCATATAAATCCTTTATACCCATTTATATGACTCTAATACTCTAATCATGCATTAGTACATTGGTATACCATGTAGAGGTCAGGGATTCTCTTCTGCCTTAATAATACCACAGTGAGCACTAGTCAGGTGTCACTTATGGCCTTGAGGACCGGACTAGGGTTCCTCGCTTAACATACATATTACTGAGGACTTGATCAGAGTCTCTCAGCCATCAGAAATGCATAATTATCACGCAGTCCATAGTCTCAAAACATTTATAATATGCTTGTTCAGAAAACACTTTTGTGTTTAAATTAAATAAGCTTTGAAAGCTCTTTTCATACATGGCAGTCGACTGGTCTTATAGGGCAGTCGGCTGCTCCTTCATAACTTCTTTTATCGAAATTAATTTCATTTAAATTTTTGATATTTCATCTTTGAAATTACATGAGGGCAGTCGACTGGTCCATATAGCAGTCGACTGTTTTTGAAACAGAATGCTTCTGGAAAATTAGCAGTCGACTGGTCATATAGGCAGTCGGCTGGTTTTGAAACGAAATGCAATTTGGTAAATAGCAGTCGACTGGTTTTAAACAGAATGCTTCTGGGTAAAAAGCAGTCGACTGGCTTACATAGCAGTTGACTGGTTTGCATCGAT
Organism: Heritiera littoralis; assembly: GCA_031772115.1. NCBI lineage: Eukaryota > Viridiplantae > Streptophyta > Magnoliopsida > Malvales > Malvaceae > Heritiera > Heritiera littoralis. The sequence goes on from JAPDPK010000065.1 coordinate 1,880,431, forward strand.
TTTCGGAAAACGATGTTTTGGTTGTCTCTAGGCAGTCGACTTCCCTTTCAAGGCAGTCGGCTGCCCCTAGCCTAATTGGTACTAGGAGACAAGTTCGAAAATGCATCTTTTCCTGCACAAAACAGCTAGTACATCTCTCCAAATCACATCAAAACATCATAAAACATGCGGACATAGCCGCCTTACGTCCGTTACATAAATTTCTTACCTCGATTCCTTCGGAAACGCGAAATCACTTGGCGCGTAACCCTAGCTTTCACTCCTTCAAAGCTGTAACATCAAATCAATTTAAACCTTTAAACAATCATCATACATACATCATATCAACTTAGTACAACTCCAATTCATGAACGAAATTGATTAAATCATTTTCTTCTCTTACCTTCACTAGAGACCAAATCTCAAAACTTGAGATCTCTTCCAATACTTGAAATCAATCCACTAAACTTCGGATATCACTTAGTCTAACGACAAGGATTATTTTTCGTTCTACGAACTTAGTGAATTGGTGGGAGAGTGAGGGGGTTTGTCAAGGTAGCCATGGATGGAACTTGGGAGATTGGAGGTGGAACGATGGAGAGCTGGGAGAGTGGCTGGCGTAGGGTGATAGCTGATGGGGATGATGAGTCATGCTTCATGCATTAAATGTCTCTTTATCTCATTATCAATCTCAGCCAAGCCTTTCCTTGACCTTTTGACCCATTTGACCATCATTTAATTCCTCTTCCATAGGGCTCGTCCATTTAATCACCAATCATGTTTCTGATTTTCTTCTTTCTCCTATTCCATTTATTTTCCTGATATCAACATAATAAATCATTTAACTTATTGACATCCACTTTATTAGTTCTTCCATATTACATACATCATTCATACATTAAACTTCATATTTATTTAATCATCTTGATTGAAATACTTCACATACATGGAGGAATACATGGAAATTGGGGATCTCACAGAGGTCCTCTACAAAAGCAGAATATCGTGCCATTGCTCATGCCACATCTGAAATTGTATGGATTCAAAATCTCTTGGCTGTGAACTCTGCTGCCCATCTTCCTCATCTCCAACAATCTTTTATGACAACATTGGAGCTACCTATCTGAGTGCTAATCTTGTATTTCACTTCAGAATGAAACATCTAGCACTTAATTATCATTTTGTGCGCCAGTATGTGCAAGCTGGTAAACTTAAAGTCTCCTATATCTCAACAAAAGATCAACTTGCTGATGGACTAACTGAGCCTCTTATCAGACAAAGGTTTTAGTTCATGCGTTCCAAGATTGGTGTTATCGATGGCTCTACCATCTTGCGGGGGCATATTAAGGACATAGCTTCTACAGCACATTCACACTCACCACAATCATCAATCAACAGATCTCAAGCAGCAAAGTTTCTCAATCAAATTGGACCAACAATGACTACAATCATTGCAATCACGCAGCATCAATCAAGCAGCACAACAAGCAAATAAATTAGACAAACAGTTGCTACTATTCCTGTAATTAAGCAGCACCAGTCAAGTAACGCAACAAACAAGGAAATCATGCAAAGATATGCAATCCCAAGTCAACTCTGAAATAAAGAAGAAATCCTTGATTTTGTAATTAGCATTTATAATTGTGAAGACTGCAAATTGTACTAATTTTTGTAAATAAATAAGAGGCATCAAATGAGTATAGTATTGAAATTTAGTTGTACTTCTAATTTCCTTTAGTAATGGAGACAAATATTTTACTTAGGAGCAATTATCAATGAATGGTGAGTGCTAGCATAAATTAGAATTATATAATTAAGTTCAAGACATGCGTTAATTCAATGAAGGAAGTAAATTTAAATTGAGGACATTATTGATATATGTATATATATGAAATAGATGAATATACAATTTAAGAAAAATATATGTATATACATGTAAACTAGAATGGGAAATGTGATTTAATAATATAAGATATAATACTAATAAAATGAAATAAAATATAGCAAGATGTATGAAATATATAGATGTATATATATACATGAAATGATAAAAATATATTAATATTTATAGATATATTAAAAGTACATGTATATATATATTGAATAGGATATATATATATATATATAAAAATATGAAACCGTGACTTGCTCCCACGGGTCTGAACAAAAAGAAAAAGGCAGAAGCTTTGCTTATGCCAAACGCCAAAACAGAAAAGGAAACCCGGTTTAAAAAGAGAAGGAAAAGAAGGAAAGAAAGGAGAGAAGAGAAAGGGAGATCTCGATCGGGAAAGGAAAAGAAGAAAAGGGAGAAGAAAAGAGGAAAGGAAAGGAGAAGGGCTCAGCGAGAAAGGCAAGAGAAAAGGAGAAAACAAAAAGGAAAAGAAGAAAGCTACAGTAAGGGTTTCGAACGAGGAAGAAAAGGGAAAGAGAGAAACCAGGGAAAAACGAAAGGAAAGAGAGTGGTGTGGTTCAGTTGGGGCTGGAAGTGCCGAGAGGAAACAGAAGAAGAAGAAGACCCAAAACTGCAGCTACTTGCGTGGGAAAAAGGAAAGGGGTTCGAAGAACCTGTTGGATGCGTAAAGGAGAGCTAATCTGTGGCTGTATTTGGATCGGTTGGGAGGCTGTGGAAGAGGTCATTTGGTGGCTCACGAACCAGCTGCAACTTGGAATTGATTTGGCTGTAAAGGAGGCAAGAAACATGAGCCAACCGAACTGACCAAGGACATTTTCTGCTACTCAAAACAGAACAGCTCCTAAGGCAGTAACAAGGTAAATAAAAACTGACTTGAGTGTTGTTTGAATGATAGAACTATATCAGGAAAATGTTCTGCATTGCTCAGCTGTTTGTGGGGGGTTTAAACTGAACTTGTTGGTGTCTAAACAGAGGTTAACTAATGGCTGGAAATTGGGATTTGAGCAAGGCTGTATGAGAACTCGTTGAGGGTTTGAAGGGAGGAAGAACCAAGCTGGATTGAAAGCCATTAGAGCTGTCTAGCTCGACTGAAGTAAGTGAAGACAAGGCAGCCTCGGGTTGTGCAGGACAGCAGTAACCTAGGTTCAAGGAGGCTCGGTTAAGCTATTTTAGAGGTAAAAGTTAGATTTTCAGAAATGTAACTTCGTTTATGCAATGATATATGATTTTTGAATAATACCTACATGCGTATAGATACAAAACCATGGACAAAACAGAGATGTATACATGCGTGTGAACGTGTATATATATGTATATGTATATATATGTACATACTCTAGGGGCTTGGTGATAAAAAGAAAATATAACCATGTAGTTATATTTGTCTATGTGTTTAAATAGATATATATATATATATATATATATATATATATATACATATACATATACATCTACGCATAGATGTTATTAGCATGACAATGAAGATTTAATTCTGAACCTCGGTGTAGGATTTGATTCGGAAATATCAAGAGGAGGGAACTACACGAAGATCGACTAGGGAAATTCTTTTGAAGGTAAACAATAAGCATCGATTTAAGGATTGATAGGAATTAAGCTTGACTATAACAGTGAAACTTGAATAATAATGCGTTGTTTTAAATTGTTCGTTTTAAGTATGGTATTAGGCATGTATGAATAGATGATTGAGACAACATTGAAATGCTTGTAGTGACCTTAATTGGAGCAGAAGAGTAGATATTATCGGAGACTCGAAGAGGATATTGGCTAAGGACATTATGTAAGTGGGTTAAGTAAACTTTACTAGTACCATCTCGTAGGAACAATTAAATCCCTTTATCGATTGAGTTAATTTATGAATTAAGGGACGAAACATCGTTGACCAAGCTACTAAGGTAAGATGTAAAGGACTTAATGTATAAATTGGAAAAGAATGCTCCTTTGGCTGGAATTTTAAATATCATTTTCTATGTTGTATGTTGTAGCCGGTCAAGCCACTTATCAAATAACATGAAAAACGTTAGTTCTGAGACCTTAATACGAAATTATTGTTGTGCTAGAGGTACATGTATGCATGGTGCATAATAGACTACACGTAGTAGCAATGCATTGTGCACAAAGAGACTGTTACGAATGCGTACATGCATTTACATATAATATGCTTTAATGCAAGCTATCTTATGCATGAATTCTTTCTATGTATAACGACTTGTATGCTATTTAACTCAGAAGACTTTTTTGGTTTGAGCCAACTTTGAAATAAAACCCAAATATTGTATAGTTAAAGCTCGAAATGTTTCTTGTCAGTATTTTGAAATTTATGAAGGTGAAGAGTTACACGAAAGAACTGTTTTCCGATATGTTTTGAGTGCGGGCAAATCCATTGACCTTCGGGTCACTTGAGCCTATTGAGCCTTGCTCTAGGTTCTATTACCCGTCTATTGAGCTTTGTGCTCTAGACAATCAGTATCAGTATCTGCGCCTTACGAGCCTCGAGCTCTAGGCATTATCAGGCTTGTCTGAGAATTTAACAGGCAAGTTCCAGCTCTCGACTGATCAGCGAGACTAGAGCATAGTCTATGGCCATAGGTATTGTGTTGCTTGCGACACCTACTCCATCACTAGCTAGGATGGACATCAGTATCAGTTATCAGGGATTCATGCCTAAACTCTATCAGTATTGTTTTCCAGCACTTTAAGGCTTTATGCCTAATTTGATAAATTATCAGTTTTCTGTAAAGTCATCGATTTGAAGAAAATACATCAGAATTCTATTTTGATATCTGCATGAGTTTCAGTAATTTAAGGCCTCGTGCCTACAGTGATTCGACTATCAGTTTTAGTAATCTTTCTCTGCTTTGAAGTAAGTGCATTCGAAATCTGTTTGTGATCATATCATTTTCAGTATTTGAATGTTTCATGTTGATACACTAGTGTATAGAATACTATGTCATGTATATATAACATGTCATTTGCTACCATGCAATTATGTGCATATAGACCGACATGAGCCTAGTATCTGTTTACTTAAACTACTTACTGAGCCGTGGTTTTGCTCACCCCTTATTAATAATATCGCAGATCATACAAGCTAGGCTCCCACTTGGAGTTGGAGCAAGGCCTCGAGGACGACCTTAAGTAGCGATACTAGCTTGAGTCCTCCGAGTGCTGCTTTTGTTGCTCTTGAGGTATAAAAAGGGATTATTTTGTTATTCATGTATGACATTCAAATGCACAGTACATGCTTATAGAAATTTTTGGGATGTAACTTAGGATCGTTCTAGATTATTGTAGTCATCTATGGTTATCGAGTGCGATCCGAGAAAAGAATTGTAAAGACTATAACTTATGAAATGCCATGCTTATGTCGTGGATGATCCGAGAAGTAAAATTCGTCGATTTTGAATTGTTAACTGCTATACATATATGTGATGACTTTGGAAGTATGTGTAATATATAGTGAGTTGAACTGGAAACTATGGATTGGTAAAATGTGGCTGGATATAGTTGAGTTTTATTGCAGGTTATGGAGCTGGGGAAAGTCGATTTTATATAAGGGGGAGTTTTCGAAGTTTTCTTTTATTAGTCTAGTAATAAATGAGAATATTAAGTAAGTCAAATGATTATAAGAAATGGTAAATTAAACGATGAATGTAAATCAAATGAAGAATATGAAAGTAGTTGAGAGAGAACACTGACACCGAATACAAACCCCAAAGTGAAAAGAAAAAGTTAGTTCGTAAAATTGATAAATGGAAAATAAAGTCTGAGTGTTAAGTATACGTCACGGCCTTCGGGTCGTGACAATAATGCTTTCTGTACATACTTTTATAAATATAATAGTGATGTCAGTAATAAAACATGTCTGAAACATTTCAACCATCAAATTTTACAATATAGTTATATCATATGCCCATTTCCCTTATGCAAGAATTACCCTCATAAACAGTTGATTGGCACAAAGGGGTTTAGTTCCAGCTTAGTTTGGTAATTCATGTTATATAAATTGTATTCCTATCATGTAACGTACAAAAATTTCATGTACATAAATTTTTTTAGCTTTTGTTATATTCATATATAATTTATCAAATTTTAATCCGAATAATTTTCAAGTATTTTGTTCTTATGATTTTCATATCATTCTAATTTCACATATTGGAGACTAACTAAGCCTCTTACCAGACAAATGTTTCAGTTCCTGCGTTCCAAGATTGGTGTTATCGATGACTCCACCATCTTGTGGGGGCATATTAAGGATAGAGCTTCTACAGCATATTCACACTCACCACAATCATCAATCAACAGATCTCAAGTAGCAAAGTTTCTCAATCAAGCTAGACCAACAGTGACCACAATCCCTGCAATCACGCAGCATCAATCAATTAGCGCAACAAGCAAAGAAATTAGACAAACAGTTGCTGCTATTCCTGTAATCAAGCAGCACCAGTCAAGCAACGTAACAAACAAGGAAAGCATGCAAAGATATGCAATCCCAAGTCAACTCTGAAATAAAGAAGAAATCCTTGATTTTGTAATCAGCATTTATAATGCTTTCTGTACATACTTGTATAAATATAATAGTGATGTCAATAATAAAACATGTCTGAAACATTTCAACCATCAAATTTTACAATATATTTATATCATATACCCATTTCCCTTATGCAAGAATTACCCTCATAAACAGTCGATTGGCACAAAGGGGTTTGGTTCCAGCTTAGTTTGGTAATTCGTGTTATATAAATTGTATTCCTATCATGTAGTGTACAAAAATTTCATGTACATAATTTTTTTTTAGCTTCTGTTATATTCAAATATAATTTATCAAATTTTAATCCAAATCACTTTCAAGTATTTTGTTCTTATGATTTTCATATCATTCTAATTTCACAAATTGGTGGTGGTTTTCCTAGGCTAAGACTCAGCAAGGCAAGGCACCAATTGTGCGACTTCGTTCTGGACCTTGGAATGGAATGCGGTATTGAAAGTTGAAACTGAACCTGAATTACATTTGGAATTATATTACGGCTTCAAGCTTCCTAATAGCTTTCCTTCAAGAATGGTGTTAACATACAATGGGTTTTACACAACACTACAAATGGTAGCTGCAACATAAGTACTTCCCTGAATGCAGTTGTTTGAAATGATTTGAGCCAAAATTTCCTAAGAATGGGACAGTAAAACAATGGTCAAATCATTGTGTTGGGTAGACTCCATTCAACTGCTCTACTGATGGATTTTTTAAGTACTCTAACCCTAGGTTCTTTAGAGTATATTAAAAAAAATAATTAACATAAAAAGAAATGGAGCATATGATAAATTTTTAATCTTGTTTGTGAAATTAAAACTTTATACAACCAATGAAGCAAAAACGAAATCTATATTTATTTTTGTTGTTTTTGTTTAGGAGGGCAAATTTGTATATGTTCGCTTCCTTTTAACTTAATAAAAGGAAAAAACATATGATAATCTTTTTTAAAATTAAACCATACATTAAATGAGTTAAATAAAAAGTTTTTAGTGACACTAAACATGATAATATTGAAAGAAAAATGAGAAGAAAAGGCTATCGGTAACAAAATTCCACATAGATAATTTGATGGTTATAACTAAAGTAATGGACAAGGTAAAGGTTGCCAACCATTTATTTTTTTTCCAAAGATTGACAATGAGTGTGATTAGGTACTTTGAATTGTTATTAGGTTACTACCTATTTTTTTAATCATATTCTTTGAATCAATATTTTTTATGTATGGTTTTTAAAATTAGGTCGGTACTTTTTTCTGTTCAAACAAGTCTATTTACGTTTAATAAATTTTTGTGATGTATGTTTCTACAATCTTTCAACATATTGGAATTCGAAATAACTAAGAAAAGAGTAAACTATATTATCAGATGAATTAGCATCCATTGATATGAAAAATTCAAGTCGTTTTCTTGATTAATGAAAGATCGATTCTTTTTACATTTGAGAATAGTTGACAAGACAAGAAAACTAGTCCTTGTTTAATACAATCATATTCCACATTTTTTCTGATGGTCCCAAACTCCCACCGAAAAGGACTAATGACTCGTTAAAAAGGGCAGATGAACTAATTCAAAATCTCAGTTAGTGGTTCATATTTTTTGGATCAGAATAAATAATATAAGTCAACATCCAATTCAAGTTCTCTAATAATAATAATAATAATAATAATAATAATAATAATAATAATAATAATAATAATAATAATAATAATAATAAGATGAATGCTAGCGATAGTCATTTTTATAATCACATTTCAACACTTTTTATTTTATTGAGTCATGTCATTTTCTAGTTTTATGTGAAAACCGGTTATCTATTATTACAGGTTACTTGAAAAGTATTTTTTAGCATTCACATACTTCAGTTTTTCAACTTCTTAAATGGATAACCGATCTTTACGTAAAACTAAGAAATAACGTGAATTAATAAAATGAAAAGTGTTGAAATGAGAGTGTAAAAATAACTACCGTTAGCATTCATCTAATAATAATAATAATAATAATAATAATAATAATTTGTTCCTCAAAAGAACATGTTTTCTTGTCGGTTACATTATTTAAACTTCTAATGATCTTCTAATAGTAACATATTCGGTGAGTAATAATAAACTTTGGGTCCTTAGATCTTTCCATAAAATCCTACAAGCTCTCGTAGTGAGATTGGAATGTAAACAGCTGCAACTTCAGCTGAATTAGGGAGTGCCAGCCAGTGCAAGTTGAAGAAATGGTCAGCTGAATAATCCAAACCAAGAATTTGTTGTTATTTGTTTTTCCTTGATGAGTAGAGAAGTAGAATTGGTGGTTGAGAATCAATGTAACAGCTCGGCTCAGATTGACTTTTCAGACTTAATTTTTTTCTCACACCCGTTTTCACGTACAATGATTAAATCTAAACTCATTTAAATTCATCTAAATATTATTAATTTTTTAAAAAAATTATAATAAAAGATAAAAAAGATAAAAGTGCATAATAGTTAATAAATATAATATAATAAGTTCAAATAAATTTTTACAAAAAGACTAAAAAAAATGAAAATTATGAATTAAAGTATAAAAAATATTGAATTTATTCGAAGACTCCTTAATTATCCAATGCGGTATTGAAACTGAACCTGATAATTACATTTGGAATTACGTTCAATAAACATCCAATTCAAGTTCTCTAATAATAATAATAATAATAACAATAATAATAATAATAATAATAATAATAATAATACTCAAAAGAACATGTTTTTCCTATTGGTTACATTATTTAAACTTCTATTTATCTTCTTCTAACAATAACATATTGATGATTCTAAGGGAGACCGGACTTCAAGGTGAATCAATGTTAATCTCAAACCTGCAGTCCCTACAAGAGACAGGAAAAAGTGAGGGGGTGGTGGAGTCGGTATTTCGAGATGCATTCTAGCGTTCAAATCAACAAGGTAGATACTAGAGAAAACGTGTAGGCAGGATAGCAAGAAGATCAAGAATGCTTAATAGTATTTAGCCTGCCTTGAGGATCTTTATTCATACTTGACCAAACCTCCTTGATATAATTTACTACTTAGCAGTATTTAAGAGTACTTATAATTCTGTATCTCATTCAATGATTATTCTATTTAATAAGGATTCCTTTAAATGTGTCCTCAATCATTGACTAAAGATTGTATTCTTATAAGCTAACTTTATTTGAACTATTAATCCTGAGTGGATTATTTAGCCTTTAACAAGCTATTAAGCCTTAACAAAATATTATTAAGCCAAAGGCTTGAGCTAGATTTTTTTTAATTTAAAATTCAAATCTCAATATTATGATTTTTTTTTGGTTCATATGAGGTACAAGGGGGAAAAAGAAAAATTGAACCTTGGACCTAATCCTTCTTAAAGAGGGATAACAACCAGTAAACTAAGCTTTAGAAATTTAATATCATTAAGCCAAAGGCTTGAGCTAGATTTCATATAACAAAATTCATTTTTGCAAATTTACCTTATGTTTTGCTTGCTGAAAGAAATAATCTGGACTATTTGTCCATTGGAAAGTATTTAAATCTTATCGAAGTAAAATAAATTTATCATTTTACTATCATTTTTTCTTTATATTTCATTTGAGACATATTTTTTTTGTTTCATTTCATTTGAATTGGAAGAGTTTTTATAAGTTGGTTGTTCTAACTTATTATTATTCCTCTTATTCAAATTTGAAATAGATTGCATTGTTGTATAACGCGCAACACCAGTGCAAATGGATTATAGATGAACCTTCTTTTTGTTTTGAATCATTCCAAAATTCCCCAAAGTAACTGCTCATCCCAGGAGCTTTGAGATTGGTCTCTGTTTCTATCTCGTGTGGTTTGGTTGTATAGTAATTCATATTAGTATTAACTAGCTTAATCCTGACGGAATATTACAATTTGGGTCCTTAGAACTTTCCATAAAGTCTTACAAGGTCTCATAGTGAGATTGGAATGTAAATATTTGCAACTTCAGTCATCAACCAAACTTGAACTTTACTGCTAGAAAGATAAATCTGAGAGTGCCAGTCAGTGCAAGTTGAAGAAATGGTCAGCTGAATAATCCAAACCAAGTACTTGTCGATATTTTTTTTCCTTGACGAGTAGTGCTGATCCCATGCCTTTAATAAATCTTATAATCTTTGATATGATACAGAGGCATAATATAAAAATGATATGAATTAATATTTAATAAAAATTATACATGAATATAACAAAAATTAAAAATTAATTTTGTGTTTGAGATGTCAATATAAATTTTAACACAAAAATATGAAATTTATACAAAGTCTAATCTCAAACTAGACAATAGAATCAATGTAACATTGACAGGTCTTCTTGCTCTGGTTAACTAAAAATATTGTGCGTCAATCACAATCAAGATAACTTTTACAAACAGGAATCCTGCCTTGAGAAAAAAGAGAAAAGATTTATAGGAGTCCTGCCTTTTTGAAAAAAAAGAAAAGATTTATTGACTTAGTGACAAGAAACAAATTGTCAGCTCATTTTCCTGTTTTGGCATGCATTGATTATTAAATCAGCTTCGTACGTCGCTGCCAAATGGAGTAATTACAATATTAAGAATTTTCAGCCATCGCTGTTGCGGGGGAGTGTTGGACGCGTTAAAGGTGGTCCCGCACGTATATTGGCTTTGCTTTAAAGATTCCCTTGCTTTGGGTAGCATTGGTCTATGGGGAATTTAATGGAATAATTTTAAAATATTAAAGAATTTTTAAATAAACATATTTTAAATTTTATAAATTAGAAATATTAGTATTTCTAATTATATTATTTGGAGAAATATTATTTTTAAAAAAATTTGACTATTAAAATTTGATGAAACTAAGAAAAAGAAAGACATAAAATAAATTATACAATATGGATTTAGTTTGATTTATAAAAATTTATAGATATTATTAATAATACTTGAAAAAAATATATATATACTAATTTAAATAAAAATATATTTATTTTTTTAGATCAATATTGTTCTATTGGTAGAGAATGTTGAGCAACGAAAAAACTGCATACACAAAAGATAAGTGTAACAAAAATGAGAATGCTACAATGAATATGCAGATATACAAAAAAAATAAAATGAGAAATGAAGATATTCGTAAAAAGGTTGGAGTGGCACTTATTAAAGACAAGATGAGTGAAAGTCGTTTATGTTGATTTGGATGCAAACGGACGTAGACTTGTGGACGCGCTAGTTAGAAGAGTGAAGACTATGAATAATGTGAAAAGAGTCAATGCTAGGGGAAGATCGAAGAAGACTTGAAAAGAAGTAATCTAAAAAGATATGGGAGAATTGGAGTTGAAAGAACACATTACTTTAGATAGGAATGAGTAGAAGAGGATAATTCATATTGACGACTTAACATGAGATCATATATTGATTCATATAACCTATCTATGATTAGGATAAAAGTTAGAGCATTCACACATATAAAAATCCAGTTGATATGTTGATTAAGACGTTTTTAAGAGATACAATTGAGTTACACGGTGACCTGGTCAGGATGAATACTTTGGTCAATGTAAACTTTAATGAGCCATTTGGTCAGGCTAAACGAATTTTCCCTTCAGGCCATTTTCTTTGTGACCCACACTTTCCTTTGATTGGTTTGTTAATGGGTTAAGAATTGTGATTCCACATATTTTTAATTCAGCAAAAAGCGTTGAATATTTTTTCTTTGCTTAGGGGTCATTAGAATTGTTTCTTGCTTTCTATTTTCTGTTCTTTGTTTTTGAAAATTTTATTTTTATTTTGTTTTGTTTTTAAATTTTGAAAATAAAAAATATGTTTGATTAATATTGTTATGCATTAAAAATAAATATTTAAACAGATTTAAATATAATAATTCAAATTACAAAACAAAATTTTAAAATTAAATAAAAACAAATTAATATTGCCGGTCAGTGCAAGTTGAAGAAATGGTCAGCTGAATAATCCAAACCAAGTACTTGTCGATATTTGTTTTTCCTTGATGAGTAGAAAAGTAGAATTGGTGGTTGAGAATCAATGTAACAGCTTGGCTTGAATTGATTTTACGGACATAATTTTTTTCTTACACCCGTTTCCACGCTCAATGATTAAATTTAAACTCATTTATATTCACTTAAATATTATTAATTTTTTTAAAAAATTATAATAAAAAATAAAAAAGTACATAGCAGTTAATAAAGATAATATAATAAGATCAAATAAATTCTTTTAATCAGACGTATATACCACCACTTCAACTGTAGTTGTCATCTAGTGGTATCCGTTCAAGTCAAAAGTTTAGAGTTTACTGTAAAGTCGGAATCTTCAACTGCAATCAAATGGCATCCATTCTTTCTTGGCAAGACTAGACATCCATGGACATGGATATCCTCTGTTTCAGTGCTTGTTTCCTCTTCGTCTTCTCGAAAGCTTCCATTGCACTGGACATGATTTCTTCCTCAGAGTCACTCACTGATGGCATGACCTTAGTCTCCAATGATGGAAGCTTTGAGTTGGGTTTCTTCAGTCCGGGGAGTTCTAAGAACCGTTACTTGGGAATTTGGTACAAGAACATCCCGGTGCAAACTGTTGTCTGGGTTGCAAACAGGAACAAACCAATAAATGACACCACTGGCTTGTTGAAGATAGAAATTACTGGAAATGTTGTGCTTCTAGATCACAACCAAACAACTGTTTGGTCATCCAATCTCACAGGAGTTCAGAATCCAATATTGCAACTCCTGGAATCTGGCAACCTTGTTGTCAGATATGGAAAAGATAGTAATTCAGAAAATTACTTGTGGCAAAGCTTTGATTTTCCATCTGATACACTGTTACCGGGGATGAAACTGGGTTTTGACCTGAGAACTGGTTTCCAACGAAGACTAGCAGCATGGAAGAACTGGGATGATCCATCACTTGGTGACCTTACTTGTGGGGTGGAACTCCAGGGAAATCCAGAGATGGTTCTAAGGAAAGGCTCAGAAAAATACTATCGAAGTGTGCTATGGAATGGTGTCAGTTTTAGTGGTGCTCCTGATATAAAGTCTAATCTGATCTTTGATCATGACTTCGTCTGGAATGAGGAGGAGGTGTACTACATATATTTCCTCAAAAATAAATCAATTATATCAAGGTATGTTTTGAACCAAACTGAAAATTTAAGAAAACGGTACACATGGAACGCAGAAACTCAAACTTGGAAGTTGTTTTCAATCCGGCCAAATGATTACTGTGACAGATTTGGACTATGTGGTGCAAATGGGAATTGTGATCTCAATAAGGTTCCAGTTTGTCAATGTCTGAAAGGATTCAGGCCGAAATCGCTGGAAAGATGGAAGTCATCTGACTGGTCTGAAGGGTGTGTACACTCTAAGCCATTAAACTGCAAGAGTGGAGATGGATTTATTAAAATTGGGAGGGTGAAAGTGCCAGATACCGCTAATTCTTGGGCGAGCAAAGCTATGAATCTCAAAGAATGTGGGGCTAGGTGCTTGCAGAACTGTTCTTGCATGGCATACACTAATTTAGATATTAGAAGAGGAGGCAGTGGCTGTGTCATGTGGTTTGGTGCTCTAATTGATATCAAACAATTTCAATCAGATGGTGAGGACCTTTACATCAGAGTGTCTGCTTCAGAAGCAGGTACTAGTTTACTTTTGCTTTTGTTTCTTCTCCACTTCTCCAAAAGTACGTAATATGAAATTATATTTGTGCTCCTTTGATTATGCAGAATTCAGAAAAAAGGCTAAGGTGAAGCTTGCAGCGATAACTGCAACATTAACTGCTATGCTTTTGGGCCTTCTTGTATTCTGTTACATTTGCAGAAAAAGGAGAAAGTTCAGAGGTAATACTAATTATGGTTGTAATGAATGCACTCATTTTATTCTTTGCTACAAATACCAAAATCATTTTGTTCATAGCAGTGCTAGCAACTCCCAAGTCCCAACCCCGTTACAAATTTGCAACCTAGGGAGATAATTCATAATGAGATGGACAGATGGTTTTGAATTTTTTATATGATCTAACAAAAACAGTCTATAAACCAAGTACTAGGAGATTTTGGGTTTTGGTGTTCATCCAGAAACATATATAAAAGATTTCAGGCTTCTATCTAGATCAATCAATATAGATATGAGACAAACATATTAAATGGGAACTACTAGTGTATAATTTATTCCGTTTTCAGATGAACCAAAAGACTGGAATGTAAATGACAAAGAGAATCAAGGCCAGAATGAAGATATGGAGCTTGCAGTGTTTGAGTTTGCTACCATAGCTCAAGCTACTGGTGCTTTTTCCATTAATAACAAGCTAGGTCAAGGAGGCTTTGGACCTGTATATAAGGTAAAAGTTGTTCTATTTCTGTATATTAAAAAGTGTTCTAAGTACAAAAATATTCGTCTTTATTGTAAGAGCTCATAACAAATGCTGTAATTTTCTAGGGGACACTAGCAAATGGACAAGAAATTGCTGTGAAAAGACTTTCAAAGAGTTCTGGACAGGGATTCAATGAGTTTATGAACGAAGTAAAGTTTATTGCGAAACTTCAGCATCGGAATCTTGTAAGGCTTCTTGGGTGCTGCACTCAAGGAGGGGAAAGAATGCTGGTTTATGAATACATGCCTAACAGCAGCCTTGACTCATTCATCTTTGGTTGGAATCAGTAGAAACTTTTAATTTATATTGTCTACTCTTTGGTTTGAATTAACGTAAATGCATACCTGCCAGATACAACAAGACGCAAAGTATTAAATTGGTTCAAGCGTTTCCAGATTATTTGTGGGATTGCTAGGGGACTACTCTACCTTCATCAAGATTCCAGATTGAGGATTATCCATAGAGATCTAAAAGCTGGTAACGTTCTGCTTGATAGTGAGATGAACCCAAAAATTTCAGATTTTGGCTTGGCAAGAAGTTTTGGAGGGGACCAGACTGAAGCCAATACAAACAGAGTGGTTGGAACTTAGTAAGTGTACTTTTATGCAACATGTTTGATCTATACATCTCTATGGAAATGCGTATTTTTATCTGACAAATGTCCTGCAGTGGTTATATGGCACCAGAATATGCTATCGACGGGCTGTTTTCCATTAAATCAGATGTTTTTAGCTTTGGTGTACTATTGTTAGAGATAATAAGTGGAAGAAAGAATAGAGGGTTTTATCATCCAAATCACAGCGGCAACCTTATTGAACATGTAAGCATCAGCAGATATTTTTGTCATTACCTTTGTTGCTTATCTTGAACTAATAAATGCTAAAGGATTTCATTTTGTTGCAGGCATGGAGATTATGGAATGAAGGCAGGCATTTGGATCTTGCCGATGATTTCTTAGTAGAGATTGACAATCTATCTGAGATATTACGATGCATCCACATTAGCCTTTTATGTGTAGAGCATCATCCTGAGAAGAGGCCAAGCATGTCATCTGTGGTTCTGATGTTGGGAGGTGAAAGTGAATTGCGTCTGCCCAAACAACCTGGTTTTTTGTTTTACAAGAAACCCCTTGAAGCAGATTCTTCATCTGGGAATGGTGGATTATCTTCGAGAAACGAAATGAGTATATCAGAGTTAGTGGGTCGATAAAAGGTTGTACACTGCATTAGATCTGTTGTGCCCCAAACTGTAAGTAATGATTTCAGTCTACTCACAGCTTGAGGCACGTGTTTCAGAAATTAAAACTCAATCAAGTTTAAATAATAGTGTTCTATTTATTACATGGACAGATGGATAGAAGGACCAAAGTGAAGCTTCATATAATTGAAGTATACGAACTCAATCCGTACAATCTCATCATTTCTAAGTTGTTGACAAGAACCAATTAATCTTGTCAACAACCAAGGCCTAGCCTATTGGTTGGTATCCCTCCTTAAAAAGGATTAGGTTCAAGGTTGGATTCCCCATTCTCCTTTTGTACCTCCCCAAGAACCAAAAAAAGAAGAACCAACTAATCCTGTCAGCTTAAATTGTAATAATGATAATATTAACGCATGACGAGAAATCTTTCCCCTCAATGTAGAGTGTGTGTTGGTGTGATAAATGAATCAATCAATCAAGTTTCAGACGCAAATGTTAGCGAGAGCTGAGCTATCCTAAAGCTTTTAGACCTCAAAGGAATATTATCTATTACCTAATCTGGTTCATAGTTTTATAAACTGATTTAGCCAAAATCAGGTTTAGGAGTTCTGATTTCTTGTCATAATTGCAGAACCGTAAACAGATCAGAATAGATGAATCTCAATGTTCTGTGTTGAAAGAAATGTAATGATATCATTAATTCATATTTCTTCAACAATTTATTCTTTTTTTTGTTTAATTTCTCTTTTCCTCTTCTTGCCTTAAAGCAATCTGTAATGGCTAACAAGCAAGAAGCTGAACCTACATCAGGCACAAGACTCTTCAGTGTCTCATTACTTATACCAAGGGCTAAACATTTTGATTTTGTGCATCTTTCTTCTATAATTTGCACTACAGAGCATCAACAATTGGTATCTGCCACACAGAAGATACAATATGCTCTCTATATGACAAGTTTCAATCTGCAGCTCTTGAAAAACAAAATACAGGTTTTCACAATTCAACTTCTTTTTGTTAATTCTAATTTTTAGATCCTCAATCATGTTACAGTTTGCAAAATATAGTTAGCATTTGTTAAAAGATGAACCAGTTTACTGCTTAGAGTCTCAGTCTCACTCTGCTTGACCCCATATTTTTTTTGAGCAACCCAATGCACAAGATCCTCACATACGCAGCCTTGCTTTTTTATTAACAAAGACTGTTTTTGTTTGAACCTGACTTCTAGATCACAAAAAAGCAATCTTTACTGTTGCACAAGATCACAATGCCCCATTATACTATAAGAGCCTCTTATGTGAAATGCAAAAACAGCTGGGAAGTACCATGAAGCTATCTCTCTGTTTCCGTCCATCCTTTTTCTCTCATTCCTCTTCCTTCTCTGTTCAGCTATTGTTTCTATCTTTCTATTCTTCAGTAACGAATGGATTGTGCATGTGGTGTAATTAAAAGTTTACTTTTGGTCACAAATGCATGAGATATCAACTATATCATAGGTTGGTCGATTCAAACAATGAGCTACAATAACTCAATATATAAAGTGTAAAGCTGAATATTGTAAAAACAAGAATTATCGTATCAGAAACGACAAAGAATTCTCTCCCTCGTCTCAACTCCTCTCTCTCTCTCCCTCTGTTCTTACCTTTCTCCTCTCTTCTCCTATTATTTCTGAAGCTTCTCGGTTTGGCCGGCTTCCGTTTGCCAACCGGCTGAACATAAAAAACACACTTGAAATCAAGTTGAAGAAAATGAAAACAAAAAAACTTGAAGTCTCCGTCATCGTTGATGAATCTTAGTTTTATCGACCAGTAATCATCAGGAATCCCAAGCCGGTGGCCATTCAAGTCAAAAGTCTAGCGTCTAAAGTCTGAAGGTACAACTTAAACAAAATGGCACCTTTACTTCCTTGGCAGGAAAGAGCTTCGAGACAAGCAATCCATGGAGACGGATATCCTTTGTTTCAGTGCTTGTTTCCTCATCATCTTCTCAAAAGCTTCCATTGCAGTCGACATGATTTCTCCATCAGAGTCACTCACTGATGGAATGACCTTAGTCTCCAATGATGGAAGCTTTGAGTTGGGTTTTTCCAGTCCCGGGAGTTCTAGGAACCGTTACTCGAGAATTTGGTACAAGAACATCCCGATGCAAACTGTTGTCTGGGTTGCAAACAGGATCAAACCAATAAATGGTACCACTGGCTTGTCGAAGATAGAAAATACTGGAAATGTTGTGCTTCTTGATCAGAATATAACAACTGTTTGGTCTACTAATTCGACATTAGTTCAGAATCCAATATTGCAACTCCTGGAATCAGGCAGCCTAGTTGTCAGAGATGGAAGAGATAGTAATTCAGAAAATTATTTGTCTGATTTATTTTTTTATTTTTATCATTTAATATTTATTATTTTTTTTATAATTTATACTTGGAAAAATTAATTTGGAGTTAGAGTGAGGAGGTGAGCTGACTTTTTTTTTTTACTTGTTTTCTCAGTACTTGAAGAAAAAAAAAATAAAAGAAGAATAAGAAAGAGCAAAAGAGTAGAAAGGCTTGATGATATGCTTGAATTAATATTTTTACTTGAATCTGTAGGATCTTTTGCTTGTATATTTTGGTGTGTGCACGTTGCAATTGTGTGTGGTTTTGTCATTGTATGTATGCAAAAGCAATTAATGGGAGAAAGTAAGACTTGACAGAGAAAACAATCAAGTTAATTTATAATTTATTCTTTTGTAAATCGTAATTTATTTTTATTATTTTTAAATATATATGTATATACTATATATAATTTGGAGATTGTTGATCTATGTAGATGTATAATGTTTTAATAATTTTTTAGTTATTTTCTTTTGTAAGTGTGTTTGGGATCGTCACTTTCTAGGGAAATTTTAAGGAAAGTGACGCAGGAAAAAAAAAGCAATGCTTTCCGTAATTTGTTAAGTTAAGATTTGTAGGAAGCTTTAGTTGGTTGTTATATATATATATATATTATATATATATATATATATATATAGGACTATAATGATTGCTTTGCATGTTTTAAAAATAAATTGTTTGTATTATATAATTTCTTTTTTTAATAGTAGTGCATGTAGTATATTCTTCTGTGTAAGATTGGTTTTGTTACAATGTAGCAATAAAGCTTTTTGTGCAGAAAAAGTACTATTGCGTAGCGTCAGTGTTTGCTACACAGCAAAGCTTGCTACGCAGGAACTTGCTGTGTAGGTTTATTGCGTCCAGCAACTTTTGCTGCGCAAATTTCTTGTGCGTAGTATTTTTTTTTTTTTAAAAAATAAATCTAAAATTTAATTGATAATTTATTTATAAACTATTATTATTATTATTATTTTATTTTATTTTTTAGAAAATAACTATTGTTAAATATTCATGAACAGATACTTATCTGACTTGAGTTGTTGATTTCTTGTAGATATTCTCCAATGACAAAGGTTCAATATGGCCAACCTTCTCTTGCTGCACGAGCTCTTGTAAAGAAAAGAAAAAATAGTACTTCTGAAGATTTTAATATTGAAGCTTCTGTTGACAAGAAAATGCGTCTTCGTATTGGAAAAGGCTGTGTGCTTTCTTCTGTTCCTGAAGATTGGTCAGATCAGATCAGATCATTAGGGAAGGAGGAAAAGATTGTTTCTGGAAAGAGGTTCATGGTAGACGAATTGCTTCTTATCCTGATCCTCCAGTTGGCCATTCTTGGCTAAGTATTAGTCCTGAAGCATTAACTTTTAGAACTCGTATTCCAAGTGAGTCTATTTTGAAATTTAGGTTTGAACGAGGAAAATTCCCATTGTCTTTAACTAAGTTTGGTTCTAATTCTCAACCTGTTCAAAATTGGGAAGATTGAGTGAATAAGGTAATGAAGAACCCTGCTCATGTAAAGGTTCTATCTTCAGCAGGAGTACTTGATGCTATATTAGTTTTCTCAAAACTTCGTATTCGTAGAGAAGGAAGAATGGATATATAGCGTGCTATCTTAACATGGTGGAGTACTTTTTCTCATACTATGATTACTGCTTGGGGAGAATTCACTTTTACTCTTGAGGATGTACGTGTTCTTCTTGAACTTCCTTGTTTAGGGAGATATAATGTTTGTTCCATCAAATTATCTCAGGAAGAAGAGAAAACTCATAATTTCTTCTGTGATTTGCTTAGACATCAAAAAAAGAAATCTAAGGTTGCTTGTTTCTCTAATTGGATTGGATTATTTTTTTCATAAATTCAAACCTAGAAAAGGTGAAAGTACTTCTCCTGATCTTCCAGATTCTGAGCATGAGTTATAAGCACTACTGATAATGTGGTTAGCCAGGCATGTCTTCCCAGGATGTCCAGATGATGGTATTAGTCCAGCTCTCATTCCAATAGCTATTAAAATTGCTAAAGGTATGCATTTTTCTCTGGCCCCTCTCTATTTGGGTTCTCTTTATAGAAGATTGGATTTATACTCTTCCAAGACTGAAGAATCAGCTGGTCGGTATAGGATTCTTACTTACATCGATGTTTCTTTCATTCAAATGTGTTTATGGGAGACGTTTAGTAATTGTGCTCCTACACCTAATCAAAGTTCTAAACCTGTGACTTCTTTTGGACCTCTTTCTAAGAATAATTACAGAGTTTGGGCTTGGCATAATCAGAGTGCAAGGAGATGTGTTCTTGAGGTGTTGGATGTGATGAAGGAATTCACTTGGCATCCTTACTTACGTAAGAAGAATGGGTATGGTAATCCAGATTCCTATTATGGTATTCAGAATCAACCTCGTTCTTCTTTGTTAAGTAAGGAAGAGATTGAGTTTTATTTGTGGACTAATCTAGTCATCTTACCCTTTATGATAGAAAGTACTTATGCAGGCTTGGATAGAGATTCTCGTTCTGTTGAAGTATACTCAATGTGTAGAGTTGCTCGTCAATTTGGATATGATCAAATGATTTCACGTGCCCCTTTTAGTCCTTTGGGTGAAGACTTCTCTTCTTGTGTTTCTAATTTTCTTTTTGATGAGGTTCAGAAGAAGCGTAAAGAGATTAAACTTTGGGTTGTACCAGTTTCTGACAGGCGCAGCTATTATAGTTCAGGATGGCTAGCTTATTGGGATCAGTGTATTTCTAATTGGAAAGCTTTTTGTATACCTCTTCCTGATATTAGAAAACGCCTTACTCTTATCGATGTTACTTAAAGTGACATATCATTGCGTTTGATCCCTTCATGTTCAAGAAGAAAAGGAAAAGAATGTGTTGATTAGATAGATGAGGAGTCTACTGATATCGTTGCTTCACGTACTAGACATAGAAAAGTAAGTTGTTCTTGTTCTATTTTTCTTTCTTGTTCTTCCTTATTATCTCTTTTGATGTCATTTTCTCATCTTCTCCTTTTTTTTAGGGTAAATCAGTTCGAAATGAGCAATTTGTTAATGATGATGAGATATCTTGTGATGATGATGATGAATCTGGTGACAAGCAATCTGTGAATTTTGATGAGTCTGATGATGATGCCTTTTCTGGAGTTGATGATGTTCAGCTAGAGAATTCTGCTTCTCTATTTAATAGAATTGAGGAAGATATTCAAAGTGATGAAATTGCTATCTTGGAAGATGTTGTTCCAAATACTCAATATGTTCCTAATACTGATCCTATTTCAAGTGTTGAACCTGTTCAGACTGAAATAGCTATTCTTATTCCAAATGTTGATCCTGTTCCAAGTGCTCAACCTGTTCAGACTGACACTATTATTGCTACAGCTACTCTTGATGTTGTTTCTCCCTCCTAGTGTTAGAGAACAGGAAAGCTACTAGTATCCTTGATATTTTTGGAACATATTCTAGAAATGTAATAGCTAAGGTTGATTTTCTTGGTTTCTCTGTTCAGTCCCAGTATGTGAAGCATTTGGAGATCATCTATTAGAAAAGGGGTGAATTTTGGGATTCTTGTATCTTCCAAACTGAAGATTTTATTTCCTACATACTGGATTTTTTAGGGAAAGCCTTGTTGATTGCTGATGTTCCAATGTCTTCTATTTTTCCAGAGAAATTAAAATTGATGTTACAACTTATGGCTGATGCAGTAAAGGCTGGTTTTAGGCTTGATTATATTGACATTTGCATTTCAAAAGCTAAAGCCTTCCTTTCCATTCGTGTGGAAAAGAATAAAGTAAAACAAGAGTTAAAAGAAATAGAAGAGAAGATTACCTCACTGAAGAATCATCAAGCTGAGTTGCAGCAGAAGTTAGATTTTTTTTCAGAGTTCAGTAGCAGTAATTCTTCTCTTTGGAGCTATGTAGCTAATTAGATATTTGTTTTCTTTTGTTGCATTTCTGTTTCAATATTTCTTCGTTTTGGAACTTTTTTGATCTTTTGCAATAATATTGGTACTTTTATTCCTCCATTTATCAGTAGCAAATCTTGCTTTGCTTTTCTTTTGTAAGAAAATTGTATGTTCATGTATGCGACCAAGGAGAACCGTTCTCAACTTTACATCAAGGAGAGACTATCTCTCAACTCGATATATAGGAGATTGATTCAATCCTTCTAGAAAAGCATATAGCTGCGGTCATTGTATAATAATTCTTAGCCAAGTATGAGCGATAAAGCTGCGGCTAGATTGTAAGTAATAAAAATAGCCAAAATATGAGCGATTAAGCTGCGGCTATTAGTGAAATAAACTTCTCATTATTAAACTCCATTACGGAGAGAAGTAGAAGTAATGAACTTGACTTATTACTAAATAACATAAACTTGACAAAAAAGTTGAAGTATGAGTCTCATACATGGAATTTTTTGATGTATTGAAAGTTGATAAGTGCTGTGAAAGCAATGTTCCTTGGATTCATCAACTTACAATAGCCACTGTCATTCATTTCATGTACAATATATGGACCTTCCCATTTTGGACTAAACTTGGAGGCTGGAGTTCCTCTTCTAATGTGTTCTACAGCACGAAGTACTAAATCATCTTCTTCAAAATTTCTTCTTTTCATTAATTTGTCATAAGCTCTACTCAATCTCCTTTGGTAAACTGATAAATTCTTTTTCGCCTTATCTCTTCTTTCTTTTAATGCTTCTAGTTCTAACATTCGCAAAGCATCATTATCTAGTTCAGCATCCAGAGCTAACCTTGCAGAAGGAACTAGTATTTCACCTGGAAAAACAGCTTCTGTTTAATACACCAGTGAAAACGAAGTTGCTTTCGGTAGCCCACGCTTTGAAGTTCTATATGCCTATAATGCTACTGGAAGAGCTTCACACCATAATTTTGGTTTTTCATGAACCATTCTACTAAGTATCTTTAGCAAAGTCTTATTGGTGGCTTCAGCTTGACCATTTCCCTTTGGATAATAAGAAGAAGACTTCACTTGATCAACATCATAAAGCACAAGCAATTCTTTCACATTGGAATTGATAAATGGGGTTCCATTATCCGAAAGAATTCTTTTAGGTATCCCAAAATGGCAAATGATATTTTCTTTGATGAAGTTTGCCACCGCTGGACTTGTTGCATTCTTCAAGGGTATAGCTTCTACCCATTTTGTGAAACACTCTGTTTCTGCCAATATCCATGTGTAGCCTTTGGAAGGTGGACTTATGGGACCAATTAAATCAAATGCCCAAGTATGAAAAGGCCATGGAGTTGTTATGCTATGTAGTTCCCCTGCTGGAGCATGTATAGCATTGCCATGAACTTGGCAAGGGTATCACTTCTTCGCGTGATTCATAGCATCTGCTTCCATAGTAGGCCAGTAGTACCCAATATCTAAGAGCTTCTGATAGAGCTTCCTGCCTCTTTCATGTTCTCCACTACTCCTACCATGTACTTCTTCCAACAGAGGATGCATATCAGCTGGAGAAACACATTTCAATGGTTTTCCTGAAAATGAGACTCGGAATAGATCATCTCCATTCATAAAAAACCTTTGAATTCTTCTTTTCAACTGTCTTGCATCATGATAATTGGTTGGAAGAACTCCATTCTTTAGATAATCAATATAAGGCCTACGCCAATCTCCAGCACTTCCAATAAAATTACATTCTTTGACATCTGGAGGTTCAGAACACTTACTGCATGATTTTGAATTTGCAAAGCATCCTTAGACATGGTTGGCCAAAAGTATCCAGCTCTTTGAAGTAGGCGATGTAAGGGAGGTCCTTCTTCACCACACCATTGCTCATGTGCTGCGCTTAATCTTTCTTGAGCTTCATGCTTAGAAACACACTTGCTAATACTCCATTAGCACTTCTATGGTATAGAACACCTTGGATTAAGAGGAAGTGTTTCAGATTCGGAATACTAGCAGAAGTAGGCTTGAGCAACTGCTCAATGATAGGTGAACGCCAATCTTCATCTTCTTCATACTCAAGAGATTGAAATAATTCACTAGTTGTACATGGTAAAGTTCTTCTAACAACAGACATAGTGATACTTTCATTCTCTTCTGGAATCTGAATTTTGGAAGCTAAAGTAGCAAGTGCATCTGCATACCGATTTGTAGATCTTGGGCTATGCTCACATCTTACATTCTGAAACTTCTTCCACAAAGATTGAACAAGTGTTCTGTAAGAAGCTAACATCTGTTCTTTCAAAGCAAATTCACCATTAGCTTGCTTAATTATAAGATTAGAATCTCCATGAATACAAAGATTTTTAACCAATGGAGTCAGCTATGAACAAACCCAGAATAAGTGCTTCATACTCAGCCTAATTATTGGTACATGGAAAATCCAATTTGAAGGCAAAGGAGATAGGTTCTTTACTTGATTCTAGGGAGTTTAACTCTAAACCGGGAATCAAGGAGTATCTTTCTCTTTTTGATTCTTCATCCAAGGAGATGTTGTTTTACTCAAATGAGAGGAGGTTAACTCTCAACTCTCTATCGAGGAATCAACTTCTTTACTTGGTGGAATCAAAACTATGCCAACACCTCCTCTAGAAGTTGTGGAAGAACCATCAAAATATAAATTCCATTCCCCTTCTTCTATATTAACTGAACAAACTTCTTCATGAAATTCATTTGAAATAGAATAGTGTATTTCTTCTTCATGTTGGGATGGAAAATGTGCTAGCAAATCTGAAAGCGCTTGAGACCTAATAGCTTTTGGCTGAACAACTGATATATCAAACTCTCAAAGCAAAAGAAGCCAATTTGCTATTCTCCCTGATAAAGCTGGTCTAGAGAGCAGATATTTGATAGGATTTGACTTAGTCACCACCACAAGTTTATGAGCTAAAAAGTAGTGACGCAACTTCTGAGTAGCAAAGACCAATACGAGACAATGTTTCTCCATCAATGAATAATTTAACTCACTCCCATGTAGACGTCTACTCAAGTAATACACATGTTGTTCTTGCTCTTCTACTTCTTGTACTAGCAAAGCACCAATAGAGTGTGGAGTAGAAGTGAGATATAATATCATTGGCTGGTCTTTCAGTGGCATAGTCATGGTTGCTGGAGAAGTCAAGATTCTTTTTATCTTGTCAAATGCTTCCTGCTGCCGTTCGCCCCATTCAATGACATTCCTTTCTTCAACAAAGCTTGAAAAGGAACTATTATTTCTCCCAAAGTTGGAATGAATCTTCTGATATATGAAACTTTTCCCAACAAGCTCTTAAGTTGTTTCTGATTCACTAGAGGTGGCATAGACCGAATAACACTTATCTTTGTAGGATCAACATCAATGCCTTTTTTGTGAACCACAAAACCCAAGAACTTTCCAGCTGAAACACCAAATGCACATTTCAGAGGATTCATTTGCAACCTACACTTTTTGTACCGTTCAAACACTCTCCTCAAATCCTAAAAATGATCTGAGGCTTTTTTGGATTTCACAACTATATCATCTACATAATCTTGCATATAATCATGCATCATGTCATGGAAAATTGCTGTCATGGCACGCTAATAAGTTGCACTCGAATTTTTCAATCTAAAAAGGCATAACAGTATAATAGAAGTTTCCAAATGGAGTTCCAAAAACTGTCTTTTCTGCATCACCTGAAGCCATCTTAATCTGATTATAGCCACTAAATCCATCCATAAAAGAAAACATTTCATGACCAGCTGTGGTATCAACCAGAGTATCAATATTTGGAAGAGGAAAATCATCTTTGGGACATGCTTTATTCAAATCTCTAAAATCTACACACACCCTAATTGTGCCAGTCTTCTTCTTCACTGGAATAATATTGGTTAACCAAGTAGGATGGTGTATTGGCTTGATAAACCCAACTTTGAGAAGTTTATTGATTTCTTCCTTGATTTGGTTTTCAATATCATGACGAAACACACGAGCATGTTGCTTCATTGGTTTACTTCCAAGAGCAATATGTAATTCATGTGTAACCAGATTCTCATCTAGCCCAGGCATCTGTTCATAAGTCCAAGCAAAAACATCTTGAAATTCTTTCAAGAGTTGAATCAATATGATTCTTTGTTCACTTGAAAGGTTTTTGCTAATGAAAAGTGGCTTTGTTGTTTCTTCTTCTTTTTTGGCTATATTAATCTCCTCTAACTCATCACCTTGTGGCTTAGGCTGATCTTGAAGTTGTTCTGGTACAGGCTCAATCTCTTCTTTCTCCTTTTCTCGCACCTTTACTTGAGAACAAGTTAATTGCTCATCAGGAGGTTTCCATTGTATAGGGTCAAGAGATGGTTTTTCTCCAGACCCTTCGTCCTATCATAAGCAATAGACAGTTTTTCCATCTTCATGAGTATAAGAACTCACCCCAGTAGCTTGTCTTTCTTCTTTTTCATCTCTGTTCTTAAAAGCATTTCCACGTCTTCTTTTTCCACCTCGACGTTTCTTCTTCTTCTCACCAATATTATTTTTGTAGAGGTCTTCCCATCTTGGAAGTGGAACACCTATAGGTCTTACAATAGATGTTTCTCCATCCTCTGCTGAATCTTCAAAGAAAGATGCCTCAGCATAGTTCACTTCATTCCGCTCAAATGGAGTCTTTGTAGCTGGAATGAAAATTTCCTTCCCCTTCCAATGACCTTTAATGCACTGGTGGCGAGAAGATGGGATGATGTTGTGAGTATGCAAGAATTTTCTTCCTATGAGAACATGGTAAGCTACATCAGCATCAATCACATGAAAGCAAGTCTGATCTTGAATTGGTCCCATCTTGAAATTCACTGTCACTTGTCCCAAAGTTGAAATCTCTTTACTGTCAAAGGAAGAGATTGTTATGGGACGTCGTAAACTCTTCAAATCAATGTTGACTGCCTTCAGAGTAGACAAAGGCATGAGATTCACAGAAGATCCATCTATGAATGTTCTTCTGATAGGATATTCATTGATAACACTCTCCACATAAAGTGGCTTATTGTGATAAGGATGAGAAGTACACATATCTGCCTCGTAAAAACTATGGCATTCTCATATCCACTTGCCATTTTTCCCATAGGACCCACCATGTTACACTCTCCGTATTTGCCCTCCTATTCTGACTAAAGCAATAGCAGCTTCTTTTTTCTTCAGAAAACCCAAGTAGATCAAAGAAATGCCTGAAATTTGGAGTTTTCATAAGTGAATTTGCAATGGAAGAAGTCACCATACTATCTGCTGTGCTTCTTCGAATTGGTAAGTTGAAGGAGAAGGATCATCATGATGAATAATAGCATTCACATGTCCTTTAGGATTTTGATGAGATGGAAGTGGATTATTCTGAACTCCATTGTTGCTAATAAACACTTCTCTTGCTTGTACTCTCCTATGAAATAACCTTCTCATATGCCTACATTCAGAAAGTAGATGACCAACCGTTCGGTGATAGTCACAATACCTTGGGTTAGACCTTGCTTCTGCTGTTAGTGGATGTGGAACATAAGGCAAGTTGATATTTCCATCTTTGATCCATTCCTGAAGAAGTGCTTTCACTCTATCCAAAGGAACTGAGAATGGCGGAGATTCAACATCATCATATTGCCTTCCTTTTAGATCTTCTCTTCTAAGGCATATATTAGGACGAGGGGGCCTCTTCTTTCTCTTCCTCTTCCTTGAATAGCATTCACTGTAAGAGTATTTCTTCTAATGAAACGATTAGATCCTTTTTGCCTAAGAACAATGTTGTTGGTTCTTCTTACAGCTTTAACCAGAGTAGCAAAAGTTGGGAGTGGTAAATTCTCCAAATGCACCATATATTCATCAAACATCCCCTAAATACAGACTTTAACTAACTCATTCTCATCATGAGAGTCTTGAATATCTAACACTCTTTCTCTGAAGTGTTGAATATACTCCATGGGATCTTCACGTGACTTTTGATGCTCTCTCCCCAATCAATAAGAGTAACCTTCTCCTGAGTAGAGAAGAACTTCTCTCCAAACATTCTGCACATTTGACTCCAGGACTACAGAACCAGGAGTAAGATTGACATACCAGGTGTATGCCTTTTCAGTGAGAGACTTGGAAAACTCTTTCAACTTTAAATCATCATCCAGTCCTGCTACACCAAGAGTTCCACAACTTCATAACATGCTCACGGCATCACCAGTCTTACCATTGAATTGTTTAAACTTAGGACTAGTGTAGTCCTTGGGGTATGGCTTAGCAGCCACACTAGCAGGGTAAGGCAACTTGAGATCAAATTCGAAAAACTCAAACTCTTGTTCTTCTCTTCCAGCAACCTTTGAAGCTCTTCTTTTGTCACAAAGCCTTGAGCTGTGGTGAAGGAAGAGTCACAATAGAGTTCCAGCAGCAGTGGTGTTATTTGCACCAATGTTTTCAACACCTCCAGGACCAGGTGCATCATTGATTTCCCCTATTGCCAGTAGAAGTGTTCTCATTCCCGGCAGTAACAGGAGTGACAGGTTGAACTTGAGAAGTTGTGGCATTGGAAGATGTGAGTTGGGAGATAGTGTCTTCCAACTTTTGCATTCTTTCTTGAGAAGCCTAGATCATCTTTATCAACTCTTGAATGTAGGCAGGGGTTTGAGCATCCTGATTTCCAGTAGAGCTTTCCATGTTTTCCGGCAAAGTGAAGGTTGAATATGTTCTACTCAATGCAATCGATCTTCCCCAGTGGAGTCGCCAAAATGTAGATGGGTTCTTTTGTTGTGGAGATGAAACGTTGCAAGCCAGTAGAGTGGGATGTGCCAAGAGGCGGTAGAGAGGAAGATAGGAGCAGACTCTGAAGAATGAGTGCCGCTGTAGGTGGCGGTAGAAGGTTGAGCAAGACTGAGAACAAGGCTGTATAGAAGAAACAGTGTAGAGAGAATTTGAGAGAGTTTCTGGATTAGCTAATTTGCCAAAAGTCCTTTCAATAATAACAAGAACTCCTATATATAGGAATAGAGAATGGGAGTTACATATCTTTGGTGTTAATAATGTAATAATGAAAATTGGTAGTTACAAAGCATTAATGCTTTGTCTAATGGGAGTTTTGCTTTAGGAGAAGATGTACTGAAAGAAATAGGGAAGAGCACTCAGACTTCAGAGAAAGGTTAAAAGAAGAACTCTTAACTATCTCCATATCTGATCCACCAATCTAAACTCTTCAGGACATCCCAATAGTGAAGTTAACTCAAAAACCCTACCCTATTCCGGAGTTATCTTCACTTCTTCTTGAGAGTGCTATTCTATAAATGAATTGTTTTGTGAACAAGTTGTTCTATGAAGGAACTCTTTTGAGAAAAAGTTATTCTCGTGAAGTATTTATTCTAAGAAAATATTGTCTTTTACTTATAGAATGAAACAAATATTAGTTTCCAAAATCAAGTATCTACAACAAGTTTTCATCACATTCTTGGAAGGGATGGTCGCAGGAATCACAAAACTGAAACAATTAAAATCAATTAGTAACAGACATGTATACCACCACTTTAATTAGAAGCTAGTGGCATCATTTCAAGTCAAAAGTTTAAAGTTCACTTTAAAGTCGGAATGCTTGACTACAATCAAATGGCATCCATACTTTCTTGGCCAGCAAAAGAACTTTGAGGCTAGACATTCATGGACATTGATATCCTCTGTTTCAGTTCTTGTTTCCTCTTTATATTCTCAAAAGGTTCCATTGCATTAGACATGATTTCTCCCTCAAAGTCACTCACTGAGGGCATGACCTTAGTTTCCAGTGCTGGAAGCTTTGAATTGGGTTTCTTCAGTTCGGGAAGTTCTAAGAACCGTTATTTGGGAATTTGGTACAAGAACATCCCCATGCAAACTGTTGTTTGGGTTGCAAACAGGAGCAAACCAATAAACGACACCACTAGCTTGTTGAAGATAGAAAGTACTGGAAATGTTGTGCTTTTTGATCAGAACAAAACAACTATTTGGTCAACTAATTCGACAGGAGTTCAGAATCCAATATTGCAACTCCAGAAATCTGGCAACCGAGTTGTCAGAGATAAAAGAGACAGTAATTCTGAAAATTACTTGTGGCAAAGCTTTGATCTTCCACCTGATACACAGTTACCAGGGATGAAACTGGGTTTTGACTTGAGAACTGGTTTCCAGCGAAGACTGACAGCATGGAAGAATTGGGATGATCCATCAGTTGGTGACCTTACTTATGGGGTGGAACTCCAAGGAAATCCAGAGATGGTTATGAGGAAAGGCTCAAAAAAATACTATCGAAGGGGGCTATCGAATGGAGATAGATTTAGTAGTACTCCTTATGTAAGGTCTAATCCAATATTTGATTATGACTTCGTCTGGAATGAGGAGGAGGTGTACTGCATATATTTCCTCAAAAATAAATCAATGATATCAGGGTATGTTTTGAACCAAACTGAAAGTGTAAGAAAATGGTACACATGGAACACAAAAACTCAAACTTCGAAGTTGTTTTCAATCCTGCCAAATGATTACTGTGACAAATTTGGACTATGTGGTGCAAATAGGAATTGTGATGTCAATAAGCTTCCATTTTGTCAATGTCTGAAGGGATTTAAGCCAAAATCGCTGGAAAGATGGAACTTATCTAACTGGTCTGAAAGGTGCGTACCCACTAAGCGATTAAACTGCAAAAGTGGAGATGGATTTATTAGAATTAGGATGGTGAAAACACCAGATACCCCTAATTCTTGGGTGAACAAAACTATGAATCTCAAGGAATGTAGGGCTAGATGCTTGCAGAACTGTTCTTGTATGGCATACACTAATCTAGATGTTAAAAGAGGAGGTAGTGGCTGCGCCATGTGGTTTGGTGATCTAACTGATATCAAACAAGTTCAATAAGAGGGCTAGGATCTTTACATCAGAGTGTCTGCTTTAGAAGCAGGTACTAATTTACTTTTGCTTTTGTTTCTTCTCCACTTCTCCAAAAGTACTTAATATGAAATTATATTTGTGCTTCTTCATCAAAATTGATTATGCAGAATTCAGAAGACAGACTAAGGTGAAGCTTGCAGCGATAACTGCAACATTAACTGTTATGCTTTTGGGCCTTCTTATAGTCGTTTGTTACATTCGTAGAAATAGCAGAAGGTTCAAAGGTATTACTAATTATGGTTGTAATGAATGCACTCATTTTGTTCTTTGCTACAAATACCAAAATCATTTTGCTTATAGCAGTGCTAGCAACTCTTAGGTCCTAACCCCCTTTAAAAATTTGCGCCCTAGGGAGATAATGCAAAATGAGATGGACAAACGGTTTTGAATTTTTTATACGATCTAACAAAAACTGTCTACAAACCAAGTGCTGGGAGATTTTGGGTTTTGGTGTTCATCCAGAAACATATATATATATATATATATATATATATAAGATTTCAGGCTCTTATCTAGATTAATCAATATACATATGAAACAAGCATATTCAATGGGAACTACTAGTGTATAATTTATACCATTTTCAGAAGAACCAGAAGACTGTGATGTAAATGATACAGAGAATGAAGCCCAGAATGAAGATATGGAGCTTGCAGTATTTGAGTTAGCTACCATAGCTCAAGCTATTGGTGCTTTTTCCATTAATAACAAGCTAGGTCAAGGAGGCTTTAGACCTGTATATAAGGTAAGAGTTGTTTTGTTTCTGTATGTTAAAAAGTGTTCTTAAGTAAAAAAATATTCATCTTTATTGTAAGAGCTCATAATAAATGCTATAATTTTCTAGGGGACACTAGCAAATGGACAAGAAATTGCTGTGAAAAGACTTTCAACGAGTTCAGGACAGGGATTCAATGAGTTTATGAATGAAGTAAAGTTGATTGCGAAGCTTCAGCATCAGAATCCTGTAAGGCTTCTTGGGTGCTACACTCAAGGAGGGGAAAGAATGCTGGTCTATGAATACATGCCTAACAGAAGCCTTGACTCATTCATCTTTAGTTGGAATCACTAGAAACTTTTAATTTATATTGTCTACTCTTTGGTTTGAATTCATTTTTGCTTCTTCAATGATCAAATAAGAAGCAGGATTAACATGAATGCATACCTGGTAGATTCAACAAGACGCAAAGTATTAAATTGGTCAAAGCGTTTTAGATTATCTGTGGGATTGCTAGTGGACTACTCTACCTTCATCAAGATTCCAGATTGAGGATTATTCATAGAGATCTAAAAGCTGGTAACGTTCTACTTGATAGTGAGATGAATCCAAAAATTTCAGATTTTGGCTTGGCAAGAAGTTTTGGAGGGGACCAGACTGAAGCCAATACAAATAGAGTGGTTGGAATTTTGTAACTGTACTTTTATGCAACATATTTGATCTATACATCCCCATGGAAATGCATATTTTACTCTAACAAATGTTCTACAGTGATTATATGGCACCAGAATATGCTGTCGATCGGCTGTTTTCCATTAAATCCGACGTTTTCAACTTTGGTGTACTATTGTTAGAGATAATAAGTGGAAGAAAGAATAGAGGGCTTTATCATCCAAATCACAGCGGCAACCTTATTGAGCATGTAAGCATCAACATATATTTTTGTCATTACCTTTGTTGCTTATCTTGAACTAATAAATGCTAAAAGATTTCATTTTGTTGTAGGCATGGAGATTATGGAAAGAAGGCAGGCATTTGGATCTTG
The DNA here is from genome assembly GCA_031772115.1 of Heritiera littoralis. Taxonomy (NCBI): domain Eukaryota; kingdom Viridiplantae; phylum Streptophyta; class Magnoliopsida; order Malvales; family Malvaceae; genus Heritiera; species Heritiera littoralis. The sequence continues at coordinate 1,913,398 of JAPDPK010000065.1, forward strand.
TCGATGATTTCCTTGTAAAGATTGACTATATATCTGAGATATTACGATGCATCCGCATTAGCCTTTTATGTGTAGAGCATCATGCTGAGAAAAGACCAAGCATGTCATCTGTGGTTCTGATGTTGGGAAGTGAAAGTGAATTGCCTCTGCCCAAACAACTTGGTTTTTTGTTTTACAAGAAACCCCTTGAAGCAAATTCTTCATCTGGGAATGATGGATCATCTTCGAGAAACGTAATGAGTGTATTAGCACTAGCGGCTCAATAAAGGGTTGTTGTATGCTGCATTAGATCTGTTATGCCCCAAACTATAAGTAATGATTTCAGTCCACTCGAAGCTTGGCGCACGTGTTTCAGAAATTAAAACTCAATCAAGTTTAAATAATAGTGTTCTATTTATTACATGGACAGATGGATAGAAGGACCAAAGTGAAGCTTCATATAATTAAAGTATACGAACTCAATCCATACAATCTCTTCATTTCTAAGTTGTTGACTTGATTTGCTTTCTGCTGCATTTGTTTAAGGTCAAGAACGAGCTAATCTTGTCAGCTTAAATTGTAATAATAATAGTGTTACTGAATTTACGGATCGTACCAAATAATAAAGTGATAAGTATAAGATTGGTTCCACTAGAATTGATTTTGAGAATTGTTTGCTAAATACTAAAATATGAACACCCTAATTTTATTTAAATGACCGAAAAAATCTTTTTTTTAACTAAATAAAAATATTATAATATGACATATATTGTAATATGAATTACTAAGAGTCTTACTAATTAAAATACCTACAAATGACAATTTAAATTAGACTACTCTAAATTTCTTCTTAACAATTTAATAAATTTAAGATCAATTTAATTACCAACTAAAAAGAAAGAACGAAAGAGGAAATCAAGTTTTGGGGAATTATTTGAGAGCTCTTAAAAAGTCCGAGAAAAAAGAGTGCATGATTAGGGGTTGAACCTAAAAATCCTTTTCCTCCTGCTTTTAACTTAGCCATGCATTACAAGCTTATAAAGCCCTATTGATCTTTGGCTATATGTGTCTACATTAGTGGAGAGAAGATGATAAAAGCAAACATATGGAAGTTCACTATTCTTTGAGATCTTTTGTTATGTTCATATTTGTATAAATTCATCCAGATTGCATGCACTAAAATGAAGAAACATTTCACACACACATGGAAAAATTCAATTGAACTGATACTCTCTTTTGAATGAATTTATATATATTTAGCTCAAATTTATGGATTTTCATGGGGTTGTAATGTTTACAAAATCATTCTTGCAAGTGTATTTGACCTCTAGGTACATTTTTTTTTGAATTTTTTTTGCTACACTTTTCTCTCTCTTTCTGTAAGGACCTACGTGGCACTTTGTTCCTGTAGGATTCAAGAGGTGGTGCCCACAGCCTTGCTCAATCATACTGTCCGCTTTGGAAGGCCCATAGGCCCCTCACCATTTATCGGGGAATAACACCCCAATTTATGTCCGGAGCGACTTGAACCCTTAACTTCATTAAAGGTCAAGTCACTCCTAACCAATTGTCTAATTCCATGGCCCAATCCTTTCTTGAAGGTTTCATTGTCTTCACAAGATTCTTTTTATCTCCCTTTTGGAGATTTCTGCTTGGCCACTTGTCTAAGGGTGATATGCTATAACCACCTTGTGTTTGGCACCATACTTAGCAAGCAAAGCTTGAAAAGACTTGTTGTAGAAGTAAGTCCTTTCACCACTAATGATTGCCTTGATGGTGTCGAAACGAGTGAAGATGTTCTTTTTCAAGAACTTTATAACTACCTTGGCATCATTTGTAGGTAAGGCCTTGGCTTCTACCTATTTGGTACATAGTCCACTGCTATAAGAATATAGAGATTGTTATAAGAGGACATGAATGGTCGCATGAAGTCTACTCCCCAAACATAAAAAATTTCCACCTCCAAGATAGTGTTTAGGGGCATCTCATGTCTCTTGGAAATATTGCCAACCCTTTGGCATCGACCACACCTCAAAGCATACAGATAGGCATCCTTGAAAAGCATAGGCCAATAGAATCATGATTGAAGCACCTTAGCAGCTATTTTTTCCCCTTCGAAGTGTCCTCCATAATATGAAGAATGATAATGATGGAGGATGTCCTTTGTCTCTTCCATGGGTACACCTTTTCTTAAAACCTGATCCCTACATTGCTTGAACAAATAAGGTTCATCCCATATAAAATATTTGACATCTTGTAAAAAAATTTTCTTCTATTGAAATGATAAATTAGGAGCAAGCACTTTACCTACTATAAAGTTGACATAACCTGCATACTATGGTAAGTTATTATGCCTAACCTTGAATAGTTGCTCATCACAAAAGGACTCTTTGGTGATAATTGCATCTTTAGCACTACCAATTTCTTGTCTAGAAAGATGATCTACCACTTGATTTTCTATCCCTTTTTTGTCTTTAATTTCAAGGTCAAATTCTTGTAAAAGGAGAATCCACTTTGTTAGCTCTATAGGCTATACCGAGAGGGGGGGTGAATCGGTTTTTATCTAATCTTAAGCTCGTTTTTCGATTCTTCTAAATTCTCTAGCCTATATAAATATTTTCTAAGTTCTCTAGGCTATTCAATCATACAATTCAAATACAATCCAATAAGCACAAATATAATTGCAAGAAAGTAAAGAGAGAAGGGATAGAGAAATGTACACAAGTGATTTATAGAGGTTCGGCAACCTTGCCTACGTCCTCTACCTTGAGACGCTCCCAAGGATTTTCCCCAAATTCACTATCCTTGAATTTGTTACACTCCCTCTTTTCAAGGCTCAAGAGAAACCTCTCTCTTTTTCTAGGCTCAAGAGTAACCTCCCTCTTTTTCTTAGGTTAAAGAGTAACCTCCCTCTTTTTCATAGGTTAAAGAGAACCCTCCCTTTTACAAGGAATGAAATGAGTTTACAAATGAGTAATCAAAGAAAGCCTCTAGATAGGCAAGTGATTACAGAAATTAAGCACAAGGAAAAACCTATACAATATTTTGTGCTACTCTATACAAGGAATATGTGAATGATGGAAGATGAAGACGTATAGCTCTTGATTTGTTGTTGAGGCTTGAGGAAGATGAATAAGATGATGAATGATGTTGCTTGGTTGTTCCTCTTGATTGCTTCAGCTTCTAAGCCTCTATTTATAGTCCCTTGGATGTATTCTAGCCGTTGGGTGGAGCCAAATCTCGGATATTACCGTTGTCTCACAAAAACTAGCCGTTATAGGCTATTTTCGGGCAAAGGGATCGATCCCCTTCCATAGGGGATCGATCCTTTTTATTGCGAGAGCATTTCAACTTGTTCCAGGGTGCTTGTCCAACTTACTGCCAAAAGGGGATCGATCCCTTCCCTCAGGGGATCGATCCCTTCTTTCCAGAAGGTGATTTCCTGCACTTTTTGAGTTAGAAATGATGTGGTCTTTGATCCTAATCCAACCCAAAACATTTTGGCTCTTTTGTGGGAGTTTTTCTTGACTTTCTCAAATGAAAACATAGTCCAAAAATTCATCAAGTGATTTTCTAAAATATTCAAAACATTTATAAAGTATTAAGACCAATAAGGATGTATCATTAAATTATGGTCTTAATGTTTGATATAACCACTTGAAAATGGATTGAGAAAATCATGTGTGATAAGGCAAATTTACAATATGAATTAAAACATTAAAGCTTACTTAAGTTTTTGTCATTTCAAAATATATATTGCAATTTAAAGCTAACACACTTAATCAATCTTGACTTGGCGTCCTTGTTGGCAATTAAGTACTTGATGGTGGAGTGATCAATGTAAACTATCACTTTAGTGCTAGTGAGATAAGGAAAAAATTTATTAAATGCGAAGACAATCGCCAATAACTCCTTTTTAGTAGTTGCATAGTTAAGTTGTGCATTTGTCAAGGTTTTGCTTGCCTAGTAAATTGCGTCAAAAATCTTACCTTGTCGTTGTCCTAAAACTGCACTAATTGCATAATCACTCACATCACACATTAGTTGAAAAGGTAAATTCCAATTAGGTGCTACAATTACAAGAGTAGAAATCAATTTATCTTTTAAAGTTTGAAATGCTACTAAACAGGAATGACCAAATCTGAAAGTTCTGTTTTTCTCTAAAAGATTACACAATGGTTTAGTAATCTTTGAGAAATCTTTAATAAACTTCTTGTAGAAGCCTGCATGTCCAAGAAAACTTCTTACCCCTTTCATTGAAGTTGGTGGTGACAACTTCTTAATTATCTTTATCTTGGCTCTGTCAAATTCAATTCCACTAGAAGAAACCTTATGGTGTCACAACCCGAAGGCCGTGACGTGCACATAACACTGTCACTTCATTACGGTTTATTGACTTTACGAATCAATTTTTTTTCTTTCTTTTCACTTTAAGGTTTGTATTCGATGTCAATGTACCGTTGAACTATTTTCATCTTTCTCAATTCGATTTAACTTCACTTTACCATTTAAGTGATTAACATCTAAAGCGAATCAACATTCTCAATACTTTAGTATTAAACTCGTAAAAGAAAAAGATCAAAAACCTCCCCCTTATATATAGTCAAATTTCCAAGTAAAAAACTTGCAAAATACACACTATTCCCAACAACACCATTCAATTCCAAAATCCATAATTTATATCACGATACATTACATACAATCCCAAAATCATGGATTAACACATTCACATTTCCTAAAGTCTATAATTATCATAACACAAGTATATCCCGAATCGCACTCGATAATCATACTAGTCTATAATAATATAAAGCGATCCTAAGTTACATCCCAAAATATTTCCAATAAACATGTACTATGTACTTCAAAATGTCATACATGATAATTAAAACGATATACAAATCTTGAATAGCTCAAGGAAACAAAAACGACACTCGAAGGACTTAGACAAGTATCGTTGTAGATACTGTCCCTAAGGCCTTGCATAGAAACACCGAGTGTGGAGTCTAGCTCGTATGATTTGCAAAGTTGTTATTAAGGGAAGTTCGCATATGAATGAAGTACCATGAACCTCAAAAAATTGTAATTCTTTGGTTAAATCCAAAGATTAGTCCAAATTGGTAAAGTATACCTGACAGATTAATCTTGAAACTGATGACTTGGTTTGATTTGGATACTGAAACGAATTCCATTAAAGAAGGAACCTGGAAAAAAGAAATGTGAATCACAATCCTAGCTAATTGAAGAACTTTCTTGAGAGAGATTTGATTTTGCTATTTCATTTGACCTTTCTTTCACAATTTAATCAAGACCATTTAAGGAGAGGACTGTAGAGACTTGCACTGAATCTGTAATATAGTTATTTTTATTCGAAGATTTTACAATTTTATTCTACAGATAATGCGTATGAGTTCAAGTCTCTTCTTTATATTCTAGAATAATCTTATAATATTGACATCCTTGTTGAGTCTAACACAAAACAAAATCAGGATGTCAAGTCCAACAAAGAGCAAAATCAAGATCACACCAGATGTTGACATTTTAAAGGTAGCTTCCACGCTATAATACTTAGTTCTCGTGTTTTAATTGGTGATTGCTCTAATACTATTTGAGGAAACATGCTATGTGGTATTGTCTATTTTAACTTAAAGTTTAAAAATTTTATCTCATAGAAAACATTTTATAAATTTAAATCTTTATCTATATATTCTAGCATAATCTCATAATAATCTAGGTGAGTTGGGACCTAACAAGGACTTACGAAAAACTATCAGCTTGTTGCCTCAATTGATCAAGAAATTATTTATTTGCTTGTTGCTTTGTTAAATCATTTGATGCTTGTTGTGTCATTGGAGGTTTTGAATTTATCGTACTTTGTGAAAAATGAGAATTTGAGCTCCTGTGCTTCTACTTCTCTACTTGTTTAATCGACTTTTAGTTATTGAATACGAATTTGAAAGGGCTCAAGATAAGCTTAAGAAGAATTGCAGCTATTACAGTCGTAGTTGCCCTTCTTCAATGACTGGGATGCTGATACTTGGCTTGGCTGTTACCATTCTTAAATCTGGAAAGTATACAAGGTAAAGTTCATTTTTCTTCTTAAAACCAATACATAGCCGTTCCTTTTCTAGTTAAAAGAGATATATTAAATAATTGGAGAGGAGGTAGGGTTTGCTTGAATTCGATCTCAATTCTTATGAAATGTCATAACTTATTTTTAAGCACTTGGTCAAGCGGTTGTTGGCCAATACACAGCTGTTCTGTTTCTTGAATTTGTTTTGGAAAGGTACACTTTTCTAGAGATTGTAACGATTAACGTGGCACATTAGCCTCTATTTCAGAGAAGGAAAACATCAGAGAGAAAGTGCAGAACATTGAAGGTAGTAAGGCTAACATGGAGCTTCTACTCTTGGACCTTGCCACTTGTAGCTTTTCGGTTAACGAGCTCAAGCAATGTTGATATGGACCTGCATATAAAGGTAAAATATTAAGCAATATATTTATTTATGCAACATTATTATAGTATATGTCTTAGAGCTAACTCACTAGGCATGACTTATGGCACCACAATAATATATGTTCACTTACGATGAACGACATAAATGTTTTCTTTGACCATTTGAATAGATAATAATAATGATTATTAGTCACTAAACGAGGTGAGGTTCCTAGAGTTATATAAGCTTTGCAAGGGAATTGTAAAAAGTTACAATTATGATGATTCTTATGGATCTAAGCTTTGTTCCTAAAATTGGCTTCCAATCATTGCATTATTGAGATACTGCATTTATAATGCTTAAAGACTAAACCTCCTTAATTTTGAAGTTAGCAATTGATCTCATAGGCTGAAATATAGGGATATTTGAGAATAGTATGTAGGTGCTTATTAAAGAATAAGTTCACTAATCATGACCAACTGTGAGAGCTCCATTAAATGCTATCATGAGTCAATATTGTAAATAATCCTTTGACTTAATATATTAAGTCATCTTATGTGTGAACTATCACATTTTAATTTCACCTATATGGGTTTAGAATCTAAATGCCCAAAAATAGTGATTTTGGTGTGCTATGAAACACATAAAGTTGGATAAGTGGTTAAGAGGAAAATTCATCATCTCGAGTAAATTTAGGGACAATATCTTGTTCATCCTAACTCGAATTAACTAAGAAGCCTTTGGCTAAAGTAATATAAGTGGTGGAGTTAATATTGATAGCTCAAAAATGAATATGAAAATTCACATAAAATAGATATTGTACTATATTTTATGTATTTATGAGATATTATGATGAAATGATCGAATTACACTAAAACACTGCACATTGAATAGGTTAGTCAAAACTTTTTGACTTATTCTAACATTTAGGTGACCAAGATGCATTGTTGGATACTGTTATTAATGTATGAATTTAAATAAAAATTTAAAATCATTGTAAATATGTTGGAAACTTGATGGATCATACACATAAAAGTAGTGAATGTATTGAAAAGAATTGGAACATTGTGGAAAATTTTGGAATTTCTCGCTTAGACTTTTATAGGAGGAACTATGACCAAGTATGGAAACTTAATTAAAATGTTTAATTAAGTTGATTTAATTAAAATGGTTTAATTAAGTCATAAGTTTCAAATTTATTTGGACATGTAATGGATTTTATTCAAAGGTTTTAATTAAGCCATAGGATCACTACACTTTTAATTAAAAAGATATCGGGTTTAAGTAAAATAGTTTAGCAATATGCATTTAATTAAAAGAGTTTAGTTAAATCATTAGGCTTACTTTTAAATTAAATGATGAATTAGGTGGTTTAACTAAAGGATTTATTTTTGATACACTGACAGTGTATAGTTTCTATACACTGTCAATACACCAAAGGTTGACACCTCATCAATAGGCCCTTATATGCAAATATAAATAAATTTTTTTAATTTGCCCATAAGGGCCTATTGATGAGGTGTCAACCTCTGATGCATTGACAGTGTACAGAAACTATACACTGTCAGTGCATCATATATAAACTCTTAACTAAAATACTTTAGTTAAGTGAATTTAACTAAAAAAGTTTATTTAAATTGTGGCCCCCATACTTCATTAGAAGAGTTTAATGAATTGTTGGGCTAGGGTTATAATTAAAATGCAATGTAATTTTTCCTGCAATGTAAACATTAATATAAATAATAATAAATAGCTTTTTCTATGTTTATAAAAATAAAAATCAATATAAGATAAAATTATTTTCTTACTAGTATAAATATTTTAATATTTTAACAATAAAAAGTATTTTATATTAATATAAATAATGTTTTAATAGTAGTAATATTATTTTAAATATTTAAAAATATTAATATATATAATATATATTTTCTTTTATGTTTTTAATAATACAACATTTTGATATTAAAAATTATTATTAAAATATAATTATTTTTTAAATATTAATAAATAAAAATTTAAATATTTTAATAAAATATAGTTCTTAATATTTTAATAGTCTCAATCAATATCATTTCAAAAAAAAAAACCAGATGTTCAAAATACAACTAAAAATCCGAAAATATTTTGATTGACTCATCCAAGCAATGTAAAATCTAGTTTTCTAGAAAATGTTTTGTAAACATTTTCAGAAATATTTTTTGAAAGTCAATTTCAACAAAACAATCAAATCTTTATTCCTAAATAAACTTAATGATCAACAAACTCTTTAACTGATAAAAGTTTACAGGAATTCAAATTGACTCTTAATAAAATTTGAGTCAATATCTAACCAAAGTTGGAGGAAAACGCCAGGAAAATACATGGGCAACTTTTACCCTTCATTGGTCCTACGAGAGACCACGTTTCTCACGGACCAAACAAAATGATGAGTGCAGAATCGCTCAAAAAAGTTAAAAATAAATCATTCTTGTCAAATTACATACAAATTACAATATCACTGAACAGTCTGTTTCATGACATGTTATTTTCGCTTGAAACCTGCAGCCAATGGTCTCAAGACAGCTGCACTTAATCATGGACTAGCTTGCTCGACGTTTTCTACCTCTGGCCACTCTCTTTTTTTCCAACCTTGGAATACTACTTCATTTAGTATAGGATAGCATGTAAACAAACCTTTTAGGTATCAATCAGAGATCTCGAGTTCGAGTCCTGAAAATATAGTTATGTTAAAACTCTTGAGAGAAAGTTTTGCCGCCCCTTGAGTCCTACCCGATTCAAATCCAGATTAATCTTATACTAGAATGATGTGGAGATACCGGGTGGTTTCGATAAAAAAAAAAAAGAAAAGCTTTTCAGGTATCAATATTCTTAGGTCATTAGTGTGAAGCTTCTGAAAATTAAGTCATCTACAAGGACATGACAGCTAGAGGTCTTTGCTAGGAAAGTTATGGCAGACAAGATATCAGTTATAGTCAATGCTGGGTTAGAATTATGTTAATCTTGTCTCAGTAAAGATTGCTAGGTTAAATTACTGCATGGCCCGTTTTTCAACAGGCTGAAGTTCAAGGAAAACACATATGGAAAAGCAAGGTGAATTTAAGTCCCAGTCATAAATGAAGGCTTCCGAAGTTGATTGGAGTATTTAAAGATAACTCCACTTTAACATGTTTCCATCACATTCTTGGAAGGGATGGTTGCAGGAATCACAAAACTACAACAAACATAAAATCAATTAGTAACAGACATGTATACCACCACTTTAACTTTAATTATCAGCTAGTGGTATCATTTCAATTCAAAAGTTTAGAGTTTACTTTAAAGTCGGAATGTTCAACTGAAATCAAACGGCATCCATACTTTCTTGGCAAGCAAAAGAGCTTTGAGACTCGACATTCATGGACATGGATATCCTCTGTTTCAGTGCTTGTTTCCTCTTTATCTTCTCAAAAGGTTCCATTGCACTGGACATGATTTCTCCCTCCGAGTCACTCACTGATGGCATGACCTTAGTCTCCAGTGATGGAAGCTTTGAATTGGGTTTCTTCAGTCCGGGAAGTTCTAAGAACCGTTACTTGGGAATTTGGTACAAGAACATCCCCGTGCGAACTGTTGTCTGGGTTGCAAACAGGAACAAACCAATAAACGACACCACTGGCTTGTTGAAGATAGAAAGTACTGGAAATGTTGTGCTTCTTGATCAGAACAAAACAACTGCTTGGTCAACTAATTCGACAGGAGTTCAGAATCCAATATTGCAACTCCTGGAATCTGGCAACCTAGTTGTCAGAGATGGAAGAGATAGTAATTCAGAAAATTACTTGTGGCAAAGCTTTGATTTTCCGTCTGATACACAGTTACCGGGGATGAAACTGGGTTTTGACCTGAGAACTGGTTTCCAACGAAGACTGACAGCATGGAAGAACTGGGATGATCCATCACCTGGTGAGCTTACTTATGGGGTGGAACTTCAAGGAAATCCAGAGCTGGTTATGAGGAAAGGCTCAGAAAAATACTATCGAAGGGGGCTATGGAATGGTGATAGATTTAGTGGTACTCCTTATATAAGGCCTAATCCGATCTTTGATTATGACTTCGTCTGGAATGAGGAGGAGGTGTACTACATATATTTCCTCGAAAATAAATCAATGATATCAAGGTCTGTTTTGAACCAAACTGAAAGTGTAAGAAAACGGTACACATGGAACGCAGAAACTCAAACTTGGAAGTTGTTTTCAGTCCAGCCAAATGATTACTGTGACAGATTTGGACAATGTGGTGCAAATGGGAATTGTGATGTCAATAAGCTTCCATTTTGTCAATGTCTGAAGGGATTCAGGCCAAAATCGCTGCAAAGATGGAACTTATCTGACTGGTCTGGAGGGTGTGTACACACTAAGCCATTAAACTGCAAAAGTGGAGATGGATTTATTAGAATTAGGATGGTGAAAACACCAGATACCCCTAATTCTTGGGTGAACAAAACTATGAATCTCAAGGAATGTAGGGCTAGATGCTTGCAGAACTGTTCTTGTATGGCATACACTAATCTAGATGTTAGAAGAGGAGGTAGTGGCTGCGCCATGTGGCTTGGTGATCTAATTGATATCAAACAAGTTCAATCAGAGGGTCAGGATCTTTACATCAGAGTGTCTGCTTCAGAAGCAGGTACTAATTTGCTTTTGCTTTTGTTCCTTCTCCACTTCTCCAAAAATACCTAATATGAAATTATATTTGTGCTCCTTCATCAAAATTGATTATGCAGAATTCAGAAAAAAGACTAAGGTGAAGCTTGCAGCGATAACTGCAACATTAACTGCTATGCTTTTGGGCCTTCTTATAGTCGTTTGTTACATTCGAAGAAACAGGAGAAAGTTCGGAGGTATTACTAATTATGGTTGTAATGAATGCACTCATTTTGTTCTTTGCTACAAATACCAAAATCATTTTGCTCATAGCAGTGCTAGCAAGTCCCAGGTCCCAACCACCTTTACAAATTTGCAACCTAGGAAGATAATGCATAATGAGATGGACAGATGGTTTTGAATTTTTTATATGATCTAACAAAACTGTCTATAAACCAAGCACTAGGAGATTTTGGGTTTTGGTGTTCATCCAGAAACATATATATAAGATTTCAGGCTTCTATCTAGATCAATCAATATAGATATGAAACAAGCATATTAAATGGGAACTAGTAGTGTATAACTTTTACCGTTTTCAGATGAACCAGAAGACTGTAATGTAAATGATAAAGAGAATCAAGGCCAGAATGAAGACATGGAGCTTGCAGTATTTGAGTTAGCTACCATAGCTCAAGCTACTGGTGCTTTTTCCATTAATAACAAGCTAGGTCAAGGAGGCTTTGGACCTGTATATAAGGTAAAACTTGTTCTGTTTCTGTATGTTAAAAAGTGTTCCTTAAGAACAAAAATATTCAACTTTATTGTAAGAGCTCATAACAAATGCTGTAATTTTCCAGGGGACACTAGCAAATGGACAAGAAATTGCTGTGAAAAGACTTTCAAAGAGTTCTGGACAGGGATTCAATGAGTTTATGAATGAAGTAAAGTTGATTGCGAAACTTCAGCATCGGAATCTTGTAAGGCTTCTTGGGTGCTGCACTCAAGGAGGGGAAAGAATGCTGGTCTATGAATACATGCCTAATAGAAGCCTTGACTCATTCATTTTTGGTTGGAATCACTGGAAACTTTTAATTTATATTGTCTACTCTTTGGTTTGAATTCATTTTTGCTTCTTCAATGATCAAATAAGATGCAGGATTAACATGAATGCATACCTGCCAGATACCACAAGACGCAAAGTATTAAATTGGTCCAGGCGTTTCCAGATTATCTGTGGGATTGCTAGGGGACTACTCTACCTTCATCAAGATTCCAGATTGAGGATTATCCATAGAGATCTAAAAGCTGGTAACGTTCTGCTTGATAGTGAGATGAACCCAAAAATTTCAGATTTTGGCTTGGCAAGAAGTTTTGGAGGGGACCAGACTGAAGCCAATACAAACAGAGTGGTTGGAACTTAGTAAGTGTAATTTTATGCAACATATTTGATCTATATATCCCCACGGAAATGCATATTTTACTCTGACAAATGTCCTGCAGTGGTTATATGGCACCAGAATATGCAAGCGATGGGCTGTTTTCCACTCAATCAGACATTTTCAGCTTTGGTATACTATTGTTGGAGATAATAAGCGGAAGAAAGAGTAAAGGGTTTTATAATCCAACTCACAGCGGCAACCTTATTGAACATGTAACCATCAGCAGATATTTTTGTCATTAACTTTGTTGCTTATCTTGAACTAATAAATGCTAAAAGATTTCATTTTGTTGCAGGCATGGAGAATATGGAAAGAAGGCAGGCATTTGGATCTTGCCGATGATTTCTTAGTAGAGATTCACAATCAATCTGAGATATTACGATGCATCCACATTGGCCTTTTATGTGTAGAGCATCATCCTGAGAACAGACCAACCATGTCATCTGTGGTTCTGATGTTGGGAAGTGAAAGTGAATTGCCTCTGCCCAAACAACCTGGTTTTTTGTTTTACAAGAAACCACTTGAAGTAGATTCTTCATCTGGAAATGATGGATCATCTTCGAGAAACGAAATGAGTGTTTCAGAGTTAGTGGCTCGATAAAGGGTTGTATGCTGCATTAGATCTGTTATGCCCCCACACTATACGTAATGATTTCAGTCCACTCGAAGCTTGAGGCACGTGTTTCAGAAATTAAAACTCAATCAAGTTTAAATAATAGTGTTCCGTTTATTACATGGACAGATGGTTTGAAGGACCAAAGTGAAGCTTCATATAATTGAAGTATACGAACTCAATCCGTACAATCTCATCATTTCTAAGTTGTTGACTTGATTTGTTTTCTGCTGCATTTGTTGAAGGTCAAGAACCAACTAATCTTGTCAGCTTAAATTGTAATAATGATAATATTAATGCATGATGAGAAATCTTTCCCCTCAATGTAGAGTGCGTGTTAGTGTGATAAATGAATCAATCAATCAAGTTTCAGACGCAAAAGTTAGCAAGAGCTGAGCTATCCTAAAGCTTTCAGACCTCAAAGGAATATTAAACTGATTCAGCCAAAATCAGGTTTAGGAGTTCTGATTTCTTGTCATAATTTTAAGTTTAATGGGGTCAAATGCCCCAATAGATAACTAACAATCGCGGAACGGTAAACAGATCAGAATAGATGAATCTCAATGTTCTGTGCCGGAAGAAATGTAATGATATCATTAATTCATATTTCTTCAACAATTTATTCCTTTATTTTTGTCTGTTTAATTTCTCTTTTCCTCTTCTTTTCTTAAAGCAATCTGTAATGGCTAACAAGCAAGACGCTGAACCTACATCAGACACAAGACTCTTCATCTCGTTACTTATACCAAGGGCTAAAATTTTTGATCCAGTGCGTAGTTTCTTCTATAATTTGCACTGCAGAGCATCAACAACTGGTATCTGCCACACAGAAGATACAATATGCTCTCTATATGACAAGTTTCAATCTGCAGCTCTTGAAAAACAAAATACAGGTTTTCACAACTTCAACTTCTTTTTGTTAATTCTAATTTTTAGATCCTCATTCATGTTAAAGTTTGCAAAATATAGTTAGCATTTGTTAAGAGATGAACCAATTTACAGCCTTTCTTCTTCATCAAGAGTGACTTTCCGTTTGAACCCGTGACTTTCATATCACAAATGAGCAATCTTTACCGTTGCACTATATCACAACACCCCATTATACTATAAAAACCTCTTATGTGAAATGCAAAGACAGCTGGGAAGTTGACATATGAATGAAGTACATAACAATATGCTTCCACATAGATTTGGGCTATGTGGTGCAAATAGGAATTGTGATAGCAATGTGCTTCCAGTATGTCAATGTTCGAAGGGATTCAGGCTAAAATCGCTGGAATGATGGAAGTCATCTGATTGGTCTGAAGGGTGTGTACACACTAAGCCATTAAACTGCCGAAGTGGAGATGGATCTATTAGAATTAGGACGGTGAAAACACCAGATACCATTAATTCTTGGGTGAACAAAACTATGAATCTCAAGGAATGTAGCGCTAGGTGCTTGCAGAACTGTTGTTGTATGGCATACACAAATTTAGATGTTAGAAGTGGAAACAGTGGCTGCGTCACGTGGTTTGGTGATCTAATTGATATCAAACAAGTTCAATCAGATGGTCAGGATCTTTACATCAGAGTTTCTGCTTCAGAAGCAGGTACTAGTTTACTTTTGCTTTTGTTTCTTCTCCTTTTCTTCAAAATACCAAATATGAAATTATGTTTGCAGAACTCAGAAAAATGATTAAGGTGAAGCTTGCAGTAATAATTGCAACATTAACTGCTATGCTTTGGGGGCTTCTTATAGTAATTTGTTACGTTTGCAGAAACAGAAGAAAGTTAAGAGGTAATACTAATTATGGTCGTCATGAATGTACTCATTTTGTTCATAGCAGTGCTAGCAACGCCCAAGTCCCAGCCCCTTTACAAATTTGCAATCTTGGGAGCTACTTCATAGTGAGATGGACAGATGGTTTTGAATTTTTTTATACGATCTAACAAAACCAGAATCTAATGATCTATAGACCAAGTACTAGGAGATTTTGGGTTCGGTGTTCATCCAGAAACATAATTATATACATATATAAGCTTTCAGGCTTCTATCTAGACCAATCAATTAGGTATGAGCCAAGCATATTAAATGGGAATTGCTAGTCTATAGTTTATACCGTTTGCAGATGAAACAGAAGACTGGAAAGTAAAGAATGAAGAGATATGGACATTGCAGATATGGACATTGCAGTATTCCAGTTAGGTATACCATAGCTCAAGCTACTGATGATTTTTCCTCTAATAACAAGCTAGGTCAAGGAGGCTTTGGAACGGTTTATAAGGTAAAAGTTGTTCTGTTACTGTATATTAACAGAGTGATCTTAAGTACAGAAAATTCAACTTTATTGTAAGAGCTCATTACAAATGTTGTAATTTTCTAGGGGACACCAGCAAGGAAAGTGACTCTGAAACCTTTGACTCATGGCTTTGCATATTGAGTTGCTCACTTTTCAAGTTTTTTCTGCTTCATAATTGATTCTCTTCTCACAGAGGATTGGGATTTTGCATGGAAATCATCTGCTTGCAGTTTCAATTTCTTGGCTGTGCTTGTTTCTCAACCCATCTAGAAATATAGAAGTATCAGTTTACTGACCCACTGAACCAGGTAATAAACTCTCTCTCTGCATAAGTTCCATATAAATATTCTGGGTCCCTTCTATTCTTTTTTTTTTTTTATTTTTTTATTTGGTTTGATTTGGTTAAGAAAACAAAATTGTGAGTAGAAATTAGACCTAGATATATAGAGTTTTACCTTTAAAACACTACTGATTTTCCATTCTTTCATTTCAGCTCTCTCTCCATCCATAGATAATTAACTAGGAGCAAATGAGGTTTGTTAGTCAGAACTTCTTGAAAGTTCTCTCTCCAAACAATTTAAAGAAGGAAACAGGTTTGATATCCATTTCTGTCCTCTCCTTTGCTCTTGCAAATGTTGATGGATTAAATTCCTTTTTATATGAGTGATGCCATGTTGAAGATATGAATTTGTACAAATTAAATGATGTATGAGAGAAAAAGGACGTAATTGTTATTTTTAGGCTTTTATTTTTAAATATTTTTTTCTAATTTTTTTTAAATTTTGATTCAATTTTTTTTGGAGGAAAAGAGCAAAGTGAACATGCAATTTATCTATAATATTAATTTTGGTGGGATTCTAGCCTTTTCATTGGACTACGATTGCTATTTCTTTGATTGACACGTCATTGATGTGACAATGTAAATAGTAACACTTTTTGTCCCATTTCGGCTCCCCTCTTGGTTGATGCGTGGCCTCCCCAATATACGTATGATGAGGTGGCAAAAGGAAAAAATGGCAGTAACAGAAAAATTATGGAAAGAAAGAGTCAAAACGCACTTACTCTCTACACTAGGAAGAGAAAAAGGAGTTTCTTTTAAGAAAAGCGGGATTTACAATAGAGTCAGACATGCATGAAAAGGCAGTAGCCCAGCATTTTTTTAAACATTGAAAAGCAAAATTACAATATCGTACATGAAGTGTGAATAGATTCACAAAGACGATTCCTTCTACTCTCATTGAATTTCACCCATCGACACTTTTTTTCTCACCTTAACTTCTTGTAATACCCGACCTATTTAAAAAAAAAGGCCCAAAAGGCCAACTGTATAAGGAATGAATAAACAGGACTAAGGCCCTTAGTTTCATAAGTTTAGGGTTAACAAATAACAAAAGAAAAGAGGAGTGCCGTCAAGCCTTGCGGCTTTGAGAAAAATATATATATTGAAGTCGCTATTCATTGCCAAAGCCAAGAAAAAAAATGAAAGGGAAAGAAATAGAAGAGTAGTGTGAGTGCTTCCTTTGGAAGTTGAAAGATATGTAAGGTGAATTGAAAAAAAAAAAGTCAAACGCAAAGGAAGAGTATAGAGGCATTACAGCGACATCAAAAAGAGAGAAGGAAAAGATTGAAGCTTGGCTGCTATAGTGCCAAGTTGAACGAGAAAAAAAAATATTACAAGGGATATTTGGCTGCTGTTAGTGTTAATGCAAGAAGATCAAGGTAAGTAAAGATTTCTTGTTAAATTTTTTGGTTACTTTGTGTAGTTAGGGATTTAGTTTTGAGGAAAAATAAGAGATTTAAAATTTGGGAAAAATCTGTATTGTGAAGAGAGTATAGATTTTTTGGCTTTCGTCAAATAACGTAAGTTACACTAGTTCATAGTTTATCCAGTTATAATCATTTAGCGAATACAGTATAAGTTGTCAACTTATAGCGTAGCTTACGTCAAATTGATAGTATGTTTTTCTAATATTAAATATTTTTGAATAATAGGCCCCGAGCGATCTTAAGGCTTTGTATTGGTTTCAATTTATGAGTTCAGGTAAGTAACTTGATATCCCTTCGGTGTTTTGATACCTTTAAAATTAACCATAACATGAGATATGTTTCGTATAGTATGTACAAAAATATTTTTATCCTATGAATTTTAAATTTGGGTTAAACATGCAAGTATATACAATTATTAGAATTTATTTTGAACTGTATTTTGTTCAAGTATGTGAGTATGATTTTAATCGCTTTGAGACTTGAGATTTGAAATTTGTGGTGTATATTTTGGGAATATGAAATTGCTTTGAAATTCGTCATAATATATACCTACAGGCTATATGTTTTGTGAATACGAGATTTGGTTTGGTTGATTTATGAAATTTGTTTTATCTGAAAAATGTTATGAGATTGATAATACTGCTTTATACATTGGGTAATCTGAAATTTTGTTTTGTTTTGTCTCCTAGTATGGCTATGCTCTGACCCTGCCAATGGGGGTTAAATGTTGGTCATGTCTACATGTATTCTGTTAAATGAAACTAGTTTCTAACCGAACCACTGGTTGAGAATAGTGGCCCTCTGTTTTGTTTCTGTGCAACTATTAGTTGCTTTTGATATCTCTGACCCGAGCCACCGAGGTTAATTGTGGTTTCTGTTCTGATTCTAACCTGTGCCACAAGGGTTAAGCGTGGCCATGACATGTTACAGGAGACTTGAAAATTATGATTTGTGAAGCTTTTGCTCAGTTTTGGTATCTGTGAAATTCTGTTTAGTTTGAAATTTGAATATATGGATTTGAATAAATTATATGATTAAATATAAGATTACCCAACATTGATTTTGAATCTTTTCATTGATATTTTAGCCTAGTGTTTTTATGGCATGCTTAATCCAACTGTTGGGATATCGGTTGCTTACTGAGTGGTTGTACCACCCCCCTTTCTTAACATCTTACAGGTTTTGATGTTGAAAATGTCTACGGGAATGTTGGGGAGTGATGCTTTGGAGTTTAAGATATGTTTTAAGACTTTTAAACTTATGATTAGATTGAGACTTAAGAACCTTTTAATTTCTTTGTTGACTTGAAGCAATAAGTTGAAGTTTTCTAAACTTCTTTTGATCATTCATGGTATATTTTAGTTTAGATATTTGAAAGGATTGAATTTTAGTATGATAAATGCCTTGCATGTTTGTGAGATTATTTCTTACAGGTGTGCGGCGTCTGTTATGTCCTAGGTTCGGAGTGTGACAGATTAAGTGGTATCAGAGCTTAGGTTTATCGATATTATATTCGTATAATCGTGCATTATGAAATATTTAGATATATTATTAGATCGATAGTGGGGTAGAACACTTAAGATTTGGGACGTTTATGCTATCTTAATTCTTTTTGTTATAATAACTTGACTTTTGAAAGAATCTTCTAATATTACTTTGTTACTTTGATTGAATCAATTTGCCTACTCATAGTAATCCAGAACTTAGGTTATGATTTTTGGTTTGTGGAGACTTATTATAAGTATGAATTAATGATTAAGGAAATTTTTGATTCCGTGAAGACTTTTTGTAAGCTTAGAATATTGTGTTTGGATTATTTGGTGATTCTTAGAATTTAAACTTAAGTAAACTTAAGTAGAACCTATAAACTTTGCTTGTGAATCAAGTGGTGTGATTTTGTGAAACTTGGAGTTTTTGTTTGGTGGATATTTAGACATTGGTTTTAAAATTTGTGATAAAGATAAAGTTGGTGAACCTGATTAAGAGTATAATGAGTTGTACGTGATTGATTTTAGGTGAACTCTAACATGATAGTTACCTTCAACTCATGTTAATTATATAAAAAGAGATTTTAATCTTTGGTGATTTTGAAATAGAGGTTTGATTTTCGATTTTTAAGAAATTTGTTTTGACTTTTCTTATGAATTTTTGACAAATTTAGGAGATGATTATAATGGTACTTGGTGTTAAAGTAAGAAATATCGAATCATGAGATGGTATGGTTGTAATGAAGTGACTTGGTTGTAAGTTTGATATGTAAGATACTTTAAGCTTCACTATTATGGGAGAAAATGATTATGCTCTTTGAAAAACCTATGAAATTGTGTTTAGATATTCAGTTTATCCATGAAAGTTTTAGAGTTTTGTGTTGGACATTTTGTGAAACTTTTATCACAAATCTGATTATATATTATTGTCATTAATGATGAAATATTAAAGTCGTCAAGAAATGATATATGAAAATTTGATATGCTTTTGGTACGATTTATGTAAATTTTCCTAATGGTTTACTAACATTTGTGGTCATTTAGTATTATAATGCATATAAGGATATTCAATTAATTTGGTAAGGTATCGGTTTGAATAAATATCTAAGTTTGATAATGAGAATTGTTATTTCAAATAATTACGAAATTCAATTATTAAATGTCTATTTTGGAGTGTGAAAAGTTATTAATAGTCAAGATGACTAAATCGCTCTTATAATTTTGATTGAGGTAAAATATGAGTCCATTTGGATGGTATTAAGAGACAATATCACTCATTATGGTATAGAATATGTTTTAGTCTTTTCTTGGAAGTTTAGATTATGATCTTTAGGTATGAAGAGACTACTTAAGAGCATGAACAAATTCTAGGTCCTTCTATAATCTCGATTGTGACCATTAAATTATAAGGTGATATAGAAAAGAGTTTGAGCTTAAGATATGATTGGTAGAATTGTCGATGTTTCAGGTTTTGTGATTTTGTATCACTTGGAGTTCTTAGTCCGATCAATATTTAGAAATTAACTTTAAAATTTTGGTGAGAAATATTGATGAATTGATTCTTGGTACGTGTTTTGATAAGAAAGTTACCTTAGACTTGAGTTTATCATAAACTTTGATTTGAATATTTGGAGACCATATACAATTGAGATTAAGTTTTTGATTATAGTGAAAATTTTGAGATTTTGCTTATAGATCTTTAATGGAAGTTGATCATGATCTTTATTGTACTTATTTGGAGTTAAAGCATGAAATAATAGAGTTGTCATAAAATGATATGTCTATAAACGAAATTACTTTTGTGAGATTTTGTAAGTTGGATTTTTAAGCTTAAAAGTTATTTTAATGAATGATTTTAATCTTTGAGATGTTATGAATTGAAGTCCAAGTCTTAATATAACTCTTTGGAGATTTGATATAGTAACCTTTGAACAATCAAATCTTAATTTGCATTTTGTTGTGATTAAAGTATGAAGTATGATAGTGGATAAGAATTGGTATATGAAAATTGAAAGATTTATCAAAGTGAATTTTGAATGAATATCTCGAGTTATAAGATTTTGCTTTACTAAAAAAAAATGTTATGCTATAAGTATAAATGATGAACTTTTATTGTGGTAGTTAGGGCTAAATGTAAATGATAGCTTAGTATATTAGTATCTTGAGTATGGATTCAATTTTGGAGAAATTTTAGAAAAAAATTGTTGGCTCTACCGAGAGGGGGGGTGAATCGGTTTTTCTAGATATTTCTACTTTTCCTTACTCTTAATGCACAATCAAATTCAAATAAGCAATAATGAAATAAATGTAGTAAATAAGAGTAAGGGAAAGAGAAGCAAACACAAGTTTTATAGAGGTTCGGCCAATCTCGTGCCTACGTCCTCTCTCCTTGAACTTCTTGTCAAGGTTTCGATTCACCTCTTTCTTGAGACAGCTTACACACCACTTGAAGGTGTGGCAAGACCTCTTACAATTTTCTTGAGACTTTATAAATCTCCTCTTAATCCTCTACCCTTGTAGTATTCCCACACTCTACAGTTTTAGACCTTACAAGGATAGCTCACCCCTTTGAATAACAGAATTTACAATGAGTGGGTGAAGAACACAAAGAACTCTCACAAATGAAGTTTCACAATGAACAATTTCAGACTTGTTTTTTTCTTTCTTGATGCTTGAAGATTTTGAGTGCTTGTTCTTCTTTCAAACTTCATAAATGCCTCTATTTATAACTCACCAAACGGATAGAACAGTTGGTGAAGCATTTAATGCAAATCTTCCCGTTGAAACCCTCAAAAACTAGCCGTTACTGTCAGTTCCCGTGCGAAGGGATCGATCCCCCTACAGTAGGGATCGATCCCTTTTCTCCAGAATGCATTCCCAGTTTCTCCTGTATGGTCCTGTGTGGTGTAATGACATTCTGCCAAATTGGGATCGATCCCCCTACAGTGGGGATCGATCCCTTTTGTCCAGTAAGCCCTCCTGCACTTATCTTGTTACACAGTTTTATGGCTTTTGTGATTTTAAGTCAGTTCAAATTCTTCTAACACTTTTCTAAGAGTATTTACTGACTTTTCAGTTGAAATCTCAGTCCAAGAATTTGTTAAAATAGTTTCAATCATTAAGTTCATTCAAAGCAAATTTACTTGTATAAAAATCATTTCTAATCTTGCTTGAGTTTTGTCATTTTCAAAATACTTGTCAATTTAAAGCTAACAATCTCCCCCTTTTTGATATGACAAAACTTAAGGTAAATTTGCTTATGTATTTGAAAATTGAGGTTACTTGATTTTTTGAAAAACATTACTCCCCCTCAATATAACGTTTTGTTGAAAAACATTGCTCCCCCTCAATATTTGCTCCCCCTCAATATTTGCTCCCCTCAATTTAGTATAAGTTTACCACATTAATTCTCCCCCTTTTTGTCATAGCAAAGGAATAAAGAGCACGGAGAAATGGTTAGTGGTAGAAGGCAATTTAAAGCACAAAAGAAGCAATATGATTGGCAAAAAGATAGAGAGGAACACAAAGCAACCCAATGTCATTAAAGCACAAGTAATATCCGAATATGACATCGTCATTGACAGAAAACAACTAGCAAACATAACTAGCAAAATCATTAACATAGTCATAGATATAGTATTAGCATAAAACAACTAGGAAGCATATCGAGCAAAGTCAGGAACAACTAGAAAGCAGGACACATGTCACAACAAGGAGGATCAACGCCTTGGAAAGGTCTTGTGATATTGCTCAACGAAGTCCTCATGTTGCATGCGAACATCCTGAAGTTCATCGAACATGCAGCTTGGGTGGCCTCGATGCGATCAAGTCGCTCACCTACGTCATGCTGAAAGTTTTGAAGCATATGCATGATCTGGTCAAGAGATGCTGACGAGGAGCCGGAAGGTGCAGAAGATGTGGCTGCTGCAGGTGCTTCGGTGCCGTCTCCTTCTTCTTCTTCAACGTCTGCGGAGCATGTGCGGGAGGTTCATCCTGACCATGACCCTTGACCCAGTCGAAGGTGTCACCCACTTGGTGAAGATACCAGCCCAAGTTATGGAGGGTGGTGAGATTAATGGTGGTATTGGCATCCGGAAGTATGCCAACCTCACATGAACAGTCAACACCTTCAGAGATTAAATAGTAGGCGAGAGGCTGAGGGAAAACAATGGTGTGGACCTTACCACGAACAATCTTCACCCAATCCTGAAGGATAAAGTGTAGTAGGTCTGGTGGGTGGCCGTTGTTCATGAATATGATGAAGCCAAAATCGATCAAGTTTGCGAAGGTGAGAATATCGGGTGCCAAGAGGGCGAAGATTCCATGAAATTATGATATGGAGGAGGCGTGCGAAGACAGGAAGGTCACTTGCACGATTATCGGTAACGGGAAACACTAAGGGGACATTGAGATGGTCATGGATATTACCGCCTCAGGAAGTCTAAAGGCATGGGAGAGGTATTCCTTGGTCAGTTCAATATGTTTGCCCATGACATAAGAGTTAATCCCGACAACCCGACAAGGGTCATTTGGAGAATAGATGATTTCGGCATTGGAAAAGAAGGCTCGAATGATGTTCGCTGGGACCGGAGTATTGATTTTGAGGAATTGGGTCCAACCCCATGCATTGAACTTGGCAAGGTAAGGAAAATTAATTGACTCGAGGAAGTCGAAATCAATAGGACGCCAATGCTTAATGGGCATGTTTGCAAATTCGGCTAGAAATTTGGTTTTTTCATTTGCATGGCGAAAGCAGCGGTTAAAGGTAGTTGGTATGGAGGATGAAGAAGAGGAAGCACTGGTTTTGCGTTTTTGAGCGGAGTGCTTAACCTTAGGAGCCATAGAGGGAAGGAAAATGATAGGAATTTTCGTTGAGGACTTTTATCGAACAGGTTGTGGGCACAAGTTTGAGGAACTATGAATGAGTATGTGGGATAGATTTGATCTCACAGACAGCTGAGAGCCACAACCCAATAAGCATATAACAATTAAACAAGTGAATTCAGATGATAAATCACAGACAATCTAAGGAAAAACTTGAGAGAAATACAAGTGCCAAAGGATGGGAAAACCTAGATGGAGAAGAAATTGATGCAAGATATGCACATGGGTAGACAAGATATGATAAGAGAAACTAGAAATGCAAGAAAAAGTTAATGAAAAATGTTAGAAAAACTTACAATTGACATGTTGGGTGAATAGTGACCATGGTGTGGAAGAACAAGAAAAAGAAGAAAAGAAAAGATTTTGGAGGAAATGAGGAGGGGAAATGAAAAAGAGAAGAAAATGAGGAAGATTGGTGAAAGAATGGAGTGATTTGGTGTAGAAATGAGTGAAATCTTGTAGTTTGGAGGAGAGAAAATAGGCAAGGGCGTGGAGAGGGGAAGAAGAAGAGGAATAGTGTGAAAGGAAGGAGTGCCCGACGGTTTAAATGACGCGGGAGTTACAATCTGTCACGAGGGGATCGATCCCTACTGTAGGGGGATCGATCCCTTTTAGGCAGTATGCTCCCATCACCCAGTTTTTGGCCAACAGACTGGGAATTCAATCCTATTGGTGAAGGATTGTCCCCTCAGTCACTTGCCACTTGCATGATGCATAAAAATGATTTGAAAACAATGGAACTTATGCATTTTGATCATCTTAAAGTCAAAATCTGATTGTGTTTTACTTGGAATGCATGAAAGAGGTTTGAAAACTGCAGAAAAAGATGTAGAATACTGCAGAAAATTTGCAGAAAAATGCCAAGAATATGCAGAACAACTCTGAACATGACTTTGAAGGGGTCTTAAACATCAGAAGTAGGTTTTTGGCTTGTGAGGAGAATTCAACATAATCAAAACACACATAATTCAACAATTCAACCTCAAAGCTAAGATCATGAACAGTAACATGGCAAGTTGAGATTATGAATTGCAAGTGTAAATGATATTTTCAAGTTTCTTTCTTGCAACCATATCAAACTAACTTATGACATTCATGCAATATTAAATCACTTCAAGGAGCATTCATTATGCCTAATTCACCTCTAAGAGTGCAAAATCTCTCCTTGTCCAAGGGTTTTGTGAAGATATCAGCTAATTGGTGCAAGGTGTCCACATACTCTAGAATTATGTCCCCTTTTTGCACATGATCTCTTATAAAATGATGTCTAATCTCAATGTGCTTGGTTCTAGAGTGTTGGATAGGATTTTTTGTAAGATTGATGGCACTAGTGTTGTCACACCTAATGGGAACTTGGTTCATTTCTATTCCATAGTCTCTCATTTGTTGCTTAATCCATAACACTTGAGCACAGCAACTGCCGGAAGCTATATATTCAGCCTCGGTTGTGGATTGAGCTACGCTATTTTGTTTCTTAGAAAACCATGAAATGAGCCTACTTCCTAGGAATTGGCATGTTCCCGAAGTGCTTTTCCTACTTACTTTGCATCCACCAAAATCCGCATCGGAATAAGCATGTAGATCAAGAGTAGAATCTTTAGGATACCAAAGTCCTAATGAAGGAGTGTCTTTGAGGTATCTAAGGATTCTTTTGACTGCTTGTAGGTGTGATTCTCTAGGGGATGACTGAAATCTTGCACATAAGCATACACTAAACATTATATCTGGTCTACTAGCAGTTAAATATAGCAATGAGCCAATCATAGACCTATATAATTTAGTGTCTACACATTTTCCCCCTTCATCCTTATCAAGTTTAATATTAGTGCTCATAGGTGTAGAATAAGGTTTAGACTCATCCATTCCAAATCTTTTGAGCAACTCTTTAGTGTACTTAGCTTGATTTATGAAAATACCTTCTTTACATTGTTTAACTTGAAGTCCTAGAAAGAAGGTTAATTCTCCCATCATACTCATTTCAAATTCACCTTGCATTAGTTTAGAGAAATTTTTGCACAATGACTCATTTGTAGATCCAAAAATGATATCATCTACATAAATTTGAACTACTAATAAGTCATGACCCTTAGATTGAATAAACAAGGTTGTGTCTACCTTTCCTCTTGTAAAACCTTTTTCGATTAAAAACTTTGAAAGTCTTTCATACCAAGCTCTAGGAGCTTGTTTTAATCCATATAAGGCTTTTGAAAGTTTGAAAACATGATTAGGAAATTTTGGATTTTCAAAACCGGGAGGTTGCTCAACATAAACCTCTTCATTTATATAACCATTTAAAAAAGCACTTTTTACATCCATTTGATATAGCTTAAAATCCTTATAACATGCAAAGGCAAGTAGCATTCTAATGGCTTCTAATCTAGCTACCGGAGCATAGGTCTCATCATAGTCTATCCCTTCTTCTTGTCTATATCCTTGAGCCACTAACCTAGCCTTGTTTCTAACAATAATGCTATTTTCATCCATCTTATTCTTGAATATCCATTTAGTTCCAATGATGGAATAGTCTTTAGGTCTTTCTACTAGGGTCCATACTTTGCTTCTCTCAAATTGATTTAATTCTTCTTGCATGGCCATAATCCAATTTTCATCATTCAAGGCCTCATCCACTTTCTTTGGCTCAAATTGTGACACAAAGGCTACATGTTGACATATGTTTCTATATGTTGACCTAGTCCTAACTCCAATGGTTGGGTCTCCAACAATGTCATTATCTCTCACATATCCTAGTTCTCTAGGGCACCTAGCTTCTTTCTCAATTAATTCTTGTTCCATGGACTCCTCATTTCTGTTAATAGTAAGATTTTCTAATTGATCTCTAACCTCCTTATCTTGAGATGGATCACTTATATGTTCATCAAAAATCTCAACTTCATCATCAAGATTGGTTCTACTAGTGATATTTGATTCATCAAAAATTACATGTATAGACTCTTCTACTACAAGTGTTTTCTTATTAAAAATTCTATAGGCCTTAGAATTTAGAGAGTAGCCAAGAAAAATACCTTCATCACTTTTAGCATCAAATTTTCCTAGGTTATCTTTGCCATTGTTCAAAACAAAACATTTACATCCAAATGGGTGAAAATGACTTATGTTAGGCCTTTTTCCTTTATAGAGCTCATAGGGAGTTTTCTTTAAAATAGATCTTACCATAGCTCTATTTATGACATAGCAAGAGGTGTTTATTGCTTCAGCCCAAAAATATTTAGGTAAGTTATTTTCACAAAGCATGGTTCTAGCCATTTCTTCTAATGTTCTATTTCTCCTCTCAACTACCCCATTTTGTTGAGGAGTTCTAGGAGCTGAAAAGTTATGGCTAATGCCATTCTCATTGCAAAATGTATCAAAACCCATGTTTTCAAATTCTTTTCCATGGTCACTCCTAATACTAGAAATAGAGTAACCTTTTTCATTTTGAACAATTTTTGAGAAAACAGTGAATTTTTCTAAGGCCTCATTTTTAACACTTAAAAAGAACACCCAAGTAAACCTAGTGTAATCATCAACTATCACAAATCCATAGTGTTTACCTCCTAAACTAGTTGTCCTAGTTGGTCCAAAAAGATCTAAGTGAAGAAGTTGAAGTGATCTAGAGGTAGTGACACACTTCTTAGGTTTGAATGAAATTCTTTTGTGTTTTCCTCTTACACATGCTTCACAAACTTTGTCATTCTCAAATTGAAGCTTAGGCAATCCTACTACTAAGTCTCTTTTGGATAACTTAGACAAAACATGCATGCTAGCATGGCCTAGTCTTCTATGCCATAACCAAGGTTCATCTTCTCTAGTAGCCATAAAGCATACATTTTTGCTATTAAGTTCATTTAAATCCACAATATAGATATTTCCTTGTCTATGTCCAATAAACACAATTTGATTAGATTTGGCATTAACAACATTGCAACACAAATCATCAAACATAACTTTAAATCCCCTATCACACAATTGACTAATACTAAGTAAATTATGTTTCAAACCTCTAACATACAACACATTTTCAATAGTTGAGGAAGAGTTACCAATTGAGCCAATTCCTTCAATTTGTCCTTTGGAGTTGTCTCCAAATGTGACTTCTCCACCACTTTTATGCTTTAGGAACTTGAATTGGCTTTTGTCACCCGTCATGTGCCTTGAGCATCCACTATCAAGGTACCAATGCTCCTTGGACTTAGCCTTGTAGCAATACTCTTCCTCCTACAAACACATCAAGCTTTTATCTTAGGTACCCAAATTTTCTTGGGTCCTTGAGAGTTAGTACTTATAATTTTTGATCCTTTAGGGATCCATTTCATTTTTAAGGACTCATCACTTGAATTTAAGACATGTTTAGGCACCCAAATCTTGACAGCCATTTTTCCTCTAAACATGGTCTTCCTAGAGATGCATGCTTGTGAAGAGTGTCCTAGTTTATTACATAATGTGCACAAAACAAATTTTCTATCTTTAACTAGGAAATTTTTAAGATGAGTCTCCTTGTTAGATGCATTGTAGCCTAATCCTTCTCTATCAAAGAATGCTCTTTGAGTCTCTAGCATTTGATCAAGTTTTTGTTGACCCATGTAAAATTTAGAAAAGGAGTTTTGCAAGTTAGTGTTCTTTCTATTTAATTCTTCTATTTCTAGATTTGCATTCTCTAATTTCTTCTCACATTCTAATTTAACATTCACAAGCATTTCATTCTCCTTTTTCAATTTAGAGATCATTTTCTTATATTTCAAATTCATGCATTCAAATTCGTTGGCTAACTCATCAAATGCATCTTGCAATTCATCAAATGTGTATTCATGAGTATCTAGCAAGTTAGAGATTACCTTCTCATCTTCAACAGCCATGAAGCAAAGGTTAGCTACTTCATCTTCCACATTTTCTTCATCGGAGGAGTCACTGTCACTCCAAGTAGCTACCATTGCTTTCTTCTTTTGTTTCTTTTCATTTTGCTTCCTATACAAAGGACAATCAAATTTAATGTGGCCAGGTTTTTTGCATTCATAACATATAATTTGGTCCTTATCTTTCCTACTAGTTTCACCTCTATTGAATTCTCTCCTAGGGGGTCTCCTAGAGTTTCCACTAGCCCTCATCCTCATGAACTTATTGAACCTCTTGGCAAACATGGCCATTTCTAAATCTTCTTCATCACCACTTACATTATGATCATCTTTTGATTCCTCACTTGTGGTGGATTTTAGTGCTACTCCAACTTTCTTTGGGGGATCTTGATTTCTCTTAAGTTTCATCTCATAAGTGAGCAAGGATCCCATAAGTTCATCTAAAGATAGTGTATGAGGGTCCTTAGATTCCTCAATAGCAGTGACTTTAGCTTCCCATGATTTTGGTAGGCTATTGAGAACCTTTTTTACCATCTCTACATTAGAGTATGTCTTCCCTAAAGCTTTAAGACCATTTATTATGTCCGTAAACCTAGTAAACATGTCACTAATTGTCTCATCATTCTTCATTCTAAATAGTTCATAGTCTTGTGTGAGCATGCCTACTTTGGTTTCTTTGACTTGTGTGGTTCCCTCATGTGTGATAGCTAGTTTATCCCAAACTTGTTTAGCATTCTCACATTGTGACACTCGATTATACTCATTTGGTCCTAATGCACAAAAGAGTGTGTGCATTGCTTTAGCATTAAGTTGTGCTATCCTAACATCATTAGAATCCCATTCATCTTCTTTCTTAGGCACATCCATCCCATCTACTTTCTTAATAGGGATAAGAGGACCTTTAACAATAACTCTCCATACTTCATAATCATTAGCTTGGATAAATAGCATCATTCTAGTCTTCCAATAAGCATAGTTTTCACCATTAAAGAGTGGAGGTCTCACCGTAGAGTGTCCCTCTCCTACCAAGGGTGTAGACAAACTAGTTTGAGCCATTAGTGATCGTTTATACTCGATAGATGTTAATCTAAGTCACTCTCGAGCCCAAGCTCTGATACCAATTGTTGGCTCTACCGAGAGGGGGGGTGAATCGGTTTTTCTAGATATTTCTACTTTTCCTACTCTTAATGCACAATCAAATTCAAATAAGCAATAATGAAATAAATGTAGTAAATAAGAGTAAGGGAAAGAGAAGCAAACACAAGTTTTATAGAGGTTCGGCCAATCTCGTGCCTACGTCCTCTCTCCTTGAACTTCTTGTCAAGGTTTCGATTCACCTCTTTCTTGAGACAGCTTACACACCACTTGAAGGTGTGGCAAGACCTCTTACAATTTTCTTGAGACTTTAAATCTCCTCTTAATCCTCTACCCTTGTAGTATTCCCACACTCTACATTTTAGACCTTACAAGGATAGCTCACCCCTTTGAATAACAGAATTTACAATGAGTGGGTGAAGAACACAAAGAACTCTCACAAATGAAGTTTCACAATGAACAATTTCAGACTTGTTTTTTTCTTTCTTGATGCTTGAAGATTTTGAGTGCTTGTTCTTCTTTCAAACTTCATAAATGCCTCTATTTATAACTCACCAAACGGATAGAACAGTTGGTGAAGCATTTAATGCAAATCTTCCCGTTGAAACCCTCAAAAACTAGCCGTTACTGTCAGTTCCCGTGCGAAGGGATCGATCCCCCTACAGTAGGGATCGATCCCTTTTCTCCAGAATGCATTCCCAGTTTCTCCTGTATGGTCCTGTGTGGTGTAATGACATTCTGCCAAATTGGGATCGATCCCCCTACAGTGGGGATCGATCCCTTTTGTCCAGTAAGCCCTCCTGCACTTATCTTGTTACACAGTTTTATGGCTTTTGTGATTTTAAGTCAGTTCAAATTCTTCTAACACTTTTCTAAGAGTATTTACTGACTTTTCAGTTGAAATCTCAGTCCAAGAATTTGTTAAAATAGTTTCAATCATTAAGTTCATTCAAAGCAAATTTACTTGTATAAAAATCATTTCTAATCTTGCTTGAGTTTTGTCATTTTCAAAATACTTGTCAATTTAAAGCTAACAAAAATAAACTAGGATACTATATGATTGGAGCCTTGAGTGTATTCTTATTACAAATTCTACTGATTATAGAATATATTAGGTAATATTCTTTTATCAATTGTTAATAATGATGCATTTGGCTACAAGGAAAGTTGAGACTTCATGATGCTTTCTAGTTTTGTGAAGATTTCAACAATTATATAATAAAATTGATTTATGAAAAGCTATGAGTTTGGAGTTTTTTTATGGATACTCAGTAAATCTTCGATCATCGATCTATTGAAATTTTTGCAAAGATTTAAAGTGTGATATATAGTAATTGACAAGAAATGATATCTAGAATTTTGAGGTACTTATTGGTATTAGGTTTTGTGAACTGTTGATTTATGGATTTTGTTTTAAAATTTCACTTGTGGTCAATTGGATTTAAGATATAAATGACGATATTCAATGAAATTGGTGTCGTTATGATCTTTGGAGGTGTACTTAAATTAATGATAGGAATTGATATATTAGGCATTTTTGGAGTTTGATTATGAGATATACATGGTTTCATTTGCTCAATTTGTTGTGGTTTTGTCTTTAAAAAAAAAAAACTAAGGTTGATGACATGAATTGTTGTTCCATGAAAGTGCTGAAGTTGATCATTTTATTTTTATTTTGAAGTTTTATAAGTTTGAAATGGTTAATGTGATTTATGGTGATTATGGTTTTTAACTGGGAAGTAGTATGAGAATTCTTGAATAAAGTTTGTAGAAGACTATCCCCTATCATGTGCAACATATGTTGTAATTTTGTATATGAAGGATAAGGATTAAGATTATGTTATCCAAGGGTTATGATAAAGAAGTCGATCAATTTGGAATAAGTATTTTGTTGCAAAAAGTGATTCAATACAAAAATGACTTTCATTATGGTAAGATCAATTAAAAGTCTTGGTGTTGTTATTTGGTGTTTTGAGAATGAATATATTTTCATTTTTTTGACTTTAAGAAGACCTATAATTGAGATCATTTGGAGTCTTCTGTATTTATACATTTGATATGGATTATACACTTATATAGGTTGAAATTTTGATAAAAAGGAATTTCTTATGGTATGTAGATTTGAGTTCGAGTTGAAGTTAAGAATAATATACGGTTCAGAGGAAAATTGGTGATATTAAGATATTTGAAACTTTGTCATTTGTGCAATTATATAGTATATGATTCGTCAAATTTTAGAAAGCAATAATTGAATATGGAGTTGTATTGGGTACTATAAGTTTTATGTTCAAATTTGAATGGATAAAATTTATTGTAGTGGTTCAATAGTTATCACAATTTTGTTATGGTTTAGTAGAGGAGAAAATTTTGAAAATCAATATGTGATACCTTTATGGCAACTAAGTTGTTGACGATGTTATTGAGATTTAAGGATATATATATGTGGTTATAATTATGTTAATGAATTGGAAACTTTATTTTAAGTGATGGTATGACAAGTGATTATGTTCGTGCAAATGATATTGTGAAATACAATTGGTGTTTTGTGGTTAATACTTAGAAGAAATATCAGAGTGCACAGCGAAAGTATGAGTTGAGTTAAGTTGCGAATTTTAGATTATTGCTTCAAGTAATAAATTTTAGATAAAGATTGATTTATGTAATAACAATAAAGAGGTTATGGATTTTGATATTTAGAATTTTGAGACTATAGTTAAATTAGGAGGTGATTGATCTTCGATTTGTTGAATTGATCTTCGATTTGTTGAGTTGATTGGCCTATACATTAACAGTATGGAGAGTCTAAAATTTGACATTTGGAACTTGGAGAACTTATATGAGTTATGGAGTCATAACACTTTGTCATGGACGCTATTGCTAATAAGAAATCAAAGGAATGAAACAAAGCTACATTGAGATAAAACTGTTTAGATATGAATTAGATTTATGTATCATGTGTGCTTCAGAGTGAATGAAATTTGTAGGAGATGGATCCATTGGATGAGTATATTTGATTATGAAACAAAAATAGAGATTGAAAGGTAGAAAAGTGATTTACTAGGACTATACAAAATTTGGAGTGAAATTTTGCCAATTTCATTATCTGATAAATGATTAGTAAGAGTTTTGATTAATATTACTAAGTAAAATTCATGGATTTGGGAGAACTACATGTCAGATTTGTTTGAGAGATAGACAAGATTTGGAGGTCATGGAATCTGAATTGGGTGTTTGCCCTTTTGAAATTTACATTAAGGATTAAGTGTTGAACTAATTGGTTTAAATTGAAATTCATTTTGATTTGATTAATTATTGGATGATAATCATGAGTTGTTTTCCTATAGTCTTATATTACTCAAACAAATCTTTCAAGAGAAAAACCATAAGATAATTATCAGAAGACTTTGAAATTTTGCGTCCATGGACATTTGAATTTGGGGACCAAATTCTTTTAAGTGGGGGAGAATGTAATACCCGGCCTATTTAAAAAAAAGGCCCAAAAGGCCAACTGTATAAGGAATGAATAAACGGGACTAAGGCCCTTAGTTTCATAAGTTTAGGGTTAACAAATAACAAAAGAAAAGAGGAGTGTCGTCAAGCCTTGCGGCTTTGAGAAAAATATATATATTGAAGTCGCTATTCACTGCTAAAGCCAAGAAAAAAAAATGAAAGGGAAAGAAACAGAAGAGTAGTGTGAGTGCTTCCTTTGGAAGTTGAAAGATATGTAGGGTGAATTGAAAAAAAAAAAGTCAAATGCAAAGGAAGAGTATAGAGGCATTACAACGACGTCGAAAAGAGAGAAGGAAAAGATTGAAGCTTGGTTGCTATAGTGCCAAGTTGAACGAGAAAAAAAAATATTACAAGGGATATTTGGCTGCTATTAGTGTTAATGCAAGAAGACCAAGGTAAGTAAAGATTTCTTGTTAAATTTTTTGGTTACTTTGTATAGTTAGGGATTTAGTTTTGAGGAAAAATAAGAGATTTAAAATTTGGGAAAAATCTGTATTGTGAAGAGAGTACAGATTTTTTTGGCTTTCGTCAAATAACGTAAGTTACACTAGTTCATAGTTTATCCAGTTATAATCATTTAGTGAATACAGTATAAGTTGTCAACTTATAGCGTAGCTTACGTCAAATTGATAGCATGTTTTTCTAATATTAAATATTTTTGAATAATAGGCCTCGAGCAATCTTAAGGCTTTGTATTGGTTTCAATTTATGAGTTCAGGTAAGTAACTTGATATCCCTTCGGTGTTTTGATACCTTTAAAATTAACCATAACATGAGATATGTTTCGTATAGTATGTACAAAAATATTTTTGTCCTATGGATTTTAAATTTGGGTTAAGCATGCTAGTATATACAATTATTAGAATTTATTTTGAACTGTATTTTGTTCAAGTATGTGAGTATGATTTTAATCGCTTTGAGACTTGAGATTTGAAATTTGTGGTGTATATTTTGGGAATATGAAATTGCTTTGAAATTCGTCATAATATATATCTACAGGCTATATGTTTTGTGAATACGAGATTTGGTTTGGTTGATTTATGAAATTTGTTTTGTCAGAAAAATGTTATGAGATTGATAATACTGCTTTTTACATTGGGTAATCTGAAATTTTGTTTTGTTTTATCTCATAGTATGGCTATGCTCTGACCTTGCCAATGGGGGTTAAATGTTGGCCATGTCCACATGTATTCTGTTAAATGAAACTAGTTTCTAACCGAACCACCGGTTGAGAATAGTGGCCCTCTGTTTTGTTTTTGTGCAACTATTAGTTGCTTTTGATATCTCTGACTCGAGCCACCGGGGTTAATTGTGGTTTCTGTTCTTATTCTAACCTGTGCCACAAGGGTTAAGCATGGTCATGGCATGTTACAAGAGACTTGAAAATTATGATTTGTGAAGTTTTTGCTCAGTTTTGATATCTGTGAAATTCTGTTTAGTTTGAAATCTGAATATATGGATTTGAATAAATTATGTGATTAAATATGAGATTACCTAACATTGATTTTGAATCTTTACATTGATATTTTAGCCTAGTGTTTTTATGGCATGCTTAATCCAACTGTTGGGATATCGGTTGCTTACTGAGTGGTTGTACTCACCCCCCTTTCTTAACATCTTACAGGTTTTGATGTTGAAAATGTCTACGGGAATGTTGGGGAGTGACGCTTTGGAGTTTAAGATATGTTTTAAGACTTTTAAGCTTATGATTAGATTGAAACTTAAAGAACCTTTTAATTTTTTTGTTGACTTTAAGCAATAAGTTGAAGTTTTGTAAACTTCTTTTGATCATTCATGGTATATTTTAGTTTAGATATTTGAAAGGATTGGATTTTAGTATGATAAATGCCTTGCATGTCTGTGAGATTATTTCTTACAGGTGTGCGGCGTCTGTTATGTCCTAGGTTCGGGACGTGACACTTCTCTCACCTTTTTTCTCTCCTTCTCAACTTGTCTCAGGCTCATTATAACACTCTAGCGTTACTATTTCTTCTTCCTTTTCTTCTCGATTTTTATTTTTCCTTATTTAGCAAGACAAACACAGTAAAACCAACAAAAGCCAAAACAAAAAAAACAGGTCTAACTTTTTTTCCTTTTTTGTTCTCTAATGGCTACGAGGATTAAAGTAGGGAGGGAAGACAAGGGAAGGAATCCTCTGGGTGGTAGCGGCTTACAAGAAGATTTTCAGTTTTAATGGATTGCGTAATCTGGGTTTTGTATCTTGATTTAAAGGTTTGACCTTTATGGAGTTTGAAAAAATTCAAAGGAATGGACAGTGGAGATGAGGTAGAGGATTGAACAGAGTGGTTTTGCTGGCTTTGAAGATGTAAATGTGGGAAAGGGATACAAAGAATTATACAATTTGTTCGTTGCTCCATTTAGATGAGAATCCTATATTTGTTAACTATCTGATATTGTTGCAAAAAAAGTGTAATTAGATATTTATTTTTGGGGTTCTAGAGAGTTAAATAGAAAAATAGGGAACCCATTATGTTTCATGAAGTATTGCTTTGTGATTTTACTCATAGACTGCTTTGTTCACTCGATGCACTATTTCTTTATTACTTGAAATTATGGGAGAATTTACACTAGAGTAGCAGCGGGCCTTTGCCAATTTGTTACTGGTGCAGCTAGACTTCCACTTACTGGTCTGGCAGTGCTCAATCCTAAGCTGACCATTGTTAGAAAGGCAAGTCGAGTTAGACTGGAAGTTTCTATTGAAGTTTCTTCTCTTTTACATTTGTTGTTTTGATGTAAATGTATGACGTCCTTAAGTTGAAATTTTAAGAAGATTTTGGAAATCAGATGGAAATGGGCTTTACCTTTATTATTTGCCAATTTTTTAAGTGCATATGAAGATTGTGTCTTCTTCCATGGTTGTCTCCTGTGTTTTTTAAATTGTTGCTAATGAGAGAATTGCACTTTGAATGCTACGGGCAACCTTCTTATTTAGGCTAAGACAATTTTTTTTTTACACAACTCTAAAAATAATCATGTCATTCTTTCTACGGTGTATGGTTAAGGTAGCAATGGAAGTTCTATTCATACTAACTCTCTAATTATTATTAGTTTTCACAGTAAATGCTTCACTTAGTTTTGTCTAGAGCTCTTTTTTTTGTATGTTCATGGTTCTAATGCTTATTTTTGATTGTCTTCCGCAACTGCTGCGGACAACAAACACAAAATCCTGTAAGAAGAAGAAGACCTACATCTTTGTATATCTCTATTCCTTTGTTTCTTTAGTACTACATTTTGGCTTTAGACTCCCAAGTGTTTGATTAGTGTTCTCTATAAAAAACTTGGTTATTATGAACTTAGCTTTTGAAGATGAAACAACTGAAGATGATGGAGAAACCACAAATCGGTGGGAAGAAGAAGATCAAGTCATCTCTATTCATTTGTTTCTTTGGTACTGTTTTCTGCTTTAAGCTCCAAGTTTTTATCAATGCTCTCTGTCTTAAACCCGGCTATTGTGAACTTCATTTTTGCATATGAAACAACTCAAGATGATAGGGAAGCCACAGATAGAAGGGAAGAAGAGGACGAAGTTGTCCAGTCACGGTACATTATTTCTGGTTTGTTAGATATATTTGATTACTCATCAAGAAAGCTGAGATGGAATGTGCAGTGGAAGTTGAAGTTATTCAAAAGGTTAGGCATAAGAATCTCTTAGGTCCAAGGGGTTATTGCGTTAGGACAGATCCAAGAAGTTTCCAATATAGGTCTTCTTATTTCGACATAGGTAGAACTTTCCAAAAAAAATGTTTTTTTCTTCCATCATTTTTTGTGGGATTTGTTCTTATATTTATTTTTTATTTCTGTGCTTGCAGATGTGTTGGTCCTGAAAAGATCAGAAAGCAGGAATCAACTCTTTCAAGAAACATATAACAAAAACCATGTCAAGAATTTTCTTTGCTCATTTTTTTATCAAGTTCAAATATTTTATTTGGTGTAGAGCTTATAATTCTGCTAAGCTTATAGAAATCAATGCAAAAAAGGATCTTGATTTGGATTCTTGGATATGTTGGAGGAGAAGAAAATTGTTTAATTATCAGATTAAGGTTTATATGTAAAACTGCACAGATTAAGGTTTTGTTCCATTGATACATATACTGTATATACCAAATAAATGAACCAAAGAATAGTTGTATGAAGCTATCCAAATCAAGATCTTTTCTTTTCCGTTCAAGATCCTGCAGAATCATCAGTTAGTGTAGGGGCCCTAACTGAAACTAGGTAAAATTTTCTATTTCTTCATGATTGTCATTATTTTGTTTCTCTTTTTTGTTTTATTAATCTATTCATTTAACTCTTTCACTAATGATGTTGTTGTTTTACAATTCTTTGTTTAAGGTTTTCATTTTAACTTTGTTTTTTTGTGGTTCTTTTGTGACTTAAATGTTACGCTCATGCAATCAGATAAAAAAAACTCAGAGAATATGTTAAAATTAATCACTTTGACTTTAGGATTTAGTTAATAGTAATAGAAAGACCTTACTGGTTTCAAGGCTAAGGTTCTAACTTTTTAATTCTTGAGAGTTGGGTTTTGGTGAAGATCATGATTACTACCATAAGTTATTTTCAATATTTATTTTCTATAAATGTGTAAAATTACACTTGCAACACAAAGTGACAGCAGAACTATTAGGAAAAAAAAGTTTGGATCTCAGCTTTTGTTAGAAACATAGAAAATTAAAATTGAGAGTACAAGACAAGAGCTGCTAAAATTATCTTTTGTTTCATAGTAATTTAATAAATTCTTTTCTTTTTAGAAAAATATAGTCATGATTTTTTAAAAATGTGCATGGAAATTTAGAATTTTGTTAAGTTACTAGCTGAATTTTTTTTAAAAAAATTTAATTAAGTTTTTTTATTTTCCCTGAAAAAAAATTATGCTTTTTGTGTTGGGTTTAGAATTTATTAAGTTATTGGCTGAAAATACCTCAAAATTTCATGTTGAACCAATGATGTTCAACTTGTATAAGAACATCCCTGAATAGCATGTTCTGATTATCATCTTTATCTATGCATTGCAATTTAGGAGAATGAATGAAGAAAATCAATCTTTCAAAAGAAACTTGGGATCTTCTTTCAATTTTCTGAAGAATTTTGCACTGTATTTAGGTTGTTGTAAAAGATTTTTCTTTAAAGGAGGTCTATTCTGAGATTGATTTTTATTTTTATAGTTAAAATTTCTGATTTTAACTCAACAGAAGTACTCTGGATGTGAAGGGAATTGTACTTGCCACCTCATCTCCATTGAAGCTCCATTGTATTCTTCTCGGTATTATCCTTTCCCTTTTCTTTTTTTTGGCAAAATAACCCCTCAAATGTTGTCTCTTTTTTTCTTGCATTTTCCAATAAACCAAATTGAATAGCTTACCTCATTTTTTTTTTCCTTTTTTGGATTTTCCTAATCCTTCAATTAAAGTTTGAAAAATCTTTATGTCTTTTAAGAAATTTTTTGCAGGCTCGAGATCTGGACCATGGGTTTCTTTGTTTCTGTTTTATTTTGTTTTGTGCTTGATGCTACTTTTGAATTTTTTTTTGAAATGTTATCATTTTTTAATTGTTCAAAAAATACATAGATCACATTTTATCTCAGGGTATTTCTAGAGCATAAGTTGAGAACTCAAGAACACTAAGAGTGCATTTATCTCAGGATATTATAATCTAAAACAATCAACATTTATGAAATTGTTGGATTGTTTTAATGAATTTAATTTTTATGTTGCATTTAACCAAAATTTGTGACTTCTGTTTCTCCAAAATATCAGATTGGAATGTTGCCTCCGTTTGTCCCATTTGCTCAGGCATTTGTAGTTGTTTCGCTACTTAAATTTTCACTCTATTAGTTTTTGTTTTTGATTACAAAAATAAGAAATTATCATTTTTAATTTCTATTTTCATTGAAATTTGTTTTTGTTAAATTTGAATTGCTTTACTTACAAAATTATCAAGCTTTGCTTATGTACTATTTTCATTTATTTTTAATTGATAGTTTCTTTGTAATGTTTTGTTTGCTTTGGTTTTGTTAAAATTATAGTGCTTTGCCTAATATAATCTTGAAAAACTTCACAATTAAATTACGTTGCTTTGCCAAATTCACGATTGTTTTTTCTCAAAAGTTCAGACTTTACTATTTGTGCTGTATGTTTAATCCATGTAGACCAGGCAAATGTCATTATATCTTAATTTTGACTTTCCCTTAATATTTCAGTGTCTTTTTGTCAAAATTAAAGAGGTCCCTTTATGCTTCCTTCTCTCAATATGGAAGGATTTTGGTTGTTGTTGACTTAAAATGCCCAAGTTCCATTGGCAAGCATGGGTTCTATTTGTTGAGTTGATAACTGCTAGCAACGCATTTCATTTAATGCAAAATTTCCCATTTTAGGATAAACCTATGGCAATTATATTAATATATGCGCTATGTTATCGCTTTGAAGAGACAATGCTCACTTTGAAACAATCATGTGTTCTTTCCTCAAGGTTAACATTATCTCTTTTCTTTTCAATTCTGATGATGTAGCTATTGTATTTGTTTTGCGATTCGTAGTTACCATGAATCATTATTGAAATTAGTCTTCGTTGACACATTTAATAGGATTTTATATTTCACATTATTCAAATATTATATGATCCTGATTGCATCATAAATACACACACATACATACATGTATCTATGTTATTGCGTTTAAGAGATAATGCTCACTTTGAAACAACCATGTGTTGTTTCCTCAAAGTTAACATTATCTCTTTTCTTTTCAATTTTGATGATGTAGCTATTGCATTTGTTTTGGGATTTCACGGTTACTATGAATCATTGTTGAAATTAATCTTAGTTGACTCATTTAATAAGATTTTATATTTTACATTATTCAAATTTTGTATGATCCTTATTGCTTAATATATATATATATATATATATATATATATATTCATGCTGTGTGTTTCTTTTGCAAACTAATGATTTTAACTTTAACAGTGCAAAAATTCTATCTTTGTATTGTGTGTCAAGCATGCAATGATTTTTGGTTCATAAGTCTTACTCAGCTTGACTATTTGGGGGAAAAAATGCAGTTTATGAATGAAGATGCTAAAATAGAAATGGTCAATACAGATCAGAAATGTTCCCAAGACAATTGGGTCTTAACTCCTTTTTTTCCCCCTTTTCTTTTAGAATTACTCTACTCAAATGGCATTATTGATATCCTTCAAGCAAATTGTTGAAAAGGAATCAACTTCACTCTATTACATTTTCAAACCAGAGTTTGATAAGTTATTAGTAGAAACTTTATCATTGTCTACCTATAAACATTCCGAGGACAAATTACCATCATGGTTTCCAGGTATACTATTTAAGCCTAAACAATGCTCTCTATAAACATTTCTACTATATGATTTTCTATAAGGAAATTTGACTAATACTCAGATCTGATTCTATCATATAAGGAAAAGAATTGTCTAGATGTTGAAACAGGTTATGGAGGAGAGAAGAGCCTCTTCAACAGCCCATGATGACATGTTTTACTGCCTCCTCGATAGCAAAGACTCAAAGTACAATCTAAGTGATGAGGATATGATTGATCAAGTAATTATTATATTGTACATAGGTTATGAAACAGTCTCCACTACTTCTATGACGATTGTTGAATATCTCCATGATCATCCTAAAGCCCTTCAGGAACTAAGAGTGATAGTTTCGCATGCTGTCTCAATCATGGTTTTGATGATTTTGGTATGCGCTTTTACTTGCCTAGGAAAAGCATGTGGCCATTTGAGAAAAGAAGAGGCCAGGAGAGGGAATTGACTGGAATG
This sequence comes from Heritiera littoralis, assembly GCA_031772115.1. Lineage (NCBI taxonomy): Eukaryota > Viridiplantae > Streptophyta > Magnoliopsida > Malvales > Malvaceae > Heritiera > Heritiera littoralis. Next base: position 1,954,181 of record JAPDPK010000065.1, read on the forward strand.
ATTACAAATCAATGAGTTTTACTTGTGTTGTGAGCAATACTTGAACCTTGCCACTAGCTTTTCATGTGTTCCACAGCTAATGCCTCTCTTTTATGTAGTAGCTACAGTTAACAGGGTCCTGAGAAAGATGACAGAAGTTATGGTGTTAAATGGTATGTTCAAGGGCACTCTGATTTTTGTTGTTTTAAAATTATAATTACTTGAATTTTCTTTTGAAAGGGTTTAATAAAATAATTCTTTTTTAGGAACCTACTCACATCAGGAAACAAAATGAAGCATGCAACTTCTCTTATTTGTGTTCCTAGGAAAGTTAGACTCTTCCTATTAAACATGTACATGTAAGTTATGTTCAGGTCTTTAGCTTTTTTCTTATTTCTTTGTTTCGATGTCTATTTTGGTTTGTCATTGTATTTAAACTATAACATCTGTGCTTTGATGAATATGTTTCTTTTATCCAAAATTCTATTCCAACTTGATATCCTTTTAAAATGATCTTTCCCTTCTCCAAAAAATTTTGGAATTAGATGCTAATGCTCTGGGCAATGTTATAAAATTGAAAATCTAATGACCCTTTTATGATTTTTTCCATGTTTTTATGGTTGATTGCTATATGAATTTGTTAAGGCCATTAATAGGTCGGCCAATTTCATTGTCAGCATGAGTTTCAAGGATTATATTCCTGATTCTATTTTGTTGTTGTTTCATCATGATCTTCATCTACTGATTTGGTTATTTTTTGCAGCGTGAGTTTGGGTGTCCTTATAATATTGTTTGAAATTGGTTATTTTTAAATTAGAATTATTTGAATTTGTTTTCCAAAGGGTTTAACAAAATATATATATTTTGGAATAAGCCCACATCAGAAAGAAAGGGAAAGCAAGTAACTTTTCTAATTTATGTTTCTAGGAATGTAAGAACCTTTTGAGCATACTCGCCTAAGTGATGTCTAAGTCAGTTATTTTTTCCTGATTTTTCTATTCCATTTCTTTATTGTCATTAACATTTTATTCGTTTTTGTTATTGGATTTTCAGAAATAAACAAAAGCAATTAAGGAATCATATTAGTTTTTTTAGGTATTATGCCTCTCAATATATATTGTAGAGACGGAAGTAAAGATTTAATTTAATTGCTTTATGATTGATTCTTAACGAAGTCACGGTTATTTGTTTCTTTAACATGTGCTTAGTCTATGATTTTTTGACTTTGATACATTTTCATTTTTGAAAACACTGATTGATGGAAACTTGAGGCCGATACTTGATTTGAATAATTTTGTGTTTATTAAATTGTACTCGTGGATTTTTTTTTTGCTGTCAATGTTGACATCTTCCTTCACTTAATGTTTGATAGATGAATATGCTAATTTAGATGTATATTTTCTTCTATAGCTCCTTATTTTTGGAAATTATTGTTTCCATAAAACTTACTGCAAGGAGCATTTTCATCCAGAATGTTCATGTTTGCAACCATTTTGTAACCTTTTTTTCCTTGCATCAGGTTAATATATTGCTTCTAAATTTCTGCAGAGTATGATTTTTTTGGAACATGAATGTTCAAGCCAAGATCATTTATGATTTATCTGGATATATTTTTGCAGATGTAACTATTGTAGGATGTTTGGCCTCTTTTATCGTACTTTAATGATTTATTCACATATTTTACTTTTAATTTTCTCTAAATAGATAGCAGAGCCAGAGATTTTGCATGGTTTTTTTTTTTTTTTTTAATTTAGTGACTATTGACATTTTGGATATAGGTCATTGTGATTAAAAAAAATTATACTCGTAGATCATCAAACTTTCAAGCCATGCTCTTTAAAGGAGGACCTTCCACTCGTAATCCACCGAGTTTTGTATGTAGCAGTTTCTTAATAATCTTAATCATCTTTTAGTTCTTGGAAAAGTCAGAGGTATGTTGTTTGATCTATCATTTTTGCTTTTGCATTGTTAATTTTATATGTTAAACCAATTGATTTCTTTAATTACTTTTTAAAAGATATATTTTCCAGAAAGAAACATGTTCAAGCCAAGATCATTTATGATTTATCTGGATATATTTTTGCAGATGTAACTATTGTAGGATGTTTGGCCTCTTTTATCGTACTTTAATGATTTATTCACATATTTTACTTTTAATTTTCTCTAAATAGATCGCAGAGCCAGAGATTTTGCATGGTTTTTTTTTTAATTTAGTGACTATTGACATTTTGGATATAGGTCATTGTGATTAAAAAAAATTATACTCGTAGATCATCAAACTTTCAAGCCATGCTCTTTAAAGGAGGACCTTCCATTCGTAATCCACCGAGTTTTGTATGCAGCAGTTTCTTAATAATCTTAATCATCTTTTAGTTCTTGAAAAAGTCAGAGGTATGTTGTTTGATCTATCATTTTTGCTTTTGCATTGTTAATTTTATATGTTAAACCAATTGATTTCTTTAATTACTTTTTAAAAGATATATTTTCCAGAAATAAACATTTTTGCCTAGTAAAAATGCTACCAACAAACTTGATTAAGATGTAAACTACCTTTTTTAGCTTGCTTTTGTCACTAGCTCCTTGCATAAGCCCATTTGGTCATTTGAGATGTTCAAGGTAAATTAAGGGCATATGTTTTATGTTGGTTATATTTGAATTTATTATATTGCTATCGATTTTTAAATCCTCATGCAATATGGTAAAATTTTGTTCTTGGATAAATTTGGTTATTAGAGATTGTGACTATTAGAGATAGATTAAAGCACGCATGTTGAACTTGATTTTTGACATTCTAAGAAAAAGATTAAAGAAAATAATACATTTTGTTAATGCATTAAACTAATAATGAAGTCTCTGGCTTTAAATTTTTGTGTTTTGCAAATTTCAATTTTTAGGTCTGCATTTTTTTTTTTTGGGTAAATCAATGCAATGAGCTATGAATTTGCTTTATAGCTTGCCATACTCTTAGAGAATGAGGCTTAAATTCATTATCGATGTAATGCTAACATTTGGTGTAGTCAACATGTCAAATGTAGCTAAGTATCAAGGGCTAGACCTATTCCTTTTTTGAAGATTTGATGGTTGGGAGCAACTGTTGACTTGTTTGGTTTTCGAGTTTTGATTTGAGCTTTTGCTCTAATAAGCTTCATCAAGGAAAAAATCACTGATAAAAAAATTTATACAATAAATTTTGGATCCAAGCTTGGATCTTGATTGGGCCACGTTGTTTGCCTCTAATAAATGCGTTTCCCCTCCCTTATATTGTTACATGTCCTTTTCTCTCTTCTTTCATGTTTTGCTTGGATTGTTTTGCTCTTTGGTTTTCTTCTTTTCGAGTCTTTTGCTTCATTAATTGTGCTGGAAGTCGTGTTTTGCCCTCCATTCATTTTTGCCCATCCATTTTTTTGGTGATTTGTTTTGCAAATAAATTCTGACTTTAGGGGTATTTTTGTTTTTTTGCTATTAAGGAGCTTTGAAATTCCGTATAAAGGATTTGTCTTCTAATGGTTGTCAATCCTCCTTTCAACACTCTTTTCAACACTAAAAAAATCTTATTCCATCTTCCAAGAAATCAGCCGCCACTTTTTTTCCTCTTTTAATATGAGTTTTAGGAGTTTTAGTTTAGTGTGACCTCCTATTAAGCTACAAATTTTGCCTACATTTTCCCTGTTTGTCCTTCCTTTCCCTGACTTTTTTTTTTTGAGGTTTTAGTTTTGGGTCTTACGATCTCCTCCAGCCGCACATTGGTGTGTTTTTTCCCTATTCCACCTTACTGTCCAGAATTGACCCTCTCTTTCTTGCCTCTTTCTCTACCTTTCCCTAAAACCAAACGACCCATTTCTTTTATAGGCCCCCATGAACATCCTAAAAAGTTTCAGCTTCCAAATCATCAACAAGCCAACACCATCAGTGGTCGTTTATACCAAAAAAAAAAATGTAATGTTCCTGTGTTTTCACTCCAACAACCAAAGTTGGGAGATTCAAACCTCATTTTGACGCAGATTAAAGAAAGAGAAGGCCGTTTTCCAATGAGAAATTTTGTTCTGTCAAAGTTCCAACTCTTCCTTTTTTCTCATGTGGAGGCAAAGCTAAGCAACACCAAACAAAAATTCCTTTTTTTTTGCATTCCTACTTCTGATGATCTCTTAACTTTTTTTTTCTTTAATTCCACAAATAAATTAGTTTAAAGAGATGTGTTGCCACAAAGATCGATCAATGTCATTTACAAATATAATAAAAACATCTTTGATTTTTGTTATTTTTACAATGACAGGATTCTGATAAAGCTATGATTCAGCTCGGAGAGAAGCTCAAGTACACTATTTTCTTCTCCCATCCCTTTGAAGCGTTTTTGCTAAACAGACAGACATCATATGTATTTTTTAAGTTCTTCCATAAGAACTTAAATTTGAACGTGCTCTTTCAATCAGATTTTGGAGTTGACATGAATGAAAAGTGGTATTCAAGGCAAGTAGGTTTATCTTTTACTCTCATTTGGTTTAGATTCATTTGCCAAGTTGTTTATTCAAAGTCTTTGGTTGGCTGAAGTGGAAAATTAGTATACTTTTTCTTGTTTTTTGAAGGGTATTGCTAAATTGCATTTCATCGACGAAGAGCACCTTCTTGCTAAGGTTGCAAAAATAGAACATGCTTTGATGGTATGGAATTATAAATAAGTTCATCATTTCACATGCGTCTTCTACACTTTGTCCTTTTTTTTTTAACAATTTTGAGATCAAAATCTGACATCTATCGACATATGTAGAATGTTATCTTTGGTATGTAAAAACTCTTAATTTTATTCATTTAAGCAAGCATGTACTCTCTATATAAATCCTTTTCCTCCTTATGTAACCATTGACATTAATTTACCCGCGCAACGCGTGGGTGTTACCTAGTATCTTTATAATTATCGATATTATACAGCCTGGTTTAAGATTGATAATTAAAACTTTTAAAATGAAACCTTAAATTTTAATTGTTGGGATGTGATATTGGAGACTGATTTTCCAATATTCTAAAATTAATTATTCACATTTGCTTTTGTCTCTCATCTCTGTGCTGCAGGCTATTAGGCCTCTAGCATCATCTTATATATTCAATATACTTTTGCAGAGATTTTTCTGTTCAGCCTCCTTTTTTCTTTTACATCATCCAGTTATAGCATTAGATGTTTTAAGTTGAAAGAAATTGGAAATCACCTTGATGTTCAATGAGTGTTTGGCCAGTGAATACAACATAACAAACTGCTAGATTTATGGATTTCCAAAATACAGAGTTTGTGATTTATAGGATGAAGAGAATTCTTGATTAATGTCGGAATTGTTCCATTATTGGTTTTCTTGCTGTTATGACTGTTCATTTCCTTTCAACTTTCCTTCTACATGAAGATTACGCCAATATATCATAGGAATATTAATACATGAACTTGTAAAGGTGAAGTGCAAGTCATGTTCAAATTCAACTTCGTGCCACAAACATGCAACTCGTATCAAGGACGATGCAAGTGATTAAGAGAATGATAAGAAGACAAAAAGGCTTTTATTCTCAGTGTGATGGAAAAAGAAGAGATTGAGAAATCAGTTCTTTTTTTTTGTGCAAATGAGCAGATATCTGCTTTATATTAAACAAAACCTCTCGTGTAAAACATTACAAATATTATCCAGCAGAAACTTCTCAACACCTAAAGGAGGGTTATGAAGTTTTTCTAAACCAAAGGAGCAATTATGAGCATAGTGGGCCAGGAAGTTAGCACAGAAGTTTGCTTCTCGATTTACATGGTGAATTGAACAATTCCAGTCTATTCCAATTAGTTCTTTGCATGCCTTGGGAATATTAACCATTGGTTCTCCTTTGCTCAAAGGTTGCTAAAGTTTAGACACTGCATAAAGTGAATCAGATTCGACAATCACATGTTTAAGGCCTGCGTCCCAAGCAGTCAACAATCCAACATAAATGGCTTGTATGTCTGCATGGGCTATTGAACACCATCCCAATCTTCTTACAAATCCAAAGATCCATCGTCCCTGAGAATCACAACATAGTCCCCCAATGGCCGACCAACCTGGATTTGATTTACATGAGGCATCAACATTAATCTTGAATATTCCAGTCATTGGTTTAATCCATGAAATTGCACGACTCTGTTTTGTAGGTGACCATAATGTGTTGGCTCCATAATCGTTAAATTCCTCCACGGTTTGCCGCACTTTCTGGTAAGTATCTACAGGCCAAGTAAAACTTGTATCGAAAACGACTTTATTCCTCCAATGCCAGATTTTCCAACATGTAATGGCAAAAAGATTCGACCAATTAGATACTCTGCATATACCACTTTTTTATTTCATCAAATTGAAAATAATCCAATCCTGAAAAGATAAACTTTTTAAAACATTAAGTCTAGACATAGATAAAAACTTGGCCCAGACTTGCTGCGAAAAATTACAGTCTCTGAAAGTATGAAGTAAATCCTCCATATCAGCTGTGCATCTTGGACTTTTAGTATCTTAAGCCATATTTCTCTTGAAACAAGCTTCCTTGGTCAAAAGTTTCCAATGAGCCACCAGCCACATAAACTGCCTGACTCTCAGAATGACATTAAATCCCAAACTTTTGCCCAGGGAAAAGAACTGTTTTGGTCATCAATCAGCAGAGAATATGTCGTTTTAATTGAGAACTCACCAGACGATGAGGCCATCCAATAGAACTCATCCCGCTCCCCGGAGAAGGGAGGAACTAATAATAGTTGATCTTGTATATCATGTGGCAGTGCATTTAAATGTTCCCACTTCCATGATCCGTCTTCACATCTCAAATCGCTAACGCTCCAGTCTGAGAGTTCGAAAGGTATAGGATTCAAAACTACCTTAGACAAAGGTTGTCTGCCTAGCCACCAGTCATACCAAAACAAAGTGCTCACACCGTCACTGATCAATTTAGCACAACCTTTGGCTACTAGTTCTTTGCTCGAACAAATACTCCTCCAAGTGTGAGAATGTCACAGTCCGTGACCCTATTTTTCACCTTATTCTATACATCTTATTTGGTTGGGTTGTCTGCGATACTTTACTTTTCTTTTACATATACACAATTTCATATTAAATTATAATATGAATTACATCCCCGATTTCTACTTCATAAGAAAGTAGTACTGTCGATAAGTCTAAATACAAAAAATAAATGATCATACCTTATTAAATAAATCGACCTGTCGCATCGTCCCCAAATGTGCAGTCGAAAATCCTTTAAGTGCTAGACTCTCAGTCTTCGAAAACCTGAAATGTTAAAATTAAGGGGTGAGCAAACCACGGCTCAGTAAGGGAATTATATGCATACTTGATATTCAGCTTCCTATATGCTGAAAACTTTTTCATTTTTCCTATGGGCTCTAGGCTCGCATGTAGGAAAGATACTACAGTCGGCTAGGGATCCGGATGGAGTAAGGTAGGTATTTTGAAATACCTATCTTGTTCCGGAACCTAGAAGCAACTGTAGAGAGTAATATTCTTTCTTGTTTTGAAATTCAAATCCTTTCCTCTTTATTCTGTAACATTTTCATATTCTTTTTCAAATAATGCTTTTATGAAATAAAGCATTTAAATAAAATAACTAATATTCATATTTTCTTTGAAAAGAATATTAGTTAAATTCTCATCATTCTCATTTAAAACTCATTTCATGTTTTACTGTACAACCATAATTAGTACAGTACTTTAAATAGCAAAATCAGCTATTAAACCTTTTTCGTATAACATATAAATAATTTAAATCTAATATTCAATTTAAAATTTAAATTAAGAATATTAGATTTATTTTCCTCCTCTTTCCTTTTGAAAACATATTACATATTCGTGTCACATATCATATGAAAATCATTTCATAGTACTTAAAAACAGTACTGAAATTAGCATTTATAAAAATGCTATAAATCATTTCATTTCACGTATCACATATCATGTAAAACATTTACATTTCACATATCACATATCATGTAAAACATTTTCATTTAAAACATATCATATATGGAGACTGCGGCACGCGCAGCCCGTCCACTGGGTCGTTACTCGTATCATGCTATAGACCCCGAAGGGTATGAATAATCATGTCAGATCTATGGCCATAGTCTATAATTGTCCTCGGCGGATCACTGATCAGGTGTCGGCCGGGACTACATATCACATATCACATGTTATATATCACATATCATGTATTACATATCACATGTCGGCATGATAGAGGGCCAACTAGTCTCAAAACCATGTTTTTCATCATCAGAAAACCTTTATGGAATTTATAAAAATATATATTTTCATCATTTAAAACCATAAAGGTTATAAAACCATTTAGTGAATATTTAAGAAATATATAAAAATATTCACTTTATTTCCTTTCATTTTTCATCTCGTATTACGTGTAACTTACATATCAAGAGAATTTTCAGTGATTTCATTATCACCATTCTCGAAGAGAATTTTCGGTGATTTCATTATCACCATTCTCGAAGAGATTTTTCGGTGATTTCATTATCACCATTCTCGAAAACATGAATATTTTAAAATCACTTTCATTTTATTCATGTTTTTATGGAAAATATTTATTTTCTCGATTTTCGTGATTAAAAATCATTTCTCGTGAAATAAAATCATTTATTATGATTTTATGAAATTTTCTAGAATTTTTCGATAATTTTCGATAATTTTTCGGCAGTATAACGGTTGCCGATTGGCTAGCCTCCTGCACGAAAAATACAGTTTAAAATCCATCCAGTGCATCACCACAAATTTCCAACCAATCATTCATCGCAATATTTTCATAAAATATTTTCATAAAATATTTCATAATTAAAATCATGCAGACTGAATATCCTTACAGTGCTGCACATGCATCCCTTACCTGTTCTGGGTCGGCGACTTCCTCTTACCGGTCGCGCCTGTACTCTATCTCTTCCGATTCCTCATCTCGATCGCCGAGAATAATTTCTGGAATTTAAATTCTAAATTTTAGAATTTTCTCAAATTATTTAAATAAATAAATTATTTAAATAATTATCATTAATAATTTCCTGGATTTCTTACCGATTCCCGAGTTCCCGAGAATTTTTTCGAATTCCGAAAATTTTCTTTTTCTCTCTTTCTTCTTTTTCCCCTTTCTTTCTTCCTTTTTCTTTTTCTTTCTTTTTCTTTCTTTTTCTTTTCTTTTCTTTTTCTTTTCTTTTTCTCCTCCTTTTCCTCTTTTCTGGTCTGAACCGGTTCGGACCGATTCAGACCGGTTCAACCCGGTCCTCCTCATCACCGCCGGTTCAGCTTCATCCCATCGGCATCACCACCGGTTCGGGCCTCCCATAGCTTGCCGGAGTTGCGGGGACGCCGGATCTGGTCTCCGTTTCTTCCCATCACCGGCGACGGCGCTGGATCTGGGTCTGTGGGTTTCGGCCCTTTCCTCCTCTCTTTTCTCCTTCCTCCGCCTGATTCTCCTTCGCCGGTGGCTCCTCTTACCTTTGTTGAGCTTCGCCGGTGTCGGGAGTGGCGGTGGCGGTGCCCGGATCGGCCGGCACCGCCAATCTCCCTTCTCCTTTCTCTTCGGCTCTCCTCCGTTTCAGTTTTCCATTTCTGCTTCCGTTTTTATTTTTCCGTTGCCGGCTGTTTCTTCCTTTCACGTCACTGGCGTTGCCTCTTTTTCTTTCCTCGGTCGGCCGGCCAACGGTGGCTAGTTGCCCCCTTCTTGTTTCGTTTCTGTTTTTACCCCCCAAACAGAAAGGAAATAACAGGGGTCGGGTCTCGACCCCTGTTTCTATTTATTTTTTTTTATTTTTTTTGTATTTATATATATATATAATTATTTCTTTTAATTATATATATAATTATATATATTTATATAACTCATTTATTTATTTATATATATATATATATATATACACCTATACACATCACTTTAAAAGAAAATAATATATATTTCATATATATATATATATATATATATTATTTATATACATGATTGTATTTATAAAAATATATACCTTTATTTAATTAATATAAAATAGTATATATTCATTTTATAACATATACTATATCTCGTATATTCATATGTATTTATATATATATACATTTATATTTATAATTATATAAATATATTTTATAATATACACATGTATTTATTTAAGACAAAATAGTATATATTTCATTTTATAATATATACTAAAATTCATATACATACATATGTAATCATATAAAAACATATCAAAATATATTTATACAATCTAATTATATAAATATATTTCTATACGCATTCTTATTTTATTAATTTTGGATTTTCTTAATATCCAAATAATTTCCCATATTCATTTCTTATTTCCAATTTAATTTTTCCTTTTTATTTCTTATTTAATTTGGATTTCCATTTATCCAAATTAAATTTCCTCTTTTCATTATTTTCCATAATTTCATCCTTCTCCTTATTTACAATTTATCCAAATTTAAATTCCTCAATTTCCTCACTTCCTTAATTTCCGGAATTTCAACGATATTCCATCTCATAAATAAATTTTATTTATTTACTTTAATTTATTTATTTCCTCTTATCTATTTTCTTCAATATTAATTTTCAATAATTGAAAAATTTGTGATTATGACATTCTCCCCACCTTAAGAAATTCGGTCCTCCGAATTTAACTTAAGTCCAAAAGGTGGTGGCATCCTGTATGCTTATCGTCTTGTATACTTATCATTCTTAACCTTTTGATCATCTTCCGTATTATACTGCCAGTATACCTTTAGGATTAAAATCACCTTTTTCACCATTATATATCATTACTCATCATATATTTATACTCCCTTAAATTTTTTTATCAATTGGGAGTTATCTATTTCCACTCCTTTTCATATCACATATGATTCATATTATTCATCATCCCTCTTCCTTATTTGGTGCCAAGTCGATACATTTCGATACTTATCATTTATCGATTTAAATCAATAGTATGTAATGGTCCAGTAGCTTTCACATCTCATGCATCCGCTCTTTCAACATATCATCGAGCGTTTCTATTCTACGCTCAGATATTTACATCATGTACGAAGCGGTGCTGTCTATAAATTTGGAATCTCAGAGCCTTTTGCTATTTCCCATAACATATAGCTTCTCAGAGATTCCCATCACATATAGAGCTCACTGGAACTTCACATACATTCTCATCATCTTTTATAATTATATTTCGACCATGACACTAAAGAATCTAAGAGTTTGATAATGGAGAAGTGATTTCATTAGACTATCAGTCTATAATCACTTCCATATTATCATATCTCTTCTAGATTCTTTATTATCCACAATATCCATTTTCATATTTATTTCATCCAATTGCTGCGGTTCGTTTGCAGACTTTACCATTCACCATCTCTTACCATAATTTCATCAAGAGATAATCATTTTCTCTCCATATCGTCATTTCATGTAGTCTCATCATTACATCTCTTATTCTTATGGTATACTCTATATCACTTAGGTTTTAGAATATACCTGAGAATATACTCTTTTAATAATTAGATCCCACAGTAACAAAATCAAATTATCAATTAATCTTCTTATTATTTAACTTCATTCTCGAATCTATAATTATCAATTTAATCACCTCATTATCCATACAAATCCACTATTTCCATCATTTCGAGGTGGTATAAATATCTCCTTTTTGTTCCATTTACATTATTGGCAGTAAAATGTAGATCATTTCTTTACTACTTTGAGTAAGATTACTTTTCCTATATCGAGTTCGGCTCGATCTTACATCTAGCCATAATCATGTGATAACCACAAAATCACTTTTAGTTTTAAATTCGGGAACTACCTCATATTCGTGTTCCCTCTTCATCATGTACTTTCCTCTTATGACATATTCATCCTTTCCTTTATCATCATTTCAATCACTTTTCTTTAGTGATAACATATTCCACTATTACCTCTTTTAACATCTTATATGCCATCTTTACATTTACTCATCTACCGACCTTAACTTCTTTACTTATTAGTCACATTTGTAGAGCAGCTAACCCAATAACTCTTCTATAAACTGGCAATAGTATTTAGCTAGACCCAGTACATTTCGTATCTCAGTCACCATCTTTCAGTCATAGACAGATTCACCGTCATTCTGTCATTTGAGATCATATATCTTAGAAAGAGATACTATCTAGCCAAATCTTTTATTTGCCAATCTTATCATATAATTCACTGCCTTTAAGAGTCTACGGGGTTATACCACTATGCTGCTCATTTTTCATTTGCACCTTAGACTACATCAGTATATCATTACTTATCCTTATACGGATGCCTAATTTATTAGGCTCATATACTTCATAAGGTATTTCATTAACCTTATAAACCTCAATAGAAACTCGTAAAAATTTCCTTGAGTTCTAATCATTATCATCTTATGACTATCAATTTCCAACTTTCCATCTAGTGATGCCTTGTACAGAGATTGGTCTTATAAATTCCTTACACATCTCCGATTAAATCAAATAAGGCATCACTTCCATAGAAATGATTATTTGTTCTTAATAAAAACTTTATTATAAAATAGGAATTTAATTCCCCATTTATACTTCATCCTCAATTACATCATTTGTATTTCCATTCTTTACATCAATATATGTGAATTTCATTATCCACAAATTCTTCAGAGTTATTTTCTTAAGCTTTTCGAATTTCTTCTATATTCTCCTATATAAGCTTAGAAATAACTTTCATATTCACGATCGAGTCAATGTTAACTCGAACTCTCCAATCTATACTACTCTGAAATCTTATCGGGAATCTCATCCGATACTTTCTTTAATCATTCATCTCTCGTCATTTTGGACATTCGTCTTTGTGTCCTATCATTTCACCGTATATTCTCAAGGCAAAGAGATTTAATATTTAAATCATTTTAACATTTGCTCCGCCTTGATTCACTTATTTCCTCATATTTCACAGCATATCGATCATCTTAATTAGTATGCTGTATATAGTATAATAATTTTCATTAACACCTTTCACAGCTAACCGATTTATTATTACTGTAATTTATTTTAAAATCATTTCCATTTAATGAACTCAGGTTTAATTCCCTTGAGCATACTATCCACGAGGTTCGAACCCTGGCACCCTTACGTACCTAGTTCCTTACACTCATGTTACCACTGAGCTAATTGTAAGAGTCCCGCCCGTTCGAATCAACCGTCGGCGAGCATCCCCTAGGAGATCCTTTAGCCCCAGGTTTACCCTTACTAGTGAGTTGGCGATAACATAGTTCGCTTGCATCTCACACATATGATCCACTAAGGGTCACCCATCACAGTTCTGTCTCAAGGGTCCTGAAGAACTTAGGTTAGCTGTCATCTTCTTTTATAACTTTACTATTCTTGTGCATCTTCTCCAATTCAGAGTACTCCACATAGTACCTCATTCTGTAGCACATATTTCAAGATATTTCAGTTCTATATAAGATTATCTGTTTGATACCTCAAAGTAGTAAAATATATAGAACCGTAATTAACCACACTAATATGTATTTCATTATCTATACTATTCACTTCATCAGTCAATTCCTGTAATCATTTCACTTTCCATAGTATTCAACGATCCCTTTCAATACACTCTTAATTTTTGGCCCTTACAGTCAATAATCGGGCCAATCATCTTATAACCTTCCACTATACACTCTTATTGGATCGCATCATACAAGGCCCCGGCCCGTTCGCCATCCGCCTATACATATGTGTACTAACCTCCTTGAGAATGCCCAGCCCTTTCACTGGGTTACCCTTCGAGGTTTCGTCATGAGGCCTAGCCCTTTCACTAGGTCACTCGCAATTTGCGTCCATAATCGAAGTGTAAGTGGAATCAGTAATAGGGATCGATATATCCATTTGACATCCTCTATGCCATTAATAATTCCATTATCATCAAGGAATTTGAAATCACCTAGTTTCATCACAATTCAGCACATCGCCCAACATAGGGGCATTTTCGTCATTTCCACATTTATCTCTTTCTCCTCATTATACATTTAAATCAGTGATCTTATTATCTATTTGCTGATAGTACTCCTTTCTCATACCAATATCAGCATTTTAAGATCTTTTTCAATTTTGACAGAGAAGTCCACTAGGATCCATAATTGGATTATTTTGCATGAAATGCAGCCTTACATCATCATTTACTCTGTCAAATCAGTCAATGCCAACTTCCGTTGGTCTATTTTGACTCCCGGTAAAATTTTGGGCGTAGGGGTATTTTGGTCATTTTTGGCCAAAAATTTTCTCTCTCCTCAAAATACCTTTAATCAATGATCTTAATGTCTATTTAGTGATGATACTTCATTCCCCTCCTTTATATCATCACTTTTAGGTCTCAATTCGATCCGGACAGAAAAGTACTGATGGGGCCCTCACCGAGTCCATTTCTGTTCTTTACCGAACCGACCATCATTTAGATCATAAGATCACCCTTTCATGTAACATTCCTGAGCCGTTTTCCCTTTTTAGCATTCTTTATTTCATAATTGCTCACTCCCTTCTAAACACTTAATTAAATTTTTAATCATTTATTTTCTCTATGTATTCAGACTACACAGTACTACAGGGGATGTTAATCTTTTTCGACACATTTCCTTTTGAAAGTATCGACAGACATCAGGCCAACCATGCTCTGATACCATTAAATCTATCACAGTCCGTGACCCTATTTTTCACCTTATTCTATACATCTTATTTGGTTGGGCTGTCTGCGATACTTTACTTTTCTTTTACATATACACAATTTCTTATTAAATTATAATATGAATTACATCCCCGATTTCTACTTCATAAGAAAGTAGTACTGTCGATAAGTCTAAATACAGAAAATAAATTATCATACCTTATTAAATAAATCGACCTGTCGCAGCGTCCCCAAATGCGCAGTCGAAAATCCTTTAAGTGCTAAACTCTCAGTCTTCGAAAACCTGAAATGTTAAAATTAAGGGGTGAGCAAACCACGGCTCAGTAAGGGAATTATATGCATACTTGATATTCAGCTTCCTATATGCTGAAAACTTTTTCATTTTTCCTATGGGTTCTAGGCTCGCTTGTAGGAAAGATACTACAGTCGGCTAGGGATCCGGATGGAGTAAGGTAGGTATTTTGAAATACCTATCTTGTTCTGTAACCTAAAAGCAACTGTAGAGAGTAATATTCTTTCTTGTTTTGAAATTCAAATCCTTTCCTCATTATTCTGTAACATTTTCATATTCTTTTTCAAATAATGCTTTTATGAAATAAAGCATTTAAATAAAATAACTAATATTCATATTTTCTTTGAAAAGAATATTAGTTAAATTCTCATTATTCTCATTTAAAACTCATTTCATGTTTTACTGTACAACCATAATTAGTACAGTACTTTAAATAGCAAAATCAGCTATTAAACCTTTTTCGTATAACATATAAATCATTTAAATCTAATATTCAATTTAAAATTTAAATTAAGAATATTAGATTTATTTTCCTCCTCTTTCCTTTTGAAAACATATTACATATTCGTGTCACATATCATATGAAAATCATTTCATAGTACTTAAAAACAGTACTGAAATTAGCATTTATAAAAATGCTATAAATCATTTCATTTCACGTATCACATATCATGTAAAACATTTACATTTCACATATCACATATCATGTAAAACATTTTCATTTAAAACATATCATATATGGAGACTGCGGCACGCCCAGCCTGTCCACTTGGTCGTTACTCGTATCATGCTATAGACCCCAAAGGGTATGAATAATCATGTCAGATCTATGGCCATAGTCTATAATTGTCCTCGGCGGATCACTGATCCGGTGTCGGCCGGGACTACATATCACATATCACATGTTACATATCACATATCACGTATTACATATCACATGTCGGCATGATAGAGGGCCAACTAGTCTCAAAACCATGTTTTTCATCATCAGAAAACCTTTATGGAATTTATAAAAATATATATTTTCATCATTTAAAACCATAAAGGTTATAAAACCATTTAGTGAATATTTAAGAAATATATAAAAATATTCACTTTATTTCCTTTCATTTTTCATCTCGTATTACGTGTAACTTACATATCAAGAGAATTTTCGGTGATTTCATTATCACCATTCTCGAAGAGATTTTTCGGTGATTTCATTATCACCATTCTCGAAAACATGAATATTTTAAAATCACTTTCATTTTATTCATGTTTTTATGGAAAATATTTATTTTCTCGATTGTCGTGATTAAAAATCATTTCTCGTGAAATAAAATCATTTATTATGATTTTATGAAATTTTCTAGAATTTTTCGATAATTTTCGATAATTTTTCGGCAGTATAACGGCTGCCGATTGGCTAGCCTCCTACACAAAAAATACAGTTTAAAATCCAGCCAGTGCATCACCACAAATTTCCAACCAATCATTCATCGCAATATTTTCATAAAATATTTTCATAAAATATTTCATAATTAAAATCATGCAGACTGAATATCCTTACAGTGCTGCACATGCATCCCTTACCTGTTCTGGGTCGGCGACTTCTTTTTACCGGTCGCGCCCGTGCTCTATCTCTTCCGATTCCTCATCTCGATCGCCGAGAATAATTTCTGGAATTTAAATTCCAAATTTTTGAATTTTCTCAAATTATTTAAATAATTATCATTAATAATTTCCTGGATTTCTTACCGATTCCCGAGTTCCCGATAATTTTTTCAAATTCCGAAAATTTTCTTTTTCTCTCTTTCTTCTTTTTCCCCTTTCTTTCTTCCTTTTTCTTTTTCTTTCTTTTTCTTTTCTTTTCTTTTTCTTTTCTTTTTCTCCTCCTTTTCCTCTTTTCTGGTCTGAACCGGTTCGGACCGATTCAGACCGGTTCAACCCGGTCCGCCTCATCACCGCCGGTTCAGCTTCATCCCGCCGGCATCACCACCGGTTCGGGCCTCCCATAGCTTGCCGGAGTTGCGAGTACGCCGGATCTGGTCTTCGTTTCTTCCCATCACCGGCGACGGCGACGGCGCCGGATCTGGGTCCGTGGGTTTCGGCCCCTTCCTCCTCTCTTTTCTCCTTCCTCCGTCGGATTCTCCTTCGCCGGTGGCTCCTCTTACCTTTGTCGAGCTTCGCCGGTATCGGGAGTGCCGGTGGCAGTGCCCGGATCGGCCGGCACCGCCAATCTCCATTCTCCTTTCTCTTCGGTTCTCCTCCATTTCAGTTTTCCATTTCTGCTTCCGTTTCTATTTTTTCGTTGCCGGCTGTTTCTTCCTTTCACGTCGCCGGCGTTGCCTCTTTTTCTTTCCTCGGTTGGCCGGCCAACGGTGGCCGGTCAACCCTGTAACATCCCAAATCCACTATTTAACATAATATTTACTTATAAACTCCACTTACTTACCGGTTGGGCTGTCTGTGATGCTTAACAAGTCTTAACATTTTAAATAAGAATTAGAACTCTTATTACTTATACTAATATGACTTGCTACATTAATACTCTAAGGTATATATATACATTCCCTTCTATTTTAAGTAGTACTGTAAAATTTTTCTGAATATATAAAAGAAATAATATACCTTCGATATCGAATATCTGCTAACAGTCGATATTCTCTGGAAAGTAATTCTCTTAATCCAAAATCAACAATCTGTGGAGTGGAAAATAAGGGGTGAGCGATAACATGCTCAGTAAGGAAGATGTACAATGCTTTAATAATCAACCCTATTTCCCAAAACTTTTATCTTTCTTAACAGTAAACTCAGTGCATATAGAAAACAGTTTACAATATCATGTAATAAACATTGAATAGGATATAACAAAATCCTCTCTGTAAACAGAAATTAACAAGTTGAGACTAGGCATCACCCTATAAATGAATCATGCTATCATCGTTCCCCCTCCCCCTTGCGAGAACGGCATAATCATCCCGATAGGGATACAATAGATCTATGGCCACAATCTATGGGTGGTCCTCGGGGTTCACTTGCCAAGTGACCTCGAGACCGCTGATGACTTGGCGAGTCCGTCAGCATCATAACTAATAACAATGCATGAAACTAGGGGCCTAAAGTCTCGAAATCATATTTATAACTCAAAATACCTTTAAGGAAACACATCATTGAATTTAAATCATTTGAATAAATAATAATTCCAAAAAGGTATTATTCTCATTTTCGTAGAAAATATAAATTGAAACCTGCTCGCCCATGGTCAACTCGCCCATTCTGGCTTGCACATGGTCAACTCGCCCAATGGTCAACTCGCCCATTGGATCAACTCGCCCAAAAGGTTTCGTATTTTCTATTTTCAAAATATTAATCTGTCTCATTTTTCGTTTGAGAAAATGTACTTTAAACCTGTTCGCCATGGTCAGCTCGCCCATCACGGCTCGCCCATGGTGAACTCCAAGTTGGGTGAAGTAGTATTCGCCCGCCTGCTTTCCTTTTTAATCAACAAATAAAACTGGCTCGCCCTTAATGGCTCGCCCATTATATGAAAAGATAGTCGCCCGCCCCAGAAAACATTGAAAAGGGTCCGCCCACAATGGCTTGCCCGGATTTTCTATTTAAAACATGGCTACTCGCCCGCCAAAATATCACATGAGGGCTTTTCGCCCAAAACACAACGAAGGGTCAACTCGCCCGCCCTTACCAGTTAGCCCAACAGCAAGGCAATTTATCAAAATAAAATGCATGTCATAAACTAAAACCATTTCTCGGTAATTTTGTAAAATTAACTCCACAGGACATGCATTCTTTTCACACACAACCCCCTTACCTCGTCTGATGAAACCTTGCTTTTCGCCCGCCTTATCAATTCTCACTGCTCGACTGCAAGGTAAAATATTAATTCCATTAATATTTTCTCTTCGAATTATTTCTTAAAATTATTAATATTTTCTAACGCTTTGGCGAGATTCTGTGACTACTCTCCAACTCGCCATTCGCCCAACAGCTCTCGCCAGTCGTCATTGAGCTTACATGTGGTAGCTCACCCGGACCTATTCGCCACTCACTCATTGGCTTATTCTGGGAGCTCACCCAACCTGCGATTAGCCATTCATAATGGCTTAAATGTGGAGTTCGCCACATCCTTTGGGCGAGTACTCACCCATTTTGACTAATAGCTTTCTACTCGCCCATCGTGTTTCCTTACTCATTCTTGGTTATTTTTCCATCTAGTTTCTTATATATTCAACAATATTTAACTACAACCAGGCTGTATCTATGTTTATCACGTTGTAAAACATAAAAATCTATCATTAAATATCAAGAGAACTATAAAACTATGAAACTCACCTTTACTAAGTTGCTCTTCCAACAACAGAATGCTTTCTTGCCTCCCTTAGCTTTACTTCTCTTGTTCCTTGGCTTTTTAACACTGCGGGAGAGTTTGGCTAGCTAAAAGATGAAATTGCATGGCTCACTTATGAGAAAAACGGAGGAATGAAAGATGAACTTGCAGAGAAACAGAATGGGCTAGAAGGTTATTTGAGAAGATGAAGTTGGCTAAATCATTATCCCTCACGTATTCCTTCTTATATACCCATGTTGATCCTGTTAGAAATTACCACTTGTTTCCTTATCACGTTTCTTTCATCATTTCATGCATTAAACACCCAAGAAACTACAGCCAAAAGAACGGTGTAAAATCCTTACTAAAACCCCGTTTTTGACTGACTTTTCCTTGCCATTTATTGTCTAGCTCAGTTTGTCAGAAAAAGAGAAGTGGCGAGAAGTCCACTGCCGCCCTTTTCCTTGACTTTTCTATTTCCTTTTTCTTCTCTTCTCCACGCCCATTTCTCTTCCAGCCAACGTTGATTGGCTATCAACCCATTCTTTTCCTTGTTTTGTCCTCTAGCCATTTATCCCTTCATTTAATGCTTTCATACCTTTTAAATTCTAACAATTTCTTTCTTTAAACACCATACTATAATTCATCACTTTAATTGAAAAGTGGAAATTTACATTCGGTTATTCTTTAATTTCACTAAAAGAATTTATTTCCACTATCAATAATGTACACATATGGTATACAGTATAATAAAAATTCGGATTTTACATTTCTCCCCACCTTAAGAAATTTGGTCCTCCAAATTTAACTCGGACCTATCACTGGAAGAGCTCCGGATACCTCTCACGCATAAGGCTTTCTAACTCCCAAGTGGCCTCCTCCTCGTTATGATATTGCCAGAGCACTTTAACTAAAGGAATCGTCTTGGATCGCAACACCTTATCCTTCCTATCCAGAATCCGTACCGGTTTCTCGACGTAACTCATATCTTCTCTAATCTCCAGTGGCTCGTGTCGAATCACGTGAGAAGGATCTGGATGGTATTTTCTCAACATCGAGACATGGAATACATTATGCACTCCTGACAACTCTGGTGGTAGTGCTAACCGATATGCCACATCTCTTACGCGATCTAAAATCTCATAAGGCCCAATGTATCGAGGACTCAACTTTCCTCTCTTCCCGAATCTCATTATACCCTTAGATGGTGAAACCTTTAAAAACACATAATCACCCGCAATAAACTCCAATGGTCGGCGTCTAGTATCTGCATGACTCTTCTGCCGACTCTGAGCCGTTCTGAACCTCTCACAAATCATCCGTACATCACGAGAAGCCTGCTCGACCAAATCGGGAGCTAACAGTTTACGGTCTCCAACTTCTTCCCATGCTATCAGGGATCTGCATCATCTGCCATACAAGGCCTCATACGGTGCCATGCCGATACTCGTATGAAAACTATTATTATAAGCAAACTCTGCCAGGGGTAAGTGATCATCCCATGAGCCTCTAAAATCCAATAAACACGCTCTCAACATATCCTCGAGCGTCTGTATAGTACGCTCGGACTGTCCATCAGTCTGTGGATGAAAAGCGGTGCTAAAACTCAGCTGGGATCCCATAGCCTCCTGAAATCTCTCCCAAAAATGAGAGGTGAAGCGAGAGTCCCTATCAGAGGTAATACTCACTGGGACACCATGTAACTTCACTATCTCCCTGACATACAATTCGGCCAAGGCACTAACTGAATCTGTAGATCTCATGGCTAAGAAATGAGCAGACTTAGTCAATCTATCGACTATCACCCAAATAGCATCATACCCCTTCCGGGTCCGTGGTAATCCCATAATAAAATCTATAGTTACATGCTCCCACTTCCACGTAGGAATCGATAATGGTCGAAGCATACCTGCCGGCTTCTGATGCTCAATCTTAATCTGTTGGCATGTTAGACATCTTGTAACAAAATCTAAGATGTCCTTTTTCATCTTAGGCCACCAATACACTTTTCGGAGATTCTGGTACATCTTAGTACTACCCGGATGTAAAGTGTATCCAGAGGTATGGGCCTCTGATAAAATCAAGTCTCTAAGCTGTTGATCACTGGGAACACATATCCGACCTCTAAACCTCAGTATCTCATCGGTGCCAATCTCAAAATCCGACTCATCTCCCATTTGAATCTGACTGGCCATCCCCATACAATAATCATCACTCCTCTGAGCTTCTTTGATTCGATCCATTAGATCCGGCTCTATGCGGAAACTAGCTATAAACCCATACTGGTCAGAGGAAACAATAGTCAGACTGAGGTTAGAGAACTGCTCTATCAACTCATGCTCCCTGATCATCATGTAAGACACCATGCCAACATGTTTACGGCTCAGTGCATCAGCTACTACATTAGCTTTGCCTGGGTGATACAAAATCTCACAATCATAATCCTTCAGCAGTTCCATCCACCGTCGCTGTCTCAAATTCAACTCTCGCTGTGAGAATATATACTTCAGACTCTTATGGTCTGTATATATTTGAAATTTCTCCCCGTACAAATAATGTCGCCATATCTTCAGTGCAAACACCACTGCGGCTAGCTCTAAGTCATGTGTCGGGTAATTCCTCTCATGATCCTTCAACTGTCGAGAACCATAGGCTATAACCCGACCATGCTGCATGAGCACACATCCTAAACCTTGAGTGGATGCATCAGTATACACCATAAATCCACCTGATCCGCTAGGAAGGGCTAATACGGGGGCACTAGTCAATCTCTTCTTAAGCTCACCAAAACTACGCTCACATGCATCATTCCACTCAAACTTTACATCCTTACGTATGAGTCGTGTCAATGGAGCAGCAAGCCTAGAAAATCCCTCCACAAACCTGTGATAATATCCGACAAGACCCAAGAAACTCCGTATCTCGGTAACTGTGTTAGGCCTCTCCCATTGAACAATGGCCTCTATCTTGGACGGATCAACTGATACCCCGTCCCTCGACACTACATGCCCGAGAAATATTATATGGTCAAGCCAGAACTCGCATTTACTAAGCTTAGCATACAACTTTCGCTCTCTGAGGGTCTGTAGAACAATCTGCAAATGCTGCTCATGCTCTTCTGGAGTCTTAGAATAAATCAGAATGTCATCTATAAATACTATGACAAACTTATCCAAAAATGGATGAAATACCTCGTTCATCAAACTCGTAAAAGCTGCAGGGGCATTTGTCAACCCAAAAGGCATCACTAGGAACTCATAGTGACCATATCGAGTCCGAAATGCTGTCTTATGCACATCCGACTCCTTAATCTTCAACTGGTGATAGCCTGATCGAAGGTCTATCTTGGAAAACACCTGTGCATCCCTGAGTTGATCAAACAGATCATCAATCCGAGGTAATGGATACTTATTCTTAACGGTAGTCCGATTCAACATCCGATAATCTATACATAACCGGAGGCTACCATCCTTCTTCCGAACAAATAATATTGGAGCTCCCCAAGGTGATACATTGGGACGTATAAATCCCTTATCTAATAACTCCTGGAGCTGCTTCTTGAGGTCGTCCAACTCTGTCAGTGCCATCCGATATGGGGGTCTAGAAATCGGCTTCGTACCGGGTACCAACTCGATCGTAAACTTTGTCTCTCGATCCGGTGGTAACCCTGGTAAATCCTCTGGAAATACATCCGAGAAGTCCTTGACCACAGGGATCTCTTGGATCTTTGGATGCTTCCTCTCTACATCCTCCACACTAGCAATATATCCTTCATAAACATTCATACACCACCACAATTTCAGTACACATGTCTTTTCACATCATAAATTCACATACATTTTATTAATTTACAATAACTTTACAATATACTTTTCAGGATGAGAGAAGGTAATAAACTTAGTATTACAATCCAAACTAACACGGTTCGCAGCTAACCAATCCATACCCAAAATGATATCAAAATCATATATGTTCAACAAAATTAGGTTAGCTGTAAAAACCTTCTCTCCTATAGTCAATTTACAATTCCTATATACAATATCCGTCCTTTCGAAATCTTTAAAAGGGGTATTCACTTGCAAAGTGTACCCTAACAACTCCGGCTCTACTGGGGTCCTGTTAGCACATGTAGGCGATAAGAATGAATGGGTAGAACCTGGATCAAATAAGGCAATTACGGGGAGATCGAAGAGATAAATTTTACCTTTAATCACATCAATAGAGGCGTCGGCAGTCTCCTGACCCATCGCGTACACCCGACCCTGAGTCACAACCTTCTTACCCTTCTCTGCGGTTGTCGCCCGCCTAGGCTGTGAGGGTGTCGCTTTCTCCAGCTCACTCTGAGCTGCCGAGGCCGCTATCTGAGGTAAGGTAGGAGGAATAGTAGAAGCAGCAGATTCTCCGAGCATCGGACAATTCCTGATAAAGTGCCCCGTCTGTCCGCAATTAAAACATGCCCTAGATATTAAAGGACAAGGGCGTGACCCATACGACCTTCCACAGTGTCTACATAAAGGTGCAACACTCCTCTGAGTAGTGGTAGGGCCACTAGCAGGAGTAGAAACTGCTGGTCTACTAAATCTGCCCTCTGAAATCTGTATGCCCGTAGGTCTACTTCTCTTGGGCTGCTCTCTACCTGATCTGTCCTCCATAAACCTTTTAGTCTTTCCTTTTACTTTACCTTTATTCTTGCTATTGAAATCGAGCTGGAATTGATCATAATCCCTCTCACATAGCTGAGCCCGTTGAACTATCTCGTCATACATCTGTATAACAAATGGGGCTAGCTTCATTCTGATGGATGGCCTCAAACCAGCTCTAAACCTCGAAATCTTATACCGGGTATTCGCACTAGTCTGTGGATCAAAACGGCTCAATGTGGTAAATTTGGCCTCATACTCGTCCACTGACATGCTACCCTGAACTAAACCCATGAATTCCTGCTGTAATTTTTCCTAAGCAGTATTAGGAATATACTGCCTCCTAAAAGCTTCCACAAAAATATCCCAAGACAGATTCTGATGCTGAGCAAATAAAACTGTCTGAGTGGCCTTCCACCAATGTCTCGCATCATCTGCCAAATGGAACACTGCTAAGCCTACTTTCTCTGTTTCTGAACATCTCATGATCTGAAGTAATCTGTCAATCTCAATAATCCATTGCTCTGCCGCCAATGGATCCCTAGTACCTTTAAACTTAGGTGCATCCAACTTTTTAAATGATTTCACCAATGCTACATTACAATAAGACTCTGCATTTCGAGGCGACTGAATCAGTGGCTGTGGTGGAGCTACCGGTGGCTGAGGTGCCAGTGGTGGAATAGGCTGAGGCTCCGGTACAACTGGTGCCGGCTGTGGCGGTACTGGTGCCTCTACTGGGGCTGCGGGAGCTGAAGCTCTCTCCCTCTCTGCCCTATTCGCGGCCCTATCTGCTTGATACATAGCCATAAAATCGGCTACCATCCTCTCTACTTGGTTCACACGAGTATCAATGTTCTCTAACTGTAGAGGACGTGGAGGTCTTGGGGCAGGTTCCGGTGTCTACGGCTCCGGAATTTGTGCCGCCCTACCTCGGCCAATATCTCTAACTGAGCGTGTCACCCTCCTTCTTCCACTCATATCTGTACCACAGAGATCATTTATTACTCATCATTAGTATATCAATCATATATTCAGAATTTTACAGTACTACAAGGAATGTTTACTATTCATTTCTCGTTTTAAGCATCACTAAACATTCGACCAACCCTGCTCTGATACCATTAAATCTGTAACATCTCAAATCCACTATTTAACATAATATTTACTTATAAACTCCACTTACTTACCGGTTGGGCTGTCTGTGATGCTTAACAACTCTTAACATTTTAAATAAGAATTAGAACTCTTATTACTTAAACTAATATGACTTGCTACATTAATACTCTAAGGTATATATATACATTCCCTTCTATTTTAAGTAGTACTGTAAAATTTTTCTGAATATATAAAAGAAATAATATACCTTCGATATCGAATATCTGCTAACAGTCGATATTCTCTGGAAAGTAATTCTCTTAATCCAAAATCAACAATCAGTGGAGTGAAAAATAAGGGGTGAGCGATAACATGCTCAGTAAGGAAGATGTACAATGCTTTAATAATCAACCCTATTTCCCAAAACTTTTATCTTTCTTAACAGTAAACTCAGTGCATATAGAAAACAGTTTACAATATCATGTAATAAACATTGAATAGGATATAACAAAATCCTCTCTGTAAACAGAAATTAACAAGTTGAGACTAGGCATCACCCTATAAATGAATCATGCTATCATCGTTCCCCCTCCCCCTTGCGAGAACGGCATAATCATCCCGATAGGGATACAGTAGATCTATGGCCACAATCTATGGGTGGTCCTCGGGGTTCACTTGCCAAGTGACCTCGAGACCGCTGATGACTTGGCGGGTCCATCAGCATCATAACTAATAACAATGCATGAAACTAGGGGCCTAAAGTCTCAAAATCATATTTATAACTCAAAATACCTTTAAGGAAACACATCATTGAATTTAAATCATTTGAATAAATAATAATTCCAAAAAGGTATTATTCTCATTTTCGTAGAAAATATAAATTGAAACCTGCTCGCCCATGGTCAACTCGCCCATTCTAGCTCGAACATGGTCAACTCGCCCAATGGTCAACTCGCCCATTGGATCAACTCGCCCAAAAGGTTTCGTATTTTCTATTTTCAAAATATTAATCTGTCTCATTTTTCGTTTGAGAAAATGTACTTTAAACCTGTTCGCCATGGTCAGCTCGCCTATCATGGCTCGCCCATGGTGAACTCCAAGTTGGGTGAAGTAGTATTCGCCCGCCTGCTTTCCTTTTTAATCAACAAATAAAACTGGCTCGCCCTTAATGGCTCGCCCATTATATGAAAAGATAGTCGCCCGCCCCAGAAAACATTGAAAAGGGTCCGCCCACAATGGCTCGCCCGGATTTTTTATTTAAAACATGGTTACTCGCCCGCCAAAATATCACATGAGGGCTTTTCGCCCAAAACACAACGAAGGGTCAACTCGCCCGCCCTTACCAGTTAGCCCAACAGCAAGGCAATTTATCAAAATAAAATGCATGTCATAAACTAAAACCATTTCTCGGTAATTTCGTAAAATTAACTCCACAGGACATGCATTTTTTTCACACACAACCCCCTTACCTCGTCTGATGAAACCTTGCTTTTCGCCCGCCTTATCAATTCTCACTGCTCGATTGCAATGTAAAATATTAATTCCATTAATATTTTCTCTTCGAATTATTTCCTAAAATTATTAATATTTTCTAACGCTTTGGCGAGATTCTGTGACTACTCTCCAACTCGCCATTTGCCCAACAACGCTCGCCAGTCGTCATTGAGCTTACATGTGGTAGCTCACCCGGACCAATTCGCCACTCACTCATTGGCTTATTCTGGGAGCTCGCCCAACCTGCGATTAGCCATTCAAAATGGCTTAAATGTGGAGTTCGCCACATCCTTTGGGCGAGTACTGTAACAACTGCAAATTATTTATTTTGGTGGATTAAACAATGTAATTTGGAGACAAATTTGTATATTGAGAATTTAACTTGAAGCTATAATGATTAAGAAAGTAAATTGAGAATGAGCATAGCAAGGAATCATTAAATTTCACTATGAGAAACTATGGAAAATTTAGACTATGAGAGATTATAATTGGGGGATTGAAAATGAGGAGCATGAAGGAAAACTATTAATCCATTAGTTAAATTAAAGTGCAAATAGATGATACATGAATAATTTAAATTGTGAATGAAAGATTTTGGAAATTAAATAATATGAAGGACTTTAGGATTTAAAGTAATATTAGACAATATAAATTAATAACTATAGGAGGTATGAAATATTTGAGAAACAAATAAGAGATAGTAAAAGAATTTAGACTACTTAGAATAATATGAAGTGGATTAAACAAATAAATAAATAAATTAACAAAGGAATAAAATATAGATGAAAGTACATGAGTGGCTTCTTGAAGAAGCTTTAGCACTATCTAACCCCACTAACACCTTTCCCAACCGGCCACAAATCTTGCCATTACCACCGTCCATCGTCATCATCATCTTGACAGCATCCATTTCACCTCTTTTCTTCCATTTTCTGTTGGAGCCGAGAATCACTTCTTCAAACCTCACGATTGTGTTACCATTTGGCTCACCCTTTTTGGTGTTGACAGCCAAGGTTTAAGGAAGGTTGTATAAGCTCTGTTAACAGGTGAGAAAGGTGCTCATTTAGGGATTGAAACAGTGGCACCGAACCGTTGAAACAAGGGCTGTACAGAAGGTGTTGAGTTCCTGGAGGAAAGCTGTGTACAGGGGAAATAATGGGAGATCATTGTTGCTTTGAGAGGCTGTAGCAAGGCTGTTTAAGCGTAGATCAGGGGCTGTGCAAAGGGAGTTTTTAGGCTGGGTTTAGGTGCTGATTTCGAGTGTCTTTGAGGGCTGAATTAATGCTGGACAAGAGGCTGGTGGTTAATGGCTGAAACCGGTGATATTTTGAGGCTAAGTAGGGTACTGTTCCGGTGGCCTTTGGAAGCTAAAAATAAGCCATTTTGGTCCAAAATGGGGGCTGCTGTCCTTTCCCTCTCGGTTAAAAAGCAGGCATGTGGGAGGATCGAATGGTGAGTGATGTTCCAGGGCTGAGCAATGACGTCAAACAAGGCTGGGAGTTGCTAAAATAGGCATTAACTTAGGGGTTGGTATGTTTTGTGTTTGAGGTTCTAAAACAGTAAGCAAATGGAGAAGAGAAGAAATGGATTGAAGCTAAAAGGCAAAAAGAAAAGGATGAACCGACAAGCCTTGGAAGGGAACTTGCTCTCACAGCTAAACCAAGGCTCTCCCCACGTGAAACCAAGTTAAACAGGGGTAAAAGGAGGCTGGAAAGGAGACGTGAAAACAGAGGGCTTAAGATGGCATTTTGGGTGCTTGTTCAATGCCGAAGAAGGGGGTGGTTCTCTTGGGTTTTCAAGGACAGAAATGGAGGAAGGTAGTAGCTGGAACAGGGAGAACAAAGGCTGAACAAAATTGAAGCAGGAAACATGCATTTGCTGTTGCAGAATTAAGAAATGCCGTGGGTGAAGGAAAATGGGGTTAAGGTTCGGTCAACATGGACTAAAATGGGTAAGTATACTTGGTTATTTGGATTTAATTGTCTAAGATTATAAGGGAAATAATAAGTATTAGAATGATGTTAATATATATATATATATATATATATGATTATAGGCCATATGTGTACAATAAAGGATGAATTTTGATACTAGATTTAAATTGGATACAAATATAAAAGCATATGTATATGCGACAATGTATATAAGGGGATACGATCAATAGTCAATTGAAAAAAAAAAATTTATGGATACTGAGAATGAGATGTTATCAAAATAATTATATGGAAATTATTTTGGGAAAATATTAAGGGGAATTTTGAAAGATCTTTAAGACTTATAATATTATGCAAGGTGATTTTGAAAATTAAATTGTTTTAAATGATTTTCTTTGCAGTCTAGGCGTGAGTTGGTAACCGAAAACATACAAGCTCAATTATTAGATATCGATTGCTGGCTGCTTGGTTTGGTTACAATTATGATTGATTGAGGTAAGGGATATGTATACGGAACGTAGGAGATACTGGAATGATTTTAAGATCAATTGCATTGTGTTTTATGAATTGCGTATGCTTTGCAAGACTTTAGAAATTTGATACCGTCATGCTATCGAATTTTCGTAAGAATATTGATTTCTACGATTTCGGCTAAAAAGCTAAGAAAACTTTTTAAGAATAAGTCTTTTAAGGAATTCAGTCTTGGAAATATTAAATTGCATGATTTTAGTATATTCATGAGTCTTCAAAGTAAATTTTATTTTATGAAAATTGCCTAAAGTTAGTGTTTTAGAAATAATTATGAAAAGTTATGAAGTTTTCTGATTTTTGGAATTCCTTGCATTTTAATTGATTTTCGGAACCTTTATGAGTTTTGAAAATACTCCTCCGAATTTGGATTTATAAAACTCTGCATTAGCATGAATTATCTAAAGAATTCAATTTTTATTGAAAGCTTATTAAATTGCATGATTTTAAAGACTTATGACTTTTCTAGCTTAAATTTGGTTTTATGGATTTATTATAAATTATGGTACTAAAACCTATTTCTTTATATATTTTGGAAATTATTAAGTTTTTTTTAATATTTGGAAAATAATTCTGATTTTATGCAACAATCTACTTTATGAACTCTTAATTCTGATTTTATGCAATAATTTGTTTTATGAACTTTTATAAATATCTGTACGTTTTGACTTACGGATTTGAACTCTGAACTATGAAACTTATGTTTTGAGACACTGGCTAACCGTCATCTTGCAGTATATGGATGCTGTATATTTTGGATCCAGCAGTATCTGGCTGCAGCGTGACCTTCGGGGCCTGCAGTATTTGGCTATAGCGTGACCTTCGGGGCCTATAGTATCTGGCTGTAGTGTGACCTTCGGGGCCTACAGTATTTGTATCTGATATGAATTTTGCGCACTATGTTGCTGTGTGATTTGATCCAGTCCGCAGCGGTCACAGATGACACCTGATCAGTGTTCACTGTAGACCACTTGGACTATGGCCATACGTCTATCTGTTATTATCCTTATAGGATATCTTTGCTGCTTGATGTATGCCGAGTTACTGCCATGTCTCCACTTTCTGTTATTTTCTGATTTCTAAATGATTTATGAATATCTGATTTCCGAACTCTGAATATGAAAATGATATGATGCAGATTGATATGATTGAATTCTGAAATCTTAAAATGATTTTGTACGGACTTTTATGATTCGATTTGAAATCTGATATGATTATTGAAGACGACTGTATACATATTTGCATGACATGACTTTCTTAAAGTGATTTGTTATACTGATTTGATTTATATACGATTTTCAGAATACATGAATTCCTCGCTGGATAAGATTTCATATTTTAGAAATATCCCTTATGATTTAGAACTTATTAAT
The DNA here is from genome assembly GCA_031772115.1 of Heritiera littoralis. NCBI lineage: Eukaryota > Viridiplantae > Streptophyta > Magnoliopsida > Malvales > Malvaceae > Heritiera > Heritiera littoralis. The sequence goes on from JAPDPK010000065.1 coordinate 1,984,543, forward strand.
CGTTTCAGAACACATGCATATAGTTTACGGTATCTGTCTCTTTATATATATTCCTTATTGGGCTTTCCAAAAAGCTCACCCCCCCTTCTCCACCTTCCAGATAGCATGCAGTAAGAGCTTGTACGAGGAGTTCTACACGTCCTTCGAGGTTTTTGCCTTCCCTTGAAGGTATGTGATGTACAGTATTTTCTTTTATATTCAGACTTATATATTCAGTACTTTTATAGTATGGGGATGTAAGTAAAAGAAGTATAAAATATAGTTATGGTTCATAACAATGCATGCAACTTGGGTAGAGATATATTTAGTCAAGTAGAATGATTCGAAATTATAAATGCATACTTAGTGAGAGAATTGACTGGGACCTAAGGTAACTAAAGGACATCGACTTAGCTAATATAACATTAGCTTAGAACTTGATTAGTGACACTACGTACAGCCCAACCAACTGTAAGAAAAAGGAAAAAGTTAGTCTAGATTTTGGTAAAAAGGGATGTTACAAAAGTTGGTATCAGAGCAAGGTTGGTCTGATGTACGTTAGTGTCGGTAGGTCGAGAACTGTTTACATCCCCTAAGTACTGTACGTGTCTGAATATATACTGTACATTTCTGTTTAAATTGGTATTGAATGTGTTTATTCTACATGAACAATTTATAGCTTTTCCCTACTTAAATCGTGTATGATATGATTTGATAAGTAACGAAGTGATGAATGTTATTTGTTCGATTTTGAACATATTGAAGTGGTGTTAGTAGAGGCACAATGTCCTATGTGAGTTAAAGATTGATGCCGTGTACTTACCAAGACTCATGAATAAGGAATGACGTTGTGTTTGGTAGAGATGATAATGGTATAACCTAGCATAGTTGGCCTATGATAGGTTATGCAATGATCTGAAAAGATCGATTTGAATACGTTTTGCTTTGAAAGAGATAGAATTATTATATCTTATATGAATGATGCAAAAATAAGTAATGATTGAAAGGTGCAAGAAGACTTAGTTAATACGGAATTGTAAGAACGTATGTTGGGTACTATGAGGCTATATGGAAATTGGAAGGTTAATGAAAGTGAAGTAACCTCACATATTCTAAGATCACCATAATCAATTTTGGAAAACAATAATTGAATATGGGGATACGTCGAGTACTACAAGTTTTATATTAGAATCTTGTGTAGTGTGAAATTGTGGATAAATTCTATTGTAGTGGTTTGATATTTGTTGAAGTGTTACGATGGTTTAGCAAAGAAGAAAATGTTGTTAGTCAATGTGAAGGAAATTGAAAGTAATACACGATACCTTTATGGCAACTAAGTTATTGACAATTAATGAATTTGAAACTTGATTTTAAGTGTTGTTATGAACCAGAGATTTTGTTAGTGCAAAGGATACTGGATATACGATTGATGTTTTTTGGATTATATTGAAATTAAATATCAGAGTGTGCAGAAAAGTATGAGTTAAGTTATGGATTTAGAGATTGAAAAGTTGGAATGTCACTTTCTTGGATTATATAGAATTTGAAATAAAATTTTTATTGATTGCGTTATCCGATAAGGGACAGTTAAGAGTTTTGATTGAATCTTATTAGATAAAGTTTCATGGATCTACATATTAGATTTGTCAAAAAAAAAAATGAACAAGATTTGGAGTTCATGAAATTTTAATTCGGAGTTGCCTTTTTGAAATTGGCACTAAGGATATAAGTGTAGATTTGGTTACTTTGCATCGAAATTCATAGTGATTTGATTAACTATTTGGACTTTTAAAATTGTATGGTTTGAACTACAAGGATTTTGAAAGCTCAATTATTTGAACCTAATGGTTTCGGAACTATATGAATTTTGATAACCACAAGACTCATAAGCCCTCTCTTTTTGTAGAGTCGAGGTTAAACACGAGATTCTATAGAAAGTGGATCTTGAAAAGAATTTTGAGAACTCTTTGGAAATGATAAAGGAATGCGAAAGTTAAAGCTTCAAGGAATAATCACTTGTTATGATAGCTAATATTAGCGTGGTATGATGGGTCTTAAACGATAAGAGAGTGAATGTTACAAATCAGAAATAATGAGATGCAATTGAGCTGTGGCACAATAAAATAATTGAATTCTGAGGATAACATGAAGTATATATAATCCCTAAAAAGAGATGATAGGTAAAGTGGATCTTAAGATTTGTCGGACTTTGAGATTATTCGAATGTAGAGAATATGATAAAGAAAAGTGTCATTAACCTTTGAGATGACATCGAGCAATTTGGAGGTACCTTGATTTGTTGAAAGCTCGAATACTTGAATTTTGAAATAAATAGGATCTTTGGATGAGTATAATATGCAAGTAAGATCTTTAGATTTCACGAATTTTGGAGTATATGAATATAGAGAATATAATAAGATAACTATCCTCACCACTTTCAGTTGGATACGTAAAAATTTGGAGGACCAAATTTTCTAAGGTGGGGAGGATGTAACAACTGCAAATTATTTATTTTGGTGGATTAAACAATGTAATTTGGAGACAAATTTGTATATTGAGAATTTAACTTGAAGCTATAATGATTAAGAAAGTAAATTGAGAATGAGCATAGCAAGGAATCATTAAATTTCACTATGAGAAACTATGGAAAATTTAGACTATGAGAGATTATAATTGGGGGATTGAAAATGAGGAGCATGAAGGAAAACTATTAATCCATTAGTTAAATTAAAGTGCAAATAGATGATACATGAATAATTTAAATTGTGAATGAAAGATTTTGGAAATTAAATAATATGAAGGACTTTAGGATTTAAAGTAATATTAGACAATATAAATTAATAACTATAGGAGGTATGAAATATTTGAGAAACAAATAAGAGATAGTAAAAGAATTTAGACTACTTAGAATAATATGAAGTGGATTAAACAAATAAATAAATAAATTAACAAAGGAATAAAATATAGATGAAAGTACATGAGTGGCTTCTTGAAGAAGCTTTAGCACTATCTAACCCCACTAACACCTTTCCCAACCGGCCACAAATCTTGCCATTACCACCGTCCATCGTCATCATCATCTTGACAGCATCCATTTCACCTCTTTTCTTCCATTTTCTGTTGGAGCCGAGAATCACTTCTTCAAACCTCACGATTGTGTTACCATTTGGCTCACCCTTTTTGGTGTTGACAGCCAAGGTTTAAGGAAGGTTGTATAAGCTCTGTTAACAGGTGAGAAAGGTGCTCATTTAGGGATTGAAACAGTGGCACCGAACCGTTGAAACAAGGGCTGTACAGAAGGTGTTGAGTTCCTGGAGGAAAGCTGTGTACAGGGGAAATAATGGGAGATCATTGTTGCTTTGAGAGGCTGTAGCAAGGCTGTTTAAGCGTAGATCAGGGGCTGTGCAAAGGGAGTTTTTAGGCTGGGTTTAGGTGCTGATTTCGAGTGTCTTTGAGGGCTGAATTAATGCTGGACAAGAGGCTGGTGGTTAATGGCTGAAACCGGTGATATTTTGAGGCTAAGTAGGGTACTGTTCCGGTGGCCTTTGGAAGCTAAAAATAAGCCATTTTGGTCCAAAATGGGGGCTGCTGTCCTTTCCCTCTCGGTTAAAAAGCAGGCATGTGGGAGGATCGAATGGTGAGTGATGTTCCAGGGCTGAGCAATGACGTCAAACAAGGCTGGGAGTTGCTAAAATAGGCATTAACTTAGGGGTTGGTATGTTTTGTGTTTGAGGTTCTAAAACAGTAAGCAAATGGAGAAGAGAAGAAATGGATTGAAGCTAAAAGGCAAAAAGAAAAGGATGAACCGACAAGCCTTGGAAGGGAACTTGCTCTCACAGCTAAACCAAGGCTCTCCCCACGTGAAACCAAGTTAAACAGGGGTAAAAGGAGGCTGGAAAGGAGACGTGAAAACAGAGGGCTTAAGATGGCATTTTGGGTGCTTGTTCAATGCCGAAGAAGGGGGTGGTTCTCTTGGGTTTTCAAGGACAGAAATGGAGGAAGGTAGTAGCTGGAACAGGGAGAACAAAGGCTGAACAAAATTGAAGCAGGAAACATGCATTTGCTGTTGCAGAATTAAGAAATGCCGTGGGTGAAGGAAAATGGGGTTAAGGTTCGGTCAACATGGACTAAAATGGGTAAGTATACTTGGTTATTTGGATTTAATTGTCTAAGATTATAAGGGAAATAATAAGTATTAGAATGATGTTAATATATATATATATATATATATATATGATTATAGGCCATATGTGTACAATAAAGGATGAATTTTGATACTAGATTTAAATTGGATACAAATATAAAAGCATATGTATATGCGACAATGTATATAAGGGGATACGATCAATAGTCAATTGAAAAAAAAAAATTTATGGATACTGAGAATGAGATGTTATCAAAATAATTATATGGAAATTATTTTGGGAAAATATTAAGGGGAATTTTGAAAGATCTTTAAGACTTATAATATTATGCAAGGTGATTTTGAAAATTAAATTGTTTTAAATGATTTTCTTTGCAGTCTAGGCGTGAGTTGGTAACCGAAAACATACAAGCTCAATTATTAGATATCGATTGCTGGCTGCTTGGTTTGGTTACAATTATGATTGATTGAGGTAAGGGATATGTATACGGAACGTAGGAGATACTGGAATGATTTTAAGATCAATTGCATTGTGTTTTATGAATTGCGTATGCTTTGCAAGACTTTAGAAATTTGATACCGTCATGCTATCGAATTTTCGTAAGAATATTGATTTCTACGATTTCGGCTAAAAAGCTAAGAAAACTTTTTAAGAATAAGTCTTTTAAGGAATTCAGTCTTGGAAATATTAAATTGCATGATTTTAGTATATTCATGAGTCTTCAAAGTAAATTTTATTTTATGAAAATTGCCTAAAGTTAGTGTTTTAGAAATAATTATGAAAAGTTATGAAGTTTTCTGATTTTTGGAATTCCTTGCATTTTAATTGATTTTCGGAACCTTTATGAGTTTTGAAAATACTCCTCCGAATTTGGATTTATAAAACTCTGCATTAGCATGAATTATCTAAAGAATTCAATTTTTATTGAAAGCTTATTAAATTGCATGATTTTAAAGACTTATGACTTTTCTAGCTTAAATTTGGTTTTATGGATTTATTATAAATTATGGTACTAAAACCTATATATATTTTGGAAATTATTAAGTTTTTTTTAATATTTGGAAAATAATTCTGATTTTATGCAACAATCTACTTTATGAACTCTTAATTCTGATTTTATGCAATAATTTGTTTTATGAACTTTTATAAATATCTGTACGTTTTGACTTACGGATTTGAACTCTGAACTATGAAACTTATGTTTTGAGACACTGGCTAACCGTCATCTTGCAGTATATGGACTGCTGTATATTTTGGATCCAGCAGTATCTGGCTGCAGCGTGACCTTCGGGGCCTGCAGTATTTGGCTATAGCGTGACCTTCGGGGCCTATAGTATCTGGCTGTAGTGTGACCTTCGGGGCCTACAGTATTTGTATCTGATATGAATTTTGCGCACTATGTTGCTGTGTGATTTGATCCAGTCCGCAGCGGTCACAGATGACACCTGATCAGTGTTCACTGTAGACCACTTGGACTATGGCCATACGTCTATCTGTTATTATCCTTATAGGATATCTTTGCTGCTTGATGTATGCCGAGTTACTGCCATGTCTCCACTTTCTGTTATTTTCTGATTTCTAAATGATTTATGAATATCTGATTTCCGAACTCTGAATATGAAAATGATATGATGCAGATTGATATGATTGAATTCTGAAATCTTAAAATGATTTTGTACGGACTTTTATGATTCGATTTGAAATCTGATATGATTATTGAAGACGACTGTATACATATTTGCATGACATGACTTTCTTAAAGTGATTTGTTATACTGATTTGATTTATATACGATTTTCAGAATACATGAATTCCTCGCTGGATAAGATTTCATATTTTAGAAATATCCCTTATGATTTAGAACTTATTAATCGTTTCAGAACACATGCATATAGTTTACGGTATCTGTCTCTTTATATATATTCCTTATTGGGCTTTCCAAAAAGCTCACCCCCCCTTCTCCACCTTCCAGATAGCATGCAGTAAGAGCTTGTACGAGGAGTTCTACACGTCCTTCGAGGTTTTTGCCTTCCCTTGAAGGTATGTGATGTACAGTATTTTCTTTTATATTCAGACTTATATATTCAGTACTTTTATAGTATGGGGATGTAAGTAAAAGAAGTATAAAATATAGTTATGGTTCATAACAATGCATGCAACTTGGGTAGAGATATATTTAGTCAAGTAGAATGATTCGAAATTATAAATGCATACTTAGTGAGAGAATTGACTGGGACCTAAGGTAACTAAAGGACATCGACTTAGCTAATATAACATTAGCTTAGAACTTGATTAGTGACACTACGTACAGCCCAACCAACTGTAAGAAAAAGGAAAAAGTTAGTCTAGATTTTGGTAAAAAGGGATGTTACAAGTACTCACCCATTTTGACTAATAGCTTTCTACTCGCCCATCGTGTTTCCTTACTCATTCTTGGTTATTTTTCCATCTAGTTTCTTATATATTCAACAATATTTAACTACAACCAAGCTGTATCTATGTTTATCACGTTGTAAAACATAAAAATCTATCATTAAATATCAAGAGAACTATAAAACTATGAAACTCACCTTTACTAAGTTGCTCTTCCAACAACAGAATGCTTTCTTGCCTCCCTTAGCTTTACTTCTCTTGTTCCTTGGCTTTTTAACACTGCGGGAGAGTTTGGCTAGCTAAAAGATGAAATTGCATGGCTCACTTATGAGAAAAACGGAGGAATGAAAGATGAACTTGCAGAGAAACAGAATGGGCTAGAAGGTTATTTGAGAAGATGAAGTTGGCTAAATCATTATCCCTCACGTATTCCTTCTTATATACCCATGTTGATCCTGTTAGAAATTACCACCTGTTTCCTTATCACGTTTCTTTCATCATTTCATGCATTAAACACCCAAGAAACTACAGCCAAAAGAACGGTGTAAAATCCTTACTAAAACCCCGTTTTTGACTGACTTTTCCTTGCCATTTATTGTCTAGCTCAGTTTGTCAGAAAAAGAGAAGTGGCGAGAAGTCCACTGCCGCCCCTTTCCTTGACTTTTCTATTTCCTTTTTCTTCTCTTCTCCACGCCCATTTCTCTTCCAGCCAACGTTGATTGGCTATCAACCCATTCTTTTCCTTGTTTTGTCCTCTAGCCATTTATCCCTTCATTTAATGCTTTCGTACCTTTTAAATTCTAACAATTTCTTTCTTTAAACACCATACTATAATTCATCACTTTAATTGAAAAGTGGAAATTTACATTCGGTTATTCTTTAATTTCACTAAAAGAATTTATTTCCACTATCAATAATGTACACATATGGTATACAGTATAATAAAAATTCGGATTTTACAGCCCCCTTCTTGTTTCGTTTCTGTTTTTACCCCCCAAACAGAAAGGAAATAACAGGGGTCGGGTCTCGACCCCTGTTTCTATTTATTTTTTTTTATTTTTTTATTTTTTTATATATAATTATTTCTTTTAATTATATATATAATTATATATATTTATATAACTCATTTATATATATATATATATATATATATATATACCGATACACATCACTTTAAAATAAAATAATATATATTTCATATATATATATATTTTATTTATATACATGATTTTATATATAAAAATATATACCTTTATTTAATTAATATAAAATAGTATATATTCATTTTATAATATATACTATATCTCGTATATTCATATGTATTTATATATATATATATATATTTCATATATATATATATATATATATACATTTATATTTATAATTATATAAATATATTTTATAATATACACATGTATTTATTTAAGACAAAATAGTATATATTTCATTTTATAATATATACTAAAATTGATATACATACATATGTAATCATATAAAAACATATCAAAATATATTTATACAATCTAATTATATAAATATATTTCTATACGCATTCTTATTTTATTAATTTTGGATTTTCTTAATATCCAAATAATTTCCCATATTCATTTCTTATTTCCAATTTAATTTTTCCTTTTTATTTCTTATTTAATTTGGATTTCCATTTATCCAAATTAAATTTCCTCTTTTCATTATTTTCCATAATTTCATCCTTCTCCTTATTTACAATTTATCCAAATTTAAATTCCTCAATTTTCTCACTTCCTTAATTTCCGGAATTTCAACGATATTCCATCTCATAAATAAATTTTATTTATTTACTTTAATTTATCTATTTTCTTCAATATTAATTTTCAATAATTGAAAAATTTGCGGTTATCACAGAGAAGCTGCGCTAGTCAGCTTCGTTTTAAAAAAAGAGTCTTGTTTCACATACTTGGCCCGAAGAACCCTTGCCCAAAGACTATTATCACCTATCTCCATCTTCCATCCCAATTTAGCCAACAAAGCTTGTAGACACCAATTTTTGTCCGGGGTCTTTAATATTATTAGGCATATTAGACTATTTTTATTTTGGGTTTAATTAGACTTTTGGACATGAAAATATGATTTTGGGCTTAAGATTAGGCTTGATGATTAAAAGTCCAATTTTTGTGTTTAATTCTAATTCTTAATTGATTTAAAAATAAAAAAAAATCCTCTAGAAGTCTAAACCCAAATCTGGACTTTAATCATCCAAAAATAAAAAAAGAAATCAATTTAAAAGGTCAATGAAAAATCAAGAAAATCAGATCTTAGTATTACCAAATTTGGAGATTTAGAGAATATATCACAGCAATTAAATTGAAGAGTGGGATTGGAAAGAAAAATCAACAGAAAATTATTTGCACTAAGTTTTTGGAAACTCAATTAAATGAGTCAACCATGAGATCGGGTAAAAGAGAAAATCAATACAAAAATCGTGGAAATTGATACACAACATTAGATGGGAGATGAGGGAATTGGGAATAAAAAGAAAAAGAGAGGAGAGCAGAGGGAGGGGTCCCATTCTGATAAGAGGTGATGCCCGTTTGCCTCTGCCTGGTTCCAGGAGGGTTCGATTTTGGGTTTCTACTGCACATCGTCACCTCCATCTTTGCTGCTACTGCATGAACACAGCCAAAGCCTCACTGTACCTTGCACGCTACAGCCATACCACGCCACATCGTTTCTCTGCATGTTGGCACCGTGACCAAGCCTCTACGTTGGTTACTGGTCACCGCACCACTGCCTGTGCTGCTTTGTTCTTTGCTGCCTCGCACGTTTTGCACTAGCTGCTCCACCACTTCCCAAACCTTTGCATCGTCCATACACTACCTTCTACTATACAAGCCACAGTTTTATCATGATTCAAATCTTTGCACCATCATCATCATTAACTTTGCTGCACTGCCTCTATCATGAATCATCATTATCGTTAACCATCATCATCATTAACCTCGCTGCCTCCTTTACTGCACCATTTTTCTCGCTCCATCTCTGTTGCTCACCGCACCATCTTCGCGCCACACGCTGCTGTCCTTTTCAGTTGCTTGACCGCACCCTACCTTGCCTTGTCATCACCGCTGCATCTGTTACTTGTGGTCATTGCAGCTGCATCTGTTGTTTCCCCAAGACTAGGCCTAAACGACAAGAAAAGAAAGGAAACAAGTGGGTCTGTTTACCAGGTTTCTATTTCATTTTATTAGTCTTAATTTAATGAAAAGGCTGACAATAGTATTAAAAAAATAATTAAAGTTTTGATTAATAATTCAAATAAGATTAGTTTGCAATGATTGATAGTTACTTGCATGATTAATTAATTTGGTCATTTGTATATTAACTTAAATTAGTATTTAATAATTTAGTAACTTTAATGTGCATGATAATTTGATAATAGTTTACATATCAATTTAATTTAATAATTACTTGTATGATATTTTAATATGAGTTTGCATGATAATTAATTTGAGTAGATAACTGCTTGTAAAATATTAATTTGTATATTTGTGTTATTTGATTTGTTGTATAACTATAGTGTAGTACATTAATTTAGTTTGTACGTATAATTTTGATTTAACAATGTTGTATGATTTAGATGAGTATTCTAAGGTTAAAAAAATATATGAACAATAAATATATATAATTAAAATCAAATAAATAAATATGGATTATACCGATGATGACATTTTGAGGAAGTCAATTGAGACACCTTGAAATTTCTAGGTGAGAGGATTCTCCCTTAAGTTGAGCCAAATTGATGGGATACTTTTGGGAGAATTTTCAATAAAATATAATTCATATTTATTTTAAGATTAAATAGATATAAAATAAATGGAAGGAATAAAAAATTAATTAGTAAAGACTAAAATTAAATGAACATAGACGAGAATAATAAATAAATAAAAAGGATAATAAATAAGAAATAGGAATTAGATTAAAAATTAGATTTTATAGAATGAATGTGAATTGTACCGATGATGAAATTTCAAGAAAGTCAATCGAGACTCCTTGAAATTTCTAGGTGAGAGGATTCTTCCTTAAGTTGAGCCAAATTGATGGGATACTTTTGGGAGAATTTTCAATAAAATATAATTCATATTTATTTTAAGATTAAATAGAGATAAAATAAATGAAACGAATAAAAATTAATTAGTAAAGACTAAAATTAAATGAGCATAAATAAAAATAATAGATAAATAAAAAGGATAATAAATTAGAAATAAGAATTAGATTGAGAATTAGATTTTATAGAATAAGTGTGAATTGTACCGATGATGAAATTTCAAGAAAGTCAGTCGAGACTCCTTGAAATTTCTAGGTGAGAGGATTCTTCTTTAAGTTGAGCCAAATTGATGGGATACTTTTGGGAGAATTTTCAATAAAATATAATTCATATTTATTTTAAGATTAAATAAATATAAATAAATAAAAATGAATAAAAATATAAATTAGACAAAAACTAAGCTTAAATAAATACAAATAAAAATTAGATAAATAAATAAACGAATGAATAAATAAATAAATAAATAAATGTGACATGAAGACAAGAGTACAATAAAAATAAAATAAGTATGAATTATGCCGATGATGAAATTTCAAGAAAGTCAATTGAGACTCCTTGGAAATTTCTAGGTGAGGGGGTTCCTTTTGAGCCGAGCCAAATTGATGGGACGCTTAAGAGTGAATTTTCAATAAAACATAATTCATGTTTATCTCTTAAAAATAAGATGAATAAGAATATAAAAATAATTAAAATAAATAAAAAATCTAAGAAATTTATAAAATGAATATAGAGTCAAAATTAGAGATAAGATTAAAAAAAGGGAACCTCATAAAATATTGAAATTTATCCGACGATGGAGTTCAAGAAAGTCAATCGAGACTCCTTGAACATCTTGAGGTGAGGGAGATTTTTAAGATTGGAGCCAAATTGATGGAAAAATCTTAGAAATATTCCCAATATATAAGCATATCGAAATTAATATAAACACAAGGCAAATTGTAAAGATAACCTAAAACTAGTTGGTGCCATTTTAGGATGGGCATTGTAGGGGTGCTAATCCTTCCCTACACGTAACCGTACTCCCGAACCCTAGTATCTTTGAACGTAACCAAGCTTTATCCATAGTTTGAATAGGTGACCAATCACACTTAGGTTAGAATGGTTGGTGGCGACTCCATAGTTTTGTGTCTAGCTATTAGGTTTTTCTCTAAAGCTTAATACGTTATGACAAAGCTGCATTCATATCTGAAGATTTTCGACACCCCAATCCACCATACCTCTTAGGCTTGCAAACTGAATCCCATTGAAGAAGGTGTGTCTTACGTTTGGCACTAGTAGTACCCCAAAGAAAATTTATGTTTAACTTATCAATCTCTATAGTTATAACACTAGGTAGCTTAGATGTTTGCATGGAATAAGTGGCAATAGTGCTAGTTACAGATTGGACAAGAGTAGATCTTCCTGCAAGCGATAGTTGCTGGATTTTCTAAGAAGACAATCGGTTTCTCACTTTATCCAAAATAGGTTGGAAATCAACTTTCTTAGGTTTCTTGTTGGTAATCGGTACACTAAGATAAGTGCCAAAATTAGTGCAATGAGACATACCTCTCATCATGAGAATACTAGTAACCAAAGAAGGATATAAATTTTTGGATGTGTATATCTTTGACTTGCCAAAATTGATTCTTTGACCCGAAAGGTTACAAAAGAGATTTAAGTAGTCTAACACCACCTAGCAGTATTGGATAGATGCCTTACTAAACAATATCAATTCATTTGCAAAAAAGAGATGTGATAAGGCAGCACCTCCTCTTGATAATTGTATAGGTTTCCAATCGCCCTGTTTACTGCTAAGTCAATAATGTCTTAAAGTTTCTGTAGACAAAGGACGAACAAATATGGAGATAGAGGATCTCCTTGTCGAAGCCCTCTGGAAGGCTTGAAATTGGACATAAGTTCCCCATTTCAAAGTATATTCATCTCTGTAGAATTAAAACAAAACATAACCAGGTTAATCAAATTCGGGGTAGCCCAACATCAGCCAAAACCCATCTCAAGACGTCTCAACTAATTCTGTGATAAGCCTTCTCAAGATCTATTTTAAAAATCAAGTCCCCCACTTTGCCTTTCCTCTTTGCCAATGAATGGATAGCCTCTCGTACAACTACTATATTATCAGCACTACTTCGTCCGGGGATAAGGCTGCATTGAGTAGGCGCAATAATATTAGTAAGAAAGGGGCGTAATCTATTAACAACAATCCGAGATATCACCTTAACTGAGACTTTGCATAGATTGATGGGTTCGAACTGATGGATAAACTCCGGTTGAGCAAGCTTCGGGATTAGGACAACTAAAACCTTACTTAGTTCAGTATCAAACAACCTTTGACAAAAGCTTCTTAAATGGTAAAACACAAAGATTTATGCACTACCTCCCAATTAGCCTTATAGAACCCTACCTGGAAGCCGTCAAGGCCAGGAGCTTTAAAGGATGGCATAGCTTTGAATGCCTTATGTATCTTTTTGACTGTAGGCATGCCACCCAAATAATCAGCTTGCGTAGCTGAAAATCGACAAGAAGCTTTTGGACACAAATTTAGCAGGCCATCATTTAAACTCCCCTCAGCTGTGTAAAGCTTATGAAAAAGCTTAAAACTAAATTCTTCAAGGTCAACTAATCCGAACACCAATTTCCCTCCTCATTCTTCAAAGCTACTATTTTATTTTTGTTCCTCCTGATCACTGTTGACATGTGGAAGAATTTCATATTTCTATCACCACACTGTATCCACTTGGATCTTGTTTTTTGGCACCACAGAACTTCCTCCTGAAGTAATATATTATTAAACTCTACTTTTAAATCTTTTTCCAGTTGAAAAAGGTAAGGGGTAGCATGGACCTTAAGTTGCTTTTGGACCCCATTTAACCGTGCAATAATATTCCTCTTTTTCTTGAAAATATTCCCAAACACGTTCACATTCCACATCTTAATGTCATGTTGAAAACGTGTTAAGTTGATATGTAGCTTATCACCTTCTTTCCACAAGCTTCGAATTAAGGAATCAAAAGACTCATGGAGTTGCCAAGCCACCTCAAAGCGGAACGGTCTTAAGCCCTTTGTTGGTGTAAGAGAATACTGAAGTTGTAACAAGATAGGACAATGATCCCCGTGAACTCTCGGAAGATTAGCAACCTTTGCTTATTGGAATCTAATACACCACTCATCATTGCATAATGCCCGATCTAGTCGTTTCTTGACTAACCCTCCCGATTACCTATTATTGGTCCATGTAAACTTGCACCCTGCTGCTCCAAGATCAATAAGGCTTCTATTAACTATGACATCATTAAAGGCTCTTAATCTCGAAGAAGCTTCATGCACATCCCCTTGTCTTTCATCTATTGAGGTAATTTGATTGAAGTCTCCCATTAGTGACCAAGAAGAACTGTTTAGACCATCAAAAGCAGACAGTAAGTTCCACAAATTTTTCCGTTTTGAGGGTATAGTGTTGGGGTTTGCCTTGAATCCCATATCGAAAGTATATGAGAAGTTAGAAGGGCTCTCTCCTTATAAATAATGTGTTAGGCTTGGTTTGTAAAGATGTTCCAGAGAGTTATAGACACCAATAGAATAGCTAGGATTTCGGCTATTAAAAGGGTGTAATTGGGCTTTGGGATCTTGGTTAGGAGTTTGCAATTTTTCTTTCTAAAAATTGCATGGTTGGATTGGGCTTGTAAGGAGTTTGCAATTTTTCTCTTCTAAAAATTGCACAGTTGTAATTGTTTAATTGGTTATTAGTTTGATTGGGTGGTTATAGGCCAATTTGGTTGGGCCAAACCACATTCTATTTTTGTGGATGTTTGGTTCGAGTGATATTTTTCCCAACATAAAAGACTAGCATAAATCCCAGAAAAAAAAACCACACTAGTCCATCCTTTTTAATAGCTATAGTCCCCATTTGATCACAACAATAAACCACCTCAACTTCCCCAAGTGTTGCATTCTATAATATCCAAATTCCACTAGAGAAACCAATTGCATCAATTTTAAAATAGTTATCAAAATGAAGCCTTTGAACAACCCTATCTGCCACCTCCCCACTGATCCTTGGTTCCACAATCACCAGAAGATCTAGTTTGTACATCCTTTTATATTCCATCACTAGTCTTCTAAACTCACTGTTTTCGGCTTCTCTACAATTCCAAAACATAACAGACATAAATAATATAAATGGTAAAAATAAGACCTAAATGGGCCTTAACGTAACTCCATGATGGAATCTCCATCGCCAGCACTTTCATTAACCGGTTCGGTAATACTGGATAAAGAGTTCAAATTAAAACTATTGTGTTCCGTAAGTACATGTAAATGATCATGCATCATTGTAACCTGCATATCATCACATAAAGAGACACCATAATTTGTGGAACTCGTAAGGGGTTTCGGTTGAGGTAAATAGGCTGGGCTATTTGGCATTACTAACAGCCCATCATTATTCACAGAAAAGGAAGATTTAGGCTTATCCATATTGGGGTTGGATACCACCCAACTCGTGGAACCCTCTATGTGGGATGCAGAACCAGCTTTAAAGGTGAATCCTGGGCTGAAATTTACTCCAAAACAATTGGGAAAGATACACCTGCAAGATTTTTAGGCAAGTCGGAAACATGGGAATTGAATTTCCTTACTTGCCGAGCACTGACAACCTCCTTGGACTTTCCTTTCCCAGTGAGAGGTAACTTTGACTTTCCTTGTTTTTCACTTGTTTTGGAGACATCACCCATAGCAAATTTTACTGAACTTCCTTCATCACCATTTACTTGCTCCAAGTTTGAAAATCTATTACGTGATTCAAGTTCTACATTTGCCTGCAATTTCAACTTTCCTTTCTCAGTGTCATCCCTGGCCTGCAGTTTTCGATTTCTTCGCTTCACCATCATCCAAGGTCCAAATGAAGAATCCTTCGTATTCTCTTCCCTGGATACAGTCTCCTTTGGCTCATCATTGTTTTGTAGATCCACTTTGGAGTTGATCATTGGACAATTGTCTAACTTGTGACCTACCTTACCACAGTTAAAGCAAATTGTGTGGAATCCTTCAAACTCAACTCTTTGCCTATGCTTGCCAACAAGAATCATGGACACCAAAGATTTATTAAGGTCGATTTCAACACATAAACGTGCAAACTTCCCTCGAATTGCCTCCTCGGTTTTTTTGTCAATTATGATAACTCGGCCAACACATTCACCCATTTTGGCAAGGGCCATGAAGTTACAATACTCCATAGGTAAGCTCGGAAATCTAATCCACGCCACCACCTTCTCATTCTTATCATTTGCTGGATCAAAGTTGGGAGTCCATTGTCTTACAGTTAAGTAGTGACCGCCTATAATCCATGGACCACCACCCAGGACATTCACATAATCCTGTTGTTTCTCAAACTTAACCAGAAAATAGTCGTTTCCCAAATCCACTATCTTGTACCTCCCTGAAAGGAGCCATAATTGTTTAATCCTATTTGACAAAGTTTGAAAACCCAAAACTTTGCCAAAAAGTTTAACTATCAACGACGTACGCCATGTGTTTCTCCTCTTGAGAGAAAGTGATTCTGGGAACAGTGTCATCATGCTCAATCTCATCATCTGATACTGTTTCATCAAACTGCAAATCACAATCATTGTCCATAGAATCCCAATCATCCTAACCAGATTGATCCGAGTTGAGGTCACCCCTGAGCATATCTCTGTAAGAGAACCGTCCTCCATCAGTCACAGGCCTCTTGTCGTTTAACAAAGAATCAGTTTGCCTTGAGAGTTCTTGACCATCTGTAGTATTGTGGTCTGATAAGTCCTCTTCAGATGACGATCGACCTCTCTTTACTTTTTTCTTAGTGCACTTCCTTATTTCGCTAGCAATGGCATCCTCCTGCTGGCTAACAGGTGGACTCTCGACAATCACCATCCTCTCCTTTAATCAATTCACAACTCAGAAATCTATTCTGCAATTAATTCAGAAAGCTACATTTAGTAATAAACTTCACGCTGCAGTGCTCAATATGGACCTTCTTAGAAAACAATACCGAGTGCCAATCTCTCTAGCCAACTTATAACATCTAATATTATAAATGGAAATTTGGTAAGATAGATTAATTTTCCATCTTTATTCTGTAAGTGGGAGCTTTTCTACATATTTCAGTTATTTGGCGGCGGGGTTTAAGTTCCATGTTTTACTTTCTTGCTACACATATGCTTGTGCATGTATAAACACACTATTTCTAACGTGGAAACTATTGAAACAACTATGATTTTATATCAGCTTCAATTTTTCAGCTGCCTATCTACCTAATTTGTCCAAAAATGTAGAATATTTGGTCATTTTACATGAACTGAATGCTACCAAGAGGATTCTTTAAAACTAAAAAACAACACAAACTAACCAAACAACAAAGTATTTGATATCAGAAGCAAGCTATTGTGGTGATTCTGTAACTGGATAATTCAGGGGAATAATTGTTCATTAAATGTCAACTTCGTTGGTCGTTTATCTTAACAGCAAGTGAAGTGGTGGAGAGCCTGGGAAGAGTCAAGCTCAAGTCTTGCTATCCCTCAGGCGCGCTTCCTCCCTCTATAGTCAGACCAAACTCAACAATGATGTGCCCGAAGACAAGATTCGTTTCCAAGGGTATTTTGCTTCTTCCTGTTCTCCATAATTTTAGTTTTATTTGCCTAGGTCAAATCCAACTTCTTTTTCTCCAAAAATGACCTTAATTTTCATCTGGGTTTTTTCTTTGATATTGCTGATACAGGAAACAGGATTCACCGTGGATGGGATCAACTATGAAGGCAGCTTGCTTTGTGTGTGGGGAATTTGCTGTAAGCTTTCTGTAGCTTTCTGTAACCACTCCCGAAAGGTGTTTGCTTTTAGAGTTTTGTCAAAGAGGCTGAGAATATGGATCTTAAGATTTTTAAGAATTTCATTTTGTAGCTTTTGTATAAGAGGCTTTTCTCCGGTCGCAAACTCTTACATTTTTGGAATGGGTTTTGTTGTAAATTTAATAATAAAATAAAGGCTAAACGTTAAACGTTAGCAATGTGAACAATATTGGTTTATAACTTATGAGTAAAAGTACCGTTTTCATTAGCTTTTAAAATATAAAACCGTGGGTTTACTCTTGCAAGTTGTATCTTTCAATAAATGATGTCTAGATACATACACGTTACTAGCTATTCAATGCAAGCAATAATTGTGTGCAAACTCTAAACGAAAATGTGCTCATAAAACTCTTAATAAATTTTTTAAATCTGTTAAAAAGTCTGCAGCCTATAAATAGTGAATCCAAACCTCAAACAAACACCAACTCTCACAAGTCATCTTGCTTACAAATTTCATTCTCCATAAAAACTATCAAATTCTTGGGCAGAGAAAGGTGTTCTGTTTTTTGAGCTTTTGACTCTACAGTTAGTGCAAAATTGTAAAGCGTACAATGAAGAATCAGTTGGGCTGTTGTATCCTGGAGGTGACACGCTTTGAGTTCCTGCTACACCGGCCAATATAAACCGCAGAGGCGTGAATCGTCTTAAAGAGAGCGAGATATCCATGCCTCAGTCTAACTCTTCATATCATCAATAATATAAATTTAATTTCGTATTTCTTATATTATTTTTATTACTAACAATCTCTGTTGTTTTAGCTTATATTTCCAACAGGTTTTATTTGCTATAGTAGTCTTTATTCGAAACAAATGAATCAAAGATAGAAAGACTCTCTCGGTGATGTTTCTTTGTGTCTTCGAGTATGTGCATGCGTTTCTTTTTTTTTTTAATAAAATTTGAATGAATTATTAAAATTCTGATCGAATTATGTTATTTTATTTTTATTAATCGATTCAAATTTATAATTAATTTTAAAGATCTAACCGAATGAATTTAATTTGGTTAATTTTTGGATTAATCGAATAGTGGAATACATTTAAGTTAAATTTTATTTTAAACTCTTAATTTTTCATATTTCAAACAAATAAAAAAAATCTTTTGATGAAACATTTAAATACCAAAGGATTAGTTAAAAACTCTAACAATATAAAGTTTATATGAAGTTAGAATATCATCTAAACTTCAAATATTAAAAATATACATGTTTCATGTATGTTTATTTTTATTTTTTGATTTTTAATATTCCAATCAAAGCTTCGATTAATTTAACTTTCGAATCAAATTACTAAAAACTGAAATTTTTTCAAAGTATTTTCAATAACCAAAGAAAATTAATTCAGTGGTCACCCTGTTAATTAAATTAAATTTGTTCAATCAATTAATTTGATTAAAATACAAACATAAATACCATTCTTACCCATTAGATAAAAAAAGAAAGAGAGTGAGTAAAGGGAGCGCCATGGAGACATGTAGACACTCTTATTGCTCTTCTTTTCTTTCAAAATTAATATTTTTTTTAATTAATCAGTAAATATCAAATTAATCGAGAATAAAAAATTCTGAAAATCATTTTCAATAATTTATTGAAATTAATTCGACAATCAACTGACTAATCAAATTAAATCTGTTCAGTTGATTAATTTAATTAAAATCGAAACCTGCATATCCCTACTCAATGGAAAAAAAATATCTCTATCCATTAAATAAAAATAAATAAAAATGAAAAGTAGGAAAAAAAAAAGAGAAGAATATTAATACCGTTCTTCAATATTCTTTTTTTTTTTTTGTAATTGCAAAGTAATTTTTTCAACTCCATTGAACTTTTCAAAATCTGCAGCAACTGCAAGTGCCAATCACCTCACCTTCCCATCCCCCATGCCTCGCCTCCAAAAAATCCATCCCCTCGTTCTTACTTGTCTAATAATTTATGTCCCATTTTATTTTACAGACATTATTTAAGAATAACTATTTTAAAAAAATCCGATCAGCAAATGCCTATAAACATTGATTAGAGATAATTAATTGTTATTTTAAAAAATATTTATGCATTTAGTATATTGTTTTCATTATATTTTAGAAGAAACAATATATTAATTGTATTTTTTTTAATATCACCTTAATCGGCGTCACTAGACACTGATTAATATTCCTCTCTAATTGTTTTATATTTAATGCATTTCTCATTAAATTTAAAAAATTAATGAATTAATCACATATTTTTTATTAAATGTCGTCTTAATTAGCGTTACTAGACAGCCACCAAAAAACATTTCCTTAATTTATTTACTTACTACTATCTATTTATTTTTAAACACAATTACAAGTTGGATGAATATAAAATTTTCTAGCAAAGTTCACATGAGTTTTCGATTACAAACAATAATTATGTTCAATAATTATGTCATAGGAAATTGATTGATTAATTAAATTAAATTGATGTAGTTGATTAATTTGAGTAACCAATATCTGAACATTCTTATCTAATGAGAAAAAAAAACCCTCTTTTTATTGGATAAAAAATAAAATAAAAAAAACTCAACAATAAAAATGATTGAAACAAAGAGAGAGAGAAGAGAGAGAGAGAGAGAAGAGAGAGAGAGAGAGAGAGAGAGAAGGGGTGCAGCAGGCATGCCTCATTGCTCTTTTTTTCTTTTTTTCATATCTAATGTACAGATAAGGGTAATTACGTGTTTCTATACCCCATATCCAATGCCGAGAATGCTGTAATATTGTCATGGGTTTATGTTTTTTTAAACCTTTGATATCTAAATGCCACTTTGGATCCTAATTGATCGAAAATCGAGCTATGGTTAGATCTTGAATGGAAAAAGTTCTCTAAATGCTATTTTCTACATTCATAAGGCTAGAACTTAAGATTATGCTTAAAGATCACCTAGCTCCTTCCACTCAATCCAATAGACATTGATTGTCATGAGTTTACTTGATTCCATATGTAAATTCTGATCTTGTGTAATTCTAAAGCCTAATACAGGTTTTCAATGTCTTACCAAAATCCAAGGCTTCCCTTCTTCCGGTCTTCAAGAATAATGGAGAATGGAGAAAATTTTCGCTCTATGTTCCTTTGCTTTTTTAGGCAGCTTACATATTTTTTGATTTTCTCACTTTTTATTTTTGAGAAAAAGAATTGAGTGAATCTCTTATTTTAAAAAGACAGGATCTTTGTTTTTTACAAACATATTTTTGTTTGTTTTTACTTCATGAAGATGCAATCCTTTTTCTTTTGATATATATATATATATATATATATATATATATATATATATATATATGTAATATTTATATAAAAGAAACAACTCACGAAGAATTTAAGTCAAAAGTAGGCATACCCATGTTATTTTCAACATAAGAGAATAGATCATAAAAAATATTCCCTCAAATGTCTTTGTTTTAGGCAACTTCAACAAAATTCGGGCATAGCTCTATTTAAGGCTGGCATTTTAAGGCTTTTTATATGCTAGGTTTGGACTTATAAAGTTCTAAATGTTCTTAAATTGCTCTTCACTGGCATCCACATAGGACTAGTAAAGCACTCTAATCCTCACACATAACAAGCTAAAAACAGAAATGATTTAATTTGAGTAAAAGTATTTCACTAGTCATTACGGAGGTTAATATCTCACGAAAGTGTAAGTACTTTACCCCCTCCTAAGAAGGATGAAGCTCGGTTTAGAGCTCATATCATGCACATGCTTGTGTGGTGTGTGAGAGGGAACATGTTTTCCTTTAATCACAATACAACCTCTATCTTAGATGCCTCAACAATTTATTAAGAGCAGTATATAAAAAATATTATAAAAATAACATAAAATAAATAACATGAATAAAACATGAATATAAACAAAATTAAAATAATATATCCATTAAGACCATCAAATTAAGACCTAGGATAACACATGACCAAATTTTAGCTCGACTCCCAAAAGTCACCAGTAGAGTCACCAAGCTGTTGTAATGTATAAGTCCGGAGACCTAATCGCTAACCATTAAATTTTATGGAGTCGCCACAAGTCTTTCTTACCTAGGTGCGATTGGTCACCTAATTGAATATAATGATAAAGCTCAATCTACGTTTCGAAAATTAAGTTTAAGAGTACAGTTACATATAGAGAAGGTATTAGCACCCCTACAATGCCCGTCCGATGGATGATACCAATTAATCGCATGTTGTTCTAAAAAGTCTTAACTAATATGGTCTTTTATTCTTTATTATTTTATTTATTATTTAATATTAAAGTATTGAGAATTTTCTTAAATATTTTTTGACACTTTTAGTATAATTTAAGAAATTCTCTCACCTCAAGACTATTCAAAAAAATCACTCATTCTCTTAAAGAGGCTTCATGGTCATATTTAATATTTTTTAAAATAGAAAAATTTTACTTCTTCTTGGATCTTGACTTATAATATTTTACCTTTTCCCCTCTTTTTTAATATTTTGTTTTCGCATTTGTTTTACTATTTTAAAATCTCTCCCATACTATTGGTAAGACAAAGTCCCTCATTTAGGAACTTTTTTAGAAAATCATTATTTTTTTCAGGTTAATTAAAAATAAGATTTTATTTAATAGTTAATTTTATTACTTACTGAAAATTTTGTATTTATTTTATATAAATCCTATTATTATTATTATTATTATTATTATTATTATTATTATTATTATTGTTATTATTATTATTATTATTATTATTATTATTATTGCATTTTTAACACTTTTGGGAATTTTATGCAAGGTTCCTCACCTAGGCACCTATTAAGAAAATGGTTATATTTAATTTCTTTTTATGTTAATCACTTAAAATAGATTATGATTTAATAGTGAATTTTATTACTTAATTGAAATCTCATATTTATTTTCTATAAATCTTCTTATAAATTTTTATTTATGTTTCCCAACACTTTTGGAAATTTCGTAGAGTAAGGCCCACACTTAGGGACTTCTAAGAAAATTGATAATTATAAAGTTCTTTTGATCATTGTTGAGAATTTTATTACTACCCAATTTATTTTCGGATATTGTACAATTATTTATTTTTATGTAAAGTTATTTTTTGCAATATTTTAATAACTTACCACACTTTGATAAGATTTGAAAGAACTCCTCACTTGGCAGCTTTAAAGAAAATCCATTTCTAACATTTATTATTTTTTAAAAGTTTTTTAATTTATCATTTTCAAATATCACTATTATTATTATTATTATTGTTGTTGTTGTTGTTGTTGTTGTTGTTATTTTTTTTATTCGTTTTAATGTTGACTTTTAGCAAATTCTAAACCCAAACAGATTTACATGTGTGCATATAAAAGCAGAAGCTAAAAAGCATTATTCAAATAAAATCCAAATCGCAGCTTTTACACAAACCCAAACAAATCATGCATGTACGCAGCCCATATCCACCCCTTTTTACATGACCCAAGGTCAAGAAGTTATAGCAAATCAACGTATTGCAAATAGAAAACGCAAACAGAAGATTACGGGATAAAAACCTCACAGAGTATCGGGCTCAAGCTGCTTCTTCGTGCTCTTTCGTTTCTTTATTTATTGGGGTATTCTTTCTTCTTGGTAGGTCAGTCGCCCACCGGATAGCGGTTCCTCTAACCGTCTTGCTCCACCGTATCAGCCGCAGCCACCGTGCGTCCATCTCCCAGCCTTCCTCCAGAATGTGAACCCTTGCTCTAGCTGTGGCGCCTGTCGGTACTGTCGTGATGGCTCTGTCACCGGTCAGCCCCTTTTCCAGCCAAGCCAGCCACCAGTTCTGCCCAACTTCTTTGATCAGCAGATGGCTCCTTGGTGAAACCCACTCAAACACCAGCGTCCCCTTTTATTGCTTTAACATTTTTTATTTTTTTTGTTTTTGAATGAATTCTGTGACTTTTTGATTCAACCTTGGTTTTTTTATTTGAGATTTCCTGGCCGATTTTTGATGAGTGATGTTGCTAGGTGTGGGTTCTATGCAGAGGCTGTTGAAAAATACTCCATGTTCTCCCCTTTCCCCGGCCTCCTTCAAGACACTTAATAGGCATTTTTGGTCAAGAAAAACGGATGAAATCCCTGCGATCCAGGGATTGTAACCCATTTTGCAAATGACTTGCAGATTCAATGGTGTTTGACAATGGGTGCTGCCTGATCTTGGCTGACAGTCGGCACCGGCACTGCCATTTGTTTTATTTTTTTTTTCTTTCATTTTTATTTTTTAACAAAATCAATTTGAGCTTTAAATTAATCTCGAAAACCAATTTACTTAGAAGTTTATTTTTGAAAAATTAATTCAAATGCATGGTTAAATTGAATTAATTAACAAACAAATTTTAATCTCAAATTACTAAAATTGAAACAAGATTCTATCTAAAAATACTTAAATTTCAGATAAAATTATTTGTTTGCACTCTTTTTGCACATTGCGAGAAATAAAAATAAAGTTAATGGACAACAAGAACAGGGTAATTATGCTCTGTGTTTCTATGCCCCATTGCTACATATCTAATACCAAGAATGTTGTAATATTGGCGTGGGTATACTTGATTTCAGACATAAATTCTGATATCGTGTAATTTTAATGCCTCATACAAGTTTTTAATCTCTTGTTGAAATCCAAGGCTTCCCTATTCTTAGCTGAAATTGTTTAGGAAAATTGACGTAGTTTTTAATATATACCATATATTTTTTCGTTTTCAAACATTGCCATTCTTCTTAGCAAATTAAACTTGGACGAGTGAATTTAACTATTTGCCATAGGGGTTTAATCGAGTTTGAGTAGAGATGATTCAATATGTAATACGAGTTTGGTTTAATTTGAAAATTTAAAATTCAAATTTCGATTTGAAATTCAATCAAGTTTAGTTTTGTTAAATTTAAATATATTTGCACTCGACTTAATAGGCTAGATTTGTTAAATTTAAATATATATTTCGAAGATAAAATGATAAACTAATAGTAAAAAATTAAAAATATATATCAAAAAGTTTGATTGAACTTTTGAATCATTTGAATCGAATGTTAAGATATTTGAATTTGGCTCAATTCGTTACTCGGATAACTTTTTACTTCATTCAAAAGATATTCAAATTCAAGTATTAATTTTAAGCTTTTAAGTAATTTAAAAAAAATGTAAATAAAAAAGTTAGTGTGAAAACACTTTAACTATTTTATTCACGATAGGAAAGAAATATAAAAATAATAAAATTTTTATGTAAATTTATTAAGATTAAGATAGTATTTATATTAAACATATCTATATGAATTTAACACGATAATTTATGTATTAATACTGTACATACCTTACATTAATTCACTCATAAAATTGGTTCATTTCTTGGGCCAAAATTCTGACATGATAAATGAAGACATAAAAGCTTAGGGCTGTCTAGTTCCTGGAACTTGGTCTTGTATGGTACACAACCAAAAGGTCTACCATGATTAGGGCTAAGAAAAAAAATTTCGAGAAAATCGAAAAATCGATTTAAATCGGGTATTTTGGATTGGTTCAATTCGGATAATAAAAAGTTCGGTTTAAATTCGAATCATGACATCATTAAACCAAATTCATTCAGTTCGGTTTGGAAGGGATCTGTTCAGATACGAATTATATCTAAATACATTGTTATTTAATAAACTGTAATTTTTACTATTTATATCAAAAGTTCAAGTTTTATATTTAATTAAAAAATCCAAGAAAATTTGAAATAAAGCTTTAGATGGTTTAAATGTCTAAAAAAATTGAAAAAAAAATAAAATTGTTCAAACTAAAAAATTCGAATGACCGATCCGCATAAATTCGAATCAGATCGGATATATTTTATATTCGAATCAGATATAAATAGAAAAAAATTGCTTAGTTTGGATGAGATCGGATTTATGCAAAAATCTGATCCGATCCGACTCGATATCACTTCTAACCATGATGTTTGAAGGTGCTTGGGCCACATCATGAAAGTGGAAATCACAAGACTCTAGTCACTATTGCAATATTACATTTACACACTATTAGCATCATTAAAACTTTTCTCCCTTTGTAATCTCAACTTTTTCTGTTTCTTTTTCTTTGTTCAAAAGATTATTACTAGATGTTAATTTTTGAATTAGAATTTTAGAAAAGAAAGAGACTTTGGAAATAAAAAGTCAGTGTGAAAACATTTTAAATGCGCGCAGAGGCTAAATAAATGCTCAGCCAAAAATGTCCTGTAAGACTCCCGTTTGCTTTAATCGTGTACAGTGGCATGGCAACGACCACGAAAGTGGCACCAAGACCATAAGAGTTGACTGATGATTTCGGTTCATTTCTCGTCTATTCCTCGCACTTTCCCTAGCATTTTCTTCTCTTCTTCCTAAATCTAGATCTGACAATTTATGGTTGTAATTCATTTTTATATCATATAAAATCATATTCGTGTTATGTAAAAAACAAAAATTTTATGTCAAAATTCATGTCGATACGAAAAAATAAAATATTATTTTTAGTTTATTTTTAGCTTTTACAATATTTATATACAATTTTTACTTAATTTTAATTTGTGTCATTTTTGTGTCTTAAATTCGTATCGTGTTTATGATTGTCAGATCTACCTAAATCCCAGGCACCCTGATTTTTTTTTTGATTGAGTGAATATCAATCAAGTTGCTAAAACAGATTTACATAGCCTTCTACTAGTAGTTGTTTCACTGCTTCTATGCTCCATACACTTGTTCTACCTGGGCTCCTGTCTTTGCTTCACTGCTTTTGTTTTTCTTTTCTATTCAATGTCTTGCAGAAGCATCGGCCAGTCTTCGTAGGGGCTCAACTTAAGCTTTCTTTTTATGGTGATAAATTAGGAGACATCTTATTTATTTGTTGTGTTTCATTCATGGTTGTCATGCTTTCTTTTCTCTTCTCTGTTTGAGTTATGCGACTATGATATTCTTGTACTGCCTTTCACAATTATCATCAAAGATTTGCGTTTTAACTTCGTTAGAAAAAATACCCTTCACTAAAATTTCTGTTTGCATCAGATCAGGCACATCGCACATGAATAGTATGATTTTGCTCTGCATGTTGATAAATAGCTTGAATAACACATATTTTGATGAAATAAATCTACTAGCTTATAGGGTTTAGGACCTAGTGATCACTTGAAAAGGGTTTAATTCACCTCATGCGGGCTTGTAAGGGGTTTAATTGTTCATAAAGTAAATTAATATAGAAGCGTACTTAAATTCATCGAAATTGATTTTTTGAACTTAATAATTTTTCACATCTAAATTTTTGAGAAGATCTGTATCTCACTTACTGATGAGACATGAGAATAAGAATTATGTTATGTTTAACTCAAAACCATAACTTATTTATCCTGCAGCATATTTTATTTTATCATATTTTATTTTATTATAGTATCATAAAAAAAATAAAATATTATCTGCCTATTGCAAAGTTCATATTAAATGAATGCTTTAAAGTTCAATAACTCAATTTATATGATCACTTTTAAATTAACTAAACATATCATATAACTTGTAAAGTATAATTAATTGATATATATAGGCTACTTAAATAATTTTCCAACACACTACAGTTGACGGTATCGTAAACCTTATTATATAATTTGCTTCTTGTTATGTTTTAGGCATTTTCTTCCCTGCTTTTTTTTCCATTCAAGGGTCTTGCAGAAGCATCAACTAGACAGGTTGGTAATTTTACATCCGGTATTCAATTTCCTTTTATGCTCATAAATGGGGAGAGATTTGTTTTCTTATATTTATTTCATTCTTGCTACAATTTATTTCTCTTCTCTTCCTAAATCCCAGTTTCTCACCCTGATCTTTTTTCTCGAGTGAATACAACCCAGTTGCTCACGCAGATTTACATAGCCTTGTTCTATACACTTCTTCTTCCAAGGTTCTGGACTTTGCTTCACTGCTTTTTTTGTCCTTTTCTCTTCATGGTCTTGCAGAAGCATCAGCCAGCCTAGGGGCTCAGCTGAATGTAGGCAACTATTCTGTTTCTTTTCCATGCTTGTCATGAATTCATGATTTTGTTTTCTCTTTTTTGTTTGATTAATGCAACTCCTTTTCCTCTTTCATCACTGATATTGCCTTTTTACAATTCTTTGTTTAAGAATTTTATTTTGACTTTGTTAAATTTGTGATTCCTTAGGCAAATGACCGTTATGTCCATGCAATCATATATAAAGAAAAACACATAATGCTTTTTTTTTTTTTCATTTTTACAATTCTTTTCCTAAGGTTTTGCTTGGTAACAGGTTTCCATCACATTCTTGGAAGGGATGGTTGCAGGAATCACAAAACTACAACAAACATAAAATCAATTAGTAACAGACATGTATACCACCACTTTAACTTTAATTATCAGCTAGTGGTATCATTTCAATTCAAAAGTTTAGCGTTTACTTTAAAGTCGGAATGTTCAACTGAAATCAAACGGCATCCATACTTTCTTGGCAAGCAAAAGAGCTTTGAGACTAGACATTCTTGGACATGGATATCCTCTGTTTCAGTGCTTGTTTCCTCTTTATCTTCTCAAAAGGTTCCATTGCACTGGACATGATTTCTCCCTCCGAGTCACTCACTGATGGCATGACCTTAGTCTCCAGTGATGGAAGCTTTGAATTGGGTTTCTTCAGTCCGGGAAGTTCTAAGAACCGTTACTTGGGAATTTGGTACAAGAACATCCCCGTGCGAACTGTTGTCTGGGTTGCAAACAGGAACAAGCCAATAAACGACACCACTGGCTTGTTGAAGATTGAAAGTACTGGAAATGTTGTGCTTCTTGATCAGAATATAACAACTGTTTGGTCAACTAATTCTACAGGAGTTCAGAATCCAATATTGCAACTCCTCGAATCTGGCAACCTAGTTGTCAGAGATGGAAGAAATAGTAATTCAGAAAATTACTTGTGGCAAAGCTTTGATTTTCCATCTGATACACAGTTACCGGGGATGAAACTGGGTTTTGACCCGAGAACTGATTTCCAACGAAGACTGACAGCATGGAAGAACTGGGATGA
The DNA here is from genome assembly GCA_031772115.1 of Heritiera littoralis. NCBI lineage: Eukaryota > Viridiplantae > Streptophyta > Magnoliopsida > Malvales > Malvaceae > Heritiera > Heritiera littoralis. The sequence continues at coordinate 2,013,016 of JAPDPK010000065.1, forward strand.
TCCATCACCTGGTGACCTTACTTATGGGGTGGAACTCCAAGGAAATCCAGAGCTGGTTATGAGGAAAGGCTCAGAAAAATATAGTGGTACTCTTGATGTAAGGTCTAATCCGATCTTTGATTATGACTTCGTCTGGAATGAGCAGGAGGTGTACTACATATATTTCCTCAAAAATAAATCAACGATATCAAGGTATGTTTTGAACCAAACTGAAAATGTAGGAAAACAATACACATGGAACGCAGAAACTCAAACTTGGAAGTTGTTTTCAGTCCGGCCAAATGATTTCTGTGACAGATTTGGACTATGTGGTGCAAATGGGAATTGTGATGTCAATAAGGTTCCAATTTGTCAATGTCCGAAAGGATTCAGGCCGAAATGGCCGGAAAGGTGGAAGTTATCTGACTGGTCTGTAGGGTGTGTACGCTCTAAGCCATTAAACTGCAAGGGTGGAGATGGATTTATTAAAATTGGGAGGGTGAAAGTGCCAGATGCCCCTAATTCTTGGATGAGCAAAGATTTGAATCTCGAGGAATGTAGGGCTGGGTGCTTGCCGAACTGTTCTTGCATGGCATACTCTAATCTAGATATTAGAGGAGGAGGCAGTGGCTGCGCCATGTGGTTTGGTGATCTAATTGATATCAAACAAGTTCAATCAGATGGTCTGGATCTTTACATCAGAGTGTCTGCTTCAGAAGCAGGTATTAGTTTACTTTTGCTTTTGTTTCTTCTCCACTTCTCCAAAAGTACTTAATATGAAGTTATATTTGTGCTCCATCAACAAAATTGATTATGCAGAATTCGGAAAAAAGACTAAGTTGAAGCTTGCAGCGATAACTGCAACATTAACTGCTATGCTTTTGGGCCTTCTTATAGTCGTTTTTTACATTTGCAGAAAGAGGAGAAAGTTCAGAGGTAATACTATGGTTGTAATGAATGCACTCATTTTGTTCTTTGCTACAAATACCAAAATCATTTTGCTCGTAACAGTGCTAGCAACTCCCAAGTCCCACCCTTTACAAATTTGCAACCTAGGGAGATAATTCATAATGAGATGGACAGATGGTTTTGAATTTTTTATATGATCTAACAAAAACAGTCTATAAACCAAGTACTAGGAGATTTTGGGTTTTGGTGTTCATCCAGAAACATATATGTAAGATTTCAGGCTTCTATCTAGATCAATCAATATAGATATGAAACAAGCATATCAAATGGGAACTACTAGTGTACAATTTATACCGGTTTCAGATGAACCAGAAAACTGGAATGTAAATGATAAAGAGAATCAAGGCCAGAATGAAGATATGGAGCTTGCAGTATTTGAGTTAGCTACCATAGCTCAAGCTACTGATGCTTTTTCCTTTAAAAACAAGCTAGGTCAAGGAGGCTTTGGACCTGTATATAAGGTAAAAGTGGTTCTATTTCTGTATATTAAAAAGTGTTCTTAAGTACAAAATATTCGTCTTTATTGTAAGAGCTCATAACAAATGCTGTAATTTTCTAGGGGACACTAGCAAATGGACAAGAAATTGCTGTGAAAAGACTTTCAAAGAGTTCTGGACAGGGATTCAATGAGTTTATGAATGAAGTAAAGTTGATTGCGAAACTTCAGCATCGGAATCTTGTAAGGCTTCTTGGGTGCTGCACTCAAGGAGGGGAAAGAATGCTGGTTTATGAATACATGCCTAACAGAAGCCTTGACTCATTCATCTTTGGTTGGAATCAGTAGAAACTTTTAATTTATATTGTCTACTCTTTGGTTTGAATTCATTTTTGCTTCTTCCATGATCAAATAAGATGCAGGATTAACGTGAATGCATACCTGCCAGATACAAGAAGACGCAAAGTATTAAATTGGTCCAAGCGTTTCCAGATTATCTGTGGGATTGCTAGGGGACTAGTCTACCTTCAGCAAGATTCCAGATTGAGGATTATCCATAGAGATCTAAAGGCTGGTAACGTTCTGCTTGATAGTGAGATGAACCCAAAAATTTCAGATTTTGGCTTGGCAAGAAGTTTTGGAGGGGACCAGACTGAAGCCAATACAAACAGAGTGGTTGGAACTTAGTAAGTGTACTTTTATGCAACATATTTGATCCACACATCCCCATGGAAATGCATATTTTTCTCTTACAAATGTCCTGTAGTGGTTATATGGCACCAGAATATGCTAGCGATGGGCTGTTTTCCACTAAATCAGACGTTTTCAGCCTTGGTATACTACTATTGGAGTTAATAAGTGGAAGAAAGAATAGAGGGTTTTATCATCCAAATCACAGCGGCAACCTTATTGAACATGTAGGCATCAACAGATATTTTTGTCATTACCTTTGTTGCCTATCTTGAACTAATAAATGCTAAATGATTTCATTTTTTTGCAGGCATGGAGATTATGGAACGAAGGCAGGCATTTGGATCTTGCCGATGATTTCCTAGTAGAGATTGACAATATATCTGAGATATTACGATGCATCCACATTAGCCTTTTATGCGTAGAGCATCATCCTGAGAAGAGGCCAAGCATGTCATCTGTGGTTCTAATGTTGGGAAGTGAAAGTGAATTGCCTCTGCCCAAACAACCTGGTTTTTTGTTTTACAAGAAACCCCTTGAAGCGGATTCCTCGTCTCGGAAAGATGGACCATCTTCGAGAAACGAAATGAGTTTATCAGAGTTAGTGGCTCGATAAAGGGTTGTATGCTGCATTAGATCTGTTATGCCCCAAACTATAAGTAATGATTTCAGTCCACTCGAAGCTTGAGGCACGTGTTTCAGAAATTAAAACTCAATCAAGTTTAAAGAATAGTGTTCTGTTTATTACATGGATAGATGGATAGAAGGACCAAAGTGAAGCTTCATATAATCTCATCCTTTCTATGTTGTTGACTTGATTTGTTTTCTGCTGCATTTGTTGAAGGTCAAGAACCAACTAATCTTGTCAGCTTCAATTGTAATAATGATAATATTAATGCAAGATGAGAAATCTTTCCCCTCAATGTAGAGTGTGTGTTAGTGTGATAAATGAATCAATCAATCAAGATTCAGATGCAAAAGTTAGCAAGAGCTGAGCTATCCTAAAGCTTTTAGACCTCAAAGGAATATTATCCATTACCTAATCTGGTTCAGAATTTTAAATTGATTCGGCCAAAATCAGGTTTAGGAGTTCTGATTTCTTGTCATAATTTTAAGTTTAATGGGGTCAAATGCCCCAATAGATAACTAACAATCGCGGAACGGTAAACAGATCAGAATAGATGAATCTCAATGTTCTGTGCCGGAAGATATGTAATGATGTCATTAATTCATATTTCTTCAACAATTTATTCCTTTATTTTTGTCTGTTTAATTTCTCTTTTCCTCTTCTTTTCTTAATGCAATCTGTAATGGCTAACAAGCAAGAAGCTGAACCTACATCAGACACAAGACTCTTCATCTCATTACTTAAACCAAGGGCTAAACTTTTTGATTCAGTGCGTAGTTTCTTCTATAATTTGCACTGCAGAGCATCAACAACTGGTATCTGCCATACAGAAGATACAATATGCTCTCTATATGACAAGTTTCAATCTGCAGCTCTTGAAAAACAAAATACAGGTTTTCACAACTTCAACTTCTTTTTGTTAATTCTAATTTTTAGATCCTCATTCACGTTAAAGTTTGCAAAATATAGTTAGCATTTGTTAAGAGATGAACCAATTTACAGCCTTTCTTCTTCATCAAGAGAGACACTGTTTCTGTTTGAACTTGTGACTTTCAGATCATAAAGGAGCAATCTTTACCGTTGCACTATATCACAATGCCCCATTATACTATAAAAACCTCTTATGTGAAATGCAAAGACAGCTGGGAAGTTGACATATGAATGAAGTACATAATAATATGCTTCCACATAGATTTGGGCTATGTGGTGCAAATAGGAATTCTGATAACAATATGCTTCCAGTATGTCAATGTTTGAAAGGATTCGGGCTGAAATCGCTGGAAAGATAGAAGTCATCTGATTGGTCTGAAGGGTGTGTCCACACTAAGCCATTAAACTGCCAATGTGGAGATGGATTTATTAGAATTAGGACGGTGACAACACCAGATACCATTAATTCTTGGGTGAACAAACTATGTATCTCAAGGAATGTAGGGCTAGGGGCTTGCAGAACTGTTGTTGTATGTCATACACAAATTTAGATGTTAGAAGTGGAAGCAGTGGCTGCGTCACGTGGTTTGGTGATCTAATTGATATCAAACAAGTTCAATCAGATGGTCAGGATTTTACATCAGAGTGTCTGCTTCAGAAGCAGGTGCTAGTTTACTTTTGCTTTTATTTCTTTTCCTTTTCTGCAAAATACTAAATATGAAATTATGTTTGCAGAACTAAGAAAAATGATTAAGGTGAAGCTTGCAGTGATAATTGCAACATTAACTGCTATGCTTTGGGGGCTTCTTATAGTAATTTGTTACGTTTGCAGAAACAGAAGAAAGTTAAGAGGTAATACTAACTATGGTCCTCATGAATGTACTCATTTTGTTCATAGCAGTGCTAGCAACGCCCAAGTCCCAGTCCCTTTACAAATTTGCAATCTTGGGAGCTGATTCATGGTGAGATGGACAGATGGTTTTGAATTTTTTTATACGATCTAACAAATACAGAATCTAATGATCTATAGACCAAGTAGGAGGAGATTTTGGGCTTGGTGTTCATCCAGAAACATAATTATATACATATATAAGCTTCCAGGCTTCTATCTAGACCAATCAATACAGGCACGAGGCAAGCATATTAAATGGGAATTGCTAGTCTATATTTTATACCGTTTTCAGATGAACCGGAAGACTGGAAAGTCAAGGATGAAGAGATTCAGGGCCGGAATGAAGATATGGAGATTGCAGTATTCGAGTTAGGTATACAATAGCTCAAGCTACTGATGATTTTTCCTCTAATAACAAGCTAGGCCAAGGAGGCTTTGGAACGGTTTGTAAGGTAAAAGTTGTTCTGTTACTGTATAGTATTAAAGTGATCTTAAGTACAGTGTCACGCCCCGAACGTGAGACATAACAGACGCCGCACACCTGTAAGAAATAATATCACAGACATGCAAGGCATTTGTCATACAAAAATTTAATCCTTTAAATATATCTAAACTGAAACATCATAAATGATCAAAAGAAGTTTACAAAACTTCAATTTACTACTAAAGCCAACAAAAATTTGACATGTTCTCAAATCTCAATCTAATCATAAACTTAAAAGAATTGAGACATATCTTAAACTCCAAAGCGTCACTCCCTAACATTCCCGTAGACATTATCAACATCAAAACCTGTAAGATGTTAAGAAAGGGGGGTGAGTACAACCACTCAGTAAGCAACCGATATCCCAACAGTTGGATTAAGCATGCCATAAAAACACTAGGCCAAAATATCAATGTAAAGGTTCAAAATCAATGTTGGGTAATCTTATATTTAATCACATAATTTATTCAAATTCATATATTCAGATTTCAGAACTAAACAGAATTTCATAGATGCTAGAACTGAGCAAAAGCTTCACAAATCAAATTTTTCAAGTCTCCTGTAACATGCCATGGCCACGCTTAACCCTTATGGCACAGGTCAGAATTAGAACAGAAACCACAATTAACCTCGGTGGCTCGGGTCAGAGATATCAGAAGCAACTAGTAGTTGCACAAAAACAGAACAGAGGACCACTATTCTCAACCGGTAGTTCGGTTAGAAACTAGTTTCATTTAACAGAATACATGTAGACATAGCAAACATTTAACCCTCATTGGCAGGGTCAGAGCACAGCCATACTAGGAGACAAAACAAAACAGAATTCCAGATTACCCAATATACAAAGCAGTATTGTAAATTTTATAACATATTTCATACAAAGCAAATTTCGTCTATCATTCCAAAGCAGATTCGTATTTCCAAAATAAAAATATATGTAAGTACATTATAACGTACTTCAAAGATCAAAGCGACTAAATCATGTATCATCCAAAACGTATCTTGTGCAAAGCATATTTCGCATTTCTTCTCAAAATATCTTGTATGAACAATTATATTCTCAAAGATAATTATATACATATACTTGGATAAAATCATATTCGAAAAGTCAATACAATACTGCTTTCTCAATTCATAACAAAGAAATCACATATACATACGTTGGCATGCTTAACCCATTTTTTTTAAAAAATCATAGGACAAAACTATTTTTGTACATAGCATACGAAACATATCTCATATTAAGGTTAATTTTAAGGGTGTCAAAACACCGAAGGGATATCAAGTTACTTACCTGAACTCGCTAAATTGAAACCAATACAAAGCCTTAAGATCACTCGGAGCCTATTATTCAAAAATATTTAATATTAGAAAAGCATGCTATCAATTTGACATAAGCTACGCTATCTGATAGAGGCTGACAACTTATACTGTATTCGCTAAATGATTATAACTGGATAAACTATGAACTAGTGTATCTTGCGTTATTTGACGAAAGCTAAAAATATCTGTACTCTCTTCACAATACAGATTTTTTCCAAATTTTAAATCTCTTATTTTTTCTCAAAACTAAATCTTTAACTACACAAAGTAACAAAAAAAAATAAACAAGAAATCTTTACTTACCTTGGTCTTCTTGCATTAACACTAACAGCAGCCAAATATCCCTAGTAATATTTTTTTTTCTTATTCAACTTGGCACTATAGTAGCCAAGCTTCAATCTTTTCCTTCTCTCTTTTCAACGTCGCTGCAATGCCTCTATACTCTTCCTTTGCATTTGACTTTTTTTTTTCTTTCAATTCACCTTACATATCTTTCAACTTCCAAAGGAAGCACTCATGCTACTCTTCTGTTTCGTTCCCTTTCATTTTTTTTCTTGGCTTTAGCAGTGAATAGCGACTTCGATATATATATATATATATATATATATATATATATATATATATATTTATATATATATTTCTCAAAGCTGCAAGGCTTGACGGCACTCATCTTTTCTTTTGTTATTTGTTAACCCTAAACTTATGAAACTATGGGCCTTAGTCCTGTTTATTCATTCCTTATACAGTTGGCCTTTTGGGCCTTTTTTTAAAATAGGGTGGGTATTACATTCTCCCCCACTTAAAAGAATTTGGTCCCCAAATTCAAATGTCCATGGACTCAAAATTTCAAAGTCTTTTGATAATTATCTTATGGTTTTTCTCTTGAAAGATTTGTTTGAGTAATATAAGACTATAGGAAAACAACTCATGATTATCATCCAATAATTAATCAAATCAAAATGAATTTCAATTTAAACCAATTAGTTTAACACTTAATCCTTAATGTAAATTTCAAAAGGGCAAACACCCAATTCAGATTCCATGACCTCCAAATCTTGTCTATCTCTCAAACAAATCTGACATGTAGTTCTCCCAAATCCATGAAATTTTACTTAGTAATATTAATCAAAACTCTTAATAATCATTTATCAGATAATGAAATTGACAAAATTTCACTCCAAATTTTGTATAGTCATAGTAAATCACTTTTCTACCTTTCAATATCTATTTTTGTTTCATAATCAAATATACTCATCCAATGGATCCATCTCCTACAATTTCATTCACTTTGAAACACACATGATACATCAATCTAATTCATATCTAAACAGTTTTATCTCAATGTAGCTTTGTTTCATTCCTTTGATTTCTTATTAGCAATAGCGTCCATGACAAAGTGTTATGACACCATAACTCATACAAGTTCTCCAAGTTCCAAATATCAAATTTTATACTCACCATACTGTTAATGTATAGGCCAATCAACTCAACAAATTGAAGATCAATCACCTCCTAATTTAACTATAGTCTCAAAATTCTAAATATCAAAATCCATAACCTCTTTATTGTTATTACATAAATCAATCTTCATCTAAAATTTATTACTTGATTAACTTAACTCATACTTGCGCTTCGCACTGATATTTCATTTAAGTATTAACCACAAAACACCAATTGTATTTCATAATATCCTTTGCACCAACAAAATCACTTGTCCATAGCATCACTTAAAATAAAGTTTCCAATTTATTAACGTAATTATAACCACATATATATATATATATATATATATATATATATATATATCCTTAAATCTCGATAACATCTTCAACAACTTAGTTGCCATAAAGGTATCACATATTGATTTTCAAAATTTTCTCCTCTACTAAACCATAACAAAATTGTGATAACTATTGAACCACTACAATAAATTTTATCCATTCAAATTTGAACATAAAACTTATATACCCAATACAACTCCATATTCAATTATTGCTTTCTAAAATTTGATGAATCATATACTATATAATTGCACAAATGACAAAGTTTCAAATATCTTAATATCACCAATTTTCCTCTAAACCGTATATTATTCTTAACTTTAACTCGAACTCAAATCTACATACCATAAGAAATTCCTTTTTATCAAAATTTCAACCTATATAAGTGTATAATCCATATCAAATGTATAAATACAAAAGACTCCAAATGATCTCAATTATAGGTCTTCTTAAATTCAAAAAAATGAAAATCTATCCATTCTCAAAACACCAAATAACAACACCGAGACCTTTAATTGATCTTATCATAATGAAAGTCAATTTTGTATTGAATCATTTTTTGCGACAAAATACTTATTCCAAATTGATCGACTTCTTTATCACAACCCTTGGATAACATAATCTTAATCCTTATCCTTCATATACAAAATTACAACATATGTTGCACATGATAGGGGATAGTCTTCTACAAACTTTATTTGAGAATTCTCATATTACTTCCCAGTTAAAAACCATAATCACCATAAATCACATTAACCATTTCAAACTTATAGAACTTCGAAATAAAAATAAAATGATCAACTTCAGCACTTTCATGGAACAACAATTCATGTCATCAACCTTTGCTTTTTTTTTATTTTTTATTTTTTTAAGACGAAACCACAACAAATTGAGCAAATGAAACCATGTATATCTCATAATCAAACTCCAAAAATGCCTAATATATCAATTCCTATCATTAATTTAAGTACTCCTCCAAAGATCATAACAACACCAATTTCATTGACTATCGTCATTTATATCTTAAATCCAATTGACCACAAGTGAAATTTTAAAACAAAATCCATAAATCAAAAGTTCACATACCAATAAGTACCTCAAAATTTTAGATATCATTTCTTGTCAATTACTATATATCAGACTTTTAAATCTTTGCAAAAATTTCAATAGATCGATGATCGAAGATTTACTGAGTATCCATAAAAAAAACTCCAAACTCATAGCTTTTCATAAATCAATTTTTATCAGATAATTGTTGAAATCTTCACAAAACTAGAAAGCATCATGATGTCTCAACTTTCCTTGTAGCCAAATGCATCATTATTAACAATTGATAAAAGAATATTACCTAATATATTCTATAATCAGTAGAATTTGTAATAAGAATACACTCAAGGCACCAATCACATAGTATCCTAGTTTATTTTTTCTAAAATTTCTCCAAAATCGAATCCATACTCAAGATATTAATATACTAAGCTATCATTTACATTTAGCCTTAACTACCACAATAAAGGTCATCGTTTATACTTATAGCATAAACAATTTTTTTTTTTTTTTAGTAAAGCAAAATCTTATAACTTGATATATTCGTTCAAAATTCACTTTGATAAATCTTTCAATTTTCACATACCAATTCTTATCCACTATCATACTTCATACTTTAATCACAACAAAATGCAAATTAAGATTTGATCAAAGGTTCACTGAGTATCTATATCAAATCTCCAAAGAGTTACATCAAGACTTGGACTTCAATTTATAACATCTCAAAGAGTAAAATCATTCATTAAAATAACTTTTAAGCTTAAAAATCCAACTTACAAAATCTCGCAAAAGTAATTTCGTTTATAGACATATCATTTTATGACAACTCTATTATTTCATGCTTTAACTCTGAATAAGTACAATAAAGATCATGATCAACTTCCATTAAAGATCCATAAGCAAAATCTCAAAATTTTTACTAAAATCAAAAACTTAATCTCAATTGTATATGGTCTCCAAATATCCAAATCAAAGTTTATAATAAACTCAAGTCTAAGGTAACTTTCTTATCAAAACACGTACCAAGAATCAATTCATCAATATTTCTCACCAAAATTTTAAAGTTAATTTCTAAATATTGATAGGACTAAGAACTCCAAGTGATACAAAATCACAAAACCTGAAACATCGACAATTCTACCAATCATATTTTAAGCTCAAACTCTCTTCTATATCACCTCATAATTTACTGGTCACAATCAAGATTATAGAAGGACCCAGAATTCGTTCATACTCTTAAGTAGTCTCTTAATACCTAAAGATCATAATCTAAACTTCCAAGAAAAGACTAAAACATATTCTATACCATAATGAGTGATATTGTCTCTTAATACCATCCAAATGGACTCATATTTTACCTCAATCAAAATTATAAGAGTGATTTAGTCACCTTGACTATTAATAACTTATCACACTCCAAAATAGACATTTAATGATTGAATTTCGCAATTATTTGAAATAACAATTCTCATTATCAAACTTAGATATTTATTCAAACCGATACCTTACCAAATTAATTGAATATCCTTATATGCATTATAATACTAAATGACCACAAATGTTAGTAAACCATTAGGAAAATTTACATAGATCGTACCAAAAGCATCTCAAATTTTCATATATCATTTCTTGCCGACTTTAATATTTCATCATTAATGACAATAATATATAATCAGATTTGTGATAAAAGTTTCACAAAATGTTCAGCACAAAACTCTAAAACTTTCATGGATAAACTGAATATCTAAACACAATTTCATAGGTTTTTCAAAGATCATAATCATTTTCTCCCATAATCGTGAAGCTTAAAGTATCTTACATATCAAACTTACAACCAAGTCACTTCATTACAACCATACCATCTCATGATTCGATATTTCTTACTTTAACACCAAGTACCATTATAATCATCTCCTAAATTTGTCAAAAATCCATAAGAAAAGTCAAAACAAATTTCTTAAAAATTGAAAATCAAACCTCTATTTCAAAATCACCAAAGATTAAAATCCCTTTTTATATAATTAACATGAGTTGAAGGTAACTATCATGTTAGAGTTCACCCAAAATCAATCACGTACAACTCATTATACTCTTAATCAAGTTCACCAACTTTATCTTTATCACAAATTTTAAAACCGATGTCTAAATATCCACCAAACAAAAACTCCAAGTTTCACAAAATCACACCACTTGATTCACAAACAAAGTCTATAGGTTCTACTTAAGTTTAACTTCTAAGAATCACTAAATAATCCAAACACAATATTCTAAGCTTACAAAAAGTCTTCACAGAATAAAAAATTTCCTCAATCATTAATTCATACTTATAATAAGTCTCCACAGACCAAAAATCATAACTCAAGTTCTGGATTACTATGAGTAGGGAAATTGATTCAATCAAAGTAACAAAATAATATTAGAAGATTCTTTCAAAAGTCAAGTTGTTCTAACAAAAAGAATTAAGATAGCATAAACGTCCCAAACCTTAAGTGTTCTACCCCACTATCAATGTCATAACCCGAAGACCGCGACTTTCACTCGATACTTATACTTTTCTTAGTCTACAAATTTATGGACTAAATTTTTCTTTTTCATTTTAAGGTTTGTATTCGGTGTCAGTGTAGTTACTATACTATCTAGGTGACTTATAGTCATTCCATTTAAATATTAAACAAACACGAAAACTGTCACGACCCGTGACCACATTTTTCATCTTCTTATACACATCTTAACCGGTTGGGCTGTCTGTGATACTTCACTTGTACTGACTGTTAAACAATTTTACAATGTATTGTTTATATTATACACATCCCCTATCGTAACAAATCAGATAAGTAGTACTGTTGACGTGTCTAAATACAGAGAATAAATAATCATACCTCAAATAATCAGTCGGTCTGACACATTGTTCTTCGTGTACAGCCAGGATCCACAATCCACTGATCTCACATTCATCAAAACCTGAGATGTTGAAAATTAAGGGGTGAGCAAAACCACGGCTCAGTAAGAGAATTATATGCCTCACTTGATACTCAGCTTCCTATATGCTGAAAATCTTTTTCATTTTTCCTATGGGCTCTAGGCTCGCATGTAGGAAAGATACTACAGTCGGCTAGGGATCCGAATGGAGTAAGGTAGGTATTTTAGAATACCATACTTGTTACGGAACCTAGAAGCAACTGTAGAGAAAAATTTTTCTTTTTGTTTTGAATTAATAAATCCTTTTCCTTTTTAATCTTTCATAATCTTTTTCATATTCCTTTCAAAATAATGCCTCTACGAAATAAAGCCTTTAAATAGAATAATTAATATCCGTATATTCCTTGAAAAGAATATTAGTTAAATCATCATCTTATTTCTTTAAAACTTATTTCATGTTTTAATGTACTCTCTTAATTAGTTCTGTCCGTTAAAAAGCAGAATAAGCTATTAAAATCTATTTCATTCTTTGACATTTGTCGAATTCACGAATCACACTCACTTACTTATCGTCATAATATCCTACGATTTCTCATACTAACATCGGAACACGTGTAGCACTTAGTTCCCGAAGGACTCTAGAGGTGGCTCCCACGGTTCAATCATCGAGTCTCTGCTCGGTATGGCCTGTACTGAAACATCGGAACACGTGTAGCACTTAGTTCCCGAAGGACTCTAGAGGTGGCTCCCACGGTTCAATCATCGAGTCTCTGCTCGGTATGGCCTGTACTGAAACATCGGAACACGTGTAGCACTTAGTTCCCGAAGGACTCTAGAGGTGGCTCCCACGGTTCAATCATCGAGTCTCTGCTCGGTATGGCCTGTACTGAAACATCGGAACACGTGTAGCACTTAGTTCCCGAAGGACTCTAGAGGTGGCTCCCACTGTTCAATCATCGAGTCTATCGGAACACGTGTAGCACTTAGTTCCCGAAGGACTCTAGAGGTGGCTCCCACGGTTCAATCATCGAGTCTCTGCTCGGTATGGCCTTTTTCGTTTGACATATTCCATGTCATGTAAAATATTTCCCTTTTTAACATGTCACCTATCATTTATGGATTTTAATATAGACGTTAATCTTGTCGTACTATAAACCCCGGAGGGTAAAGGACTAAACCGGTCAAATCTATGACCATAATCTATATTGTCCTCGGTGGATCACGGATCAGGTGTCGACCGGGACTAAACATGTCACATATCATGTATCAACATGATAAGAATACCAACCAGTCTCAAAACCGTATTTTTCATCATAAAATACACCTTTATGGGAATTTATATAATTATATAATTCTATGATTTAAAACCATAAGGGTTATAATCCTTTAGTGAATATTGATAAAAATATCCATAAAAATATTCACTGTATTTCACTTCATCTTTCGTCTCGTAATTCGTGTAATTTATCTATTTCGAGAATTTTCGGTGATTTCATTATCACCGTTCTCGAATACATGAATATTCTAAAGTTCCATCTCATTATATTCATGTTTTATGAAATTTAGAAATTTCCTCATGTTTCGTGATTTACTATCGAAATTCGGAAATAAATAATTTAATATGATTTTATAAAGTTTTTCTAAAATTTTCGGCAGCATAACAGCTGCCGATTCACTAACCTCCTGCACGAAAAATACAGTTTAAAATCTTTCAGCCAGTACTTCTTCCCAAATTATTTTCAGCAATTCATGCATCATAATAATCTTCATAAAATAATTGCATAAAATATTTCAAATTAAATTATGCAGACTGAGTATCCTTACAGTGCTGCACATGCATCCCTTACCTTTTTCCGGGTCGGCGAATTCCGCTTATCGATCGCGCCCGCACTCCATTTCTCCCGATTCCTTATCTCGATTGCTGAAAATAATTTCTGGAATTAAAATTCTAATTTTTAGAATTTTTTCATAATTTATTTAATTTTTTTCTGAAATTAAATTCTCGGGAAATTTCTTACCGAATTTGTAAAATCCCGGGTTGTCGAATTTTCGGGAATTTTTCGAATTCCCAAAATTCTCCTTTTTCCTCTTTTTCTTCCTTTTTCTTCCTTTTTCCTCTTTTTCTTTTCTTTCTTTCTTTTCTTTTTCTTTTTCTTTTTTTTTTCTTTTTCCTTTTTCTTTTCTTTTTCTTTTTCTCCTTTCTCTGGCCGGACCGGTTCAGATCGGTTTGTGCCTCATCCCCCGGTTCGGCCGGTTCGACCGCCGGCGATCCTCCTTTTCGCCGGTTCACGCCTCCCACAGTTGGCCGACGTTGCGAGGATGCCGGATCTGGCCTCCGTTTCACCCCATCACCGGCGACGGCGCCGGATCTGAGTCCGTGGGTTTCGGCCTCTTTCTCCTCCGTTTCTTCCTTCCTCCGCCGTTTCCTTCACCGCCGGTGGTCTCCTTCACCTTTGTTGGTCCTTGCCGGTGGCGTTGTTGGCGGTGGCGGTGCCCGGATCGGCCGGCACCGCCGATCTCCCTTCTCTTTTTTCCTTTCGGTTTTTCCCCCCTTCGTTTCGCGTCGTTTTCTTCTCTTTCCGCCTCGGGCTGCAGCCGTTCGCTTCCCCTCTCGCCGGCGACGTCATCCCTTCCTTTTCCCCTCGCCGGCGGTGGCAGCTCCGCCACCGGCGGTCTGGCTGGGAGGGTCGGGCTCTGTCCCGATTCTCCCTTTCCTTTTTCTGTTTTAGTTTCCTTTTTTGGTTTATTTCTATTTCCCTTTTTAGTAATATAATACATACTATATATTATACACTATCATTTATATTTTATACTTATACTATATATTATATACTACACATATATTAATTCATACATAGTATAATTATTTATATAGATATAATATAACAATATATCTACTTTATATTTATGTTATACAATTTAAATAAAATAATATTTGCTTATTTATATAGTATTGTACTATATATATATTTAAAGAGATACATACATATACATATATGTATATTAAGTATTACAAAAATGTATATCTAGTATAAATATATATATATGTATATTTATATACTTAAGGTTAAATAACATATATGTATACAAATTATATAAATGCTATAATAATATATTTATACATATAAACTTTTATATAAAACCACATTTACTTTTCTTATATATTCATATACTTTTATTTAAAATAATAATATATATATTTCATATATATATCTGTACATATATATTTATAATTATATAAATACATTTTGTAATATACACATGTCTTTATTTAAGACAAAATAGTATATATTTTATTTCATAATATATACTAATATTCATATACATACATATGTATTTATATAAAAACATGTGTAAATATATTTATATAATTTAATTATATAAATATATAATATACGCATTTTTATTTTATTAATTTTGGATTTCCATTAATCCAATTTAAATTCCTCCTTTTCATACTTTCAATAACTCCGACTTTATTATTATTATTATTTATTTATTTTCATTTAATTTCCTCACTTTTCTTAATTTCGGGAATTTCAACTATATTCCCATCTCGTAAATAAATTTTATTTATTTACTTTAATTTATTTATTTCCTCTTATCTATTTTCTTTAATATTTATTTTCAATATTTATTATTTCCAATAATTGAAAAATTTACGGTTATCACATCCTCCCCACCTTAAGAAATTCGATCCTCCGAATTTAACTTAAGTCCAAAGGTGGTACATGCCGTATACTTATGGCTTCTGACCTTTAGTTCATCCTTCAAATAATACTGCCAGCACACTTTCAACATCAACAATACTTTAGACCACTACATGCTGTTTTTCATCATATATGTCTATACTCCCGTAAGTTCATTTCTCAAATCAAAAGTTATTCACTTTTACTTTTTTCATATAAGAGCCATACATGATATTTTAATATTACAGTTGATTTATGCTGTTCATCATCCATGCTTCTCACTTAGTGCCGAGTCGACATAATTTGGTACTATCATGTACTCGTGTCAATCAATTATATGTAAGTGTCCCAGTAGCTTTCACATCTCGTGCACACGCTCTCTCAATATCATGGAGCGGTTACATCTCACGCTCATATATATAAATATATATCAGTATGGAGCGGTGCTATCAATACACTTGGGATCTCAAAGCCTTTTGCTATCTCTCATTAGCATATGGCAACACAGAGACTCCCATCACATGTAAGGCTCACTGGAACTGTACATACACATTCACACCGTTTAACACTTATACTTCGACTAAGGCACTAGAGAATCTAGAAGTCTGATAATGGAAAGTGATTCTATTTAGATCATCAGTCTTTAATCACTTCCATATCGTCATTTCTCTTTTGGACTTTTATTGTCCACAATATTTATTTTCACACTTATTCCATCAAGGCTACATATCATTGCAAATTTTACTGTTAATCATCTCTTACAGAAATGAATCATGAGACAATCATTTTCTCTCCATGTCTCTTTTCATGTAGTATGGTCATTACATCTCTTACTCTTATGGTATATTCAATATCATTTAAATTTTAGAATATACCTGAGAATATACTCTTTTCATAATTTAGATTCTGTGATTGAATCCTCGGATTATCCATTTAAGCATCACATTATCTATACAATTCCACCATCTCTATCATTTCGAGGTGGTTATGTGTACAAACATTTTACTGGCAGTAAACATATCAATTATCTTACTCCTTGGAGTATCATTACTTTCACTTATCAGTTCTGGCTTTGATTTTTTTTTTTCATCTTGCCACAGTTATGTGATAACCAACACCATTCACTTTTAGTCTTAACTGCGGGAACTGTTTCATATTGATGTTCCCTTCTCGTCATGCAATTTATTTCCTTATCTCACTTTCATTTTCGTTTTCATATTTTTACTCTCATTCCTTTTTGTCGGTTTTCTCGATTGGTATGGTACTATACAACTAAGATCTTTTAGAATCTTGCGTACCATCTTTTTCTTTACACTAGCCATCTGCCGACTTTAATTTCTTTAATTAGATCTCGTCTATAGAGCAGCCAGTCTCATCACTCTTTTATAGGCTGGCAGTAGTATTTAGCTAGACTCATTACTTTCGTATCTCAATCATTATCTTTATGTCATAGACAGGTTCACTGTCATCCTGTCGTCTCAAAATCATATATTTCAAGAGGAGATACTGTCTAGCCAAATTTCTTAGTTGTTAATCTTAGCACAATTCCACATCCTTTAAGAGTTTAAGGATTATATCACAATGCTGCTCATGTTCCATTTATACTTTAGACTCTATCAGTATTTCATCAATTTTACTCATGTAAGGATGCCTCATTCTTTAGGCTTATCTACTTTACAAGGCAACTCATTACCCTTATAACTTCAATCGGAACTCGTAAAATTCACTTCGAGTTCAAATCATCATCTTATGGACACCAACCTTCAATCTTTTATCTAAGGACGCTTTATACAGCAGCTAGTCTTATTTACTCCTCACGTATCTCTAATCAGATCAATAAAGCGTCTATTTTCACGTAGATTAATACTTGTTCTTCACCAGAACTTCATCAATGATAGAAATTTAATATATCCTTTTTGATTTGTCTACAACTCAACATCATTTGCATTTCTCTCATTTACACCTATACAGATAACTCCTTTATTCTCAATTTTTTTTTATCAGTATTTTCGTCATCCAAACCTCTACACGTGAATTTCATTATTCACACATTTTCCAGAGTTATTTTCTTAAGCTTTTCAGATTCTTTCTATATCTTCCGATATAAGCTTAGAATTTAACTTCATATTTAAAATCAAATCAGTGTTATCTCGATTCCTCTAATTTATATAACTTTGGAAGTTTTATCGGAAATCAAATCTGATACTTTCTTTAATCGTACCCTTCTTATCATCTTGTGACCATCGTTCTTTAACTTTTTATCTGATTATGCCTTTTACAAGGATTGCTCTTATAAGCTCCTTATACATCTCCGATTAAATCATATTTAAGGCATCACTTCCATATAATATTTATTTGTTCTTCATAAGAATTTTAGTGTATAACCAAAAATTTTAATACATCATTTAATTCATCCTCAAATCATATCATTTGTATTTCCTTCCTTTACATCGATACTTGTGAATTTCATCATCCGTAATATTTTCCAAAAATTATTTTCTTAAGCTTGTCGGATTTCTTCTATATTCTTCGATACAAGCTTAAGAATAAATTTCATATCCACGATCGAATCAACATTAACCTGATTTCTCAATCTATGTTACTTTGGAATTTATTGGGATTCTCAACCGACAGTTTCTTTAACCACACTTCTTTTATCATTTTGGACCTTCATCATTGTTTCCCATCATTTCACAGTGTAGTTTCAAGGCAGAGACATTCCATATTCAAATCATTTTGATACATACTCTACTTGATTTCATTACTAGTCATACTTTACAGCGTTACGAATCTCATTTGGTAAGCTGTATCAAGTACATGGTTATCAACACACTTTACAACTACTCGTTTCAATTCAGTTATTCACTTTAAAACCATTTCCATTTACTGAATTCAGGCTTAGTTCCCTTGAGTATATTCTCCACGAGGTTTGAACCTTGGCACCCCTTACGTACCTAGTTCCTTACACTCGTGTTACCGTTGAGATACTTATAAGGGCCTCGCCCGTTCATATCGACCATCGACGAGCATCCCCTAGGCGATCCTTTCGCCTCAGGTTTATCCTTACTAGTGAGTCGGCGATGAGATAGTTCGCCTATATCTCACGACACATGATCCACTACGGGTCGCCCATCATTGGGTCGCCCATCACAGTTCTGTCTCAAGGGTCCTGAAGAACTTAGGTTAGCGGTCATCTTCTTTTTATCACTTGACTGTTCTTATAATTATCCTCTAATTCACAGTACTCCAAACAGTACCTCATTCTGTAGCACATATTCCAAGATACGTCGGTTCTATGTACGATTATCTGTTTGATACCTCAAAGAAATGAAAACGTACAGAACCATAAGTAATCATACCAGTATGTATTTCATTATCTGTACTTTTCACCTCATCAGTCAATTCTTGTAATCATTTCACTTTTCATAGTATTTAACGATCCCGTTCAATACACTCTTAATTTTTCGACCCTTTCAGTCAATAACCGGGCCAAACATTTGATGACATTCCACTACACTCTTTGGATCGCATCATATAAGGCCCCGGCTCGTTCGCCGTCCGCCTGTACACCTTTTATTGTGATGCCTCGGATTTGCCGGTCTCAAGCCGGAGGGGCCCGAGCCGCACCACTCATCCGTGCTGTCCGCTCTGGGCTCTAGAGGTGGCCCCCGTCACACAGACGTGGCACTTAGTCCCTCACGGATTGTTTTATTGTGAAGCCCAGGATTTACCACTATGGCCCAAAGTCCACTCGTGGGGGGAGCCCTGGCCGCCTCACTCAACCATACTGTTATCCCCTATGGCCCACAGTCCACTCGGGGTTTTTCTTTCGCGTCCGTAATCTAAGTGTTAGTGGAATCAGTAACAGGGATCGTTAGATTCATATGACATCTTCTATGCCATTAATAATTCCATTACTATCAATGGATTCCAATTCAGCTCGGTTTTATCACTATTCCGACATCGCCCAATATAGGGGCATTTTCGTCATTTCGACATTTATTTCTATCTCCTCAATATACATTCAAATCAATGAACTGATCATCTATGTGTTGATAGTATCCTTTCTGATACTTATAACAGCAAGTTAGATCTCATTCGATTTTCGACAGAGAAGTTCACTAAAATCCACAATGGGATTAATTTACTTGTAATTCAGCTTTATATCATTAATTTCTCTGTCAAATCGATCAATTCCAACTTCTGGTGATCTATTTTGACTCCCAGTAAAATTTTGGGGGTAGGGGTATTTTGGTCATTTTTGGCTAAAAATTTTCTCTCTTCAAATTACCCTCAATCGGTGATCTTAAAGTCTATTTAATGATGATATTTTATTCCCCTATTTTATACCATCACTTTCAGGTCTCAGTTCGGTTCGGACAGAAAAGTACTGGTGGGGCCCTCACCGAGTCCATTTCTGTTCCTTACCGAACAGCCTTCATATAGATTTGAAGGATCACAAATTTTTCGGTAATTTCTGAGCCTATTTTCTTCTTTAACATTCTCAGTTTATACTTTCTCACTCCCTTTAAATCATTTTACCCCATTTACAATCATTTATTTTCTCTATGTATTCAGACGACACAGTACTACAGGGGATGTTTAACTCTTTTCTTTCCAAAGTATCCACAGACATCAGGCCAACCAATGCTCTGATACCACTAAATCTGTCACGACCCGTGACCACATTTTTCATCTTCTTATACACATATTAACCGGTTGGGCTGTCTGTGATACTTCACTTGTACTGACTGTTAAACAATTTTACAATGTATTGTTTATATTATACACATCCCCTATCGTAACAAATCAGATAAGTAGTACTGTTGACGTGTCTAAATACAGAGAATAAATAATCATACCTCAAATAATCAGTCGGTCTGACACATTGTTCTTCGTGTACAGCCAGGATCCACAATCCACTGATCTCACATTCATCAAAACCTGAGATGTTGAAAATTAAGGGGTGAGCAAAACCACGGCTCAGTAAGAGAATTATATGCCTCACTTGATACTCAGCTTCCTATATGCTGAAAATCTTTTTCATTTTTCCTATGGGCTCTAGGCTCGCATGTAGGAAAGATACTACAGTCGGCTAGGGATCCGAATGGAGTAAGGTAGGTATTTTAGAATACCATACTTGTTACGGAACCTAGAAGCAACTGTAGAGAAAAATTTTTCTTTTGTTTTGAATTAATAAATCCTTTTCCTTTTTAATCTTTCATAATCTTTTTCATATTCCTTTCAAAATAATGCCTCTACGAAATAAAGCCTTTAAATAGAATAATTAATATCCGTATATTCCTTGAAAAGAATATTAGTTAAATCATCATCTTATTTCTTTAAAACTTATTTCATGTTTTAATGTACTCTCTTAATTAGTTCTGTCCGTTAAAAAGCAGAATAAGCTATTAAAATCTATTTCATTCTTTGACATTTGTCGAATTCACGAATCACACTCACTTACTTATCGTCATAATATCCTACGATTTCTCATACTAACATCGGAACACGTGTAGCACTTAGTTCCCGAAGGACTCTAGAGGTGGCTCCCACGGTTCAATCATCGAGTCTCTGCTCGGTATGGCCTGTACTGAAACATCGGAACACGTGTAGCACTTAGTTCCCGAAGGACTCTAGAGGTGGCTCCCACGGTTCAATCATCGAGTCTCTGCTCGGTATGGCCTGTACTGAAACATCGGAACACGTGTAGCACTTAGTTCCCGAAGGACTCTAGAGGTGGCTCCCACGGTTCAATCATCGAGTCTCTGCTCGGTATGGCCTGTACTGAAACATCGGAACACGTGTAGCACTTAGTTCCCGAAGGACTCTAGAGGTGGCTCCCACGGTTCAATCATCGAGTCTCTGCTCGGTATGGCCTGTACTGAAATATCGGAACACGTGTAGCACTTAGTTCCCGAAGGACTCTAGAGGTGGCTCCCACGTTCAATCATCGAGTCTCTGCTCGGTATGGCCTGTACTGAAATATCGGAACACGTGTAGCACTTAGTTCCCGAAGGACTCTAGAGGTGGCTCCCACGGTTCAATCATCGAGTCTCTGCTCGGTATGGCCTTTTTCGTTTGACATATTCCATGTCATGTAAAATATTTCCCTTTTTAACATGTCACCTATCATTTATGGATTTTAATATAGACGTTAATCTTGTCGTACTATAAACCCCGGAGGGTAAAGGACTAAACCGGTCAAATCTATGACCATAATCTATATTGTCCTCGGTGGATCACGGATCAGGTGTCGACCGGGACTAAACATGTCACATATCATGTATCAGCATGATAAGAATACCAACCAGTCTCAAAACCGTATTTTTCATCATAAAATACACCTTTATGGAATTTATATAATTATATAATTCCATGATTTAAAACCATAAGGGTTATAATCCTTTAGTGAATATTGATAAAAATATCCATAAAAATATTCACTGTATTTCACTTCATCTTTCGTCTCGTAATTCGTGTAATTTATCTATTTCGAGAATTTTCGGTGATTTCATTATCACCGTTCTCGAATACATGAATATTCTAAAGTTCCATCTCATTATATTCATGTTTTATGAAATTTAGAAATTTCCTCATGTTCGTGATTTACTATCGAAATTCGGAAATAAATAATTTAATATGATTTTATAAAGTTTTTCTAAAATTTTCGGCAGCATAACGGCTGCCGATTCACTAACCTCCTGCACGAAAATACAGTTTAAAATCTTTCAGCCAGTACTTCTTCCCAAATTATTTTCAGCAATTCATGCATCATAATAATTTCATAAAATAATTGCATAAAATATTTCAAATTAAATTATGCAGACTGAGTATCCTTACAGTGCTGCACATGCATCCCTTACCTTTTTCCGGGTCGGCGAATTCCGCTTATCGATCGCGCCCGCACTCCATTTCTCCCGATTCCTTATCTCGATTGCTGAAAATAATTTCTGGAATTAAAATTCTAATTTTTAGAATTTTTTCATAATTTATTTAATTTTTTTCTGAAATTAAATTCTCGGGAAATTTCTTACCGAATTTGTAAAATCCCGGGTTGTCGAATTTTCGGGAATTTTTCGAATTCCCAAAATTCTCCTTTTTCCTCTTTTTCTTCCTTTTTCTTCCTTTTTCCTCTTTTTCTTTTCTTTCTTTCTTTTCTTTTTCTTTTTCTTTTTTTTTCTTTTTCCTTTTTCTTTTCTTTTTCTTTTTCTCCTTTCTCTGGCCGGACCGGTTCAGACCGGTTTGTGCCTCATCCCGCCGGTTCGGCCGGTTCGACCGCCGGCGATCCCCCTTTTCGCCGGTTCACGCCTCCCACAGTTGGTCGACGTTGCGAGGATGCCGGATCTGGCCTCCGTTTCACCCCATCACCGGCGACGGCGCCGGATCTGAGTCCGTGGGTTTCGGCCTCTTTCTCCTCCGTTTCTTCCTTCCTCCGCCGTTTCCTTCACCGCCGGTGGTCTCCTTCACCTTTGTTGGTCCTTGCCGGTGGCGTTGTTGGCGGTGGCGGTGCCCGGATCGGCCGGCACCGCCGATCTCCCTCTCTTTTTTCCTTTCGGTTTTTCCCCCCTTCGTTTCGCGTCGTTTTCTTCTCTTCGCCTCGGGCTGCAGCCGTTCGCTTCCCCTCTCGCCGGCGACGTCATCCCTTCCTTTTCCCCTCGCCGGCGGTGGCAACTCCGCCACCGGCGGTCTGGCTGGGAGGGTCGGGCTCTGTCCCGATTCTCCCTTTCCTTTTTCTGTTTTAGTTTCCTTTTTTGGTTTATTTCTATTTCCCTTTTTAGTAATATAATACATACTATATATTATACACTATCATTTATATTTTATACTTATACTATATATTATATACTACACATATATTAATTCATACATAGTATAATTATTTATATAGATATAATATAACAATATATCTACTTTATATTTATGTTATACAATTTAAATAAAATAATATTTGCTTATTTATATAGTATTGTACTATATATATATTTAAAGAGATACATACATATACATATATGTATATTAAGTATTACAAAAATGTATATCTAGTATAAATATATATATATATGTATATTTATATACTTAAGGTTAAATAACATATATGTATACAAATTATATAAATGCTATAATAATATATTTATACATATAAACTTTTATATAAAACCACATTTACTTTTCTTATATATTCATATACTTTTATTTAAAATAATAATATATATATTTCATATATATATCTGTACATATATATTTATAATTATATAACTACATTTTGTAATATACACATGTCTTTATTTAAGACAAAATAGTATATATTTTATTTCATAATATATACTAATATTCATATACATACATATGTATTTATATAAAAACATGTGTAAATATATTTATATAATTTAATTATATAAATATATAATATACGCATTTTTATTTTATTAATTTTGGATTTCCATTAATCCAATTTAAATTCCTCCTTTTCATACTTTCAATAACTCCGACTTTATTATTATTATTTATTTATTTATTTTCATTTAATTTCCTCACTTTTCTTAATTTCGGGAATTTCAACTATATTCCCATCTCGTAAATAAATTTTATTTATTTACTTTAATTTATTTATTTCCTCTTATCTATTTTCTTTAATATTTATTTTCAATATTTATTATTTCCAATAATTGAAAAATTTACGGTTATCACAAAAACGGTTCTTAGTTACATCCCGACTTGTTAAACAAAATATGTACTGTGCATCAATTTAAGTCTTACATGTAAACAAGTATTTTATAAGAAACATATACCTCGGAAGACTAGTACTAAGTCCATATACCGTCTCCGATGCCCATTGAGCAACTCACATGGCAGATGTTAACTTCAATAATCTGAAAAAGATGAAATTTAGTGGGGTGAGCAAAACCACGGCTCAGTAAGATACTAATATAAATACATGAGTAGGATTATACTGTCTTAAACTGCAATGCTTAAAACTTGTAAGGATGCAATTACAGTTAATCCTTTCTCATCGATACATCTCATTATCACTTCTCATTTTCACTTTTCATTTCATAATCATACTTTGGTATGCTATCATCACATATCAATTCTCATATTTACTTTTCATTTCATAATCATATTTCTGTATTCTATCATCTCGTATCGATTCTCATATCATCTCTTATCAATTCTCATATCATCTCTTATCCATTCTCATATTGTGGATCATGATCACGGTGGTACGAAGTCATAATTCTCTTCGTGTATTTCTATATTAATGTTTCATATCGTATCATGACATCATATAGATGAAATATCGTTACCACCGAGTCATGATACTCCTCATATATTCTTCATGTTTAATATGCAATTATGTAACTTTACTGTATAAACAGCTATCATCTCTAATTGTGTCATATGTACTTTAGAACATGCTCCACGTATGAATTTTCAATTCATTCAAGTCTACCTTTATGGCATGATAAAAACATGTTCAATTTCAATTCATGTATTTATTTTCAGAGCATGTCTAAAACATGTGCGGTTTTAAAACATTTTTCATATACTATAAGTCATATCAGGTCTAGAGTTCATTTCAAATCGATTTATACTCTAGACCGCATATTATTTTAAATTCGACACGAAATCGTATATAAATCATATCAGTGTCGAAATCATTTATCATATACTTTTAAAACATATACTGTAAATCATATCAGGTCTAGAGTTCATATCAAATCAAACTATACTCTAGACCGCATATCATGCCATGTTCGACACAAAATTACATGTAAATCATATAAGTGTCGAAATCATATCTCTTGGACTTTTAAAACATGTTTAAAACATGTACTGTTTCAAAACATATTTCATTTCAAATCTGTTTCATGTACAGTATAAATCATGTCAAGTCTAGAGTTCATATCAATAAAATCATACTCTAGACTTCATATCATATCAGTTAGAGACTAGGCTAGATCCCTATCATCTCTCTATCAATAAAGACTTAAATCACTGTAGATAGCAGTGAAAATCATGTCATCGTCCCCTGAAAACCAACTAGGGCGCTATCTATGGCCATAGACCTCATCTCTCTCAGCCTCACTGATCAGGCATGACTGAGACCTGTCCACGACAATTGTCGGACAAGCATATCTGCCTAATGAGCAAAGCTCCAATTAGGTGGTTTCCACTATGCTTTATTGAATTTAATTCTTTTAGGGTGCCTACAGTCTCATAAAACATTTAAATCTTTAGCTTTTCTTTTTAAAATCATGTAAAGCATATGGTGAAGTTCTTTAAGAGGATTCGTATATAAAAATACATATATACCATATACTTTCTTTTTAAAGCTAATCTATACTTTATAGCATTTATATAAATGCTATTATAACATCTGAAACTATAGCAAATTATGCTTAAAAGCGATGCTATGAAAGCGATGCTATGAAATCATTTCCGTATGTAAATTTGATAATATTTTCATCAAATACAGAGAAGCGATTCATTCAACTTTATCACCATCAACTATTCGATTTCAAGACTTTCTTTCTGTCAAATCAGTAAATCACTATTTAATTCATTCACTATTCATTTAATTTAGTATTCAATTTTACTCAGTACTCAATTCATTCGAAATCGAATCACTTGGTATTCAGACCATTCGGTATTCAATATCCTTTCTCAATCGTCATCAACTATTATAATAATCATTTATACATCTCATCATCAATATTAGGATCGCTTCATTTGTATGAATCCTTTAAGTTTCTATAAGCATTTAAACATCAGTTTCTAAATAGTCATCAAGTTACCGAAATTATGCAAATAATAATGTCATCATTCAATAACTGTTCCAGAATCGACATCGAGGATAACAGAATCACAAAATCGATAGTCACTTATCAAATCCATTTATGATTTGATCTATTGATACATGTTCATCATTTCCGGTTTGAGGTTCAATTTCATTTACTATCACAAAATCGTATCTAAATCCTCAAATCAATTTTCATGTGGCATTTATGGTTTTATCCGAACTTATGCAATTGTCGATCTTATTATTCAAGATCTATTCTAAGGTTATAAGCACAATCATCTTTTCACATATTTATCACTCATTTCTTTGAATCCATAATTGATCGGATTGTATCGTAATTCAATCTCCATTTCGATCTCTCGAATTTGTCCATATTATCACGTTCGGAATTATTTCAAAAATCAGGAAACCGAACTCGGTAAATTCTGGAAATCACTAATCCGTTAAGAGCTTCACAATCCAATCATTTAACCATCAATTTTCAACTATGATCTTCTCTTCAAGGTAATATCGTATAATCATCGTTACTTCCATCAATACTCCAATTATCGATATTCCACCTCAATTTCTGCTCGATAGTCAACTTATAATATTAAAATAACTCGAATCATCAACTCTATAAGATTTACAACAAAATTTCTCACGTTATTGTGCTCATCCATTAACCTTCTCAACTATTTAAAAATCCATTTTTTTTTACGCAGTAATATCCTTTCAAGCTTATCTTCGATAATTCTTTCAAAATTCCATTTAGATGAGAAATTAATATTTTTCCTTAAACATTTTCGTGGAAATTTCGGCAGCATAACGGCTTAATTTCCTCTAAACCTCCTGCAAGGAAATACAATTTATACTTGCACCCGTTGATTCTCACCAATTTTTACCTCTTACTAAGACCCCCACCATCAGTTATGGGTCCTCTTAGCATTTTTAGCAAATCAATTTAAATGAATGCATCATATAAAAAATATCATAATTCTCACATACAATATAAAGCTACTAATGCTTTATAAAAGTATCTTACTTGGTGTTGAAGCTTAGCGCCTTGACGAGCTCCCAGCATCGTCGGACACCAAATCACATCTTTGTCACCTCCGCTACAATTTCAACAACACCAATTGCACTTGCATAAATACATATTAATAAACTTATTCAATAAATATAAATCAATTTATTGTTTCTTCCTTACCAATTTCTTTTCCTTTTCTTCTCTTTCTTTTTCCTTTCCTTCTTCTTCTTCTTCCTTCTTTTCTTTCTCCTTTTCTTTTCTTTTCTTCTTTCTTTTTTTTCCTTTTTCTTTTCTGTTCTGTTTGTTTTTTTTTTCTGGCCTGAACTGGTTCGGGCCAGTTCACCTTCACCTGGCCGGTTCAGCCACCGACGGTCACCCTCTCCGTCGGTTCTAGCCTCCCACAGCTAGTCGACATCGTGAGGATGCCGAATCTGGCCTCCGTTTCTCGATCGGCGGCATCGGCGGTAGCAGATCTGGGACGGGCGGCGGCGGCTCCTTCTCTCTTTTCTCGTCGTTTTCTTCACCGTCGGGCGTTCCTCCCTCCAGATCTGGCTTCACCGGGGCTTCGCAAGGCGGCGGCGACCGATGGATCGGCCGGCGTCGCCTCCTTTCCTTTTTCCTTCTCCTTTCGGTTTTCCTTCCTCCCGCTTCGGTCTCCGCCCAATTTTTCTTTCCTTTTCGCCTCGCGTCGTCACCGGCGGTCACCGCTTGCTTCTTCTCCGCCGATGACATCGCTCCTCCCTTCCCCTTTCTCTTTTGGCTGGCCGGCAAGGGCCGACATTCATTTGGCCTTTCTCCTCTGTTTGCAACAGAGGAGAAAGGAAATGGGAAGGGGGGGTGCCCGACCCTCCTTTCCGTTCTTTTCTTTTTTATTATTATTTATTAATATACTTAATTAATAATAGTAAATATACACATTATAATTATACATATAATTATAATTATATATAAATATGCCATTATAATTGTATTTAAATACATATTTTTTGTATCAAAATACATATACATATTTTTACACTTTTAGTACAAAAATAATATTTATATTTATCAAAAGTATATTTATATAATATCATTATATAAATATATAAAAAAATATTTTTATTTCTTATTAAGTTTTGGATTTCCAAATATCCAAAATTATTTTCTCCATTTTCTTATTTAATTTGGATTTTCATTTATCCAAATTAAATTTCCTCCTTCATTTCTTATTTCCAATTTAATTTTCCTTTTCATTTCTTATTTAAATTTGGATTTCAATTTGTCCAAATTAAATTTTCCGGATACCTTATATTTATTTAGAAAATTCTCGGTCTTCACATTCTCCCAACCTTAAGAAATTCGGTCCTCCGAATTTTAACTTATATTTAGAGATGGTACGGTTCCGTATACTTATGGTTCCTGTCCTCTCAATCATCTTTTAAGTAATACTACTAGCATACTTTCAACATCTGAATCACCTTTTATACCATTACATATAATTTTTCCACTATATATTCATACTTCCTAAAATTTCTTATCATCTCGGGAGTTATCACTTTCATCTCTTTTCACATAATAGCTGTTTCACACCATTTATCATTTGTTTTTTCTCATTTGGCGCCAAGTCGATATATTTTGGTATCTATCGTTTACCGATTTAATCAGTAGTATGTAATTGTCCCAGTAGCTTTTAAATTCAGTGCACTCGCTCTCAATATATCTGTAAGCGTTCACATATTGCGCTCGAATATTCATATCAATACGGAGCAGTGCTATCAATAAATTTGGAAATCCCAAATCCTTTTGCTATTTCCCATAAGCATATGGCAATTCAAGATTCCATCACCTGTAATGCTCACTGGAACTTCACATACATTCTCTCCATTTCATATTTATATTTCGACTAAGACATTAGAGAAATCTAGAAGTTTGAAAGTGGAAAAGTGATTCAATTTAGTCAATCAGTCTATAATCACTTCCATAATATCATAGTCCTTTTTGGGTTTCGTATTATCCCCCAACACTCATTGTCACATCGATAAATCAAAGCTGCACCTCATTGCAGACTTTACTGTTAATCATCTCTTACCATAATGCAACATTTATTAATCATTTTATCTCTATATCTCTTTTCATGTAGTATTCTTATTACATCTCGATGTGATAACCAAAGTGAAATCACTTTCAGTCTTAAATTCGAAAACTGTTTCATATTCGTGCTCCCTTATAACTCGAAATCATAGTTTCAATTTCCAATAGTCCTCATAATTAAGGTGGGATTGTACTTTCAATTAAGCCATATACTTTTGTTCGATCATTTTCAATGGAGATTCCTTTACCTCTTTCAACCCCATTTTTAGTTCACATATCGATCATATTTTATACCATAATTACATTATCTTCCATATAACTGTCACAATCAATCATTCTCGATCATCCATATTCTATTCCTTTAAGGTGATACACAATTCTTCTATATCATATCGATACCATTCATTATCGGTTTCCAGTCCGTTTCAATAGGTCATCGATTGGCATTTTTTTTTGTCAAAGCCCAGCCTGTTTCAATAGGCCGTCGACTGGTATCACCATACCAATAGCTGACAAATCTTGGTACAGATTGAAAATCAACAAGTTTACATGTAGACACTACACAGTACATGGGATGTAACACTATCACTGTCTCAACTACACCGACACGTACTAGATAAACCGTGCTCTGATACCATTAAATCTGTCACGACCCGAAGACCGCGACTTTCACTCGATTCTTATACTTTTCTTAGTCTACAAATTTATGGACTAAATTTTTTCTTTTTCATTTTAAGGTTTGTATTCGGTGTCAGTGTAGTTACTATACTATCTAGGTGACTTATAGTCATTCCATTTAAATATTAAACAAACACGAAAACGGTTCTTAGTTACATCCCGACTTGTTAAACAAAATATGTAATGTGCATCAATTTAAGTCTTACATGTAAACAAGTATTTTATAAGAAACATATACCTCGGAAGACTAGTACTAAGTCCATATACCGTCTCCGATGCCCACTGAGCAGCTCACATGGCAGATGTTAACTTCAATAATCTGAAAGAGATGAAATTTAGTGGGGTGAGCAAAACCACGGCTCAGTAAGATACTAATATAAATACATGAGTAGGATTATACTGTCTTAAACTGCAATGCTTAAAACTTGTAAGGATGCAATTACAGTTAATCCTTTCTCATCGATACATCTCATTATCACTTCTCATTTTCACTTTTCATTTCATAATCATACTCTGGTATGCTATCATCACATATCAATTCTCATATTTACTTTTCATTTCATAATCATATTTCTGTATTCTATCATCTCGTATCGATTCTCATATCATCTCTTATCAATTCTCATATCATCTCTTATCCATTCTCATATTGTGGATCATGATCACGGTGGTAAAAAGTCATAATTCTCTTCGTGTATTTCTATATTAATGTTTCATATCGTATCATGACATCATATAGATGAAATATTGTTACCACCGAGTCATGATACTCCTCATATATTCTTCATGTTTAATATGCAATTATGTAACTTTACTGTATAAACCGCTATCATCTCTAATCGTGTCATATGTACTTTAGAACATGCTCCACGTATGAATTTTCAATTCATTCAAGTCTACCTTTATGGCATGATAAAAACATGTTCAATTTCAATTCATGTATTCATTTCAGAGCATGTCTAAAACATGTGTGGTTTTAAAACATTTTTTATATACTATAAGTCATATCAGGTCTAGAGTTCATTTCAAATCGATTTATACTCTAGACCGCATATCATTTTAAATTCGACACGAAATCGTATATAAATCATATCAGTGTCGAAATCATTTATCATATACTTTTAAAACATATACTGTAAATCATATCAGGTCTAGAGTTCATATCAAATCAAACTATACTCTAGACCGCATATCATGCCATGTTCGACACAAAATTACGTATAAATCATATAAGTGTCGAAATCATATCTCATGGACTTTTAAAACTTGTTTAAAACATGTACTGTTTCAAAACATATTTCATTTCAAATCTGTTTCATGTACAGTATAAATCATGTCAAGTCTAGAGTTCATATCAAAAAAATCATACTCTAGACTTCATATCATATCAGTTAGAGACTAGGCTAGATCCCTATCATCTCTCTATCAATAAAGACTTAAATCACTATAGCTAGCAGTGAAAATCATGTCATCGTCCCCTGGAAACCAACTAGGGCGCTATCTATGGCCATAGACCTCATCTCTCTTAGCCTCACTGATCAGGCGTGACTGAGACCTGTCCACGACAATTGTCGGACAAGCATATCTACCTAATGAGCAAAGCTCCAATTAGGCGGTTTCCACTATGCTTTATTGAATTTAATTCTTTTAGGGTGCCTACAGTCTCATAAAACATTTAAATCTTTAGCTTTTCTTTTTAAAATCATGTAAAGCATATGGTGAAGTTCTTTAAGAGGTTTCGTATATAAAAATACATATATACCATATACTTTATTTTTAAAGCTAATCTATATTTTATAGCATTTATATAAATGCTATTATAACATCTGAAACTATAGCAAATTATGCTTAAAAGCGATGCTATGAAAGCGATGCTATGAAATCATTACCGTATGTAAATTTGATAATATTTTCATCAAATACAGAGAAGCGATTCATTCAACTTTATCACCATCAACTATTCGATTTCAAGACTTTCTTTCTGTCAAATCAGTAAATCACTATTTAATTCATTCACTATTCATTTAATTTAGTATTCAATTTTACTCAGTACTCAATTCATTCGGAAATCGAATCACTTGGTATTCAGACCATTCGGTATTCAATATCCTTTCTCAATCGTCATCAACTATTATAATAATCATTTATACATCTCATCATCAATATTAGGATCGCTTCATTTGTATGAATCCTTTAAGTTTCTATAAGCATTTAAACATCAATTTCTAAATAGTCATCAAGTTACCGAAATTATGCAAATAATAATGTCATCATTCAATATCTGTTCCAGAATCGACATTGAGGATAACAGAATCACAAAATCGATAGTCACTTGTCAAATCCATTTATGATTTGATCTATTGATACATGTTCATCATTTCTGTTTGAGGTTCAATATCATTTACTATCACAAAATCGTATCTAAATCCTCAAATCAATTTTCATGTGGCCTTTATGGTTTTATCCGAACTTATGCAATTGTCGATCTTATTATTCAAGATCTATTCTAAGGTTATAAGCACAATCATCTTTTCACATATTTATCACTCATTTCTCTGAATCCATAATTGATCGGATTGTATCGTAATTCAATCTCCATTTCGATCTCTCGAATTTGTCCATATTATCACGTTCAGAATTATTTCAAAAATCAGGAAACCGAACTCGGTAAATTCTGGAAATCACTAATCCGTTAAGAGCTTCACAATCCAATCATTTAACCATCAATTTTCAACTATGATCTTCTCTTCAAGGTAATATCGTATAATCATCGTTACTTCCATCAATACTCCAATTATCGATATTCCACCTCAATTTTTGCTCGATAGTCAACTTATAATATTAAAATAACTCGAATCATCAACTCTATAAGATTTACAACAAAATTTCTCACGTTATTGTGCTCATCCATTAACCTTCTCAACTATTTAAAAATCCATTTTTTTGACGCAGTAATATCCTTTCAAGCTTATCTTCGATAATTCTTTCAAAATTCCATTTAGATGAGAAATTAATATTTTTCCTTAAACATTTTCGTGAAAATTTCGACAGCATAACGGCTTAATTTCCTCTAAACCTCCTGCAAGGAAATACAATTTATACTTGCACCCGTTGATTCTCACCAATTTTTACCTCTTACTAAGACCCCCACCATCAGTTATGGGTCCTCTTAGCATTTTTAGCAAATCAATTTAAATGAATGCATCATATAAAAAAAATCATAATTCCCACATACAATATAAAGCTACTAATGCTTTATAAAAGTATCTTACTTGGTGTTGAAGCTTAGCGCATTGACGAGCTCCCAGCATCGTCTGACACCAAATCACATCTTTGTCACCTCCGCTACAATTTCAACAACACCAATTGCACTTGCATAAATACATATTAATAAACTTATTCAATAAATATAAATCAATTTATTGTTTCTTCCTTACCAATTTCTTTTCCTTTTCTTCTCTTTCTTTTTCCTTTCCGTCTTCTTCTTCCTTCTTTTCTTTCTCCTTTTCTTTTCATTTCTTCTTTCTTTTTTTTCCTTTTTCTTTTCTATTCTGTTTGTTTTTTTTTCTGGCCTGAACCGGTTTCGACCGGTTCAGGCCGGTTCGGGCCGGTTCACCTTCACCTGGCCGGTTCAGCCACCGGCGGTCACCCTCTCCGCCGGTTCTAGCCTCCCACAGCTAGTCGACATCGTGAGGATACCGAATCTGGCCTCCGTTTCTCGATCGACGGCGCCGGCGGTAGCAGATCTGGGACGGGCGGCAGCGGCTTCTCTCTTTTCTCGTCGTTTTCTTCACCGTCGGGCGTTCCTCCCTCCAGATCTGGCTTCACCGGGGCTTCGCAAGGCGGCGGCGACCGATGGATCGGCCGGCGTTGCCTCCTTTCCTTTTTCCTTCCCCTTTCGGTTTTCCTTCCTCCCGCTTCGGTCTCCGCCCAATTTTTCTTTCCTTTCCGCCTCGCGTCGTCACCGGCGGTCACCGCTTGCTTCTTCTCCGCCGGTGACATCGCTCCTCCCTTCCCCTTTCTCTTTTGGCTGGCCAGCAAGGGCCGGCATTCATTTGGCCTTTCTCCTCTGTTTGCAACAGAGGAGAAAGGAAATGGGAAGGGGGGGTGCCCGACCCTCCTTTCCGTTCTTTTCTTTTTTTTATTATTTATTAATATACTTAATTAATAATAGTAAATATACACGTTATAATTATTCATAAAATTATAATTATATATAAATATGCCATTATAATATGTATTTAAATACATATTTTTTGCATCAAAATACATATACATATTTTTACACTTTTAATACAAAAATAATATTTATATTTATCAAAAGTATATTTATATAATATCAGTATATAAATATATAAAAAAATATTTTTATTTCTTATTAAGTTTTGGATTTCCAAATATCCAAAATTATTTTCTCCATTTTCTTATTTAATTTGGATTTTCATTTATCCA
Source organism: Heritiera littoralis (assembly GCA_031772115.1). Taxonomy (NCBI): domain Eukaryota; kingdom Viridiplantae; phylum Streptophyta; class Magnoliopsida; order Malvales; family Malvaceae; genus Heritiera; species Heritiera littoralis. The sequence continues at coordinate 2,047,796 of JAPDPK010000065.1, forward strand.
AATTAAATTTCCTCCTTCATTTCTTATTTCCAATTTAATTTTCCTTTTCATTTCTTATTTAAATTTGGATTTCAATTTGTCCAAATTAAATTTTACGGATACCTTATATTTATTTAGAAAATTCTTTTGTCCAAATTAAATTTTTCGGATACCTTATATTTATTTAGAAAATTCTCGGTCTTCACAATCAATCTAATAATATATCTAACTATTTCATAATGCACGATTATACGAATCTAATATCGATAAATCTAAGCTCTGATACCACTTAATCTGTCACGTCTCGAACCCGAGACATAACAGACGCCGCATACCTGTAAGAAATAATCTCACAGACATCCAAGACATTTGTCATACAAAAATTTAATCCTTTAAATATATCTAAACTGAAACATCATAAATGATCAAAAGAAGTTTACAAAACTTCAATTTACTACTAAAGCCAACAAAAATTTGACATGTTCTCAAATCTCAATCTAATTATAAACTTAAAAGAATTGAGACATATCCTAAACTCCAAAGCGTCACTGCCTAACATTCCCGTAGACATTATCAACATCAAAACTTGTAAGATGTTAAGAAAGGGGGGTGAGTACAACCACTCAGTAAGCAACCGAATCCCAACAGTTGGATTAAGCATGTCATAAAAACACTAGGCCAAAATATCAATGTAAAGATTCAAAATCAATGTTGGGTAATCTTATATTTAATCACATAATTTATTCAAATTCATATATTCATATTTCAGAACTAAACAGAATTTCAGAGATGCCAGAACTGAGCAAAAGCTTCACAAATCAAATTTTTCAAGTCTCCTGTAACATGCCATGTCCACGCTTAACCCTTGTGGCACAGGTCAGAATCAAAACAGAAACCACAATTAACCCCGGTGGCTCGGGTCGGAGATATCAGAAGCAACTAGTAGTTGCACAAAAACAGAACAGAGGGTCACTATTCTCAACCGGTGGTTCGGTTAGAAACTAGTTTCATTTAACAGAATACATGTCGACATGGCCAACATTTAATCCTCATTGGCAAGGTCAGAGCACAGCCATACTAAGAGACAAAATAAAACAGAATTCCAGATTACCCAATATACAAAGCAGTACTATAAATTTTATAACATATTTCATACAAAGCAAATTTCGTCCATCATTCCAAAGCAGATTCGTATTTCCAAAATAAAAATATATGTAAGTACATTATAACGAACTTCAAAGATCAAAACGACTAAATAATGTATCATCCAAAACATATCTTGTGCAAAGCATATTTCGCATTTCTTCTCAAAATATCTTGTATGAACAATTATATTCTCAAAGATAATTATATACATATACTTGGATAAAATCATATTTGAAAAGTCAATACAATACTGCTTTCTCAATTCATAACAAAGAAATCACATATACATACGTTGGCATGCTTAACCCATTTTTTTTAAAAATCATAGGACAAAACTATATTTGTGCATAACATACGAAACATATCTCATATTAAGGTTAATTTTAAGGGTGTCAAAATACTGAAGGGATATCAAGTTACTTACCTGAAATCGCTAAATTGAAACCAATACAAAGCCTTAAGATCACTCGGAGCCTATTATTCAAAAATATTTAATATTAGGGAAGCATGCTATCAATTTGACGTAAGTTACGCTATCTGACAGAAGCTGACAACTTATACTGTATTCTCTAAATGATTATAACTGGATAAACTATGAACTAGTGTATCTTGCGTTATTTGACGAAAGCCAAAAATATCTATACTCTCTTCACAATACAGATTTTTCCCAAATTTTAAATCTCTTATTTTTCCTCAAAACTAAATCTCTAACTACATAAAGTAACAAAAAAAAATTAACAAGAAATCTTTACTTACCTTGGTCTTCTTGCATTAATACTAACAGCAGCCAAATATCCCTTGTAATATTTTTTTTTCTTGTTCAACTTGGCACTATAGCAGCCAAGCTTCAATCTTTTCCTTCTCTCTTTTCGATGTCGCTGTAATGCCTCTATACTCTTCCTTTGCATTTGACTTTTTTTTTTCTTTCAATTCACCTTACATATCTTTCAACTTCCAAAGGAAGCACTCACGCTACTCTTCTATTTCGTTCCCTTTCATTTTTTTTTCTTGGCTTTGGCAGTGAATAGCGACTTCGATATAAATATATATATATATTTTCTCAAAGCCGTAAGGCTTGATGGCACTCCTCTTTTCTTTTGTTATTTGTTAACCCTAAACTTATGAAACTAAGGGCCTTAGTCCCGTTTATTCATTCCTTATACAGTTGGCCTTTTGGGCCTTTTTTTAAAATAGGGCGGGTATTACATACAGAAAATTCAACTTTATTGTAAGAGCTCATAATTGTAATTTTCTAGGGGACACTAGCAAGGAAAGTGACTATGAAACCTTTGACTTATGGCTTTGCATATTGAGTTGCTCACTTTTCAAATTTTTTCTGCTTCATAATTGATTCTCTTCTCACAAAGGATTGGGATTTTGCAAGGAAATCATCTGCTTGCAGTTTCAATTTCTTGGCTGTGCTTGTTTCTCAACCCTCCTAGAAATATAGAAGTATCATTTTACTGACCCACTGAACCAGGTAATAAACTCTCAATGCATAAGTTCCATATAAATATTCTGGGTCCCTTCTATTCTTTTTTTTTATTTTTTTTTCATTTTTTCATTTGGTTTGATTTGGTTAAGAAAACAAAATTGTGAGTAGAAATTAGACCTAGCACATATAAAGAGTTTTACCTTTAAAACACTACTGGTTTTCCTTTTTTCATGTCAGCCCTATCTCCATCCATTGATACTTAACTAGGAGCAAAGGAGGTTTGTTGCTCAGAACATCTTGAATGTTCTCTCTCCAAAAAATTTGAAGAAGGAAACAGGTTTGATATCCATTTCTGTCCTCTCCTTTGCTCTTGCAAATGTTGATTGATTAAATTCCTTTTTATATGAGTGATGCCATGTTGAAGATATGAATTTGTACAAATTAATTGATGGATGAAAGAAAAGCAGTAGTAATTGTTGAAATATCTCAATAATGTGGACTAGTTAAATATAATTAATATCATATAAATTAAATTGGTAGTATATTTTGTATTAAGTGTGACCTATACTATTGTTATATATATATATGTATATATATATATATATTATATGTATAAATATGTATTTACATGTGTTAATCTATAATGGGATGGGTTATAACATATAATATTGATAATATAGGAGGTCCCACAAAGGCCACCATGGGACAGCAGATGGCACGAGTGGATCTCCGGTCGGCGTATTTCTCCTCCGACAATGACAACATTGGCGGTGAAACGGTGGGTTTTTTGTTCAACCCACTCAAGTTTAGTTTTCTCCTTTTGCCTTTGTGTTAGTGGCTTTGGTGAGTGATTTAATTCCAACCATTGGCATAAGAGCCTCCTTACCTTAAAGCCACCAGCCATTTTTGAATAAAGATGAGATCTGTGCATTTTTTTAAATTTTTTGGATATTTTCGGATTTATTCAAAACCCAAAAGACTTATGCACTTTTGAGTCAAAATAATGCCAAATATTAGTTGAGGGTGATGTTTTATTGACAATGCCCTGAAAACGAAGTAAAATGGGATTGAATTGAGTGAAAAATAACTGAAAAACCGATCAGTATTTTTTACCAAAAAAAAATTTTTGGCCATTTTTTTGACATTAGGCCCTCCCCTTTTGGTATTTGAGCCGTTTTTTGTTTTATTTAGGGTGCATGTTTTGGGCCCTTGTTTTGGTATTTTTAGGCTATATTTTGGGTCGTTTTTTGTTTTATTTTGGGTCAATTTTTGAGATTTCTTTTATGGGCTATCTTGTTTAATTTAATTAAGTCTTGAAATTTAATTAAGTAGGCCTTAATATTCAATTAATTTAGGCCAAAATTAGTTTTATTTCATTATGGGCATTTATTTATTTAATTTATTAATTGGTCATTTAGTATTAATTTAATTTTGGGTAATTAAATTAATTAATTTTAGGGTCATTTTGCCTAATTAATTTAGAGGTCATATTGATTAATTAAATTTATTTGGCTATTAAATTTGGATTAATTTGTAGCTATTTTGCATAATTAATTACGGGCCATTTTTATAATTAATTTTGGACAATTTGGTCATAACCAAAATTTATTTAATAGGCATAATTAATTGTTAAGCCCAAAATTAAAGGTGTATAAGTGAATTTTTGGAGAAATTAATTTTGAAGTAATTTTTGGGAAATTTAATTACCCATTTAATTCATAATTCACTTAATTTTGAAATATATATCCATGCCCATAAATTAGCCTAAATTAAATAAGTTTAAATAAATTATTTGGGTGTTTTATTTCGACTAGTTATTAGGATTTTGATTTACCGATTTTGTCAATAATTTATTTAAACAAATAAACTCTCTAAAAATAGCATTACCTTATTACTTGAATATTCACATTCATGTAAAGTTAATTAATTAATATTAGACCTATAATTACTACATATGCTTTAGGAATTGCATATTTTAGATGTAGTTAATTTTGGTCAATTAATTATGTAAATATTCTTAAAATTCTAAGTCATTAATTGAATTGATTAGTACTTGCCTGTTGCAAGAATGATTATGAAGATTTTCTGACGATTTATTCTGATAATTTTAAAGATACAATAATAAGGAAATGCATAGTGATAGTTGCATAATTTACTAAGATCTCTAGAAGTGACTAGTCTCTCCCTGTCGAATTGCTAGTTGCTTTAAGAGATGCTTGGGATTGAGAGGGTTCTGGTTGAGATATGACATGATTTTCCTACCCTGTCGGTGAGTGATCATTCAAGTTTATATTTAGCCAGTTTTGTCTTATCCTCTATAGCATATTGTTGAATAAATTTTGATATTTTTTGAATTATTCCACTAGTCTCCATTAATTTTGATTCTCTGTGCAACTATCACATATAAAGTCTCTAGTAGGATCAAATTAGATAGATGACACGAATCGCTCTCTACGGTTATGTGACGCCCTGGTTTTACCGGACTCCGCCGGGGGGACCCAGGCCGCATCACTCATCCGTACTGTCCCCTCTGAGGTGCCACACACGGGCCGTCTGCCTCTCAGGGTTTTATCGGGAATAATTCCCAATTCGCGTCCGCCATGACTTGAACCCCTTACCACTTGTAAGTGTCAAGTCATGACTAACCATTGGACTAGGTCCAATGGTTAGTCATGACTTGACACTTACAAGTGGTAAGGGGTTCAAGTCATGGCGGACGCGAATTGGGAATTATTCCCGATAAAACCCTGAGAGGCAGACGGCCCGTGTGTGGCACCTCAGAGGGGACAGTACGGATGAGTGATGCGGCCTGGGTCCCCCCGGCGGAGTCCGGTAAAACCAGGGCGTCACAATAAAACGCGCGTTTTATTGTAACGACCTGGCTTCACCCACCTACGTGGTTCCTCACCAGTCCCACTCAACCGTATTGTCCGCTTTGGCCTGGCTTCACGCACCTACGTCGTACCTCACCAGCCTAGTCCAATGGTTAGTCATGACTTGACACTTACAAGTGGTAAGGGGTTCAAGTCATGACGGACGCGAATTGGGAATTATTCCCGATAAAACCCTGAGAGGCAGACGGCCCGTGTGTGGCACCTCAGAGGGGACAGTACGGTTGAGTAACGGCTGCCGGCAGACGGCCCATGTGAGGCACCGGGCCGTTACAGGTTAGGGGAATACTAAACTAGGAAGTAACCTTGAGAGCTGATTCGTCTTTTATACCCAATAGTATAAGCTCTTTGAGAACAAGATATTTAGAATTTTGGGAACACTCAAATAAGAATTCTCTAATTATATAGGGTATACCATTAATGAGTACATAAGAAAAGTGTTTTGAATTAGTGATAACCAAGAAGTATTTATGGATGCCATTAAGAAAAGGTTCACAAGATTAATGAAGGTTGCAATAAGAGATTAGTTCCATATGTGGTAGATTTAGTACGACTTCCTTCTGGAGTGGAGAGTTAGAGATATTTCAGGTTCACAAATCTTATTTAGCGTACCTTAATGGACAGATGGAAGTATGACATTTTAATATCAAAATTGATATTGTCATTCAAGAGTAGGAGATCTTTCAAGTTAACAGATCTCATTCAACTATAATGATGACATATGCCAACATTACTATTAGAAGAAATATTATTAAAAGGTCTCAATAGAAAGTCATTTTAGAATAAGATATTTGCCAAATCCAATTCCTATTCTGGTTTCACTAACACTTCTAAATATCAATATGTACCTACTTTCGTCATAAACTTGGGCACAAGAAGGTAGTTTTTAAAAGTCCTTCTAGATTGGATGTGTGTGAAAAAGGTATTTCGTTAGCCTTTATTTTGGATCCAATCTAGTAAGTATATCCTCTAACTATTAGTGTTTGGATACCGATGCTATTATTGATAAAGCCATAAGCTACCAGAGACCAAATAAGGGAAAATAGTTGTGAATTGAGACTATAGAGTTAAAATCCATATTGAAAACACAAGAATGACCATATTGTTGTTACGTTCTGTAGATAATTTTGGAATTATTGTCTGTTTGTACTTTTTATTTTGATAATGGAAAATTATTTCTGTTTAGTAACAACATATGTGAAGATCGCCAATTTTTCGTACTGAGCTTGTAAATAGATGAATGGATTAAATAAACTAAGTATTAAAATGCATTTTGAAATTTTTTTTGTTTTAAGTAATGAAATCGAAAAGTAGAGTTAGTGCGTTTAACAATAAATGATTAATAAATATATACAAATATATTGGATTTATAAAAATAAGTTCAAGTTATGTATATTAATTCAATAAAGAAAATAAATTAATGTTTTGCACATTTGCGAAGTAAATTAATAAATTATATAAATACACTTATGAAACCTAAGTGCATGTATTACAAATGAATAGATAATTAAAAAAACAAATAAATATATATTCATTTTAATTAAACAAAGAATAGAAATTTGTTAAATTAAATGTAATATACACATGATTATATGAATAATAAATATATATGTGTGTGTGTATGTGCGTGTATGTGTGTGTGTGTACATATAAAATAAATACAGAAATTATATAGACATCAAGTATAAAATATATATTTAAATGTATATATAAAATATGAGTTACTATTATATATAAATATAGGACAAGAAATATATATAATTAAGATAAGAAAAATTATATATAATATTATATATTTATATATAAGAATAAAAAATAATAATAACTAAATTTATTAGCTAATTGGCTTCCTGAGGAAGCCAATCAGCCAGCCAACTGCTCCCACTAACGTGGGAACAATTTCCATTTAAGAGAAAGAAAGGGGAAAGCACTCTGCCACACGAAATTGATCTTGAAAGGGAGAAAATATGTCACGACCCGAAGGCCGTGACGTGCACTTAACAATAACATTTATACTGTTTTTTCAAATTCACGAACTAAATTTTTCTTTTCACTTAATGTTTGTATTCAATGTCAGTGTCGCTTCTAATCTAACTTCGCATTTCTCAATTAGATTTACATTCACCATTTAATTTATTATCTCTTAAACAACTCAACCTGATTATATTTTAATTCAATGTTAAATTGGTAAAAGAAAAAGATCGAAAACTCCCCCTTATATAAAATCGATTTTCCTCAGTTAATTAACTTGCAAAAATATATATATTTTTCAATATCATATCTCAACTCCACAATCCACAGTTTACATTATTATACACTACACAATCCTAGAATCATCAATTAACATTTTCACCTTCTATAAAATTCGTAGTTATCATACCACAAGCACATATCGGATTGTACTTAATAATCATTCTAGTCTATAATAATCTAATGCGATCCTAAGTTACATCCCAAAATGTTTCTAATAAACATGTACTGTGCATTGCATAATATCTATACATGATAACCAACATGATGTATAAAATTTCATATACCTTAAAATAACAAAAGCAGCACTCGAACGACTTAAACAAGTACCACTATTAGGTACAATCCCCAAGGCCCACACAGAAACTCTGGGCGTGGACTTTAGCTTGTGTTATCTGCGATGATGTTAGAAAGGGGTGAGCAAAACCACGGCTCAGTAGGTAGTTTAAGTAAATGCATGTTAGACTCATGTAGATCTACATGCAAGTGTAGAAACATAATGCCGAAGTGATGGGTATGCATGGTATTCAATCACAGACTTAAATCAAAACCCTTTCACAGCGCAGTTCAGTTCAAAACACTCTCATTATGCACTTTCTTTAAATCAAATTTACTATGCATTTCGACTAAATTCAAAATACTATGCACTTCGATAAATCAATCACTATGTAATTTACTATGCACTTCGATAAAACGATCAATATACACTTCGATAAAGCTAAAACATTTTGCATTTCGATAAAGCTAAAACATTATGCACTTTGATCAATCGATTTCTATGTATTCGTTTTAAATCAAAGACGATTCACTTTGATAAATCAATTGCTATGCACTCATTTAAAATCAATAATTATGCACTTTGATAAATCAATTACTTCACAAAATGAAAATCAATAAACATTAGACGTATAGTCTTGATTCACTAAAAACGATTTAAAAGAAAAAACGATCACTTATCACTTTGGGCGTAAGCCTTAAACCACTTAAAACGATTTCAAATCGATCACTTTTAACTTTAGGCGTAAGCCTCAATTCACTGAAATCGATATCAATAGTAAAATAATGGTATGTAGAGTTTAGGCAATAATCCTTAATCATTGATACAATAACGTTAACGATGTCCATCCTAGCTAGTGATGGAATCGTGTCGCAAGCAACATGAAATCTATGGCCATAGAACGATACTCCAGTCTTGCTGATCAGTCGAGAGCTGGAACTTGTCTGCTGGTTTTTCCAGACAAGCCTAACAATTTACCTAAAGCACTAGGCTCGATAGGTACAATACAATACAATAGTCTAGAGCACAAAGCTCGATAGACGGGCAATAAGGCCTAAAGCTAAGCTCGATAGGCTAAAAATGACCCGAAGGTCGTAGGATATGCCCTGTAACGACCCGTTACCACATTTTTAACCTTATTTTACACAATTCATCCGGTTGGGCTGTCTGTGATACTTCACTTTTACTAACTATTAAACAATTTAATAAAATATTGTTAACATTATACACATCCCCTATCTTACTTAATAAGCAAGTAGTACTGCATACATGTCTAAATACAGAAAATAAATGATCATACCTCATATAAATTAGTCGGTTTGTCACATTGTCCTTTATGTGTAGCCGTAATCCACAAATATTGGATCTCACTATCATTAAAACCTGAAATGTTAAAAATGGGGAGTGAGCAAACCACGGCTCAGTAAGAGAGTTATATGCTACACTTGATATTCAGCTATATATATGCAGAAAATAATTTTTTTCATTTTCTTTAAAATCTTCCTAGTTGGCTCTAGGCTCACATGTAGGAAGGATACTACAGTTGGCTGGGGATCCAGATAGAGTAAGGCAGGTATTTTAAAATACCTGACTTGTTCCGGAACCTAGAAGCAACCGTAGAGAGTATTAAATCCATTTTTCTTAAAACGATATGATCTTCGTTTTTTTTTCCACAGAGTAAACCACTTATTTCTTTTCACTTCAGTATCCTTTAAAACACGTGACAGTACAGTGATTTGTAAATATCCAATCATTTGATAATCACTTCTTTGATTATTTCTATCTTAGAAATAATTCTTATGTTATTCTTTTAGAATAAACATCTATTTCTCTTTTCAAATCAGTCACCGTATCGTACAGTTCAGTAAAACAATATATTCAGTATTCAGTAAAACAGTATCTCGATACGGTTCAGTCAATAACAGTAAACAGTAGCTACCAATTCAGTAAATAGTATATGGTAGCTTTCCGTTCAATAAACAGTAAATGGTAGCTTTCAGTTTAGTAAAACAGTAATCAGTGGCTACCATTTCAGTGCACAATATAGTTCTGTAAACACAGTATTTTGGTACAATTTTTTTTCATCAGTAGACAGTAACCAGTGATCAGTACAATAAACAGTACAGTAAATAGGATTCCGTAAATCCTTTCAGTAAACAGAAATCAGTGTGTGAGACTAGGCATCAAATAAATCATGCTCTCATTGTTCCCTCAGGAACACAAGTCGTCCGCTTTTGGGGTGCACCCGTAGGCCATCGCCCCTCACGGCTATCTCTGCTAGATCTATGGCCATAATCTATAGGTGGTCCTCGGGTCCACTTGCCAAGTGACCTCGAGACCTCTGATGACTTGGCGGGTCCATCAGCCTTGTGACACCCTGAGGTGCACCCGTTGGTCCATCGACCCGAGCCACCGCCCCAGGTGGGTCATGCAATTACATGAATAATAAAGCATGAACTCAGGGCCTAAAGTCTTAAAACAGTATAAACCGTACCATAGCCTTTATGGATTTTTTAAACACCGTAAATCAAATATCCATAAGGCTCACATGTAAATATAATCACCTTTATGAAATTTATAAAATAAATAACATTTTTCAAATTATTTCATAAAGGTATATATCATGTTTTCATACGATGAAGACTGTTTGCAAAATCATCACTGAAAATATAGAAAGGCAAAACTGTCTTTTCTCCACCATAAAACACTTATGCACGCTTTTCCGTGCTTTCACTTGAAAACATGGTTATTCAATAATTTATGAAAAATAAAATATTTATTTTTCCAAATTCATAAATCCCGTAACCATTTTTCTTTCTAAAAACACGTGTAGAGACCTCTAGTCTTGAAATCATAGTTTTTCATCATTTCTTAACCTTTATGGAATTTATATAATTATTTATCTCACAATTAAAACCATAAAGGTTTTATATTAAATCAAGTGAATATTTAAGAATATTTATAAAAATATTCACTTCAGTCTCTTTTTCATTTTTATCTCGTTTCACGTGAAATATCACCTATCGGGTGAATTTTCGGTGATTTCCTTTTCACCATTCTCGAAAACATGAATATTTTAAAATTAAATATCACTATATTCATGTTTTATGAAATTTACTTAATTTCTCGATTTTCGTACTCAAAATTGATCCACATGAAATCAAATCTTTTATTTTGATTTTCGGTGATTTTCGGTAAATTTCAGAAATTTTTCGATAATTTTTCGGTAGTATAACGGCTGCCGATTTGGCTAGCCTCCTGTACGAAAAATACAGTTTATATTTCTCAACCAGTATTTCACCACAATTTAAGACTGATAAATCACCACAAATTTCCAAACCAATCATTATAAATTGCATTTATAAATTAAATGCATAATTTAAAACATGTGGCTGAATATCCTTACAGGCGGCACATGTCTCCCTTACTTGTTTCAAGTCGGCGACTGCCTCTCGAAGGTCGCGCCCGTGTTCACCTCACCCGATTCCATCGGCTCGGTCATCGAGGGAATTTTCTGGAATTTAAATTCTAAAATTTAAAATTTTTTCACAATTATTTCAATAAATAAATTATTTAAATAATTTACTATTTTTCGGGATTTCTTACCGATTCCCGTATTTCCCGGGATTTCTCGTAATTTTCGAATTCTCGGGAATTTTTCAAATTCCCGAAATTCCTTTTCCCTTTCTCTTTCTTCTTTTTCTTCCTTCTTTCTTTTTCTCTTTTCTTTTCTTTTTTTTTCTTTTTTTTCCTTTTCTTTCTTTTCCCGCCGGACCGATCTGCCTCCTTCCTCACCAGTTCCACGCCGGCGGCCTGTTTTCCGGCGGTTCAGTGACCCCTCAGCTGGCCGGCACCACGGTGAAGCCGGATCTGGCCTCCGTTCGTCACGAATCGACGGCACGGCAGTGGATCTACTTGGTTTTGGTTCGGTTCCTTCTCCTCCTCCGTCGGCCTTCCTCCGCCGTTCTCCGCCTGAACCGTGGCCTCCTACCTCTTCCTCTTCCTCCGACGACGCTTCGGTGGCAGTGGAGGCCACCGATTTGGCCGGCGCCGTCCGTTCCTTTTTTTTTCTCTCTCTCGGCTTTCCGTCGGTTTCCACTTCTGTTTTCTTCCTCTCTTCCGCCGTCGACAGCTTTCTTCTTTTCCTCTTTGGCCGGCGACGGCATCTCTCCTCTCCTCTCTTTCTTTCTCGCTGCCGACGGTGGTCGGTCGGCTGTCTGGGAAGGGGGTCGGGGTTGTCCCGATTCCTCATCTGCTTTGTTTCTGTTTCTGTTTTTTTTATTTTTTATCTTATATTATATTTATAACTATATTATAAATATAATATTAATATTATATTATATAGTATTCTACTATATAATATCATTTAGATATATATATATTATATATGAACACATATATTTAATATATATATCTACATACTTTTTAACTTCAATTACATTTATATATTTTGATATAAATGAAATAATACTATATATATTGTATTTACAATATATATATTTTCTTCCTCATTTTCTTATTTAATTTGGATTTCTATTTATCTAAATTAAATTTCCTCTATTCCTTATTTTATTTCCAACTTAATTTCTTTCACTCGAATTTGCCAATTCCGTCACTTCCTCCATTTTCGGAATTTCCACAATATTTCGATCTCATAGTTAATTCATTTATTTATTTCACTAATTGAAAAATTTACGGTTATCACATTCTCCCCACCTTAAGAAATTCGGTCCTCCGAATTTAACTTAAGTCCAAAGGTGGTACATGCCGTATACTTACGATTTTTTTTGTCCTTTAGATCAACTTTTACATAATTACTGCCAGCATACTTTCAACATAAAAAAAATACTTTAGACCACTACATGCTGTCTTTCATCATATATGTCTATACTCTCGTAAGTTCATTTCTCAATGGAGTCATTCATTTCCACTCTTTTCATATAAGAGTCCATGCACAGTATTCTTAATGTCACAGCTGATTTATGCTGTTCATCATCTATTCTTCTCACTTAGTGCCAAGTCGATATAGTTCAGTACTATCATGTACACATGTCAATCAGTTATATGTAATTGTCCAAGTAGCTTATACATCTCATGCACACGCTCTCTCAACATCATGGAGCATTTACATCTCACGCTCATAAATGTATACATCAATATGGAGCGGTGTCATCAGTACACTTGGGATCTCAAAGCCCTTTGCTATCTCTCATGAGCATATGGCAACTCAGAGACTCCCATCACATGTCATGCTCACTGGAACTGTACATATACATTTCCACTATCTCACACTCATACTTCGACTAAGGCACTAGAGAATTTAAGAACCGAATAATGGAAAGTGATTCTATTTAGATCATCAATTTTTTAATCACTTTCATATCATTATTTCTCTTTTAGACTCTTTATTGGCCACAATATTCATTTTCTCTTTTATTTCATTAAGGCTGCATCTCACTTGCAGACTTTACTATTGATCATCTCTTACAGTCATAGATCATGAGACAATTATCTTCTGTTCATGTAGTATGGTCTTTAAATCTCTTTTCATAATTTAGATTCCACAATTGAATCCTCAATTTATATATTTAATCACCAAATCATCTATATACTTCCACCATTTCTATAATTTCAAGGTGGTTATGTGTACAATCATTTTTCTACTTAGATACTGGCAGTAAACCTATCGTTCCTCTTTACTTCTTACTTTCACTTGTCAAATTTGGCTTGATTTTACATCTAGCCACAGTTGTGATAACCAACACAAATCACTTTCAGCCTTACCTTCGGGAACTGTTTCATATTGATGTTCCCTTCTCATCATGCAACTTATTTCCTTATTCCACTTTCATTTTCGTTCTCATGTTTCTACTTTTATCTTTTTTATAGTTTTTTCTCTCATCCTTTTTGTCGGTTTTCTCAATTGGTATGGTATTATACTGCTAAGATCTTTTAAAATCTTGCATACCATCTTTTCTTTTCACTTATTCATTTACCGACTTTAACTTCTTTCTTTAATTAGGTCTCACCTATAGAGCAGCTAGTCTCATCACTCTTTTATAGACTGGCAGTAGTATCTAGCTAGACTTATTACTTTCGTATCTCAATCATTATCTCGATATCATAGACAGGTTCACTATCATCCTGTCGTCTCGAGATCATATATCTCAGGAGGAGATACTGTCTAGCCAAATCTCTTAGTTGCAAATCTTAGCACAATTCCATAGTCTTTAAGAGTTTAAGGATCATACCACAATGCTGCTCATGTTCCATTTATACTTTAGACTCTATCAGTATTTCATCAATTTACTCATGTAAGGATGCCTCATTCCTTAGGCTTATATACCTCCACAAGAACTCGTAATTATTTATCGAGTTCTAATCATTATCTTATGACATCAGTCTCCGACTTTTATTTAATGACGCTTTATATAAAGGTAAATCTTATGAACTCCTCATGCATCTCAAATCAGATCAGTGAAGCGTCCATTTTCGTGTAAATGAATACTTGTTCTTTACAAGAACTTTATTAATGATAGGAAATTAATACATCCTTTTTAATTCATCTATATCTCAATATCAGCAATGCTTCTCTCATTTACACTTATACAGATAACTTTATTATCCTCAAATTTATGTTATATGTATTTTTATCGTTCACACCTTTACACGTGAATTCCATTATCCACACATTTTTCAGAGTTATTTTCTTAAGCCTTTCGGATTCTTTCTATATTTTTCGATATAAGCTTGTAAGTAGATTTCATATCCACAATCGAGTCAATGTTAGCTCGATTTCTCCAGTCTATATAACTCTGAAAAATGTGTGGATAATGGAATTCACGTGTAAAGGTGTGAACGATAAAAATACATATAACATAAATTTGAGGATAATGAAGTTATCTGTATAAGTGTAAATGAGAGAAGCATTAAATCTGTAACGACTCGTTACCACATTTTTAACCTTATTTTACACAATTCATCTAGTTGGGCTGTCTGTGATACTTCACTTTTACTAACTATTAAACAATTTAATAAAATATTGTTAACATTATACACATCCCCTATCTTACTTAATAAGCAAGTAGTACTGCATACATGTCTAAATACAGAAAATAAATGATCATACCTCATATAAATCAGTCGGTCTGTCACATTATCCTCTATGTGCAGCCGTAACCCACAAATATTGGATCTCACTATCATGAAAACCTGAAATGTTAAAAATGGGGAGTGAGCAAACCACGGCACAGTAAGAGAGTTATATGCTACACTTGATATTCAGCTATTTATATGTTGAAAATAATTTTTTTCATTTTCTTTAAAATCTTCCTAGCTGGCTCTAGGCTCACATGTAGGAAGGATACTACAGTCGGCTGGGGATCCAGATAGAGTAAGGCAGGTATTTTAAAATACCTGACTTGTTCTGGAACCTAGAAGCAACCGTAGAGAGTATTAAATCCATTTTTCTCAAAACGATATGATCTTCGTTTTTTTTCCACAGAGTAAACCACTTATTTCTTTTCACTTCAGTATCCTTTAAAAAATGTGACAGTATAGTGATTTGTAAATATCCAATCATTTGATAATCACTTCTTTGATTATTTCTATCTTAGAAATAATTCTTATGTTATTCTTTTAGAATAAACATCTATTTCTCTTTTCAAATCAGTCACCATATCGTACAGTTCAGTAAAACAGTATATTCAGTATTCAGTAAAACAATATCTCGATACGGTTCAGTCAATAACAGTAAACAGTAGCTACCAATTCAGTAAATAGTATATGGTAGCTTTCCGTTCAATAAACAGTAAATGGTAGCTTTCAGTTTAGTAAAACAGTAATCAGTGGCTACCATTTCAGTGCACAATATAGTTCTGTAAACACAGTATTTTGGTACGATTTTTTTTCATCAGTAGACAGTAACCAGTGATCAGTACAATAAACAGTACAGTAAATAGGATTCCGTAAATCCTTTCAGTAAACAGAAATCAGTGTGTGAGACTAGGCATCAAATAAATCATGCTCTCATTGTTCCCTCAGGAACACAAGTCGTCCGCTTTTGGGGTGCACCCGTAGGCCATCGCCCCTCACGGCTATCTCTGCTAGATCTATGGCCATAATCTATAGGTGGTCCTCGGGTCCACTTGCCAAGTGACCTCGAGACCTCTGATGACTTGGTGGGTCCATCAGCCTTGTGACACCCTGAGGTGCACCCGTTGGTCCATCGACCCGAGCCACCGCCCCAGGTGGGTCACGCAATTACATGAATAATAATGCATGAACTCAGGGCGTAAAGTCTCAAAACAGTATAAACCGTACCATAGCCTTTATGGATTTTTAAACACCGTAAATCAAATATCCATATGAAAGTATAGAAGGGCAAAACTGTCTTTTCTCCACCATAAAACACTTATGCACGCTTTTCCGTGCTTTCACTTGAAAACATGGTTTTTCAATAATTTATGAAAAATAAAATATTTATTTTTCCAAATTCATAAATCCCGTAACCATGTTTCTTTCTAAAAACACGTGTAGAGACCTCCAGTCTCGAAATCATAGTTTTTCATCATTTCTTAACCTTTATGGAATTTATATAATTATTTATCTCACAATTAAAACCATAAAGGTTTTATATTAAATCAAGTGAATATTTAAGAATATTTATAAAAATATTCACTTCAATCTCTTTTTCATTTTTATCTCGTTTCACGTGAAATATCACCTATCGGGTGAATTTTCGGTGATTTCCTTTTCACCATTCTCGAAAACATGAATATTTTAAAATTAAATATCACTATATTCATGTTTTATGAAATTTACTTAATTTCTCGATTTTCGTACTCAAAATCGATCCACGTGAAATCAAATCTTTTATTTTGATTTTCGGTGATTTTCGGTAAATTTCAAAAATTTTTCGATAATTTTTCGACAGTATAACAGCTGCCGATTTGGCTAGCCTCCTGCACGAAAAATACAGTTTATATTTCTCAACCGGTATTTCACCACAATTTAAGACTGATAAATCACCACAAATTTCCAAACCAATCATTATAAATTGCATTTATAAATTAAATGCATAATTTAAAACATGTGGCTGAATATCCTTACAGGCGGCACATGTCTCCCTTACCTGTTTCAGGTCGGCGACTGCCTCTCGAAGGTCGCGCCCGTGTTCACCTCACCCGATTCCATCGGCTCGGTCATCGAGGGAATTTTCTGGAATTTAAATTCTAAAATTTAAAATTTTTTCACAATTATTTAAATAAATAAATTATTTAAATAATTTACTATTTTTCAGGATTTCTTACCGATTCCCGTATTTCCCGGGATTTCTCGTAATTTTCAAAGTCTCGGGAATTTTTCAAATTCCCGAAATTCCTTTTCCCTTTCTCTTTCTTCTTTTTCTTCCTTCTTTCTTTTTCTCTTTTCTTTTCTTCTTTTTTTTTCTTTTTTTTTCCTTTTCTTTCTTTTCCCGCCGGACCGGTCTGCCTCCTTCCTCGCCAGTTCCACGCCGGCGGCCGGTTCTCCGGCGATTCAGTGACCCCTCAGCTGGCCGGCACCATGGTGAAGCCGGATCTGGCCTCCGTTCGTCACGAATCGACGGCACGGCAGCGGATCTACTCGGTTTTGGTTCGGTTCCTTCTCCTCTTCCGTCGGCCTTCCTCTGCCGTTCTCCGCCTGAACCGTGGCCTCCTACCTCTTCCTCTTCCTCCGACGACGCTTCGGTGGCAGTGGAGGCCACCGATTTGGCCGACGCCATCCGTTCCTTTTTTTTCTCTCTCTCGGCTTTCCGTCGGTTTCCACTTCTGTTTTCTTCCTCTCTTCCGCCGCCGACAGCTTTCTTCCTTTCCTCTTTGGCCGGCGACGGCATCTCTCCTCTCCTATCTTTCTTTCTCGCTGCCGACGGTGGTCGGTCGGCTGTCTGGGAAGGGGGTCGGGGTTGTCCCGATTCCTCCTCTGCTTTGTTTCTGTTTCTGTTTTTTTATTTTTTTATCTTATATTATATTTATAACTATATTATAAATATAATATTAATATTATATTATATAGTATTCTACTATATAATATCATATAGATATATATATATATTATATATCAACACATATATTTAATATATATATCTACATACTTTTTAACTTCAATTACATTTATATATTTTGATATAAATGAAATAATACTATATATATTGTATTTACAATATATATATATATATATTTTTTTTCTTCCTCATTTTCTTATTTAATTTGGATTTCTATTTATCCAAATTAAATTTCCTCTATTCCTTATTTTATTTCCAACTTAATTTCTTTCACTCGAATTTCCCAATTCCGTCACTTCCTCCATTTTCGGAATTTCCACAATATTCCGATCTCATAGTTAATTCATTTATTTATTTCACTAATTGAAAAATTTACGGTTATCAAATGCCTACACTCAAAAGCGATTCGAAAACAATGATCTCGTGTAGCACTTGGCTTGCACGGATTTCAAAGCACTGTTTAAATCAATTTTGAGTTTGAAATATAAAGAACTTACGATTTATTTCAAAAGTTAGCTCAAATCAGGACTTTGAAAATTTAAAAATATAACGCAAGTCCTTAAAGCATAGATATTAAGGAATTAAACTCAAAATATGCTATACGTGAATGTACATATGCATTTGTTCACTTCACTTAACATGCACGCTTGGCTGGCCACAACATACAAGACAGAAAACAAGTTCAATCTAGCCCACCCATAAACAAATTTAAAAAATTTAAACCATTCTTACGAGATGGTGCTAACAAATTTTACTTAACCCACTTACCTTATACATTTAGCAATCCTTCCTCCTCGAGCTTCCAATCATATACAAACCCCTATACCGCTCCGATTCACTACAATTAAATTCATTTCCATCTCAATAACTTGACTTCACCATGTTTAGTCACACACTAAGGCATATTTTAAAATTATGATATCAATAGTCACATATCCAATCCATCATTGGTTTAACCTATTGACACTCAATCACAATTCTGACTCGACATCCAATTTCACTCACTATCGTAAAATCAATCACAGTTTCAAATCAATTTTTTATATGGCCTATACAATTTAATACTATGACAGAATTATATATAAAGGTATTATCAAATCAATTCAAGATTAGCAATTTACCCACTTAAAAGACTTGGCCAATTTTCACAATCGAACAATGTTCCGAAATATTCTATATCAAAATATCGAAATTACGCAATTGTCGATCCTATCATTCAAGACCTATTCTAGAGATATAACTAAGACTATATAATCACATGTTTGACACTCATTTATCTGAATCATCAGTGATTAGACTATATCGAGATTCAACCTCAATTTCAATAAGATCAAGCATGCACGAATCATATATTTGTCACAATTCAATATCACAACTATCCATCATATTCCACAATTTTGATACTTAAACCCCCCCCCCCCCCCCCACACCACAAGTGTGGGTCCTCTTAGCATCTTATGTATATTCAACAATATAATATGATAAACCATCTAAATATTAATCTCTTGCACTATCAATGTTATCACATTTGAAACTACTCCACAATTAAGAAACCGAAATTATTTAATTTTAAAATCATCACTCCATCGATAATTCCACAAGTCAATTGTTCAACCATGTAAATTACTAACTTGATATTCTATTCCATGTTATATCATATAATCATCATTAATTTTGTCAATTATTTGACTAAATCAATATTCGACTTCCATTTCGACTCGGTAACCAATTTTTATTCATGATATTAAAATAAATCAATTTATCGATTCTATAGAGCCTACTCAATATAATTCTACTGCAGACTTATGTAACAGTCTTACCTACTCATATGCCTAATGCTCTTGCGTTGAGCCTCATCAGACTTATGGTTGTCTCCTTGGTATCGCACTACATGTCCAAATATTGTTACACGACTTAGTACTCATTAAATAAATTTTCTAATTTATCTTATAACACGTGTTACATTATGGTATTGTCTTATCGACCTATGAGCTTAGCGCGCGTAGACCGAGCTTAGCTAAGTCCGCTTTCGTCATTTTATCGGCATACTTCATATTTAAACATAATCAATTTGACTCAGTATTAATATGATAAAATTCTAAATATTTAAAATAAAAACTAAATCGGCATCTCTTATTGAGTTTTGATATTAGCTCAAGTAGACGTGTAATTCCCTTCCTCTTTTCCTTTGTATTTTCCTTTCCTTCTTTTCTTTTCTTTTATATCCTCTCTATTCTGGTTACCATGAATAGCCCTGGTTGCTTAGTCTTTACACGTCAAAAAGGCCACCAAATCCAGCTTTCACTCTTTGTTTTTAAACCTTAAAACTCAGCCCTTTAACATCCTTATACTGCTAGTCCCAACAACTCCAAAATCAGCCTTAAAATGTCTCAAGTCAGCCTTCAAAGACCACCATTTTCAGCATCAATTAACCCTCCAAAACAATCCTCAAACTAACACCAATGCAGCCCTATATAGTGCTGAACCACCCTCAATGGCAGCAAACTTTTGCCCCTTTAAAATGTCACCTTTTAAACCAATAAATTTCAGCCAAAGAAGCCATGGTTCAGCCTTGGCTTTCAGCCTATACAAGCACCAATACAGCCCTTGAAAATCAACCTAAAGTCCATTATACATAGCTCAAAAAAAATCAGCCCTGAATGCCATGTAAAAAGCCTTACTAAGAGCCCCAAAATGTAGCAACATTACCTTTAAATACCAGCCGTAAATCAGCCCCCTGATCAGCCTCGGCACAGTCGTTCAAAGGCCACCTTTGCTCACTCTAGTTTAGCCTTTACTTCATTTCAAAATGCCAAGCTTCAAACCACCTAACTAAACCTTGATATAGTACTGCTCGATACCCTTGTTTCCAGGACCTGGCTCACGCCTCTGTTTTGTTTCCAGCAGCCTCTCAAGTCGTCCTTCACCCTTGTAATGGCCACGATTCAACGCTCAAATGCCCTTGTCTTTCAACTTTTGGACAGCCACAAAATTAAGCCTAAAACTATTCTTAACCAGTACCTAAACCACCTTATTTCAGCTCCAACATACATGCTTGAAAACGACTTTTGAAGTTCTTCAATGCTGTCTTGTTGTCTTTCTCTTCAGCCCAAGAAAGGCACTGGTTCGGCACTTAGCTCAACATCCAAACGTGCTTTCCTTTCTCTATTTTCAGCTGCTTTAGGCCTCAGATCTCGGCATTGTACCTGCGTCACACAGCTGCTGTTCGACCTTCACACGCTTGGTATGCTTCAAAAGAAACAATGAAGCCCTGTAGTTTGTTGCTTCCTCGCCTGATCTGCCACAGTTCTTCCCCATTTCGATTTCTTCCCTCTTGCACGATCTTTCTCTCCCTCTCAATTTGGCCTTCCTTCCGATCGCAGCACCTCACTGCTTCTTCATGCCATTCTTTTCCTTTTCCTCGTTTCTTTCAAATCTTCCCTTTCTATTTATTTATTTTTTTGACTGAAGCAAAAGGCAGCATCTAACTCTGCCTTTAGACAGACGTGCTGCAGGGGTGAGAGATTTGGTGGGATTTTTCCCACCAAATACTCCACCTATATAATTATATATATTTATTTTATTATATATATCTTTATATTATTATATATATTTTTATACATAATATTATTATTATTTTTTTAATTTAAATTAATCTTTCCTCTTTCTTTTTTTTAATACATATTATATACATCTTTTTTTTTTCATACTCAATATATAGTTATGCACCTATATATCTTTATATATTTCTTTATACTTATATGTTTATATTATTTATTCCTACACACAAGCCTATTGCATGCATTAACTTAGTTCCTACGTGTGTGTGTGTGTGTCTATATATATATATATATATATATATATATATATATATATATATATATATATATATATTTTATCGCTTTTCTTCATTCGTAAAAATTACTTTACATACTATATAAGACATGCGTATGCCTTATGCTCGCATTCACAACTTCTATATATTCAAAATTTTCTACCCATAAATTCAAACAATGTTATTACCTTAAAATTCCCAAAATTACTTAATCAAACTTAATACATTTACAAATAACACTTCGATACATAATCAAAATAAGAAAATTTGTAATTATCACACACTATTCATCTATTTCTATTAATAACATTACCATATTTCACCGCATTCCACATTTTCATAAATTTCTATTTAATTCCTCTCATCACTCTAATGATATATTAACATTATAATAGTGTTACTCCAATAACATTTCAAATCATTCCAAAAATTATTTCATCAAGTTCCAAAAATTTCTTGTTCAATCGGTACCTCAAATAACTAACTCATCCAACTCCAAGAATATATATACCTCTTATAAAAGTTCTATCATTATTCCACAAGATTATATCAAATAATTATTCAATAACACTACTCAATGTCCTAAAATCTTCCAAAAACAATTTATCAATATTTCCAAGTTCATCTCCAAAGATTTTTCCAACAATTTTGATTCCTATTCTTTCAATCCATACTTACTTTAAACAACACCTTAATATTTTAACAATTTCATAATCATCCAACCATTTTCTATCATCACTTCACATTAATTCAATTAAATAAAATCTAATACAATATAATTTTACTTCTAACTTATATAAATATCTTACCAATCTCTGTTATAATGACTTGGAAAATGCCAAGTCAACATGCCATTTTTTGAGTCTTCAAGCCGACAACACCTCAAGCATTAAATGTTTTGCATGCTGCCTTAATGGAGTTGTATTCGGTTGCCACTTTCTCAACAATTTCGGCTCCCACTTTCAAGAGAGCTTTAATGTTGTAGTTGGCAGCCTCATTTCGGTCAAGCTTCCTTTGTTGATTTCGGCTTCCACATTCCCAACTAAATGGCAAGACTTTGGTGCATGAAGTATTTAATTCATGGCACCTCTTTTGCCGTCTCTTGCACAATATAAAAGGGGCATGGATGTTGCATTTTGGGTAGCAAAGCGTAGAAGCAAGCAGAAGCAATAGCCGAGAGTGAGCAAAGCTTAAGAGAGTGTTGGGTTATTTTGAGAACTTTCATTCTCGGGTTTATGGTGAGCTCTGTGAGGTGGAGTGTAAAATACTTGTAATCTTCATCTTCTTGTTATAGTAAAATTTCTCATTGTCTTCGCCCGTGGATGTAGGCTTACAAGCCGAACCACATATATCGTGTGTCCTTGTTTTTTTTTCTTGCATTTTTTTTCTTGGTGCATAGTCCTAGTGAATTGTTTGCAGTCTATTTTAGCCCCGTTACACAACAAACTGGTATTAGAACACGTTGTACAAGACGACTAAGATGGCTACAAGTACATCATCGACCAAATATGAAGTCGAGAAGTTCACCGGAAGGAATAGCTTCAGTCTATGGTGCATTAAGATGTGAGCGATGCTTGTTCAACATGGTTAGATGAAAGCTCTATATGGTATAGACAAATTACCGGATACACTTTCAAACGATCAGAAGAACCAGGCTATAGAGAAGGCACATAGTGCAATCCTACTCAGCCTTGGAGATGAAGTTTTACGAAAGGTAGCGGATGAAACCACTGTGTCAGGCTTGTGGCTCAAGCTAGAGAGCAAGTATATGACAAAGACGTTGACAAACTGGTTATACCTCAAGCAAAGGCTTTACACCCTAAAAATGGAGGAAGGTATGCCCATACACCAGCACCTTGATACTTTTAATGCCATTATTATGGATCTCAAAAATATCGATATTAAGATCGATGATGAAGATCAAGCCTTGATTCTACTGTGTTCGTTGCCACCATCGTACGAGAATTTTGTCGATACGATGTTATATGGACGTGATGATATTTCTCTTGACGATGTTAAAAATGCCTTGGGTTCCACTGAGTTAAGGAAGAAACTTACCGGCAAGGCAATTGACAACAATCAAGGTGAAGGTCTGGTCACTCGAGGAAGATCCAAAACAAAGAGTGGTAGTTCAAGCAGGAATCACTCCAGATCAAAGTCCAGAAAAAGAATTCAATGTTTCTATTGCAGGAAATTTGGGCATATGAAGAAAGATTGTCCAAAAAAGAAGGATAAAGCTGAATCGTCAGAGTAGCCAGAAAATGGTGCAAACGTGGTCGATTCACAGTCTTCTGAAGATGCCGAAATAGTTCTAGCAGTATCAGAATCGCAGGTCAGCGAGAAATGGATTCTTGATACGGCCGCTACATTTCACATTAGCACTTGTAGAAATTTATTTGCCACATACAATACGTGTGTAGGCTCAGTGCTAATGGGGAATGATCACGCATGTCAGGTCGTGGGAATTGGCACAGTTCGTATTAAGATGTTTGATGGTATTGTCAGAATCTTGATAGATGTTCAGCATATTCCTGAGATGAAGAAGAATTTGATATCCTTGAGCACTTTGGACACTAAAGGCTTCCGATACTTCGGTGAAGGTGGAGTACTAAGAGTATCCTCAAGTGCCTTGACTGTGATGCGTGGACATTTGGAGTGAGGACTTTACATTTTGGATGGTACCACTGTTACTGGTGCTGCAGCAGTTTCATCATCAGTTGATCCAGATTCTGACACCACCAGATTATGGCATATGCGGCTTGGGCATATGAGTGAGAGAGGTCTTTCAGTGTTGAGCAAGCGAGATTTACTGTGTGGACAAAGTGCTGGGAAGCTTGACTTCTGTGAACATTGTGTCTTCGGCAAACGGACTCGAGTGAAGTTTAGCACTGGGATTCATCGAACCAAAGGTACGGTTGATTATATTCATTCTGATATTTGGGGTCCCTCTCCAACAATCTCAAAGGGTGGTCATAAATATCTGTTGACTTTTATTGATGATTACTTGAGAAAGGTTTGGGTGCATTTTCTAAAGCACAAACACCAAGTGCTTATCACCTTCAAGCAATTCAAAGCCTTGATCAAAAATCAAACAGGGAAAAAGATCAAGAGGTTCTGAACGGATAACGGTTTGGAGTACTGCTCGGGTGAATTTGACGAGTTCTGCAAAAATGAAGGAATAGTGAGACACCGCACTCTTCGACGCACACCACAGCAAAATGGAGTTGCAGAACGGATGAATAGAACTCTCTTGCAGCGAGCTCGGTGCATGAGATCAAATGCTCGGCTTGGTGAAGACTTCTGGGCTGAAGCTGTAAATACTGCATGCTATTTGGTGAATAGATCTCCGTCTACAGCCATTGAGCTGAAGACTCCAGAGGAAGTATGGTCTGGTTCTCCTGCTGATTACTCAAGCTTACGAGTGTTTGGCTGTCTTGCTTATGCTCATGTTAATGAGGGGAAACTTAAACCCATAGCGAAGAAATGCATATTTTTGGGGTACGGCCAATGGGTGAAGGGATACAGGTTGTGGTGTCCTGACCTAGAATCACCTAAGTTCATTTACAGCAGAGACGTGACTTTTGATGAGTCATCCATGCTCCGATCCACCAACAATTCCCGGGAAAAGGAGGAGTCAAGTGTTAAAGGAGATCACGGTGTGGAGCAGCAGGTGGAGTTTCAGGTGGAGGCTCTTAGTAATTCTATGGAAGGTACTTCAGTCCAAGACAATCGTATTGAGGTACAGGATTCTCATGATGTATCTCAAGAGCAGCAATATAGCATTGCCACTGGAAGAGAGAGGAGACAGATTAAACCTCCTCAGCGTTATGCAGATGCAAGTCTGGTTTCTTATGCACTCAGTGTGACGGAATCCATCGGTACAGAACCTTCCAGTTATAATGATGCAGTCACATGTGAAGAGTCAGCACAGTGGGCAATTGCTATGAATGAAGAGATATAATCTCTTCATAAAAATCAGACGTGAGAGTTGGTTGAACCGTCAAATAATCAAAGGATTATTGGCTGCAAGTGGGTCTTCAAGAAAAAGGAAGGCATCTCGGGCGCTGATGCAACAAGATACAAGGCACGGTTGGTAGCTAAAGGCTTTAGTCAAAAGGAAGGGATTGATTTCAATGAAGTTTTCTCTCCGGTGGTAAAGCATAGCTCCATTCTCGTGTTGCTTGCCATGGTAGCCAAGTTTGATATGGAGCTTGAGCAGCTAGATGTGAAGACAACATTTCTGCATGGTGAGCTCGAGGAAAAGATCTACATGCATCAGCCAGAGGGTTTCACAATGCCTGGTAAGGAAGATTATGTTTGCTTGTTAAAAAAGTCTTTATATAGATTAAAGCAATCACCAAGGCAGTGGTATAAGCGGTTTGACACCTTTATGATAGAACATGGCTATATCCGATGTGATTTTGATGCTTGTGTCTATCATAGGCAACTCTCAGATGATTCATACATATATTTGTTGCTTTATGTTGATGATATGTTAATTGCTGCTAAAAACATGTTGGAAATCAACAATTTAAAATCACAGCTAAGTGGTGAGTTCGAGATGAAGGATTTAGGAGCTGCTAAGAAGATTCTAGGAATGGAGATTCACAGAGATCGAAAGGAGGGCAAGCTTTTCTTATCATAAGAAAATTATATCAGAAGAGTGCTTGAACGTTTCGATATGGATAAGGCTAAACTTGTGAACACTCCTTTAGCAGCACAGTTTAGGCTCTCGGCTCAGTTATCACCACAATCTGATGAGGAGCAGCAGCAAATGTCTCGTATCCCATACGCGAATGCAGTTGGGAGTTTAATGTATGCCATGGTTTGCACTCGACCAGATATTTCACATGCAGTCAATGTAGTGAGCAGATATATGGCTTGTCCGGGTAAGGAACATTGGCAGGCTGTGAAATGGATTCTCAGGTATTTGAGAGGTACTGCGGATTTATGTTTAGTGTATGATCAGATTGTCTGTTCCAGAGACATCATGGGTTTTGTGGACTCTGATTATGCTGGTGATTTGGATAGAAGAAGATCTCTGACGGGTTATGTTTTCACTCTTTTCGGAGGAGCCATAAGTTGGAAGGCTGTGTTACAGTCTACCGTAGCCTTGTCTACAACCGAGGCAAAATATATGGCAATAGCAAAAGCAGTGAAAGAAGCCTTGTGGATGAAAGGTCTGGCTAGCAGTCTAGGGTTGCAGCAGGATTCTACTGTTGTATTTTATGATATAACCAAAGTGCAATTCATCTGACAAAAAATTAGATGTATCACGAGCGGACCAAGCACATTAATGTCAGATATCATTTTGTTCGAGATCATGTTACGCAAGGTGATGTTATGATAAAAAAGATTGCTACGAAGGATAATCCTGCGAACATGCTAACGAAGACTATCCCTGCAAACAAGTTCAAGCATTGTTTGGACTTGGTTGGAATTCGTAGTCAATGATGCTGAAAGGCAGTTAAGGCGAAGATGTCTGAGTTTTGAGAAATGTGGCTTGAAAGCATTTTTCAAGTCAAGGTGGAGATTTTTTATAATGACTTGGAAAATGCCAAGTCAACATGCCATTTTCTGAGTCTTCAAGCTAACAACACCTCAAGCATTAAATGTTTTGCATGCTGCCTTAATGGAGTTGTATTCGGTTGCCACTTTCTCAACAATTTCGGCTCCCACTTTCAAGAGAGCTTTATTGTTGTAGTTGGCAGCCTCATTTCGGTCAAGCTTCCTTTGTTGATTTCGGCTTCCACATTCCTAACTAAATGGCAAGACTTTGGTGCATGAAGTATTTAATTCATGGCACCTCTTTTGCCGTCTCTTGCACAATATAAAAGGGGCATGGATGTTGCATTTTGGGTAGCAAGGCGTAGAAGCAAGCAGAAGCAATAGCCGAGAGTGAGTAAAGCTTAAGAGAGTGTTGCGTTATTTTGAGAACTTTCGTTCTCGGGTTTATAGTGAGCTCTGTGAGGTGGAGTGTAAAACAGTTGTAATCTTCATCTTCTTGTTATAGTAAAATTTCTCGTTGTCTTCGCCCGTGGACGTAGGCTTACAAGCTGAACCACGTATATCGTGTATCCTTGTTTTTTTTCCTTGCATTTTATTTCTTGGTGCATAGTCCTGGTGAATTGCTTGCAATCTATTTTAGCCCCGTTACACAACAATCTCAAAGCTTAGTTTGAGTGCTTCCGCTCCACTTTTAAGCCAAAACATCTCCAAGCAACGCTTTATGATTTCTCTACAAATCACACACATACAAATTTCCACTAAGATTTCCTTAATTATCTACACTAGAATTCTGGCAAGTATTTCCCGAACTCCTCCTTTTTCCTTTTTTTCTTTCTTTTTTCTCTTCTCTTCTCGTTCGGCTCTGTCCAGTCTCAAAGTCCCTGTTCTAGCTTTGTTTCAGGCCCTTGTTTCCAGCATTTAAAGCCACCTTAACTACCTCCCATTGGCCTCTGTTTTAGCCTCTGACCAGTACCCAAAATCACCTCTAGCAGCTGCCACATTTACAGCCCCTGGACACCTTCAAAACATCTGTAATACCCAAGCCCAAAGGAAAAAAAAACTAAAAGCCCAATAATAATATTAAGAGTGGGAGTTGGCTTTAGGGCAAGAGGGTTAAAAAAAATAAAGAAAGAAAGAAAGAGAGCAAAGTGGGCAGCCGCCAAATGAAGCCTAAGAATTTAGATAGAAAAAAAAAAAGAAAGCAGTTTGGCGTGAAGTGTAGTCCTCGTTTGCAAGCTTAGAAATTCTTTATAGAATGAGTCGATAAACGGAGAAAGAAAGAAGGCTGGAGAGGTCGTTTAGCAGCGCCAAAAGAAAAGAAAGAAAGAAAGGAATGAAGCTTGGTTGTTGTAGACCCACGCCAAAAAAAAATTAGAAAAAGGGAGATTGGAGTTGCTGTTAGTGCAAGATCAAGAAAACCAAAGTGAGTATAATTTCTCTTTAATTTTTTTTATGGTTACTTTGTGTAGTTAGAGATTTAGTTTCAAGGAAAAATAAAAGATTGAATATTTAGGAAAAATCTGTATTGTAAAGAGAGTACAGATATTTTTCGCTTTCGTCAAATAACGTAAGTCACGCTAAGTTCATACTTTATCGAGTTATAATTATTTAGCGAATACAGTATAAGTTGTCAAATCTTTTCAGATAGCGTAGCTTATGTCTAATTGATAGTGTACTTTTCTAATATTAAATATTTTTGAATAATAGGCTCCGAGCAATCTTAAGGCTTTGTATTGGTTTCAATTTAGCGAGTTCAGGTAAGTGACTTGATATCCCTTCGGTGTTTTGACACCCTTAAAAATTAACCTTAATATGAGATATGTTTCGTATGTTATGTACAAATATAGTTTTGTCCTATGATTTTTAAAAAATGGGTTAAGCATGCAAACGTATGTAGATCTAATTTCTTTATTATGAATTGCGAAAGTAGTTCTGTATTGACTTTTCGGATATGATTTTATTCAAGTATATGTATATAATTATATTTGAGAATATAATTTTTCATACAAGATATTTCAAGAAGACATGTGAAATATGCTTTGCATAAGATACGTTTTGGATGATACATGATTTAGTCGTTTTGATCTTTGAAATTCGTTATAATGTACTTACATATATTTTTATTTTGGAAATACGAAATCTGCTTTGAAATGATGGACGAAATTTGCTTTGTATGAAATATGTTACAAGAAATAATAGTATTGTTTTGTATATTTGGGATAATATGAAAATATTTTGTTTTGTCTCCTAGTATGGCTGTGCTCTGACCCTGCCAATGGGGGTTAAATGTTGGTCATGTCGACATGTATTCTGTTAAATGAAACTAGTTTCTAACCGAACCACCGATTAAGAATAGTGGCCCTCTGTTTTGTTTCTGTGCAACTATTAGTTGCTTCTAATATCTCTGACCCGAGCTACTGGGGTTAATTGTGGTTTTGTTCTGATTCTGACCTGTGTCATAAGGGTTAAGCGTGGCCATGGCATGTTACAGGAGACTTGAAAATTTTGATTTCTGAAGCTTTTGCTCAGTTCTGGCATCTGTGAAATTCTGTTTAGTTCTGAAATCTGAATATATGAATTTGAATAAATTATGTGATTAAATATAAGATTACCCAATATTGATTTTGAATCTTTACATCGTATTTTAGCCTAGTGTTTTTATGGCATGCTTAATCCAACTGTTGGGATATCGGTTGCTTACTGAGTGGTTGTACTCACCCTCCCTTTCTTAACATCTTACAGGTTTTGATGTTGATAATGTCTACGGGAATGTTGGGGAGTGACGCTTTGGAGCTCAGGATATGTTTCAAAACTTTTAAGCTTATGATCAAATTGAGATTTAAGAATCTTTTAAATTTCTTTGTTGACTTTAAGCAATAGGTTGAAGTTTTGTAAAGCTTCTTTTGATCATTGGTGGTATATTTCAGTTTAGATATTTGAAAGAATTAAATTTTAGTATGATAAGTGCCTTGCATGTTTGTGAGATTATTTCTTACAGGTCTGCGGCGTCTGTTATGTCCCGGGTTCGGGGCGTGACAAATTAAGTGGTATCAGAGCTTAGGTTTATCGATATTAGATTCGTATAATCATGCATTATGAAATAGTTAGATGTATTATTAGATTGAGAGTGGGGTAGAACACTTAAGGTTTGAGACGTTTATGCTATCTTAATTCTTTTTGTTAGAATAACTTGACTTTTGAAAGAATCTTTTAATATTATTTTGTTATTTTGATTGAATTGGTATGCTTTCTTGTCATCATTCAGAGCTTAAGTATTGATTTTGGTCTGTGGAGACTTACTATGAGTATAAATTAATGACTGAGAAAATTTTTTATTCGATGAAGACCTTTTGTAAGCTTTGAGTATGATATTTGGATTATATGATTATTCATAGAATTTGAGATTAAGTAGGATTTATAGACTTTGACTATGAATCAGGTGGTATAGCTTTGTTAATCTTGGAGATTTTGTTTGGTGGATATTTAGACATCGACTTTAGAATCTGGGATAAAAATAACGTTTTGTGAACTTAATTAATAGTAATAACGAATTTGTAAGTGATTGATTTTGGGTGAATCTTGATATAATAGTTACCTTAAGTTCATGTCAATTATATAGAAAAAGAGGATTTTGTTCTTTGGAAATTTTCGGAATAAAGTTTTGATTTTTGATAAAGAAATTTGTTTTAACTTTTCTTATGGATTTTTGGCGAATTTAGGAGATGATTATAATGGTACTTGTGTCAAAGTAAGAAATATCGAATCAAGAGATGGTATGGTTGTAATAAAGTGACTTGGTTGTAAGTTTGATATGTAAGATACTTTAAGCTTCACGATTATTAGAGAAAATAATCTTGATTTTTGAAAAAAAAAACAATGAAATTGGGATTAGATATTGAGTTAATCTGTGAAGGTTTTAAAGTTTTGTGATGGATATTTAGTGAATCGTTGATCACAAATCTAATTATATCTTGTTGTGATTAGACATAAAATATTGAAGCAAACAAGAAATGATATATGAAAATCTGAGGCGCTTTTGGTACAAGTACATGGAAACTTTCCTTATGGTCTTACTAGCATATATGGTCAATTACTATCATGATGCATAAATGATATATGCTTTAATTGGTAAAGTCTTGGTTTGAATAATTATCTTAGTTTGATGATAATAATTGTTATTTTGAATAATTCCTGAAATTCGATTATTAAATGTCTATTTTGAAGTGTGATAAGTTATTGATGGTCAATGTGACTAAATCGCTCATATGATTTTGATTAAGGTAAAATATGAATTCATTTGAATGGTATTAACAGATAATATCACTCATTATTGTATAGGACATGTTTTATTCTTTTTTTGAAATTTGTATTATGATCTTTGAGTATAAAGAGATTTCTTAAGAGCAAGAACAAATTATTGGTCCTTTTATAATCTTGATTGTGACCTTTAGGTTGTGTAGTGATATTTAAGATAGTTTCAGCTTAAGATATGATTTGTAAAATTTGTTTATGTTTTAAGTTCTGTGATTCTCTATTCCTTGAGTTCTTAATTCGATTGATATTTAGATATTTGCTTTGGAAATTTTGTTAAGAAAGTCGGATGAATTGATTCTTGACATGTGTCTTGATAAGAAGGTTTCCTTTGATTCAAGCTTGTTATAGAATTTGATTAAGATGTTGGAGACTCTATACAATTGAAACTAGGTTTTTGATTTTTAGTGAAAAATTTTCAGATTTTACATATGGATCCTTAAAGAATATTGATCATGATATTTGTAATGCTTATTTGGAGTTAAAGCATGGAATTATAGAGTTGTCATAAGATAATGTCTATAAATGAAGTTACTATGGTGGGATTTATGTAAGTTGGATTTTAAGCTTAAAAGTTAGTATTTTGAATGATTTTGATCTTTTGAGGTGCAATGAATTGAAGTTCGATTCTCAATATATAAAGATTTTGAAGATTTGAGATAAATATTTAGTGAATCTTTGATCAAGTCTCAAATTGCATTATGTTGAGATTAAAGTATGAAGTAGGGTACTGGACAAGAATTGGTATTTAAAGATTTTAGAGTACTCTCCATATTGATATTGTAAGCTTTACCTTGATGGATGTTGTTCTTAATTTTACTTATGGTCAATGGAAACTATGGTGCAACTGAAGATTTCAATTATTATCTGATAATGGACTTATGAAATTTGAAAGCTATTAACATATATGTTGAAAGTTTTAATGGATGTCTAGTAATCTTCGATTTTCTAACTATTGCATTTTTGTTGAGATTTAAAGTGTGAAATACAGTAATTGACAAGAAATGATACTTGGAATTTTGAAGTACTTATTGATATTTGGTTTTGTGAACTTTTGATTTATGTATTGTTTAAATATGCACTGGTAGTCAATTGTAATTAAGATATAAATGAAGATATTTAATGAAATTGTTATGGTTTTGATCTTTAGAGTAGTACTTATAGTGAAAATAAGAACTGATGTATTAGGCATTTATTTGAGTTTGATTAAAAGGTATATATGGTTTTAACTTTTGTGTATCGTCTTTTTGAATTTTGAGCTCAATCTGTAATTATAGTAAATTAGCATTATGATGCATAAAGGAAGTTATTTGCTTAGCTTTTGTGGTTTTGCTTTAGTAAAAAAAAAAATGATGATGTGAATTGGTGTTCCATGAAAGTGTTGAAGTTGATTATTCTATTTTTTATATTGGAGTGCTAGAAGTTTGAAATGGTTAATATGATTGGCTATGATTATGGTTTTTAAGTAGGAAGGAATATGAGAATTCTTGAATAATATTTATAGAAGACTATCATTTATCATGTGCAACATGTTGTGATTTTGTGTATAAAGATAAGGATTAAGGTTATGTTCGTATGAAGGTTGAGATAAAAAACTTGGTCGATTTCGAATAAATTTCTTTCAGATACAAAAGTGATTAAGTACAAAGAATGACTTTTATCATGGTAAGATCGATTAAGGGTGATGGTTTTGTTATTTCGTATTGAGTATGGATGCATTTTAAGACTTTAAGAAAATTTACAAAGAGATACATTTGGAGTCTTTCATATATGTACCTTTGATATGGATAAAAATCTATTGTAGTTGTTCAATAGTTATTCCAGAGTTTTAATGATAGTTTAGTGGAGGGGAAAAACTTTTGATAGACATTGTGAAAGCAGTCGAAGTCAATATGAGATACTTTGTGGCAACTTAGTTGTTAACAATGTTATTAAGATTTAAAAATGTGCACGGTTATATATATGTCAATAGATTAGAAACTCTATCATGAGGTTATGGACAACTGATTTTGTTGGTGCAAAAGATACTATGAGATCTAATTGATGTTTTGTGGTTACATTTAGATTAAATATCCGAGTGCACAGTGGAAGTATGAATTGAGTTAAGTTGCGAAAGTATGCATCGAATCCAAGTCAAGTGATAGAGTTAGCTCTTTTGAGACCTAGAGAAGATTTGTTTTACGAAGAAAATCCTATACGTATTGTGGATAGGAAAGATCAAGTGTTAACAAGGCATACTATTATGTATGTTAAGGTTCAATGGCGTAATCACATTGAATGAGAAACTACTTGTGAGCTACAAGAAAACATGAAAGAGAAATATCCTCATCTTTTCAAAAATTAAGGTAAGAATTTAAATGACTAAACTCCTTTTAAGGTGGGAGATGATTTAATACCCCTCTCAAAAATGGTATGATTCCTATATTTTGAGAATGTAGTAGGTTAATTCATCTTGGGTTTTAATCTCCTTATATATCTTAGGATGAATTATATAGTGACTAAATCGCAAGTGATTAGTATTCTGGTGTGAGTTCTCATATAAAGGTGACCTAAAGCATATGTTATTATAAAAATGGTCCTAAGTTTGGAGAATCTGTAGAATTAAGGTTTGAATTTCTATTTTAGTGGTTTTGTCATGAGTTTTGCTTACGGACCTTTGATATATCATTTTTGTTACAATTCTAATTATGCTTACTTGGAGTAAAAAGGAATGAACTGGAGTCACATTGAAGTTACTAAGTTATGAGTGAGGATTTATATTTTATATTTGAGATTTTGAAATTCGTAGATGGTTGCACGCTAAAAGAGTATGTTAAGGATCCTAAGTGGTGATTTTGTTGCTTTGAATACAAATTTTGTTGAATTGATTAACTATTAAACAGTGTCATGGGGAGCTACTATAGCCTTATATTACCTAGATGAATCAAACCATAAGGTAATTGTTAAAGAACTTTCAAAATTTTGAGTCCATGGATATTCGAATTTGGGGACCAAATTCTTTTAAGGTAGGGAGAATGTAATACCCGAGCCCAAAGGAAAAAAAACTAAAAGCCCAATAATAATATTAAGAGTGGGAGTCGGCTTTAGGGCAAGAGGGTTAAAAAAAATAAAGAAAGAAAGAAAGAGAGCAAAGTGGGCAGCCGCCAAATGAAGCCTGAGAATTTAGATAGAAAAAAAAAAGAAAGCAGTTTGACGTGAAGTGTAGCCGTCGTTTGCAAGCTTAGAAATTCTTTATAGAATGAGTCGATAAACGGAGAAAGAAAGAAGGCTGGAGAGGTCGTTTAGCAGTGCCAAAAGAAAAGAAAGAAAGAAAGGAATGAAGCTTGGCTGTTGTAGACCCACGCCAAAAAAAAATTAGAAAAGGGAGATTGGAGTTGCTGTTAGTGCAAGATCAAGAAAACCAAAGTGAGTATAATTTCTCTTTAATTTTTTTATGGTTACTTTGTGTAGTTAGAGATTTAGTTTCAAGGAAAAATAAAAGATTGAATATTTAGGAAAAATCTTTATTGTAAAGAGAGTACAGATATTTTTCGCTTTCGTCAAATAACGTAAGTCACGCTAAGTTCATACTTTATCGAGTTATAATTATTTAGCGAATACAGTATAAGTTGTCAAATCTTTTCAGATAGCGTGGCTTATGTCTAATTGATAGTGTACTTCTCTAATATTAAATATTTTTGAATAATAGGCTCCGAGCAATCTTAAGGCTTTGTATTGGTTTCAATTTAGCGAGTTCAGGTAAGTGACTTGATATCCCTTCGGTGTTTTGACACCCTTAAAAATTAACCTTAATATGAGGTATGTTTCGTATGTTATGTACAAATATAGTTTTGTCCTATGATTTTTAAAAAATGGGTTAAGCATGCAAACGTATGTAGATCTAATTTCTTTATTATGAATTGCGAAAGTAGTTCTGTATTGACTTTTCGGATATGATTTTATTCAAGTATATGTATATAATTATATTTGAGAATATAATTTTTCATACAAGATATTTCAAGAAGACATGTGAAATATGCTTTGCATAAGATACGTTTTGGATGATACATGATTTAGTCGTTTTGATCTTTGAAATTCGTTATAATGTACTTACATATATTTTTATTTTGGAAATACGAAATCTGCTTTGGAATGATGGACGAAATTTGCTTTGTATGAAATATGTTACAAGAAATAATAGTATTGTTCTGTATATTTGGGATAATATGAAAATATTTTGTTTTGTCTCCTAGTATGGCTGTGCTCTGACCCTGCCAATGGAGGTTAAATGTTGGCCATGTCGACATGTATTCTGTTAAATGAAACTAGTTTCTAACCGAACCACCGGTTAAGAATAGTGGCCCTCTGTTTTGTTTGTGCAACTATTAGTTGCTTCTAATATCTCTGACCCGAGCCACCGGGGTTAATTGTGGTTTTGTTCTGATTTTGACCTGTGCCATAAGGGTTAAGCGTGGCCATGGCATGTTACAGGAGACTTGAAAATTTTGATTTCTGAAGCTTTTGCTCAGTTCTGGCATCTGTGAAATTCTGTTTAGTTCTGAAATCTGAATATATGAATTTGAATAAATTATGTGATTAAATATAAGATTACCCAATATTGATTTTGAATCTTTACATCGATATTTTAGCTTAGTGTTTTTATGGCATGCTTAATCCAACTGTTGGGATATCGGTTGCTTACTGAGTGGTTGTACTCACCCCCCTTTCTAAACATCTTACAGGAATGATGTTGATAATGTCTACGGGAATGTTGGGAAGTGACGCTTTGGAGCTTAGGATATGTTTTAAAACTTTTAAGCTTATGATCAAATTGAGATTTAAGAATCTTTTAAATTTCTTTGTTGACTTTAAGCAATAGGTTGAAGTTTTGTAAAGCTTCTTTTGATCATTGGTGGTATATTTCAGTTTAGATATTTGAAAGAATTAAATTTTAGTATGATAAATACTTTGCATGTCTGTGAGATTATTTCTTACAGATCTGTTGCGTCTGTTATATCCCAAGTTCGGGGCGTGACAACATCTAACTTAAACACTGTTTCAGGCATCCTTGATCAGCCTCACTACCCTGTTTTAGCCGTCAGTTCAGCACCAAAAGGAAGCCCCCTGTTTTGGTTCGATTCCAACACTTAGCCTATGTTTGGATTGAGGGTGGAGAAGGGAAAGGAAAGGAAAGGAAAGTAAAACAAAGGAAGGTTGTAAACCTTTCCTTTGTTTGGGAAGATTTTTTAGCGAGGGAAAGGAAAGAGAGGGGGAGTGAGCACCCCTTGCTTTCCCTTGAGTTACTTAGTTTTTTAAAACCCCAATTTGGGGTAAAGGGGAAGGAAAGGAAACTTGAAAAAAATTTTAACATGTAGAATATCAAATTTAACCTTATTATCTTATAAAATTTAAAACAAAAAGGGTTATAATTGGAAAAAGAACATTACAATAAATCATTTCCTTTCCTTTCCATTGTTTAACCAAACAAGGATTGTTAGGATTACTTTCCTTTCCTTTCCTTTATTAATTTTTGCTATCCAAACAAGGGGTACATGTACCCTTTCCTTTCCTCTCCTTTCCTCTGGTTTACATTCCTTTCCTTTCCATTCCTTTCCTTTACTAATGTTTATCCAAACATAGTGTTAAAGACCCCACAACTCAGCCTCCATCTACACCGGCTCAGCCATTAACCACTAGCCTCTTGTCCAGCACTATTTCAGCCCTGTTTCGTCCCTGCTCCAGCAACAAAACCGTCGTTTCAGGTGTCTTTGTTTAGCCGCGAAAGCCCCCGTTGCCACGGTGTTTTCAGCCTTCCTCGCTTCAGCTGGCTGACGCCCAGCTCTCTTCCACTTCTCCCTTCTTCCTTCACTGGTCTGGTTCGGCCTCCCTGTCTCACTCTCGGCATCACCCTTTCCTCTCTTATTTTTCTTCTTTTGCTTCTCTTTCAGTCCTCCCCTCAATCGGTCACCATCGCTTCAATTTCTTTTGGGTTTGAATGGTGTTTAGTTTGCTTCATAGCAGACGGGTTATGTTTTAATCTTTCATATTTAAATAGCTTAGTTTACTCTAACATATCCTTAAACAACCATAGTTTAATTGTCATAGCCAATTTTCTAAGCCTATGTTTGGATTGAGGGTGGAGAAGGGAAAGGAAAGGAAAGGAAAGTAAAACAAAGGAAGGTTGTAAACCTTTCCTTTGTTTGGGAAGATTTTTTAGCGAGGGAAAGGAAAGAGAGGGGGAGTGAGCACCCCTTGCTTTCCCTTGAGTTACTTAGTTTTTTAAAACCCCAATTTGGGGTAAAGGGGAAGGAAAGGAAACTTGAAAAAAATTTTAACATGTAGAATATCAAATTTAACCTTATTATCTTATAAAATTTAAAACAAAAAGGGTTATAATTGGAAAAAGAACATTACAATAAATCATTTCCTTTCCTTTCCATTGTTTAACCAAACAAGGATTGTTAGGATTACTTTCCTTTCCTTTCCTTTATTAATTTTAGCTATCCAAACAAGGGGTACATGTACCCTTTCCTTTCCTCTCCTTTCCTCTGGTTTACATTCCTTTCCTTTCCATTCTTTTCCTTTACTAATATTTATCCAAACATAGTGTAAATCTTAAATTTCTCTTAATCCTCTCAAGTTTGGAGTTATCGTGATTTCCTCAAATCTCAAACTTAGCTTATTTTTTTATAATTCTGGCAATTCATAAGAATAAAAAAATAATTCTTGATAATTAACTATTTCCAAATATTACTTGTATTTATTTATCGAGTGTAAAAATTCGTGGTTATCAGGAAATAACTCAAAATTTATGTCATCTGTAATTCTATTGTTAGGTGGTGAGACCGAGCGCATTCTTCTAATGGTAGTTGGTAGAAGACTCTCTCTCTCTCTCTCTCTCTCTCTTTTCCTGTTTTAAATTTAAATTGAGCTTTCAGCTCTAGGCGTGTGACAGGTTCTGTTGCTCCACATCATTAATGATTGTTAATGCTATTAATTCAGTTTTTTTTTTCACTTATAGTAGAATTCGTCATCCTTTTTAAAGGGTATTTTCAAGTCTTATTTTTAAAGAAACATTATCCAATTTCATCAAGCAGATTTTTAAAATCAGAGGCAGAGAATGGATTGCTTGACTAGTCCTGTTTGATTTATATCAAAGCCATAGTGTGACCAATTGATGGCAGAATCAAGCCATATACCCCTTGCTAAATACAGGTTTGTTTTTTTTTAATTTTATCATTATTATTTTTTGAATTTGAAAAGCAAAGAAGGATGGTAAATGCTTAGTCAAATTGGTTGATTTTTTTTAATGATATTTCTTTTTTTTCTTTACAGATTGCTTGGTCGGTCGACTTCCATTGTCTGAGTAAATGCAATGCCATCATGGATGACATCATCAAGCCAAAACCATGAAATTCTTATTGGTTTATGCTATG
Source organism: Heritiera littoralis (assembly GCA_031772115.1). Classification (NCBI taxonomy): domain Eukaryota; kingdom Viridiplantae; phylum Streptophyta; class Magnoliopsida; order Malvales; family Malvaceae; genus Heritiera; species Heritiera littoralis. The sequence goes on from JAPDPK010000065.1 coordinate 2,086,885, forward strand.
CAAAATCGAATGATTATGGTGAAAGTAGGGGAATTTTAATAGCATTTACATGAGACCATATCCCACTTGACCCTTAGAAGTTAGGACTGCACGTGGTTGCAATTTCTTGTAAATTCAGAAGATAGGCGGCCTATAAATTAAATTTAAACAGCTAAAAGTTTTGCTAGATTGTCTGCTGAAAGATTTGACTTTTTGGTAATCATGTTCACTTGATAATAATCATTGAGATGAAAATCTCAACGATGTCATTTTCTAAATCTAGGAATGTATATATGCTTATTTAATTACTTGGACTATGAATGGTTCTTGGTTAAAGTCATGGTCTTTCTGTCTTGAAGTGTAAATGGAAATTATTTTAGAGGTTTTTCTATGATAAAACAAAGTGTAAGTTTCCCTGATTTTTGTAAAGCAAAGAATTTTAACAACTTGGGTCTACTGATTCCAGTTAAAGCTCTGCATTAAGCTATGGCAGACAAGATTCTGCTTGATGGTTTTAAGCTTTTAAGATCCAATTTTTATCTTATTAAGCAATACTGGTGAGAATTATGTTAGATCATCTTATTATAGATTGCTAGGTAAATTACTGCATGGCATGTTTGTCAACGGGCTGAACTTCAAGGGAAAAGCACACTTCAAATCAAGTTGAAGATAAATACTTGAAGTCTTTGTCATGGTTGATGAAGACTTCTGAAGTTTTACCCAAGCTTACGGAATCCATTCAAGTCAAAAGTCAAGCATTCAAAGTCGGAAGATCCAACTTCAACCAAATGGCATCTATAATTTCTTGGCAAAGCAAAGAGCTTTCAAACTAGACATCCAGGGAGATGGATATCCTTTGTTTCACTGCTTGTTGTTTCCTCATCATCTTCCCAAAAGCTTCCATTGCAGTCGACATGATTTCTCCCTCAGAGTCACTCACTGATGGCATGACCTTAGTCTCCAATGATGGAAGCTTTGAGTTGGGTTTCTTCAGTCCAGGGAGTTCCAAGAACCGTTACTTGGGAATTTGGTACAAGAACATCCCGATGCAAACTGTTGTCTGGGTTGCAAACAGGATCAAACCAATAAATGACACCACTGGCTTGTTGAAGGTAGAAAGTACTGGAAATGTTGTGCTTCTAGATATGAACCAAACAACTGTTTGGTCAACTAATTCCACAGGAGCTCAGAATCCAATATTGCAACTCCTGGAATCTGGCAATCTTGTTGTCAGAGATGGTAATTCAGAAAATTACTTGTGGCAAAGCTTTGATTATCCGTCTGATACAATGTTACCAGGGATGAAAATTGGCTTTGACCTTAGAACTGGTTTCCATAGAAGACTAGCAGCATGGAAGAACTGGGATGATCCATCTCCTGGTGACCTTACTTATGGGGTAGAACTCCAAGGAACTCCAGAGATGGTGCTAAGGAAAGGCTCAGAAAAATACTATCGCAGCGGGCTATGGAATGGTGATGGATTTAGTGGTACACCAAATTTAAGGTCTAATCCGATCTTTGATTATGACTTTGTCTGGAATGAGGAGGAGGTGTACTACATATATTTCCTCAAAAATGAATCAGTGATGTCCAGGTTTGTTTTGAACCAAACTGAAAGTGTAAGACAACGGTACACATGGAATCCGGAAACTCAAACTTGGAGGTTGTTTTCAATCATGCCAAGTGACTACTGTGACAGATGTGGACTGTGTGGTGCGAATGGGAATTGTGATAACAATAAGCTTCCAGCTTGTCAATGTTTGAAAGGATTCAGACCGAAATATCTGGAAAGATGGAACTCATCTGATTGGTCCGGAGGGTGTGTACACACTAAACCACTAAACTGCCAAAGTGGAGATGGATTTATTAGAATTGGGAGGGTGAAAACGCCAGATACCCCTAATTCTTGGGTGAACAAAACTATGAATCTCAAGGAATGTAGGGCTAGGTGCTTGCAGAACTGTTCTTGTATGGCATACACTAATCTAGATATTACAAGAGGTAGTGGCTGCGCCATGTGGTTTGGTGATCTAATTGATATCAAACAATTTCAATCAGATGGTCAGGATCTTTACATCAGAGTGTCTGCTTCAGAAGCAGGTACTGGTTTACTTTAGCTTTTGTTTCTTCTCCATTTCTCCAGAATTACTTCATATGAAATTATATTTGTGTAATTATATGTGTGATCCTTCATTAAAATTGATTATGCAGAACTCAGAAAATATCTTAAGGTCAAGCTTGCAGTGATACTTGCAACAGTAATGGCTATGCTTTTGGGGATTTTTATAGTCGTTCGTTATGTTCGCAGACACAGGAGAAAGTCAAGAGGTAATACTAATTCTGGTCCTGATGAATGTACTCAGATTGTTCATTGCTAGAAATGCCAAATTCATTTTGCCTTAGCAGCCCTAGCAACTCCCAAGTCCCAAGTCTCAACCCCCTTTTTCTTTCAAGAAATTAAGCAGTAATATTGATGTTTTGCTTTCTTACATATATTTCTTTACAAATTTGCAATCTTCAAGAGCTAATTCATAATAAGATGGTTTTGAATTTCTTACATGATCTAAAAAAAAGTCTAAAACCAAGTGCTTGGAGATTTTGGGTTTTGGTGTTAATCCAGAAACAAATATCAGCTTTCAGGCTTCTATCTAGATGAATCAGTATAGATAGGAGTCAAGCATATTTCACGGGGATTGGTAGTCTATATTTTATACTTTTTTCAGATGAACCAGAAGACAGGAAAGTAAATGATAAAGAGAATGAAGACCAGAATGAAGATATTGACCTTGCAGTATTCGAGTTAGGTACCATAGCTCAAGCTACTGATGCTTTTTCCTTTAATAACAAGCTAGGTGAAGGAGGTTTTGGAACTGTTTATAAGGTAAAAGTTTCTCTGTTGTTGTATATTAATGACATGATCTTCAGTACAGAAAATTCATCTTTATTTTAAGAGCTCATTACAAATGCTGCAATTTTCTAGGGGACACTTGCAAATGGAGAAGAAATTGCTGTGAAGAGACTCTCAAAGAGTTCTCTACAGGGATTCAATGAGTTTATGAATGAAGTAAAGTTGATTGCGAAACTTCAGCATCGGAATCTTGTAAGGCTTCTTGGGTGCTGCATTCAGGGAGAGGAGAGAATGCTGGTTTATGAATACATGCCTAACGGAAGCCTTGACTCATTCATCTTTGGTTTGAATTATTAGAAACCTTTCAATGTTACATTGTCTACTCTTTGGTTTGAATTCATTTTTGCTTCTTCAATGATCAAATAAGATGCAGGATTAACGTGAATGCAAACCTGCCAGATACAACAAGACGCGAAGTATTAAATTGGTCCAGGCGTTTCCAGATTATCTGTGGGATTGCTAGGGGACTACTCTACCTTCATCAAGATTCCAGATTGAGGATTATTCATAGAGATCTAAAAGCTAGTAATATTCTGCTTGATAGTGAGATGAACCCGAAAATTTCAGATTTTGGCATGGCAAGAAGTTTTGGAGGAGACCAGACTGAAGCCAATACAAACAGAGTGGTTGGAACTTAGTAAGTGTAATTTTATGCAACATATTTGTTCTATAAATCCCCATGGAAATGCATATTTTTCACTGACAAATATCCTGCAGTGGTTATATGGCACCAGAATATGCTATCGATGGGCTATTTTCCATTAAATCAGATGTTTTCAGCTTTGGTATATTATTGTTGGAGATAATAAGTGGTAAAAAGAATAGAGGGTTTTATCATCCAAATCACAGTGGCAACCTTATTGAACATGTAAGCATCAGCGGATATTTTTGTCATTATTTTTGTTACTGATCTTGAGCTGATAAATGCTAAAAGGGTTTCTTTGCTGTAGGCATGGAGATTATGGATAGAAGGCAGGCCTTTGGAAATTGCTGATGATTTCTTAACGGAGATTGGCAATCTATCTGAGATATTACGATGTATCCACATTAGCCTTTTATGTGTGCAGCAGCATCCCGAGGAGAGACCAAACATGTCATCTGTGGTTCTGATGTTGGGAAATGAAAATGAATTGCCTCTGCCTAAAGAACCTGGTATTTTCTTTTACAAGAAACCCCCTGAAGCAGAGTCTGCATCCGGCAATGGTGGACTATCTTCAAGAAATGAAATGAGTGTATCACTGTTAGAAGCTCGATAGAGGATTGTATGCTTCATCAGATCTGTTATTCTCCAAACATGAGTAATGATTTCAGTCCCATTTGAAGCTTGGGGCATGTGTTTTTTGTGCAAGTGCCTAGTGGTGAGACTGTTTCAGAAATTAAAATTCAATCAAGTTTAAATTGTAGTGTTCTGTTTATTACACGGATAGATGGATTGAAGGACTAAAGTGAAGCTTCATATAATTAAAGTATATGAATTCAAGCCACACAAATCTCATCATTTCTAAGTTGCTGACTTAATTTGTTTTCTTCTGCATTTGTGCGAGATCAAGAAGCAACTAATCTTGTAAGGTTAAATAGAAATAATGATAATATTAATGCATGATGAGAAAGCTTTCCCTCAATGTAGAGTGTAAGTATGATAAATGCATCGAGCAATCATGTAGCAAAAATCTTTTCAATATCTCAGTTCTTGTATCAAGGGCTAAACTTCTTGATTCTGTGCACAATTTATTCTATAATTTGCAATGCAGAGCATCAAGAATTGGACTCAAGCTGCATCTCTCGAACAAACAAAATACAAGTTTTCACGACTTCAGCTTCATTTTGTTAATTTTAATTTTTAGATCCACATTCATATTGCCGTTTGCAAAATACAACTAGTATTTGTCGAGATATAAACCAATTTACAGCTCAGAGTCTTACTCTCAGACTCTGCTTGACCCCATGATACTATAAAATCATCTCATGTGAAATGCACAACCAGCTGGGAAGTTGACATATGAATGAAGTACCATGAACCTTAGAAAATTGTAATTCTTTGGTTAAATCCAAAGATTAGTCTAACTTGGTAAAGTATAGCTGACAGATTAATCTTGGAACTGATGACCTGGTTTGATGTAGATACTGAAACGAATTCTATTAAAGCAGGAACCTGGAAAAATGCAATGTGAACCACAATCTTAGCTAATTGAAGAAAAACTTTCTTGAGAGAGATCTGATTTTGCTGTTTCATTTGACCCTTCTTTTACAAATTTAATCAAGACCATTTAAGGAGAGGACTGTAGAGACTTGCACTGAATCTGTAATATATTTATTTTTATTCGAAGATTTTACAATTTTGTTCTACAGAAAATGCGTATGAGTTCAAGTCTCTTCTTTGTATTCTAGCATAATCTTATAATAATGGCATCCTTGTTAAGTCCAACACAGAACAAAATCAGTATGTCAAGTCCAGCACAGTGCAAAATTAGGATCACACCAGATGTTGACATACTAAAGGTGGCTTCCACACTATAATACTTAGTTCTTGTGTTTTAATTGGTGATTACTCTACTATTGTTTGAGGAAACACGCTAGGAAGTATTGTCTATTTTGACTTAAAGTTTTACCATTTTGTCTCGTAGAAAACATTTTAAAAGTTTAAATCTTTACCTATATATTCTAGCTTAATCTCACAATAACCAAGGTGGATTGGGACATAACAAGGACTTAGGAAAAATATCAACTTGTTGCCTCAATCGATCAAGAAATTATTTATTTGCTTGTTGCTTTGTTAATTCATTTGCCTCTTATTGTGTCATTAGGGGTTTTGAATTTATCATACTTTGTGAAAAATGAGTATTTGAGCTCCTATGCTTCTACTTCGCTACTAGTTTAATCGACTTTTAGTTATTGAATCCGAGTTTGAAAGGGCCCAAGATAAGCCTAAGAAGAATTGCAGCTATCACAAACGTAGTTGCCTTTCTTCAATAACTGGGATGCTGATATTTGGCTTGGCTATTACCATTCTGAAATCTGAAAGCATACAAGGTAAAGTTCATTTTTCTTCTTAAAACCAATACATAGCTGTTCTTTTTTTGGTTACAAGAGAAATATTAAATAACTGGAGAGGGGGTAGAGTTGCTTGGATTCGATCTCAAGCATTATAAAATGCCACAATTTCTTTTTAACCACTTGATTAAGAGGTTGTTGGCTGATACATAGCTGTTCTGTTTCTTGAATTTTTTTTGAAAGGTACACTTTGCTAGAGATTGTAATGATTAAGGTGGCACATTTGCCTCTATTTCAAAGAAGGAAAACATTGAAGAGAAAAAGCAGAACATTGAAGGTAGTAAGGCTACCATGGAGCTTCTATGTCTTAGAGCTAATTCACTAGGCATTAGATATGACACCACAATAATATACGTTCACTTATGGTGAATGACATAAATATTTTCTTTGACCATTTGGATAGATAATAATAATGATTATTAGTCACTAAATTAGGTGAAGTTCCTAGAATTCAGTGTTATCAATAGCGAATAGCGGATAATAGCGGGAGGTCAAAATCCGCTATGAATGCGTAGCGTATAGTGTAGCAGTCGCTATTGACACAATAGCGGCTATAAATTTTTTTTTTATAAAAAATATATCTAATTTAATAAAAAACAAAATAATGACCATAATAACTACAAAAAATTACACAAAGCACCCAATAATGTTCTCAAGCCAATAAAACCATTGCAAATAATAAGTTACCAAGTCACATAAGATAATAAAACTCTAAATGAAGTCACATACGATAACAAAACACAAGCATAAACACAAATGCAATTCCTAAGAAATAAGAATCACAATCTACTAATCCTCCTCATCTTCTTCAGCTTCTAATTCCTCTTGCTCTGCCCCAAAATCATCATCATCAACTTGGTCTTTCTGAGCTCTACGACCAATATCTAACACAAAGTCAAAATCCTCTTCTTCTTCATCTGATCTTTCAAGATCCAAAGCAGTTGATGGCTACTGTTGATTGCTGCTGTCGAGATTTCCAGCCAGGTGCTTTGATAGTCTGTGGCTCTTATTTTGCTAATGGCTTTTCTTTAGTTTAGGGTTTTTGATTTAAATTAAGATTTTTACTTTTTAGTTTAATATTTAATAAAAAGAAATTCATTTAAAAAAGTCTGTACAGTAAAAGATGAGATGTAATAAAAAAAATTAATCTAAAAAAAGGTTTAAAAGACTTAAATACCCTTAAATACAATAAAGTCAATGGCTGAAATTAAATCAAGCAAAAAAAAATGGTTCAATGGACATTTCAGCAAATCTGCTCAATAGCGCCGCTATTGGCCGCTACCCGCTATCCGCTATTGCGGCCGCTATTACCCGCTATTAAAAAAACGTTACGCTATACATGTTGTCATATCAGTAGTTAAAAGCTCCGCTACGCTATGCCGCTATAACGGCAGCTATGGCCGCTATTGACAACACTGCTAGAATTATATAAGCCTTGCAATGAAATTGTAAAAAGTTACAATTATGATGATTCTTATGGATCAAAGCTTTGTTCCTAAAATTAGTTTTCAATTATTGGACTATCAAGATACGGCATTTATAATGCTCAAAGAGTGACACTTGCTAAACCTCCTTAATTTTGAAGTAAACAACCGATCTCATAAGTTGAAATATAGGAATATTTGAGAATAGTATGTAGGTGGTTATTAGAAAATAAGTTCGCTAAACATGAGCCACTGTGAGAGCTCCATTAAATGCTATCATGTGTCAGTAGAGTAAATAAGCCTTTGACTTGAGATATGTGTGAGTTGTCACACTTTGATTTCACCTATATAAGTTTGGAGTCCAAATGGCTAAAAATAGTGATTTTGGGTATGCTATGAAACATATGAAGATGAATGAGTAGTCAAGAGGAAGATTCATCATCTCGAGTGATTTTGGGGACAATATCTCGTTCATCTTGGCTCGTATTAACTAAGAAGTCTTTGGCTAGAGTAATATAAGTGTTGGAGCTAATATTGATAGCTCAAGAATAAAGATGAAAATTCACATAAAATAGATATTGTACCATATTTTATGTATTTTTGAGATATTATGATGAAATGATCGAATTACACTAAGATATTGCACATTGAATAGGTTAGTCAAACCTTTTTGACTTACTCTAACATTTAAGTGGTCATGAAGCATTGTTGGATGTCGCTAAGATTTAAATTCATTGTCAACATGTTGGAAACCTAATGGATTATATACATAAGAGTAGTGAATGTATTGAAAAGAATTGGAACATTTTGGAAAATTTTGGAATTTCTCACTTAGACTTTCATAGGAGGAATTATGACTAAGTATGGGAACTTAATTAAAATGTTTAATTAAGTTGATTTAATTAAAATAGTTTAATTAAGTCATAAGGTTGAAATTTATTTGGATACGTAATGGTATCAATTAAAAGGTTTTAATTAAGCCATAGGACTACCACACTTTTAATTTTTTTTTTAGGAAAAGATAATTCTTTATTAATTATGAGAAGGAAGAATACATTCTGCTAGAACAATATCCTCAATCACATGACAAGATTCGATCCAGTGAGAATCAGTTTTATTACCTAAGGCAGACTTCGCCAGAGTATGAGCAGTAGCGTTTCCCTCCCTCTTAACATGTTCAATTCTACATGAGATGAACCCTCCGTGGATCTCGCTAGCCTCCATAATAAGGTTACCTAAGAAGGATAGGTCCCGTGTTTTTGCAGAGAGTGCTCTAATTATCTCAGAAGAGTCGCCCTCGAGAAGGATAATATTAAAACCCCAAATCCCTTGCTATCTCCATCGCCATAAGTGCAGCTTTAGCTTCCACCACCATTGGATTTGTGACGTGCCGTAGTAGAATAGATGATGCAACCAAAAGCTGTCCTTCAGAGTCTCAGATTACTACTCCTGCTCCACCAATTCCTTCCTCTGCTTTCAAAGCACCATCGAAATTCACTTTAACCCATCCAGGGGGTGGAGGAATCCATTTACTCGGTCGGCTTTTAGATCGCCCATCGTTCCTCTGTTGAGCCTCTTGGAACTCTCGTAAATATTTTTGTGCGTACAATGCTATCTGGCCCGGTTCTCTTTTTTCCCCATGCATCACTTCATCATTTCTATAATGCCACATAACCCAACATGCCATCATCAGCTCTTCCACTTTTGCTTCAGCATTTACTTTGGCCAGTTCCTCAAACCAATCTCTTTTATCCACTTGATCCACTATTTGCCAACCTCCATTCAAGGATAGCAAATTCCATACTTCTCTAGATTTGTCACAGCCACTGATCATATGTTCCACAGTTTCATCCTTTTGTCTGCACCTCGGACAAGTTGCCTCATCCACAATCCTCCTTTTCAGCAAATTGTTCATTACCGGTAGTCCACCATGTTGAGTCTCCAACAGAACACTTTAATCTTGTTTGGTACTTAAGCTTGCCAGATAGCCTTCCATTTCCTTGGCTCCTCCCTGACATCTCTTGGGTCTCTTATTTGTTGCTCCTCCTGAAATTTTTTTCTATGAATGCTCCGATATGCACTGCGGACAGAAAAAAGTCCACTTTTCTCCCCTGTCCAAATTAATTCGTCAGGTTGCAGTAAGCGACTGAGAGGTATAGACTTAACCAACTGGGCATCTTTTTCATTAAGTATAGCATCTATCACCTCCTCCTTCTAGCTCCTATCTAATCCATCAATTATGCTCTCCACCCGGGTATCATCCATTGGATAAGTTTCTATCCTAGGCCTAGCCAACTTTGTTGTGGGTAGCCAAACATCCTTTCATAGTCGAATCTGGTTCCCTTGTCCTATTCTCCATATCGAACCATCTTGTATCACCTTTTTAGCTTTCCAAATACTCTGCCAAGTCAACGATGTGTTGGTGCCCAGCTGAGATTTTAGGAAATCTTAGTGAGGAAAATATTTTGCACTTAGGACCTTAACACACTAGTGACTCCTGATTTTTCAATAGTCGCCACCCCTATTTAGCTAACAAAGCTAAATTAAAACTCTCAAAATCCCGAAAGCCCATCCCCCCTTCTGCTTTGGTTAAATAAAGTGTCCTCCACTTAACCCAATTAACTCCTCTCCCTTATGCTTTAGATTTCCACCAGTAATTCCTAATTATTCTGCTCATTTCATCACAAAGTGCTTTCGGAAAAAGAAAAATTGACATTGCATATCTTGGGATAGCTTGAAGAACGGACTTGATAAAGACTTCCCTGCCACCTTGTGATAGCAATTTTCTGTTCCATTGCTGTACCATTTTTTGCATTCTCTATGTTATTTCCTTGAAAGCTTGCTTCCATTTCCTTCCAACTAGCATTGGAAGTCCTAGATATTTCTTTGGGCTTGAAGTGGACTGTACACCCAGATGTTGCTTTAAGGGGTCACGACTTGTAGCTGAAACACTACCTCCAAAGAATATCGAGGATTTATCAAAATTAATCTTTTGCCCCAAGCATTCTTCGTATTGCTTAAGTATGCTTCTCACCTCCTCACATTCATTTTGTCTAGCCTTCAAAAACAGCAAGCTATCATCTGCAAAAAATAGGTGGGTAACTCAAGGTCTATTACGGCTTGCTTTAGCTCCTGAAATCCTGCCTTCCTTTTGTGCTTTGGTTAACAAGGACAAGAAAGCTTCTGTACATAATAAGAACAAGTAAGGAGATAGAGGATCTCCTCGTCTAAGTCCTCTTTCTAGGTAAAACTTCTCTGTAATTGAGCCATTATATAAGACAGAAAAGGAGACAGACATTACACATTTCATGATCAGAGTAACCCATCTATTATTCAGACCTATTTTCTCCATGACTGCTGCTAGGAATGGCCATTCTACCCTATCATAGGCTTTGCTCATATCAAGTTTAAGAGCCATATGACCTTCTCTTCCCTGTTTTTTATTCTTTAGAGAGTGCATTATTTCGTAGGCTACGAAAACATTGTCAGAAATTAATCTGCCTGGAACAAATGCACTTTGATACTCACTAATACAATCAGGAAGAATATGTTTAAGTTTATTTGCTATAGTGTTGGCTCTAATAGGCAATACCGAGAGGGGGGTGAATCGATTCTTCACTACCCTTAAGCCCGTTTTTCGGTTTCTCTAAATTCTCTAGCCTATTTGAATATTTTCTAAGTTCTCTAAGCTAGGCAAGCATGCAATTCAAATTCAATACAATAAGCACAAATATAATTGCAAGTAATTAAAGAGAGTAGGGAAAGAGAGATGTACGCAAGTGATTTATAGAGGTTTGGCAACCTTGCCTACGTCCTCTACCTTGAGACGCTCCCAAGGATTTTTCCCAAATTCACTATCCTTGAATTTGTTACACTCCCTCTTTTCAAGGCTCAAGAGAAACCTCTCTTTTTCTAGGCTCAAGAGAAACCTCCCTCTTTTTCTAGGCTCAAGAGAAACCTCCCTCTTTTTCTTAGGCTAAAGAGAAACCTCCCCTTTTACAAGGATTGAATGTGTTTACAAGAGAAGTAATCAAAGAAGGCCTCTAGATAGGCAAGTGATTACAAAGATTATGCACAAATAAAAGCCTATACAAGATTTATGCTAAGCATTACAAGGAATAAGAGAATGATAGATGATGAAGACTTTGGAGCTCTTGATTTGTTGTTTGAGGCTTGAGGATTTGAGGAATATGTTTTTTGGAGTTGCTGAGTAGTTCCCCTTACTTCCTTTAGCTTCTAAGCCTCTATTTATAGTCCCTTGGATGTATTCTAGCCGTTGGGTGGAGCCAAATCTCGAATATTACCGTTGTCTTACAAAAACTAGCTGTTATAGGCTATTTTCGGGCAAAGGGATCGATCCCTTTCCATAGGAGATCGATCCCTTTTGTCCAGAATGTTGATTCTGGGCTTCAGGGACCTTGGGAAGACTTTCTGCCAAAAAGGGATCGATCCTGCTACAGTGGGGATCGATCCTTTTCTTCCAAAGGGCATTTTTCCTGCACTTTTGGGTTAGAAATGATATGACCTTTGATCCTAATTCAACCCAAACCATTTATAAGCTTTAAGGGAGTTTTTCTTGACTTTCTCAAATGAAAATATTGTCCAAAAACTTTTAAGTAATTTTCTAAACTTATATTCAATAATTCTTGAGAAAATTACTTAATATTCAAAACCATTTTATAAAGTATTAAGACCAATAAGAATGTATCATTAAATGATGGTCTTAATGTTTGATATAAACACTTGAAAATGGATTGAGAGAATCATGTGTGATGAGGCAAATTTACAATATGAATTAAAACATTAAAGCTCACTTAAGTTTTTGTCATTTCAAAATACATATAGCAATTTAAAGCTAACAATCTCCCCCTTTTTGATATGACAAAACTTAATGTAAATTTGCTTTGAAAATTCTTTGATAAAATACTCCTCCTCAAATAAAGCAGGATTTTATAAAGCTCGCCCTTAATATAAGCATGGGTTTTGAAAATGAATTTTCCCTCATTATCTCTCCCCCTTAATATCTTTCCCTGTTAATATCTATCTCTCCCTCTTTTTGTCATAGCAAAAAGAAGGAAAACTAAGAACAAATATGCTTCCCCTAAAATTATGGTTATGTGAGAAGAGATAAAAATGCTCCATCCAACAAGAAACATGTTAGTACATGGGACTCATAGCACAAATAAATAAGTCAATATTCACAAAGAGTATGAAATATTCATGCAATGAATATGACTTATGATCTTATACCAATTGTTTATAAATGATTTTGATACCAATTGTTGATAAGTAATTTTGCAAGAAGGTTCCAATTGGTAAGAAGTTAAGCAAGTTGTATATAAATATCTACTAAGGTCTATGACTTGCTCATTTCAATCCTATTAAGCACCTAAGTATATCAATTGTTCTTTCTAAAGTCCAACTAAAGTGCATGGTAATACTTCATGATTATGAGCTAAAATTATATAACATATCATATGCATGTGCTCATAAATCATTCTCAAGAAATATTGTGTCTAGAATTAAATCATTTAGCAATTAACTTCAAATTCTAGCACACAAGAGTTTCATGCAAAAATATCCTAAGAGAATTCTTCTCTATTTGTTATTTCAATGTCACGACCCGTGACCACATTTTTCATCTTCTTATACACAACTTAACCGGTTGGGCTGTCTGCGACACTTCACTATGTTAAACAATTTTACATAATATTGTCTATATTATACACATCCCCTATCGTAATTAATCAGATAAGTAGTACTGTTGACGTGTCTAAATACAGAGAATAAATGATCATACCTCAAATAATCAGTCGATCTGGCACATTGTCCTTCGTGTACAGCCAGGATCCACAATCCATTGAACTCACATTCGTCAAAACCTGAAATGTTGAAAATTAAGGGGTGAGCAAAACCACGGCTTAGTAAGAGAATTATATGCCTCACTTGATACTCAGCTTCCTATATGCTGAAAATCTTTTTTATTTTTCCTATGGGCTCTAGGCTCGCATGTAGGAAAGATACTACAGTCGGCTAGGAATCCGAATGGAGTAAGGTAGGTATTTTAGAATACCATACTTGTTACGGAACCTAGAAGCAATTGTAGAGAGAATTTTTTTTCTTTTTTTTTTTTGAATTAATAAATCCTTTTCCTTTTTAAACTTTCATAACCTTTTTCATATTCTTTTCAAAATAATGCTTCTACGAAATAAAGCATTTAAATAGAATAATTAATATTCGTATATTCCTTGAAAAGAATATTAGTTAAATCATCATCGTATTTCTTTAAAACTCATTTCATGTTTTAATGTACTCTCTTAATTAGTACCGTCCTTTAAAAAGCAAAATAAGCTATTAAAATCTATTCCATTCTTAAGTTCACAAGGCATCATTCTTTTTATCAGTATGATTAAGTGTGAACGAGACGAACATTCAAGTAGCACATGTTTGAGTGGCATAAATAAACATAATCCGATATATCACACACATCATATGTCATGTGCACAAGATCTATTTCATCCTTCAACATTTGTCGCATCCCCATCAGAACTTAGACTGATTACTAACACATCAGAACTCGTGTAGCACTTAGTTCCCGAAGGATTCTAGAGGTGGCTCACACGGTAAAATCATCGAGTCTTTGCTCGGTTTGGCCTTTACTAACACATCAGAACACGTGCAGCACTTAGTTCCCGAAGGATTCTAGAGGTGGCTCACACGGTAAAATCATCGAGTCTTTGCTCGGTTTGGCCTTTACTAACACATCAGAACACGTGCAGCACTTAGTTCCCGAAGGATTCTAGAGGTGGCTCACACGGTAAAATCATCGAGTCTTTGCTCGGTTTGGCCTTTACTAACACATCAGAACACGTGCAGCACTTAGTTCCCGAAGGATTCTAGAGGTGGCTCACACGGTACAGAAATCGAGTATTTATTTGGGTTGGCCTTTATGCCATATATTTCCCACTATCTTATCAGAACTCATATAACACTTATAATCCAATATTCCATTTCAATTCATGGTAAGAATGTTAGATTTATCAATTCTTCCTTTTTGAAAACATCTTACATGTTTGTATCTCATGTCTTATGAGAATCATCTCACAGTACTATAATCAGTACTGAAATGAGCATTTTTGTAAAAATGCTATAATTCAATTGATTTCTTTCTCATATTATGTGAAACATGTTCTTTTCACATGTCACGCATCATATATCAGATTCTCCGTTTGACATATTCCATGTCATGTAAAACATTTTCCTTTTTACATGTCACCTATCATTTATGGAGTCTAAGATAGGCATTAATCTCATCATACTATAAACCTTGAAGGGTAAGGAAATACACCGGTCAAATCTATGACCATAACCTATATTGTCCTCGGTGGGTCACTGATTAGGCGTCGACCGGGACTAAACATATCACATATCATGCATCGGCATGATAGGAATGCCAACCGGTCTCAAAACCGTATTTTCGTCATAAAATATAAAATATAAAATTCCATAATTTAAAACCATAAGGGTTAAAATTCTTTAGTGAATATTTATAAAAATATTCATAAGAATGTTCACTATATTTCACTTCATCTTTCGTCTCGTAATTCGTGTAATTTATCTATTCCGAGAATTTTCGGTGATTTTATTATCATCATTCTCGAATACATGAATATTCTAAATTTCCATCTCATTATATTCATGTTTTATGAAATTTAGAAATTTCCTCATGTTTCATGATTTACTATCGAAATTCGGAAATAAAATCATTTAATATGATTTTATAAAGTTTTTCTAAAATTTTCGGCAGCATAACGGCTGCCGATTTACTAACCTCCTGCACGAAAAATACAGTTTAAAATCTTTCAGCCAGTACTTCTTCCCAAATTATTTTCAGCAAATCATGCATCATAATAATTTTCATAAAATAATTGCATAAAATATTTCAATTTAAAATATGCAGACTGAGTATCCTTACAGTGCTGCACATGCATCCCTTACCTTTTTCCGGGTCGGCGACTTCCGCTTATCGATCGCGCCCGCGCTCCATTTCTCCCGATTCCTTATCTCGATTGCTGAAAATAATTTATGGAATTAAAATTCTAATTTTTTAGAATTTTTCATAATTTATTTAATTTTTTTCTGAAAATTAAATCTCAGGAAGATTTCTTACCGAACTTTGTAAAATCCCGGGTTGTCGAATTTCCGAAAATTTTCCGAATTCCGAAAATTCTCCTTTTTCCTCTTTTTCTTCCTTTTTCCTCTTTTTCTTTTCTTTCTTTCTTTTCTTTTTCTTTTTCTTTTTCTTTTTCTTTTTCCTTTTTCTTTTCTTTTTCTTTTCTTTTTTCTTCTTCCTTTCCCGGTCAGACCGGTTCAGACCGGTCCAGCTCCTTTCCTCGCCGGTTCCTAGTCGGCGGCCAGTTCTCCGGCGGTTCAGGCGTCCCTCAGCTGGCCAGCTGCACGACAAACTTGCCGGTGCCCTCCGTTTGCCCTGGATCGGCGGCACGGCGGCGGATCGAGGCGGTTTTGCCTCGGTTTCTTCTTCCTCTTCGCCGGCGTTCCTCCGCCGTCCATTGCACCTCCGGTGGCCTCCATCGGCTTCCTCTTCCTCCGGTGAAGCTTCGGTGGTAGTGGCGACCACCGATTCGGCCGGCACCGTCGTCAGCCATTTTCTTTTCTCTTCCGGCGTTTGCTTCTGTTTTCCCTTCGATTTTTCTCCATTTCTTTACGCCACCGGTAGCTTCCTTCTTTTCTCTGGCCGGTGGCGTCCCGCCTTCCTTTTCCCCTCGCCGGCGGTGGCAGCTCCGCCACCGGCGGTCGGCTGCGGGAGGATCGAGCCCTTCCCGATTTTGCCTCTTTTCCTTTTTCTGTTATATTTCTCTTTTTGGTTTTATTCCTTTTCCACTTTTAGTATATCATATACTATATACTATACAATGTATTTTATACATATAATATATTATATGTTATTCATATATTATTTCATACATAATATTATACAATATTTATTATATATAAAATATATCTTGTACATTACAAAATACATGTCTAGTATATATATATGTATATTTATATACTTAAATAACATTTATATATACAAATTATATAAATGCTATAATAAAATAATTATACATATAAACTTTAATATAAAACCACATTTACTTTTCTTATATATTCATATACTTTTATTTAAAATAATAATATATATTTCATATATATATATATCTGTACATATATATTTATAATTATATAAATACATTTTATAATATACACATGTATTTATTTAAGACAAAATAGTATATATTTCATTTTATAATATATACTAATATTCATATACATACATATGTATTTATATAAAAACATGTGTAAATATATTTATATAATTTAATTATATAAATATATAATATACGCATTTTTATTTATAAATTTTGGATTTCCATTAATCCAATTTAAATTCCACCTTTCCTTATTTTCCATAACTCCGATTTTATTTTTATTTTCATTTAATTTCCTTCACACGAATTTCCTTATTCATCACTTCCTCATTTCTCAGGATTTTCACCAATATCCCGTTTCTCGCAAATTTTATTTATTTTCTCTTATTTAATTTCTCTAATATTTATTTTCAATATTTCTAATTTCCAATAAATGGAAAAATTTACGGTTATCACATTCAATCTAAGGAGCATGAGAAGAGTTGTCAATTTAAAGCTCATACCAATTGGCAATTTAGATTTAGCTTACCAATTATTGAAAATATGGTTCCCAATGATACTATTTGTTATTTCAATCTAAATATGGTTTCAAGCACAAAAATCCTATACTCATTTTCCAATTTAAGTTCTTAACCAATTATGAGCAAGGAAAGATTCAAAATTACCATTTTAATCAATTATGAGCCATATCCCTAGTTGTTATCATCATTTAACGTTCTAGAGGGTATATGCTATTTTAACTAAAATGGCTTCACCTAAGTGAATCAATATTATCAAGCTAAAATATATTTTATCATTAAAATTCACATACTATGAGTGAGGTTAAGCCCATAATATCATGAAAACAACTATTCTCATCTCATAGGCATGATTATTGATTCAACTTAAGTAAACATGTAAGTTCAACATCAAAACAATCAAGAATAAATGCATGGATATCAATCAAGGTTCATTTGTTCAAGTTTGCATTTATCTTTGAATGTTGGTGTTGTCATTAAAGCTCAAGTTCTTTAATAATTTGGCCATAAGAGAAATTTAAGTTCATGGATGATAAAGTTTCATGCATTTGACATATAGGATCTATTTACCATCATAAATTATAGGCCAATAGCCATTACCAATTGTTGAATATACATTTGAAATCAATCCACTAGATGTATAATTATCATGAATCCTAATGTGGAATTGATAGGTCAAGCTAAGAGACATAATCCTATAAGCATGCTTGACTAAGATGAACAAAAAATATGAAGAATACTCATTATGCATAAATTCATCAAATTCTCAAATATATCCACAAATTATTGAAATAAATCTCAAAATTATGTTTAAGCATTCATTGAAAATATATTTTAAGATTATTTCAAGATTTATGCAATTCATGAATGTTTTCAACAAGAAGAGTGATTTTGCACTTGTGAGTTCAATAAAAATGATATTGATTGTTGAAAGTGATACCATTTGTTGGAAATGATATTAATTGATGAAGTTAAGGCATGATATCAATGAAAAATGATTTTTCATATATTAAGGATCTTCAAAAAGAAGTTCAAACAATGAATTTTAAGTTGAGAAGAAAGAAGATATCAATAAAGTGAAAAATCCTTCTCAAATTCGGTTGAAAAAGTGCAGAAAAGCCCTTTCTAGCTTGGGGGGATCGATCCCTTTGGGAGGGGGATCGATCCCTTAAGTCCAGAATGCAGATTTCCTGCATTCTGCTCAATGGGGATCGATCCTGCTTGATGGGGGATCGATCCCTCATCCTGTTTCTGCAATTTTTGACAGAAAATCCAACCTTTGAGGTGCCAAAGCTTCATTTTTGAGTATTTTAAGTCCAAGTAAAGGTTTAAACATTTGTAAAACATGATTTTGGACTTGTATGAATGAAAAACATGGATCAAAAACCATTTTACAAAAGATTTTGCAATTTTTGAAGAATTTTCACAATAAAATGCATTTTTGGCCTCAAAGGAGGTAATTTTGAGAGTTAAGCATATTTTGACAAAAACAAAGCATTGGATACCACAAATATGTCAAAACAAACTTGTTCGCATAGGTTTTAAGCACATATATCATCAAATCATACATCTTATGAACAACATGCCATGATTTCCAATATACAAGTTCTTCATTATTGCTCATGACATGACATTTTGCATATATGACATATTTGGTATTTTGAGACAAGTAAATACATTATCAACACATAGGAAACTTGCTCAAAATGCAGAAATCCAATAGTCATTTCAAAATCACAAATTATGCTTTTCATTCAATGCATCAAGTACTATTCATTAAGCACTCAAAAATCATTTATCATGCCTTTTGTTCAATCATTCAACTCACAAAGCATCAAAGATCATCAACAAACCATATCATCAAGGCATAAACAATAAAGTGGTTAAGGAGTAAGGAATTAAGCTTACAATACTCCTTTGCTAGAGAATGCTTTGCCTTGATGTGTTGGATCCACCATTAGCCATTCTTTGAGAAATTGTTGTCACCTTGCTAAGGATTGATTTCCAAGCTCTTCCTCTTTTTCATTGGCATAAGCAATCTCCAAAGGGGGTGTGTAGAGTATTTAAACCACATTGTTTCTTTGTAACTCCATGCTCTAACACTCCTACAACAAACACAATTTCAAGCATGCTTTGGTACCCAAATTTTCTTAGGTCCATGAGAGTTAGTGCAAATAATTTTTGATCCTTTTGGGATCCATTTCAAGCATAATTCATCATCATTTACAGCATGCTTTGGCACCCACATTTTTCTAACTACTCTTCCTCTAAATGTGGTTTTTCTATTTGTGCATGCTTGTGAGGTGTGGCCTATTCTATTGCATAGCGAGCATGTAAGAGATAAATCATGCATAGTATTTTTGCTCACTTGAAAATTCTTAAGATGAGTTTCTTTTTGTTTAGCATTATAGCCTAACCCATCTTTATCAAAGAAAGCTCTTTGGGTCTCTAACATATGATCTAGCTTTTGTTGACCCATATAAAACCTAGTAAATGAGTTATGCAAATTTGTATTCTTTTCATTCAACTCATTTATCTCTAAGTTAGCCTTTTTTAATTTCTTTTCAAAATCTATCTTAGCATTTGTCAAGGCTTCATTTTCTATTTTTAATTTAGCAATGATTTTCTTATATTTGGAGTTCATGCATTGAAATTCATTTGCTAAATCATTAAAGGCATTTTGTAGCTCATCAAATGTAAAGTCATTATTTTCATTAGAGCTACTACTAGCCTCATCATCACTAATGGCCATAAAGCATGAGTAGGCTACCTCTTCATCTACATTTTCCTCATCGGAGCTATCACTATCGCTCCATGCAGCCACAAATGCTTTCTTCTTAGGTTTCCTATCCTTTTCTTTCCTAAGTAAGGGGTAATCTAGTTTAGTGTGACCCGATTCATTACATTCATAACACACTAAGGAGTCTTTCTCTCTTCTACTTGACTCTCCCCTATGATGTCTCCTATTCTTCTCTCTCTCATTCATTCTCATGAACCTATTGAATCTTTTGGCAAACATTGCCATTTCCTTTTCTTCCTCATTTCCACTTTCATCATTATCATCTTCAATGACCTCATGAGTGAAAGACTTAAGTGCTACTCCTACTTTCTTTAAAGGCTCTTCATTTCTTTTTAATTTCATTTCATATGTAAGTAGGGAGCCCATAAGTTCATCTAGAGACAAGGTATTTGGATCTTTAGACTCTTCTATTGCAGTTACCTTTGCCTTCCAAGACTTAGGCAAGCTATTCAAAATTTTCTTTACCATTTCAACATTGGAATAAGCCTTGCCTAGAGCCTTAAGTCCATTAATTATATCATTAAACCTAGTGAATATTTCTCTAATGGACTCATTTTCTTTCATCCTAAATAGCTCATAATCATGTGTGAGCATTCCTACTTTGGTCTCTCTAACTTGATTTGTCCCTTCATGTGTGATGGCTAGTTTATCCCATATTTGTTTAGCATTCTCACATAAGGAGACTCTATTATACTCATTGGGACCTAAAGCACAAAAGAGGGTGTGCATAGTTTTGGCATTCATTTGTGCCAATCTCATGTCATTTGTGTCCCACTCATCCTCATTCTTAGGGACATCTTGTAACAACCCAAAACCACTATATAACAGAATATTCACTTGTAAACTCCACTTACTTACCGGTTGGGCTGTCTGTGATGCTTAACAACTTTTATGAATTAATAAAGTCTCTTCCTTAAGATGTATATACATTCCCTTCGTATTTAAAGTAGTACTGTACAACTTTGCTGAATATATAAAAGAATATAACATACCTTCGATATCAAATCTCCGGAAGGTAAGTCTCTTAGTTCAAATCAGTTATCTGTGGAGTGGAAAAATAAGGAGTGAGCGACAATATGCTCAGTAAGGAAGGTGTATGCTGCTTTAAAAATAAAAGCTATAATCTCGAAACCATTTAATCATCCTAACGATCACACTCATTAGGAAATAATAAATACAGTTAACATGAAAACAGGATTCACCAGATCCTTTCATAAATCTTTTAATTGAGACTAGGCAACAATTTAAATCATGCAAAGAACACAAGTCATCCGCTTTTGGGGTGCACCCGTAGGCCATCGCCCCTCACGGCTATCTCATCTAGATGTATGGCCATAATCTGTAGGTGGTCCTCAAGTCCACTTGCCAAGTGACCTCAAGACCGCTGAAGACTTGGCAGGTCCATCAGCCCTGTGACGCCCTAGGGTGCACTCGTTGGTCTCTTTGACCCGAGCCATCGCCCTAGATGGGTCACGCAAAGTATATGAGTGATAATGCATGAACTCATGGCCTAATGTCTCAAAATCAAGTTATCATATGTATCATTTCCATAAAATGATTTAGTTTCCAAAAGGGTTTATAACTAGTAAAAACAACCCTCAATTTCAACATTTTCTATGAGAAAAAAACACTTTTGGAGCTGATTCACCCACGGCTAGTTCGCCCAGGGTCAGCTCGCCCATTAACCAATTCGCCCAAGGGACTACTCGCCCGAGAGTCTATTCGCCCAAGGGACTACTTGCCCGAGAGCCTATTCGCCCAATAAATTTGATATTTTCTATTTTCAAAAATAATTAAAATACTTCATTTTTCGTTTAAGAAATTACATTTTAAAACCGTTCGCCAGAGTCTACTCACCCTTCATAGCTCGCCCTGACTAACTCGACAAGACGGCGAATAATAGTCGCCCGCCTTGTAGTTTTCAAAACAAAAGTATGGCTGGCTGATAACAGTTCGCCCGCCTTTCACTTAAAACAAGGGTCGTCCGCCCAAACACATTAAAAAGGGTTCGCCCGACTATGGCTTACCCGGATTTCTCTTTAAAACAAGGGCACTCGCCCAGTTCTCATAACAGAGAGCTCGCCATTCGCTCGCCCGAGTTTCTGGCTAAAACAAACTACTCGCCCGCCCTAAGTAGCTCGTTTCACAAAACAACATATGGCGGCTTGTAGCTCGCCCGAAACCAAAATTATTTATCAGATAAATGCATGTCAAAAAATAAAACAATTTCTAATATTTTCTTAATGTTTTACTCCACAGGACATGCATTTGCATCACATACTACTTCCTTACCTCGTCGGGTGCAACCTTGCTTCTCGCCCGCCTTCCTCAATTCCCGTCTGCAAAGCATTTATTCAAATTATTAATATTTTTCCAAAAAGGATTTATATTATTCCTAATAATATGGCACTTTGGCGAGACTCAGTTCGCCATTCGCCCAACATAGCTCGCTGTCCCTTAGCGGCTTATTCATGGGAGTTCGCCCATGTAATGAAATACGTTGGCGACTTCTTTTTCTCCTACTCGCCCTACTGGCGATCATCAACTTTTACGTGGGCGACCACTGTTGTCGCCATTCTCGCCTTTTGACGATCATCAACTTTTACATGGCGACCACTGTTATCGCCATTCTCGCCTTTTGACGATCATTGGTCCTCGCCCGCCAGGACCATATACTGGCGAACTCATATAAGCATTTTCCTAACCTCGTCCCATCCTTTGGGCGAGTACTCACCCATTTTGACTAGCAATTTCTACTCGCCCGTCGTTGTTTCCTTACTCATTCTTGGTTATTTTTCCATCTATTTTCTTATATATTTAACCTTATTCAATTTTAATCAGGCTATATCTATGATTAAATATCAAGAGAACTGTAAAACTATGAAACTCACCTTTACCAAGTTACTCCTCCAACAACAGAATGCTTTCTTGTCTTTCTTAGCTTTAGTTTGCTTGTTCCTTAGCTCTTCAATGGTGAGAAAAAGGTTTACTGATAGAAGGATAAAACTCTATGGCTATGAAAGGAACGGAAGAACAAGGTGATCTTTGTAGCAAACAAAATGGGCGAGAAGGATTCTGGAGAGAATGGAGTTCATTTCAATCCATTTCTTTCTCTTGAAGCCTCTTTATATAGCCGTTCCGTTTCACTTAAATTCAACACCTGTTTCCTTATCCTGTTTTCCTCATCATTTCATGCATTAAATTCTGTGGAAAAACTGCAGCTAGTGGACTACGGTAAGAAGAAAATTCCCTGCAATGTGTTGAAAATTTTGTTTCTTTTTCCTCTTCTTCTCCTAGTCCACGCCTCTGCCATTCACTCTTATTGGCTTGCTCCTCTTGCTATTAAATGCTTAGTCTCCTTTGTCAAATAAATCAACCGGCGAGAAATCCTCAGCGCCCCTTTCTTGGACTTTTCTATTTCCTTTTCTGCACTTCTCTTCGCCCTATCTCCTCCAGCCAACGTTGATTGGCTAACTCCCCATCCTTTTCCTTGTTTTGTCTTTTAGCCCTTAATTCTCTTGTTCTTCTTCTTCTTCTTCTCCACGCCAATGTTAGCCATATTGAATAATTTTATCTCATCTCAATTAATGCTTTCATACCTTTTTCCCAAATTAATTCCAACAATTTCTTGTTACTCTTTAATATTTGTTTCTCTTTCTTTATACACTACACTATAAATCATCTCTTAGATTGAAAAGTGGAATTCACCTTCGATTTAATTTCACAAAATTTTTATTTCTACTATCAGTAATATACACATATGGCATACAGTATAATAAAATTCGGATTTTACACATCTTTTCCATATACTTTTTTTCATGGGAATTCTAGGACCATTCACTATAATTCTCCACACTTCATAATCATTCGATTGTACAAATAACATCATTCTAGTTTTCCAATATGAATAATTCTCACCATTGAAGAGTGGAGGTCTAACTAATGATTGTCCCTCTTCTCCTAAGGATGTGCCTACATTCAAATGAGCCATTTAAGATCGTTTTGCTCGATAGAGGTTAGTTTAAATTAATCTCGAGCCCAAGCTCTGATACCAATTGTTGGCTCTAATAGGCAATACCGATAGGGGGGTGAATCGGTTCTTCACTACCCTTAAGCCCGTTTTTCGGTTTCTTTAAATTCTCTAGCCTATTTGAATATTTTCTAAGTTCTCTAAGCTAGGCAAGCATGCAATTCAAATTCAATACAATAAGCACAAATATAATTGCAAGTAATTAAAAAGAGTAGGGAAAGAGAGATGTACGTAAGTGATTTATAGAGGTTCGGCAACCTTGCCTACGTCCTCTACCTTGAGACGCTCCCAAGGATTTTTCCCAAATTCACTATCCTTGAATTTGTTACACTCCCTCTTTTCAAGGCTCAAGAGAAACCTCTCTCTTTTTCTAGGCTCAAGAGAAACCTCCCTCTTTTTCTAGGCTCAAGAGAAACCTCCCTCTTTTTCTTAGGCTAAAGAGTAACCTCCCTCTTTTTCTTAGGCTAAAGAGAAACCTCCCCTTTTACAAGGATTGAATGTGTTTACAAGAGAAGTAATCAAAAAAGGCCTCTAGATAGGCAAGTGATTACAAAGATTAAGCACAAATAAAAGCCTATACAAGATTTGTGCTAAGCATTACAAGGAATAAGAGAATGATAGATGATGAAGACTTTGGAACTCTTGATTTGTTGTTTGAGGCTTGAGGATTTGAGGAATATGTGTTTTGGAGTTGCTGAGTAGTTCCCCTTACTTCCTTTAGCTTCTAAGCCTCTATTTATAGTCCCTTGGATGTATTCTAGCCGTTGGGTGGAGCCAAATCTCGAATATTACCGTTGTCTTACAAAAACTAGCCGTTATAGGCTATTTTCGGGCAAAGGGATCGATCCCTTTCCATAGGGGATCGATCCCTTTTGTCCAGAATCTTGATTCTGGGCTTCAAGGACCTTGGGAAGACTTTCTGCCAAAAAAGGATCGATCCTGCTACAGTGGGGATCGATCCTTTTCTTCCAGAGGGCATTTTTCCTGCACTTTTGGGTTAGAAATGTTATGACCTTTGATCCTAATTCAACCCAAAACATTTATAAGCTTTAAGGGAGTTTTTCTTGACTTTCTCAAATGAAAATATTGTCCAAAAACTTATAAGTAATTTTCTAAACTTATATTCAATAATTCTTGAGAAAATTACTTAATATTCAAAACCATTTTATAAAGTATTAAGACCAATAAGAATGTATCATTAAATGATGGTCTTAATGTTTGATATAAACACTTGAAAATGGATTGAGAGAATCATGTGTGATGAGGCAAATTTACAATATGAATTAAAACATTAAAGCTAACTTAAGTTTTTGTCATTTCAAAATACATATAGAAATTTAAAGCTAACATATAGCCTTAGAAATTATTTTATAAAGAACATTACAAAGACTTATTGGTCGAAAATTGGCCACAAATTTTGGGTTTTTCAATTTTGGGATGAGAGCAATATTTATGTCATTTATATCCTCAATAGACTTATTGCCATTAAGAAAAGACATGCAATACTTAGTCACATCCGAACCTACTATGTGCCAGAATTTTTGGTAGAAAAGAGGTGACATACCATCGGGTCCAGGGGCTTTGTTTGGATGCATTTGGAATAAGGTTGTTTCGATCTCCTCCGGCTTAAAATATGCAAGAAGAAACTCATTCATCTCATTAGATACTCGTTTGTCTACTGCCTGGAGAATCTCATCAAAGTTAGATGGTCTCTGATACTGAAAAAGATTCTTAAAATAATTCACAATGACGCCTCTAACTCTTCTTTTTCCTTTACCACACGTCCCCTCTCGTCTTCTAGCTCAACAATCTTATTTATCCTTTTCCTCTGTGTATCTTGAGCATGAAAGAACGCCCTATTCCTGTCTCCTTCCTTTAACCATGAAACTCGAGATCTCTGTTTCCAATAATCTTCTTCTTTAGCTAACAAGTCATTGAGTTCCTTACAGACCTCTTCCTCATGTTTCAAAGATTCACATGATGGGCTTGTGGCTTTGACTTTCCCTAATTCCTTTGTCAGGGCTTCAATTCTGTTGTGCATCCCCCTAAAGCAGTTTTTACTCCATTCCCGAAGACCATGAGTGACATTTTTTATTTTCTCCAATACTGTACTGTTTTCACTTCTCCTTCATTCATTCTAAACAATCTCCTTACACGCCCCTTCTTTTGCCCACATTGCTTCGAAATAAAATCGCCTCTTTTGTCTACGCTTATTACCCTCATTGTTACCTGTTGTATCCACCATAATAGGATGGTGGTTAGACACTGAGCTAGTCGTCGATGTCACCCTATAAAAGGAAAACATGTCTGACCATTCTTTATTTCCCACAACCCTGTCCAGCCTTTCGTGGATCCTTGTCTCCACCTCTCGGCCTTTGTGCCAGGTAAAACAATCACCTTCATATCCCAAGTCAACCAATCTAGCATCCTCTAGAGCTTCCTTAAATGTTGTAATTTGCCCCACTGGTCTAGGAGCACCTCCGGATTTTTCTGTGTCCCATAGAATCTCGTTGAAGTCGCCTAAGCAAAGCCATGGTTTTAAACTATCTCTAGACAATTTTCACAGGAGCGCCCATGACTCATGTCTAGAATTGGTACTTGGTTCACCATAAAAACCCGTGATTCGCCATTCCTTGTTATGTTCATCCCGGATATCCATGTCAATGTGATTTTTTGAATAGCTTTTCAAGCTTAATACCAACTCTTCCTTCCACATAAACGCTTAACCCCCACTGCGTCCCTTTGCATTGACTCCAAAGGTCGAATTCATGTTGCATTTCCTTCTAACCAGCTCCAATTTATTACTCTGTAGTTTAGTTTCGCTGAGAAACACAACATCGGGAACTTCTCTCATCAATACATGTTGAAGAGCTCGAACTGCTTGGGGGTTCCCAAGCCCCGGTTGTTCCAAGCTAAACACCTCATTGCTGGCGGTGGGACTGGAAACCAGTCTCCGCTGATATAGCTATACCATTTCCATCCACCTCCTCGACCACACTTTTAATTAAAAGGATATTGGGTTTAAGTAAAATAGTTTAGTAATATGCACTCAATTAAAGGAGTTTAATTAAGTCATTGGGCTTACTTTTTAATTAAATGATGAATTGCGTGGTTTAACTAAAATACTTTATTTAAGTAGACTTAACTAAAAAAATTTAATTAAATTGTGGCCCCCCATACTTCATGAGAAGAGTTTAGTGAATTATTGGGCTAGAGTTATAATTAAAATGCAATGTAATTTTTCCTGCAATGTAAACATAAATATAAATAATAATAAATAGTTTCTTTTATGCTTTTAATAATATAACATTTTAATATTAAATATTATTATTAAAATATAATTATTTTTAAATATCAACAAATAAAAAATTTAAATATCTTAATAAAATATAATTCTTAATATTTTAATAGTCTAAATCAATATCATTTGAAAAAAACCAAATTTTCAAAATACAACTAAACAATTGGAAATATTTTCATTGATTCATCCAAGCAATATAAAATCTAGTTTTCTAGAAAATGTTTTTTTAAATATTTTCAGAAATCATTTTTTGAAAGTCAGTTTCAACAAAATAATCAAACCTTTACTCCTAAATAAACTTAATTATCAACAAACTCTTTAACTAATAAAATTTTATAGGAATTCAAATTGACTCTTAATAAAATTTGAGTCAATATCTAACCAAAGAAGGGAGGAAAATGCCAGGACAATACAAGGGCAATTTTACCCTTCATTGGTCGTACACCGGACCACGTTTCTCACGGACCAAACAAAATCATGAGTACAGGATCGCTCAAAAAAGTTTAAAATCTAACCATTCTTGTAAAGTTAGATCACTGAATAGAAAAGCAGCCGCAAAAAACAAAAAATAAAAGATCACTGAATAGTCTGTGATCATGCTCTTAATCATGATCTCAAGACAATAGTCTGTGATGTAAAGTTATTTTCGCTTGGAACCTGCAGCCAATGGTCTCAAGACAGCTGCAATCATGGACTAGCTTGCTCAACGTTTTCTACCTGTGGCCACTCTCTTTTTTCCAACCTTGGAATTCAACTTCATTTACTATAGGATAGCATGTAAACAACCTTTTCAGGTATCAATATACTTAGGTCATTAGTGTGACAGCTAGAGGTCTTTGCTAGGAAAGTTATGGCAGACAAGATATCAGTTATAGTCAATGCTGGGTTAGAATTATGTTAACCTTGTCTCAGTAAAGATTGCAAGGTTAAATTACTGCATGGCCTGTTTCTCAACAGGCTGAAGTTCAAAGAAAACACTCATGGAAAAGCAAGGTGCATTTAAGTCCCTGTCATGAATGAAGACTTCCGAAGTTGATTGGAGTATTTAAAGATAACTCCACTTTAACAGGTTTCCATCACATTCTTGGAAGGGATGATTGCAGGAGTCACAAAACTGACGCAACAAACATAAAATCAATTAGTAACAGACATGTATCCCACCACTTTAACTTTAATTATCAGCTACTGGTATCATTTCAAGTCAAAAGTTGGAGTTTACTTTAAAGTCGGAATGTTCAACTGCAATCAAATGGCATCCATACTTTCTTTGCAAGCAGAAGAGCTTTGAGACTAGACATCCATGGACATGGATATCCTCTGTTTCAGTGCTTGTTTCCTCTTCATCTTCTCAAAGGCTTCCATTGCGCTGGACATGATTTCTCCCTCAGAGTCATTCACTGATGGCATGACCTTAGTCTCCAGTGATGGAAGCTTTGAATTGGGTTTCTTCAGTCCGGGAAGTTCTAAGAACCGTTACTTGGGAATTTGGTACAAGAACATCCCGGTGCAAACTGTTGTCTGGGTTGCAAACAGGAACAAACCAATAAATGACACCACTGGCTTGTTGAAGATAGAAAGTACTGGAAATGTTCTGCTTATTGATCAGAATCATTACCTATTTCTGTATCAATCATGTAAGATATAATAATTCTATCTCTTTCAAAGCAAAACGTATTCAAATCGATCATTTCAGATCATTGCATAATCTATCTTAGGGCAACTATGCTAGGTTTTACTATTATCATCTTCACCAAACACAACGTCATCCCTTATTCATGAGTCCTGATAAATACATTGCATCAATTTTTAAATTACATAGGCCATGATGCCTCTACTAACATCACTTCAATATGTTCAAAACCGAACAAATAACATTTACCACTTCAGTACTTATCAAATCATATCATATATGGTTTAGGTAAGAAAAAGCTATAATTTATCCATATAGAATAAACACATTCAGTGCCATTTTAAACAGAAATGTACAATATATATTCAGACATGTACAGTATCTAGGGGATGTAAACAGTTCTTGACCTACTGACACTAACGTACATCAAACCAACCTTTCTCTGATACCAACTTTTGTAACAATTTTTTATACCGAAAATAAGAGCCAAAATTTTTTTGATCACTTACCTTTCATTCAGACCAGCACTTGGTCTTTTTCTTTTGTTCAATTCCTATGCAAATAAAGCAGTCCAATTACAAAAGAAATAAACCTGCCATGGTTCAACCTTGAATCATCATCTTTTGTTTCCTTAGATAAATTCCTTAATTTAACTTATTTAACTTTAACATAAACTTCCTTACCTCTCGGTCAGAGCATCATTGGCCTTGATCGACTTCCACTTGAATAGGGCAATCCCAAAACAGAAATTAATTCACATTTTCCAACTGGCTATCCTGACCAAGACAGCCTTGCTGTCCTGATGAAGTTTGAGAGAAAGGCAGCTCCTTTATACTACCATAAGGTCAAGGAAATAGTAGCTTTCAGCTATTACGTGATGCAAAGAAATGGAGCACCTTGCTTCACGTTTCTTTTTCAGCCATGCACCTTTACCGCCCTATTTCAACCCACTTTTTACTCCTTTTGGCTCTCGGTTTAGGCCACTTTCCTTCACTCTTAGGTTCCTCTCTTCCTCATGATGTGTTAGTGATTGAAACCCCTGTTTGACAACCCAAAACTAACCAAAAATGACAACGAAGATCGGCTCCTGGTTGGGCACCAAAAAATGTTACCCTTTTTGCTTCAGCCATGTCTCGGTTCCCTTCCTTCCATGCCAAATCTTGCTTCAGTTTCTTTTATTGGTTTCCTTCTTCCTCTCCTACACTCTCTTCTTTCACTCATGCCTTTTTCCACTCTTCCCTTCTTCCTTTCTTTTTCTTTCTCTTTTGTCAATAAATGGTCGAAACCCTTTTTTTTTTCTGCACCTCATTTCTCCATCTGGTCAGCCCTCTCTTTTATCTTTTCTTTCTTTTACCATGTCAGTGAGTAAATCCCAACCTTGCACCCTTTTTCCTTCTTCAATCAGTCCACTATTTTCTCTTTAAATTTCAGTATTTACACTTGCACTACTTCCTTCCGAAATGTTCTTTTTTCCAACACTTAGTCGACAACCAACTGCTTCACTTTTTCTTCTATTTGTGGCTACTGAAACCAGGACTTGTTCTTGCCTTGGCTGTCGATGCAAGATGGGGATGCAAATGGCAACAAGATCGTAAGGTATTTTGCTTCGATTCCAGTAGAAAAGGAAGAAAAACAGTGGGATGATGAGGAGCGTCATGAGGATGATGATGATGATGATGATGATGATGATGATGATGAACGGTGATAGTGGAAAAATTGTGTGGCCGGTTGGGATTTGTGTTAGTGGTGGTGTGGTGACTGTTTCTAATTTTCTCAAAGAAGCCACACTCCTATTCCCTCTATATTTTATTCTTTTGTTAATTTATTTTGTTTATTTATTTTATATATATTATTTCTTTCATCTCTTTAATATATATGTATATATTCCTTTTATCCCATTAATATACATATATATTATTTTATTTAATGTATATATATTTATTTCCCTAATTTAAGTCATAAAATATCATTTTAATTTAAGTTTTTAGAATTAAATCATTACTTAATTAACTCATTCCCATACCTCTTTAATACTTAATATAACTTATACTCATCTAAGTTATATCTGTTTACTAATCGATGTCGAAAATCACATTATCACATTATACACTTTTCAGGGAATCTTGATGGATGAACAAGAAATTGCTGTAAAAAGGCTATTAA
This sequence comes from Heritiera littoralis, assembly GCA_031772115.1. Lineage (NCBI taxonomy): Eukaryota > Viridiplantae > Streptophyta > Magnoliopsida > Malvales > Malvaceae > Heritiera > Heritiera littoralis. Next base: position 2,117,901 of record JAPDPK010000065.1, read on the forward strand.
AGAGTTCCAAGCAAGGACTTCATGAATTTAAGAATGAAGTAATACACGTTGCAAAACTCAAGCATTGGAATTTAGTGAAGCTTTTAGGATGCTACATACAAGGAGATGAAAGCTTCTGATCTGTGAATTCATGCCTAACAAAAGCCTGGACTTCTTTATCTTCGGTATGTCTTTCTCCAACTAAGGAAACTGTTCAATTAGAATTTGCATCTAATCATGGCTTAATCTGTGAAAAAATATTAACAGATCAATCTCAAAACATGTCACTTGATTGGCGTTGCTCGAATACTTCTCTATCTCCATCACGATTCAAGACACAGAATAATAAATCGAGATCTTAAAGTTGGTAATGTTTTGTTAGACAGTGAAATGAATTCAAAAATTTCAGACTTTGGTCTAGCTAGAAGTTTTGGAGAAAAGGAAACTAAAGCAAATACAAAGAAAGTGGTGGGAACATAGTAATTAAATTACCTGAAAATTTTGATAAAATTAAATAATTTTTATGATATTTTCATGTCATTTCACTACAAGAAAATTAACTTTCAGCAACGGAAATTTAGCTACGGAATTTTTCCGTCGCTAAAAAATGGTATTAGCGACGGATTAGCGACAGAATGTATGCTGAAATTAGCAACGAAATTAGCAACGAAAATCTGTCGGTAATTAGCAAAGGAAAATATTCCGTCACTAATTATGGCAGGACGTACTGTACAATAGTGCCAATATATTACCGACGGAATTAGTGACGAAATTTCTATCGCTAAATCCGAAATTAGTTATAGGAGTTAGCGACGGAATTTTTCCGTCGCTAAAGCTAATCAGCGACGGAATTAGCAAGGGAAAAATTCTGTCACAAAAAGACCCGTAAAATATTTTCTAATTTCATATCGGAAATTGGCGACGGAATTTTTCCGTCTCTAAATCTCATTAGCTATAGAATTGGTGACGGAAAAATTCTGTCGCAAAATATTTATACTTATTTTTTTATTTTTACGTTAAAACTTTTATGAAATTAGGGATAGAATTTTTTTCCGTCACTAATTCCATCGCAAAACATTTACACAAATTTTTTTAAGTTTTACGTTAAAACTTTTATGAAATTAGCGACAAAATTTTTCCGTCGCTAATTCCGTTGCAAAATATTGATACATATTTTTATTTTCCAAGTTTAAACTTTTTGTGAAATTAGCGACGGAATTTTTCCATCGCTAATTCCGTCGCTAAACATTAGCGCCGCTAAACATTAGCGACGGAAAAATTCCGTCGCAAAATATTTATACATATTTTTTATTTTCTACGTTAAAACTTTTATGAAATTAGCGACGGAATATTTCCGTCGCTAATTCCGTCGCTAATGTCGTAACGTATTAAGTTTTGGATAAAACCTAATAGCTAGACATAAAATCTATGGAGTCGCCACCAACCATTTTACCTAGGTGTGATTGGTCACCTATTCAAACTATGGATAAGACTGGTCTACATCTCAAATTTAGGGTTCGGGAGTACGGTTACGTGTGAGGAAGGATTAGCACCCTCGCAACGCCTATCCTAAAATGGTACCAACTAGCTTTAGGTTATCTCAAATTTGCCTTAGTTAATCTTAAGTTCAATAATTTAATATTGGAAAATATTTCTAAGCATCCTCCATTAAGCTGGTGGGATAGCTTAAAAAATTTTCCTCACCTCAAGAGTATTCAAGTAGTACTATGCGACTTACTTGAAGAGGCTCCGTCGTCGGATTCATTTTAATGTTTTATGAAAAATTCCATTTCGATTCCTATTTAATTCATTCTTGCTATCTTATCATTTTTATTACTTCTATTTTATTAAATTTTAATTTTTATTAATTTATTTTATTAGAGAATGAATATGAATTATTTTTTCAAAAAATTTCCTTTTAGACCTTCCATTAAGCTGGTAAGATCTTGAAAGAAATTGCTTGACCTAAAGACTTCCAAACTATTACTTAAGCGTAATCTCTTTTGGAATCTTATCATCGGAGTAATCAATACTCAATCTTAATAATTATTATTAACTATTATAATCCTATTTTATCATTTATTATCATTATTATTATTTATTATTGTTATTGAATTATTAATATTTCTTTATATTTATGATTTTATTTTTGTAATTAATTATTTTAATTTTAGTTTTTAATACATCTTATTTTATTTTTTATACTAAATCTAAATCACTTGTTATCGAAAACCCCCTTTAGACCATCCATTAAGCTGGCAAGGCCTTGAGAGAATTTTTTTACCTAGAAATGTTCAAGAAAATCACTTAAGCGTAATTCTCTTGATATTTCATCATTGGAGTAATTCATATTCATATTCATTATTATTTTGATATCTAATTCTAGTTATTTTATTTATTTACTCCCTTATTTTGTTACCTACTAATATTATTATTACAAACCATTAATATTTTTTTTAATTTTGTAACTAATTGTTTTTATTATAATTTTATAAAAATTTATTTTTAAAATGATTTGTTATTGAAAATCTATTTAGACCCTCCATTAAACTGGTGAGGCCTTAGATAGAATTTTCTTACCTAGAAATTACTTAAGCGTAACTCTACCTTTTTTATTTTTATATTGTTAAATAATTTTATTGCGCTTATATCAATCCTTTTTTCATATGAATATATTTTATTTTTAATAGCAAAGTTTACATTTTATTTTGTAAATCCCTAAACATAAAAGAGAACTTACTAAGAGAATTATTTTATTATTACAACTCAACTTTAAACGTGTATCTAAACTACTCACCAACCAATTAAGCTTCAATCTTGTCCATGTTAAATAATCAATCAATTAGCTTAGAATATTTTAATCCAATCAATATGCACTCATCACACATACACGTAAAACCATTCAAACCACATATTTGAAGGCAATTAAAATATAAATAAATGAGCACTATAAAGATCCCTTACCTTTTTGTTTCTTTGAATATTGCAGCAACAATAATTCACGTACATGTAGTAATGTTTGCAAGCTTTCTTATTTCTCTTCTTGAATATAGCAGCAATATTAGTGGTCATTCCTTTCACATTTACTGCCGCAACATCTGTTTTGCCACTTTTGCTTCACGTAACCTATGACCACAACTCAGGTTTCCGTTCCAGTAGCTTTCTTACGACAGCTCTTCCACGATTTCTTTCTTATTTCACGTTGCTAGCACCCTTTTTTTTTTGGTCTTTCTTACTATCTTCACAATACAAGCAGCAGCGAACCAGAACAGAAACAACATAGCACACTGGAGGCTTGAAGCAAAGATCAACTGGACAGGGGCGTGCGCTGAAGAAGAAACAGCAACGGCGATGAACAGGGATGATCGGCGAGGAACAGAGACAGTATGGTGACAGGCAGCGAGCTTGGGCCACAAACAGGGGTAGGACCGAACGAGGACAACAGTAATATGATGAAGATGGTGAACAGGGATTAAGGAGGCTCGAGGAGATGTGGCTGTGATGATGGTGGTGTGAGGTAGGGTGCCCCAGTGGAACAAGAGCAGTAGCCAAAATTTCCTACCGTTTCTCAAGGTTTTTTCAGGTTTTTCTTAGGGTTTTCTTAGGGTTTCTTTCTAGGTTTTTTTTTCTGCGTGTATTGTTTTTTTTTGCCTCTGTTCCCCTCTTATTTTCCTTTTCATTGGCTTTTATAGCCTCCAAGTTTCATGGAAAGCAATCAAAAATTTATAATTGATCCCATGATTATGGGATTTTTCATTTATTTTGTTTGACTTTCCCTCTTTTTTTAAAAAAAAAAATTTCCATTTCATTTTTTTTTTATTTTTGGTAATCAATTTTCAGATTTTATTTCACCCAATTTATTTCCTTCCTTTTGCTAATTTATTCATTGATTTAATGGCTGATTATTTTTCTTTTATTTTTGGCAACAATATCAACTTTAGTCAACTCTTGAAGATGTGAATTTTGCATGTGCTTCACATGAGATTTGACCAAAATTAACTTGTTTCTTTTTATCATTATTTATTTTTTTGATTTTTGATTTTTTGATTATATATAAAAAAAATGGTTCGGACAAAATTAGGTGTCTACAGCTGCCCCTCTTTGCGCTTTGCTGTGAAACAGTAATGGTGCAAAGACATAGACAACCATTTTGTCCGAATGCAAGACCTATCAATGATTTTTTTTTGTAAAATATGATATTTCCTAACCTCTTCTATCATAAGTCTAAGGAATAAATGCAAAATGAAATTTCCTAATCTTCCTCTCTTATAAAGATTGAGGAATAAATGCAAAATGAAGTTTCCTAGCCTCTTCTATCATAAGGTTCAGGAATGCAAAGTGAAATTCCTATTTTAGCCTCTCCTATCATAAGACTGAGGAATGTGAGATGAAATTTCCTGGTCTTTCCTATCATAAGACTAAGGAATGCAAAGTGAATGGGATTTCCTAATCTTTTCTATCACAAGATTAAGGAATGCGAAGTGAAACTCCTGGTCTCTCCTATCATAAGACTAAGGAATGCAAGATGAAGTTTTCCTAGTCTCTCCTATCATAAGACTAAGGAATGCAAAAAATGAATTTTTCCTAGTCTCTCCTATCAAAAGACTAAGGAAATGAATGTAGAATAAGATTTCCTAATCTTTTCTATCACAAGATTAAGGAATGCGAAGTGAAATTCCTAGTCTCTCCTATCATAAGACTAAGGAATGCAAGATGATCATGAAATAAAAGCTCCTCTCACTAGAGGTTATGAGACTTTTGAAAACAAAAAGCTCCTCTCAACTGAGGCAATGAGACTTTGAAACAAAAAGCTCCTCTCAACAGAGGTTATGGAAACTTTTGAAAAATAACCTGGTGCTCCTCTCACCAGAGGCATTGGAACTTTTGAAAAATAACCTTGTGCTCCTCTCACCAGAGGCATTGGAACTTTTAAAAATAAACTTGTGCTCCTCTTATCAGAGGCATTGAGACTTTTGAAAAATAAAAGTTTCATTCAGAATGCCAGTTAACATGGGTTTGACTGGGCTTAACTTTCATTTTGATGCCAACAATATTAGGCTTCATCCTCATTTAAGGTGCCAGCTAAACTGGACTTTGCTCTCATCTAAGGTTTTTCAAAAAAGCATTTTTCTCATCATCTTCTCATACCTCTTCATTTTTTCAAATTACCATCTCTTATATTTTCTTTTTTTCCTCAAAATTTTAATCATTCAGAACTTCTTATCCTAATTCTTAACAAATAATTCAAAAAAATGCACTAGTGAAATGTCATGCATGTCATGAATATAATGAATGTTATGAATGTTATGCACATGTCAATGTCATGCTCCCTGAATTATTCCATGAATGTATGCAAATGCATTCTCAATTGTGGTAACAAGATTCTCAAGCTCATCTTGCCTTTCTCAAGTCCCACATATCTGCTGAATTCTTTAAATCTCCTTTCATTTACATCACATCTTTTATTGAGTCCTAGTCCAGTTATGCCCGAAGACTAGCCATCATGTTTTCAGATTTGTATATTCATCATTCACTTTTGTTTCTTTCTCTCTCTTAGTAATGCAAGATTTTTCTCAAAAGAATTTTTTTTTTCAAAAATTTACCCAAAAAAAGGTTACCAACATTTATTTATTTTCCTTTCAACTTGACCACCAATGTAATGCACTCATACATCTTCTCAATTTATTATAGGGGTGGAATAAATGATCATGAGAGGTATAGATATTCATTCTTAGAAAAGGAACATGAAATCCAGAAAAACCAATGGGACAATCTGTTTGGAATAAGGTTTTTAGTATCCATTTAATGAACATTCTGACAATTTCAATCAAGTCAATCTAAAATTCTTTTCCAAAAGCCCACTCTTAGGTTGATATGTTCTTTCATGTAGTGTCTGCCAATCTTGCCCTCGTATCAAAACTTTTTGATGTTGATATTTTCCTAAGTCGCCTTTTTTCGGTTTTCAACTTAGGTGCCCCCCTCAACTGATTCAAACTGCCCTTTTCGAGTTTTCAATTTGAATCCTCCTTTTTCTTTTTCTTTTTCTTTTTCTTTTTCTTTTTCTTTTTCTTTTTTCTTTTTTCTTCTTTTTTTTTCTCTTTTTTCTCTTTTTTTTTTATTTTTTTTTCTTTTTTCTTTTCTTCATTTTCAACTTCATTGGCTTTGACAAACTTCAACATTCAGTGCTCAATCCAAATTGATGCCCCCTAATAGGCATTCTTGATTTTGATCCAAGATATCTTCTGAAGCTCATGTTTTCTTCATTCAACTTGATCTACTTCCTTCAAAGGATCATTATCTCATTGTACAAGTATGTTTTCATTCAACGCATGATTCTTCAATTCAAGCATTTACATTTGATCAAAATGGGCTTTTAAAGGCACGTAATGTAGGCTCAGGTGAGGGTTTATGAAAGAAAAGGATATAGTAGGCCCAAAATGTGTTTTAAGGTTTATAAACCAAGGGATCACTTTCTTTATCAAGTAAAACATTTAGGCATTTTGCCCTTTCTTGCTCTTTTTTTTTTTGGGTTTTCTTTTTGAATTCAAACCCTTTTCTTTTTTTCTTTTTTTTTTCACAAAAATGGGCTTCCTTTTTTTTTTTGCCCCTTGATTCATCATGAACACTTTCCTTTTTGCCCCCAAAATTTCTTTATTTCATCTTCCTTGCCCCCAATGTGGAGGGTGATCCTTGGTGGGTTATATTACAAAAATATAATAGGCTCAAAAGGGGTAACCAAAGGATAATTTTACTCATGCTTGAAGGATAGTGAAAGAAAGCCATTTATCATTTCAAATGTAAGTGCTCTCCTTAAAGATCATTTATCGAACAATGACAAACTTGTTAGAAGCTTTTGTAAGGGATTCACCTTTCTCGTACCGTCTATCAAGTGCGGATGGTGAGGAACCTTTCCTTCATTTTCTTGCTTTCGCAACATTGGCATACTATTAATTCATCAACAATAGTGGTTCTTTCAAAATTGAACCCTAGATTTATTGACATCATTATCATCATGTTCATTATTTGGATACTTGTGAGTGAAAGTTATGGCTAGTATGTTGAGAAATGGAAAATGAATGGAATGAGAAATTGACAGTGCATCACACTAGTCGCTTTATTGAAAAGGAAATAAATAAAAGTTAACCCATACATAAAATTTATTTCGTGCTTATGGGCTTAAGCACTTTCAAAAACTATCTTGCATTACTTACAGAAATAAAAGAAAGCAAAAACAAAACTAGAATTTATAGATCTTCAAAATTGTCAGGCTCGAACCCTTCATGCCCCCACAAAACTCATCCTTCCTTAGTGTGGTTAGGCAATGGGTTTGCATTCGTAGTCGGTTCCCCTTTCGCTTCAAAACTCAACATACCAGCTTTTTATCAATCCTTGCACTCTATACTTTAGTGCAGTGCAATTCTCCAAAGAGTGACCCACGTTCCCGAAGTGATACTCGCATCGAGCACTCTCATCGTACCACTTTGGATATGGGGGCTTGAGAGGTTCCACATAAATGGGTGCAATGAGTTGTCCTTTGATCAATTTTGGGTATAACTCAGTGTAGGTCATGGGGATTGGGTCAATGGGAGTCCTTTCTCTTTTTGGCCATGATGCATTATGATTGCCTCTTCTTTATTAAACTGCTTAGCTGGTTGAATAGTTGGGGCAGGTGTCTGGGGACTAGGTTGAACATTAACCTTGGGGTAAGAATGGTAAGGATTCTGAGCAGGATAGTAAGGTTGTGGCATGTGATAAGGGTGTTGTGGGACATAGCCTCCATATTGCCTTCCATATGCAACAGCATGGACTTCTTCTTCCCTTTTTTTGTTGGCTCCTCCTTTCTTCTCAATACTGTTGGGAGCTTCAATCTTTCCACTCTTGATTGCATTCTCAATTATCTCACCAGACAATACCATATCAGCAAAATTCTTAGTGGCATTACCGATCATCCTATCGTAATATGGAGCCTTCAAAGTATTAACGAACATAATGGTAAGCTCCTTCTCTGAAAGTGGAGGTTGCACCTCCGCAGCCATATCACGCCACCTTTGGGCATATTGCTTGAAACTCTCATTAGCCCTCTTTTCCATACTTTGGAGCGACAGACGATCAGGGGCCATATCAGCAACATGTCGATATTGAGCCATAAATGCTCTTGCCAAGTCATTCCAAGTGATGATTCGAGTTCCATCTAATTGATTGTACCACTTGGCAGCAGATCCAGTGAGACTTTCTTGAAAAATGTGAATAAGGAGCTTATCATCTTGAGCGAAAGCAGCCATCTTCCGACAATACATAATAAGATGAGACCTAGGGCAGGAAGTTCCATTGTACTTCTCAAACTCTGGTGCTTTAAACTTAGGTGGAATAACCAAGTCTGACACCAAACATAACCCAGTAGCATCCATGGAACCATAAAAGTCTAAGCCTTCAATAGCTCGAATCCTTTCCTCTAACATATTAATCTTTTGTTGCGACTTCGCCTCATCTTTCTCTTCTGCTTGTTTGGCTTTCAACTTCTCAATTTCCCTTGGGTCATCTAAGTCGGGCACCTCAATGGGATCAGTAGATTTTGCGCCTTGGGAAGGATAGGCGGGTCCTTGGAATTGAGCTTGTCCAAACATTTGGGGTATAGCAGTGTAAGCAGGTGGATATCTTCCTTCTTGGGATGTTTGACTTGGAAATGGACCAAATCCAGGAGGATAGACAGGGTCTTCCATACTGCGTTGTTGAACCCCTTCTTGGACTGCAACTTCTTCTACAACTCCTTTACCCTTGCTTAGATTTTTCAACAGCTCTGTAATTTGGGCCAATTGCCCCCTCATTTCCTCTTGAGCTTTTTCCATCTTCTCCATGCGCATGCTTGATTCTTCTTCCATGATCTTAGCTTGATAACGAGTGTTGTGTGAATGAACCTTTGGTCGAGCTATCTTCGAATCTTTTATTGCCACAATTAAGAATTTATCATTTCACATGTGATGATGCTTGAAAAATTTTGAAAATGTTTTGTTTAAAACAATGATTGAAGATGAACAAAACGAGATGATGCTACATGCGTATGTATGGAATGGCATGGTAAAAAGTTGTCATGTAACAATAATGGATGAATGATGCATGGAAATGTTTTGGTGAACTCATGGTACCCCCTTAGTGTCTCATGTATAAACTTGATAAAAAATGTGTCCTAAGTAATGGGTATTTCCTGTAGCATGGGTTAATATGGCTCTATCTTACAGTTGGTCTTCTTAATTTCACTATATGCATGGTTTTAGACAAAAGGGCTAAAGGTTCCCAAATTGTTCCTCACTGTCGTCCACACAAGACTAGTAAGGCACCCAATCCTCACCCATTACAGGTTACAAATGGAAAGGTTCAATTTGAGTGAGAGTATTTCGCCCATTGCGGAGGTATTACCTCACGAGAGCGTAGTTACTTTACTTCCTCCTAAAAGGATAGAGCCTGGGTAGAGGGCTAATGCATGCACATGCACGTGAAGTGTGTGTCGAAGAAACATGTAGTTATTAATGTCTTATTATTTTATCAAAATTAACATACCTAAGGCAAACCTAAAATAGCCTAAAACCAATCGTTGGCTTGACTCTCTAAATTCCCCAGTGGAGTCGCCAAGCTGTCGTAACGTATTAAGTTTTGGATAAAACCTAATAGCTAGACACAAAATCTATGGAGTCGCCACCAACCATTTTACCTAGGTGTGATTGGTCACCTATTCAAACTATGGATAAGACTGGTCTACATCTCAAATTTAGGGTTCGGGAGTACGGTTACGTGTGAGGAAGGATTAGCACCCTCGCAACGCCTATCCTAAAATGGTACCAACTAGCTTTAGGTTATCTCAAATTTGCCTTAGTTAATCTTAAGTTCAATAATTTAATATTGGAAAATATTTCTAAGCATCCTCCATTAAGCTGGTGGGATAGCTTAAAAAATTTTCCTCACCTCAAGAGTATTCAAGTAGTACTATGCGACTTACTTGAAGAGGCTCCGTCGTCGGATTCATTTTAATGTTTTATGAAAAATTCCATTTCGATTCCTATTTAATTCATTCTTGCTATCTTATCATTTTTATTACTTCTATTTTATTAAATTTTAATTTTTATTAATTTATTTTATTAGAGAATGAATATGAATTATTTTTTCAAAAAATTTCCTTTTAGACCTTCCATTAAGCTGGTAAGATCTTGAAAGAAATTGCTTGACCTAAAGACTTCCAAACTATTACTTAAGCGTAATCTCTTTTGGAATCTTATCATCGGAGTAATCAATACTCAATCTTAATAATTATTATTAACTATTATAATCCTATTTTATCATTTATTATCATTATTATTATTTATTATTGTTATTGAATTATTAATATTTCTTTATATTTATGATTTTATTTTTGTAATTAATTATTTTAATTTTAGTTTTTAATACATCTTATTTTATTTTTTATACTAAATCTAAATCACTTGTTATCGAAAACCCTCTTTAGACCATCCATTAAGCTGGCAAGGCCTTGAGAGAATTTTTTTACCTAGAAATGTTCAAGAAAATCACTTAAGCGTAATTCTCTTGATATTTCATCATTGGAGTAATTCATATTCATATTCATTATTATTTTTGATATCTAATTCTAGTTATTTTATTTATTTACTCCCTTATTTTGTTACCTACTAATATTATTATTACAAACCATTAATATTTTTTTTAATTTTGTAACTAATTGTTTTTATTATAATTTTATAAAAATTTATTTTTAAAATGATTTGTTATTGAAAATCTATTTAGACCCTCCATTAAGCTGGTGAGGCCTTAGATAGAATTTTCTTACCTAGAAATTACTTAAGCGTAACTCTACCTTTTTTATTTTTATATTGTTAAATAATTTTATTGCGCTTATATCAATCCTTTTTTCATATGAATATATTTTATTTTTAATAGCAAAGTTTACATTTTATTTTGTAAATCCCTAAACATAAAAGAGAACTTACTAAGAGAATTATTTTATTATTACAACTCAACTTTAAACGTGTATCTAAACTACTCACCAACCAATTAAGCTTCAATCTTGTCCATGTTAAATAATCAATCAATTAGCTTAGAATATTTTAATCCAATCAATATGCACTCATCACACATACACGTAAAACCATTCAAACCACATATTTGAAGGCAATTAAAATATAAATAAATGAGCACTATAAAGATCCCTTACCTTTTTGTTTCTTTGAATATTGCAGCAACAATAATTCACGTACATGTAGTAATGTTTGCAAGCTTTCTTATTTCTCTTCTTGAATATAGCAGCAATATTAGTGGTCATTCCTTTCACATTTACTGCCGCAACATCTGTTTTGCCACTTTTGCTTCACGTAACCTATGACCACAACTCAGGTTTCCGTTCCAGTAGCTTTCTTACGACAGCTCTTCCACGATTTCTTTCTTATTTCACGTTGCTAGCACCCTTTTTTTTGGTCTTTCTTACTATCTTCACAATACAAGCAGCAGCGAACCAGAAGAACAGAAACAACATAGCACATGGAGGCTTGAAGCAAAGAGCAACTGGACAGGGGCGTGCGCTGAAGAAGAAACAGCAACGGCGATGAACAGGGATGATCGGCGAGGAACAGAGACAGTATGGTGACAGGCAGCGAGCTTGGGCCACAAACAGGGGTAGGACCGAACGAGGACAACAGTAATATGATGAAGATGGTGAACAGGGATTAAGGAGGCTCGAGGAGATGTGGCTGTGATGATGGTGGTGCGAGGTAGGGTGCCCCAGTGGAACAAGAGCAGTAGCCAAAATTTCCTACCGTTTCTCAAGGTTTTTTCAGGTTTTTCTTAGGGTTTTCTTAGGGTTTCTTTCTAGGTTTTTTTTTTCTGCGTGTATTGTTTTTTTTTGCCTCTGTTCCCCTCTTATTTTCCTTTTCATTGGCTTTTATAGCCTCCAAGTTTCATGGAAAGCAATCAAAAATTTATAATTGATCCCATGATCATGGGATTTTTCATTTATTTTGTTTGACTTTCCCTCTTTTTTTTAAAAAAAAAATTTCCATTTCATTTTTTTTATTTTTGGTAATCAATTTTCAGATTTTATTTCACCCAATTTATTTCCTTCCTTTTGCTAATTTATTCATTGATTTAATGGCTGATTATTTTTCTTTTATTTTTGGCAACAATATCAACTTTAGTCAACTCTTGAAGATGTGAATTTTGCATGTGCTTCACATGAGATTTGACCAAAATTAACTTGTTTCTTTTTATCATTATTTATTTTTTTGATTTTTGATTTTTTGATTATATATAAAAAAAATGGTTCGGACAAAATTAGGTGTCTACAGCTGCCCCTCTTTGCGCTTTGCTGTGAAACAGTAATGGTGCAAAGACATAGACAACCATTTTGTCCGAATGCAAGACCTATCAATGATTTTTTTTTGTAAAATATGATATTTCCTAACCTCTTCTATCATAAGTCTAAGGAATAAATGCAAAATGAAATTTCCTAATCTTCCTCTCTTATAAAGATTGAGGAATAAATGCAAAATGAAGTTTCCTAGCCTCTTCTATCATAAGGTTCAGGAATGCAAAGTGAAATTCCTATTTTAGCCTCTCCTATCATAAGACTGAGGAATGTGAGATGAAATTTCCTGGTCTTTCCTATCATAAGACTAAGGAATGCAAAGTGAATGGGATTTCCTAATCTTTTCTATCACAAGATTAAGGAATGCGAAGTGAAACTCCTGGTCTCTCCTATCATAAGACTAAGGAATGCAAGATGAAGTTTTCCTAGTCTCTCCTATCATAAGACTAAGGAATGCAAAAAATGAATTTTTCCTAGTCTCTCCTATCAAAAGACTAAGGAAATGAATGTAGAATAAGATTTCCTAATCTTTTCTATCACAAGATTAAGGAATGCGAAGTGAAATTCCTAGTCTCTCCTATCATAAGACTAAGGAATGCAAGATGATCATGAAATAAAAGCTCCTCTCACTAGAGGTTATGAGACTTTTGAAAACAAAAAGCTCCTCTCAACTGAGGCAATGAGACTTTGAAACAAAAAGCTCCTCTCAACAGAGGTTATGGAAACTTTTGAAAAATAACCTGGTGCTCCTCTCACCAGAGGCATTGGAACTTTTGAAAAATAACCTTGTGCTCCTCTCACCAGAGGCATTGGAACTTTTAAAAATAAACTTGTGCTCCTCTTATCAGAGGCATTGAGACTTTTGAAAAATAAAAGTTTCATTCAGAATGCCAGTTAACATGGGTTTGACTGGGCTTAACTTTCATTTTGATGCCAACAATATTAGGCTTCATCCTCATTTAAGGTGCCAGCTAAACTGGACTTTGCTCTCATCTAAGGTTTTTCAAAAAAGCATTTTTCTCATCATCTTCTCATACCTCTTCATTTTTTCAAATTACCATCTCTTATATTTTCTTTTTTTCCTCAAAATTTTAATCATTCAGAACTTCTTATCCTAATTCTTAACAAATAATTCAAAAAAATGCACTAGTGAAATGTCATGCATGTCATGAATATAATGAATGTTATGAATGTTATGCACATGTCAATGTCATGCTCCCTGAATTATTCCATGAATGTATGCAAATGCATTCTCAATTGTGGTAACAAGATTCTCAAGCTCATCTTGCCTTTCTCAAGTCCCACATATCTGCTGAATTCTTTAAATCTCCTTTCATTTACATCACATCTTTTATTGAGTCCTAGTCCAGTTATGCCCGAAGACTAGCCATCATGTTTTCAGATTTGTATATTCATCATTCACTTTTGTTTCTTTCTCTCTCTTAGTAATGCAAGATTTTTCTCAAAAGAATTTTTTTTTTCAAAAATTTACCCAAAAAAAGGTTACCAACATTTATTTATTTTCCTTTCAACTTGACCACCAATGTAATGCACTCATACATCTTCTCAATTTATTATAGGGGTGGAATAAATGATCATGAGAGGTATAGATATTCATTCTTAGAAAAGGAACATGAAATCCAGAAAAACCAATGGGACAATCTGTTTGGAATAAGGTTTTTAGTATCCATTTAATGAACATTCTGACAATTTCAATCAAGTCAATCTAAAATTCTTTTCCAAAAGCCCACTCTTAGGTTGATATGTTCTTTCATGTAGTGTCTGCCAATCTTGCCCTCGTATCAAAACTTTTTGATGTTGATATTTTCCTAAGTCGCCTTTTTTCGGTTTTCAACTTAGGTGCCCCCCTCAACTGATTCAAACTGCCCTTTTCGAGTTTTCAATTTGAATCCTCCTTTTTCTTTTTCTTTTTCTTTTTCTTTTTCTTTTTCTTTTTCTTTTTCTTTTTTCTTTTTTCTTCTTTTTTTTTCTCTTTTTTCTCTTTTTTTTTATATTTTTTTTTCTTTTTTCTTTTCTTCATTTTCAACTTCATTGGCTTTGACAAACTTCAACATTCAGTGCTCAATCCAAATTGATGCCCCCTAATAGGCATTCTTGATTTTGATCCAAGATATCTTCTGAAGCTCATGTTTTCTTCATTCAACTTGATCTACTTCCTTCAAAGGATCATTATCTCATTGTACAAGTATGTTTTCATTCAACGCATGATTCTTCAATTCAAGCATTTACATTTGATCAAAATGGGCTTTTAAAGGCACGTAATGTAGGCTCGGGTGAGGGTTTATGAAAGAAAAGGATATAGTAGGCCCAAAATGTGTTTTAAGGTTTATAAACCAAGGGATCACTTTCTTTATCAAGTAAAACATTTAGGCATTTTGCCCTTTCTTGCTCTTTTTTTTTTTGGGTTTTCTTTTTGAATTCAAACCCTTTTCTTTTTTTCTTTTTTTTTTCCACAAAAATGGGCTTCCTTTTTTTTTTTGCCCCTTGATTCATCATGAACACTTTCCTTTTTGCCCCCAAAATTTCTTTATTTCATCTTCCTTGCCCCCAATGTGGAGGGTGATCCTTGGTGGGTTATATTACAAAAATATAATAGGCTCAAAAGGGGTAACCAAAGGATAATTTTACTCATGCTTGAAGGATAGTGAAAGAAAGCCATTTATCATTTCAAATGTAAGTGCTCTCCTTAAAGATCATTTATCGAACAATGACAAACTTGTTAGAAGCTTTTGTAAGGGATTCACCTTTCTCGTACCGTCTATCAAGTGCGGATGGTGAGGAACCTTTCCTTCATTTTCTTGCTTTCGCAACATTGGCATACTATTAATTCATCAACAATAGTGGTTCTTTCAAAATTGAACCCTAGATTTATTGACATCATTATCATCATGTTCATTATTTGGATACTTGTGAGTGAAAGTTATGGCTAGTATGTTGAGAAATGGAAAATGAATGGAATGAGAAATTGACAGTGCATCACACTAGTCGCTTTATTGAAAAGGAAATAAATAAAAGTTAACCCATACATAAAATTTATTTCGTGCTTATGGGCTTAAGCACTTTCAAAAACTATCTTGCATTACTTACAGAAATAAAAGAAAGCAAAAACAAAACTAGAATTTATAGATCTTCAAAATTGTCAGGCTCGAACCCTTCATGCCCCCACAAAACTCATCCTTCCTTAGTGTGGTTAGGCAATGGGTTTGCATTCGTAGTCGGTTCCCCTTTCGCTTCAAAACTCAACATACCAGCTTTTATCAATCCTTGCACTCTATACTTTAGTGCAGTGCAATTCTCCAAAGAGTGACCCACGTTCCCGAAGTGATACTCGCATCGAGCACTCTCATCGTACCACTTTGGATATGGAGGCTTGAGAGGTTCCACATAAATGGGTGCAATGAGTTGTCCTTTGATCAATTTTGGGTATAACTCAGTGTAGGTCATGGGGATTGGGTCAATGGGAGTCCTTTCTCTTTTTGGCCATGATGCATTATGATTGCGCTCTTCTTTATTAAACTGCTTAGCTGGTTGAATAGTTGGGGCAGGTGTCTGGGGACTAGGTTGAACATTAACCTTGGGGTAAGAATGGTAAGGATTCTGAGCAGGATAGTAAGGTTGTGGCATGTGATAAGGGTGTTGTGGGACATAGCCTCCATATTGCCTTCCATATGCAACAGCATGGACTTCTTCTTCCCTTTTTTTGTTGGCTCCTCCTTTCTTCTCAATACTGTTGGGAGCTTCAATCTTTCCACTCTTGATTGCATTCTCAATTATCTCACCAGACAATACCATATCAGCAAAATTCTTAGTGGCATTACCGATCATCCTATCGTAATATGGAGCCTTCAAAGTATTAACGAACATAATGGTAAGCTCCTTCTCTGAAAGTGGAGGTTGCACCTCCGCAGCCATATCACGTCACCTTTGGGCATATTGCTTGAAACTCTCATTAGCCCTCTTTTCCATACTTTGGAGCGACAGACGATCAGGGGCCATATCAGCAACATGTCGATATTGAGCCATAAATGCTCTTGCCAAGTCATTCCAAGTGATGATTCGAGTTCCATCTAATTGATTGTACCACTTGGCAGCAGATCCAGTGAGACTTTCTTGAAAAATGTGAATAAGGAGCTTATCATCTTGAGCGAAAGCAGCCATCTTCCGACAATACATAATAAGATGAGACCTAGGGCAGGAAGTTCCATTTGTACTTCACAACTCTGGTGCTTTAAACTTAGGTGGAATAACCAAGTCTGACACCAAACATAACCCAGTAGCATCCATGGAACCATAAAAGTCTAAGCCTTCAATAGCTCGAATCCTTTCCTCTAACTCATATTAATCTTTTGTTGCGACTTCGCCTCATCTTTCTCTTCTGCTTGTTTGGCTTTCAACTTCTCAATTTCCCTTGGGTCATCTAAGTCGGGCACCTCAATGGATCAGTAGATTTTGCGCCTTGGGAAGGATAGGCGGGGTCCTTGGAATTGAGCTTGTCCAAACATTTGGGGGTCTAGCAGTGTAAGCAGGTGGATATCTTCCTTCTTGGGATGTTTGACTTGGAAATGGACCAAATCCAGGAGGATAGACAGGGTCTTCCATACTGCGTTGTTGAACCCCTTCTTGGACTGCAACTTCTTCTAAACTCCTTTACCTTGCTTAGATTTTTCAACAGCTCTGTAATTTGGGACAATTGCCCCCTCATTTCTCTTGAGCTTTTTCCATTTCTCCATGCGCCATGCTTGATTCTTCTTCCATGATCTTAGCTTGATAACGAGTGTTGTGTGAATGAACCTTTGGTCGAGCTATTTCGAATCTTTTATTGCCACAATTAAGAATTTATCATTTCATCATGTGATGATGCTTGAAAAATTTTGAAAATGTTTTGTTGTTTAAAAACAATGATTGAAGATGAACAAAAAGGATGATGCTACATGCGTATGTATGGAATGGCATGGTAAAATAGTTTGTCATGTAACAATAATGGATGAATGATGCATGGAAATGTTTTGGTGACTCATGGTACCCCCTTAGTGTCTCATGTTATAACTTGATTAAAAAATGTGTCCTAAGTTAATGGGTATTTCTGTAGCATGGGTTAATATGGCTCTATCTTACAGTTGGTCTTCTTAATTTCATATATGCATGGTTTTAGACAAAAGGGCTAAAGGTTCCCAAATTGTTCCTCACTGTCGTCCACACAAGACTAGTAAGGCACCCAATCCTCACCCATTACAGGTTACAAATGGAAAGGTTCAATTTGAGTGAGAGTATTTCGCCCATTGCGGAGGTATTACCTCACGAGAGCGTAGTTACTTACTTCCTCCTAAGGATAGAGCTGGGTAGAGGGCTAATGCATGCACATGCACGTGAAGTGTGTGTCGAAGAAACATGTAGTTATTAATGTCTTTTTATTTTATCAAAATTAAAATACCTAAGGCAAACCTAAAATAGCCTAAAAACCAATCGTTGGCTTGACTCTCTAAATTCCCAGTGGTAGTCGCCAAGCTGTCGTAACGTATTAAGTTTTGGATAAAACTAATAGCTAGACACAAAATCTATGGAGTCGCCACAACCATTTTTCCTAGGGTGATGATTGGTCACTATTCAAACTATGGATAAGACTGGTCTACATATATCTCAAATTTAGGGTTCGGGAGTACGGTTACGTGTGAGGAAGGATTAGCACCCTCGCAACGCCTATCCTTAAAATAGGTACCAACTTAGCTTAGGTTATCTCAAATTTGCCTTAGTTAATTTAAGTTCAATAATTTAATATTGGAAAATATTTCTAAGATCCTCCATTAAGCTGGTGGATAGCTTAAAAAAATTTTCCTCACCTCAAGAGTATTCTAGTAGTACTATGCGACTACTTGAGACTCCGTCGTCGGATTCATTTTAATGTTTTATGAAAAATTCCATTGCGATTCCTATTTAATTCATTCTTGCTATCTTATCTTTTTTATTACTTCTATTTATTAAATTTTATTTTTATTAATTTTTTTTATTAGAGAATGAATATGATTATTTTTTCAAAAAATTTTCCTTTTAGACTTCCATTAAGTGGTAAGATCTTGAAAGAAATTGCTTGACCTAAAGACTTCCAAACTATTACTTAAGCGTAATCTCTTTTGGAATCTTATCATCGGAGTAATCAATTAATCAAATCTTATTATTAACTATTATAATCTATTTTATCATTTTTATCATTATTATTATTTTTTATTGTTATTGAATTTTAATATTTCTTTTATATTTATGATTTTATTTTTGTAATTAATTATTTTAATTTTAGTTTTTAATACATCTTTATTTTATTTTTTATTACTAAATCTAATATCACTTGTTATCGGAAAACCCTCTTTAGACCATCCATTAAGCTGGCAAGGCCTGAAGAGAATTTTTTTACCTAGAAATGTTCAAGAAAATCATTAAGCGTATTCTCTTGATATTTCATCATTGGAGTAATTCATATTCATATTCATTATTATTTTGATATCTAATTCTAGTTATTTTATTTATTTCGCCCTTATTTTGTTACCTACTAATATTATTTTACAAACCATTAATATTTTTTTTAATTTGTAACTAATTGTTTTTTATTTTAATTTTATAAAATTTATTTTTTAAATGATTTGTTATTGAAAATCTATTTAGACCCTCCATTAAGCTGGTGAGGCCTTAGATAGAATTTTCTTACCTAGAAATTACTTAAGCGTAACTCTACCTTTTTTATTTTTATATTGTTAAATAATTTTATTGCGCTTATATCAATCCTTTTTTCATATGAATATATTTTATTTTTAATAGCAAAGTTTACATTTTATTTTGTAAATCCCTAAACATAAAAGAGAACTTACTAAGAGAATTATTTTATTATTACAACTCAACTTTAAACGTGTATCTAAACTACTCACCAACCAATTAAGCTTCAATCTTGTCCATGTTAAATAATCAATCAATTAGCTTAGAATATTTTAATCCAATCAATATGCACTCATCACACATACACGTAAAACCATTCAAACCACATATTTGAAGGCAATTAAAATATAAATAAATGAGCACTATAAAGATCCCTTACCTTTTTGTTTCTTTGAATATTGCAGCAACAATAATTCACGTACATGTAGTAATGTTTGCAAGCTTTCTTATTTCTCTTCTTGAATATAGCAGCAATATTAGTGGTCATTCCTTTCACATTTACTGCCGCAACATCTGTTTTGCCACTTTTGCTTCACGTAACCTATGACCACAACTCAGGTTTCCGTTCCAGTAGCTTTCTTACGACAGCTCTTCCACGATTTCTTTCTTATTTCACGTTGCTAGCACCCTTTTTTTTGGTCTTTCTTACTATCTTCACAATACAAGCAGCAGCGAACCAGAACAGAAACAACATAGCACACTGGAGGCTTGAAGCAAAGAGCAACTGGACAGGGGCGTGCGCTGAAGAAGAAACAGCAACGGCGATGAACAGGGATGATCGGCGAGGAACAGAGACAGTATGGTGACAGGCAGCGAGCTTGGGCCACAAACAGGGGTAGGACCGAACGAGGACAACAGTAATATGATGAAGATGGTGAACAGGGATTAAGGAGGCTCGAGGAGATGTGGCTGTGATGATGGTGGTGCGAGGTAGGGTGCCCCAGTGGAACAAGAGCAGTAGCCAAAATTTCCTACCGTTTCTCAAGGTTTTTTCAGGTTTTTCTTAGGGTTTTCTTAGGGTTTCTTTCTAGGTTTTTTTTTTTCGCGTGTATTGTTTTTTTTTGCCTCTGTTCCCCTCTTATTTTCCTTTTCATTGGCTTTTATAGCCTCCAAGTTTCATGGAAAGCAATCAAAAATTTATAATTGATCCCATGATCATGGGATTTTTCATTTATTTTGTTTGACTTTCCCTCTTTTTTTTAAAAAAAAATTTCCATTTCTTTTTTTTTATTTTTGGTAATCAATTTTCAGATTTTATTTCACCCAATTTATTTCCTTCCTTTTGCTAATTTATTCATTGATTTAATGGCTGATTATTTTTCTTTTATTTTTGGCAACAATATCAACTTTAGTCAACTCTTGAAGATGTGAATTTTGCATGTGCTTCACATGAGATTTGACCAAAATTAACTTGTTTCTTTTTATCATTATTTATTTTTTTGATTTTTGATTTTTTGATTATATATAAAAAAAATGGTTCGGACAAAATTAGGTGTCTACAGCTAAAGCTCATTAGCGACGGAAATAGCAACGGAAATATTCCGTCACAAAATATTTATATTTATATTTATTTTTTTATTTTTATATTAAAACTTTTATGAAATTAGCGATGAAATTTTTTCCCGTCGCTAAAGCTCATTAGCGATGGAATTTTTCATGTGATTAGCGATGGAAAAAATTCCGTCGCTAAAACCTCGTGAAGTGTGTTATATCTATTTAGCGACAGAATTTTTCCGTCGCTAATCAGACGGAAATTTCGTCGCTAATTCTTCGAAATTCGTGATTCCTTCCCTTTTTTCTCTCCTTCCCGCCCATGAAACTCCTTTTTTCTCCTCCTCCTTTTTTTCTCCTCCCTTTCCCCGGTGCGCCGCCGGTCACTGCCTCTCCAGTCGCCGCCAGTCACCCTCCCTCCTCTCCTTGCTGCTGGTCCCTCCTCTTACTGTGTAAAAAAAAAAAAGCAAAACAAGTTTTTTTACCCAAAATCACAGCCACTGCCACTGCCACTGCCCCCAACGGACTCCACCGCTGCCGCCCTAGTCGCCCGCATGCCGCCGGTCCTTCCTTACCGCCGGTCAGCTTATAGCAATGGTATTATATATATATATATATATATATATTATTTTTACATTTAAAATCAACTTTTTATTTGTTTATATTGTTACTTTGTTTTATTTTTGCATTTATTCTCTTTTTATATATTTTTAGTTTGTTATTTATTTGTTTTATATATTATTATTTCTTTGTAATATTATTTAGTTTTATATATATGTTTAATTTATTGTTGTATATATTTATTTATTTGTATATATTTGTATTTATTTATTTGTGTATATATATACTTTGTTGTTGTTTATTTGTTTAATTAGTTACTAATGATTTTAATATTGTTGATGTGTGTGTGTGTGTATATATATATAAAGACACACACACACACACACACACCACACACACACACACACATTTAATAGTATATATTTATTTGTATATATAAGAATATTATAGGAAATTTCTATTTAAATGTTTATATTTATTTTGTGTTAGCTTTTAAATATATAAATTTATTTTTTTAATTTTAATTTGGTTGTAATATTTTTTAATTATGAAAATTTATTTTTGTTTTAGTGTATCTAATTATATGATATTAATATTGATTGAATTAGTGTTATTAATTTTTTTTTGTTCAGAAAGTATTATCAATTTTTTTTAATGTGAGATATACACATTGTTTTATATATATATATATATATATATATATATATATATATATATATATAATATATATTCTTTCTTTGAATAAATGTATATATTGTTGTATTAATAGTTTTAATATATTTAGTTATTTGTATATATTTTTAATTTATTGTGTGTATATATTTATTTGTGTCTGGCAAAGTTAGTTGTCTATATATATTTATTTTTTTGCATATATTTTTGTATTTATTATTTGTGTATATATATATATTTTGTTGTTATTTATTTGTTTAATTAGTTACTATTGCTTTTAATGTTGTTGATATATATATATATATATATATATATATATATACACACACACAACATTTAATAGTATATATTTTATTTGTATTTATAATAATATTAGTAGGAAATTTGTATTTAAATGTTTAAAGTTATTTTTGTTAGATTTTAAATATATAAATTTATTTATGCAATTTTAATTTGGTCATAATATTATTTTAGTGTATCTAATTATATAATATTAATAGATTGATTGAATTAGTATTATTAATTTTGGGATTAATGTGAGATATACACATTGTTATATATATATGTATATATATAATTTTTTTCTTTGCATAAATGTATATATTGTTGTATTAATAGTTTTAATATGTATTGTAATGAAAGTTGTATGTATTCTCAATCAACAGTAAGCCAGGATAAGCGAATCGATATTATAAAAGAGAAACTTGATGAAGTTCTCAAATATTTACCGCAAATGCACCAATGGATGGCTGAGATGACTAATGCATGGAAGAGTAGCAAAGGAGGCCCTTCAAATCCCGATGATAGACACACACCGAACCTCGGAGATGGGCCTTCTTCATAAATCTCTGTTTTAATGTAAGAAATATTAAGTACTTTGTTCTTTTTATGTTTTAAGAATTTCATGGTTGTTGAGAGATGTTATGGATTTTATGAATTTTAACCATGTTTTATGATTATGTATGAATTTTATCGATATTTTATGTTTATGTATTAAGGTCTTTTAAATGTTGCTATAGTCATGAATTTAGGGTTTTAAGCTTAAATTTAAATATATTTCGGAAAACTTTTGGAAAGAATTTTGGAATTTAACATTTGGTAGCGAAATGCACAAATAATAGATGATGATGAAAAAATATATTATTAGCGACGGAATTCAAAGAAATTAGTGACGGAAATAATAGCATTAGTGACGGAATTTTCTGTTGCTAATACCATTACCGACGGAAAATTTCTATTATTAGCAACGTAATATTCCGTCGCTGATAACATTCAGCGATGGAAAAAATTTATTATTAGCGACGGAATATTCCGTCGGTAAAAGTTTTTAGCGAAGGAATATTTTAATAAAATTTAAAATTTAAAATAAAATTAGTGACGGAATTAGCGATGGAAAATTCCGTCGCTGATAATTTTACCTACGAATTACTAATGACAGATTTTCATTTTAGCGACAAAAAATTTTCGTCGCTGATAAGGACAAATTCTGTCCCTAATTAGCGACGGAATTAGTGACGGAGTGTACTTTCAACGACGGATTGAGCATCAGAGACATTGATTTTTCCAACGGAAATTTTCCATCGCTAATCCATCGCTAAAACACTTCAGCGACGGAATCAGACTTTTAGCGACGAAAAATTTCGTCGCTAATTCCGTCGCTGAAGGTCTCTTTTTTTGTAGTGTTTTACCATATGCGTGATATAATATATATTTTTTAATATTTGCAGTGGTTACATGGCTCCTGAATATGTAATTTTTGGGCTCTACTCCATTAAATCTAATGTGACTAGCTTTAGAGTATTGGTGCTAGAGATAATGAGTGGGAAGAGAAACAAAGGATTCTCTCATCCGGATCACCAACTCAATCTTCTTGGACATGTAAGTGTTGTTCTGATCTTATTAACAGTTTAATCTTGAATTTAAATCCCGTAAAATTAAAGTTGTGTTTGACTATTTGTTGCTAGGCATGAAGATTGTTTACTTTAGGAGATTTCCTGGAGTTAGAGGTGTAAACGAATAGAACATTTGACGAACCGTTCGTGAATCCATTCGGTTTTTTTTTTCATTTATGTTCATTTATTAAGCTTAACGAATGAACACGAACAACATTATAGTGTTTGTTTATTAAACGAAGCAAACATGAATAGAGGTGCAGTTTATTAATTTTTGTTCGCGAACAGGCTCGTTGATATTCATTTATTGTTCATTCATTTAAAGTGTCATTTATTGTTCGTTTGTTTATGTTTGTTTATAATACGTTCATCTAAAGTATTATTTGTTGTTCGTTATTATTCGTTTGTTATTTATTAAAATACTAAAATTACTTATATTATATAAGTTATATAATGTATACCCTATTTTAAGATATTAACCTAAAAAATTAATACCTAATTCTTAAACATATTTAAAAAATACATGTCACAGCCCGTGACCCTATTTTTTCACCTTATTCTATACATCTTATTTGGTTGGGCTGTTTGCGACACTTTACTTTTCTTTTACATATAAACAATTTCATATTAAATTATAATATGAATTACATCCCCTATCTTAATTCATAAGGAAGTAACACTGTAGATAAGTCTAGATACAGAAAATAAATGATTATACCTCATGTAATTAAATCGAGTTGTCGCAGTGTCTCTCTATGCACAGCCGAAGTCATTTAGATGTCAGACTCTCAGTCTTTGAAAATCCGAAATGTTAAAATTAAGGGGTGAGCGAACCATGGCTCAGTAAGAGAATTATATGCATCACTTGATATTCAGCTATCTATATGCTGAAAAACTTTTTCATTTTTCCTATAAGGGCTCTAGGCTCACATGTAGGAAGGATACTACAGTCGGCTAGGGATCCGGATGGAGTAAGGCATGTAGACACCTAATTTTGTCCGAACAATTTCTCTAAATTAAAAAAAAATCAAAAAAAATAAAAAATGATAAAAAAAAACAAAAAAACAAATCAATTTTGGTCAAATCTTAAGTTGGAACTCCATGCATCCCATGCAAACTCTAAAATTAAAAATTTCAAATTTGAAAATCTCATGTGAAGCACATGCAAAATTCACACCTTCAAGAGTTGACTAAAGTTGATATTGTTGCCAGAAATAAAAGAAATTTGTTGCTTAAAAAGAAAAAGAATAATCAGCCATTAAATCAATGAACAAATCAATAAAAGGAAGGAAATTGGTTGAAATTAAATCTGAAAATTCATTGCCCAAAATAAAAAAAATAAAAAGGAAATAAGTTAAAAGGGATCAAACAAAAAATAAATGATAAAATAAAGATCCCATAATTTTGGGGTCAATACATTAAAATTAGGATTTTTCTTTCTAAAAAAATGAAAAAAGACAAAAATAAATATAAGAGGGAGTACACGGGTAAAAAGGGGGGCCAGCCGCTGGGGATTTTTTGGGGTTTGAAAACAGAGGAACAACACACGGTGAGGAGGACCCTAGAAAAAAAAAGCTGGAGGAGAAAACCCTAGAGAAAAAAAAACACAGAGAAAGAAAACCCTAAGAAACCTAGGAAAAAAATAACCAAAAGGGGAGATCTGGAACTGAGCTTGGACAACATCATCATCGTCCCCTGTACCCTACCTTCATCACCGAACCATTTTCAATACTCTTCCTTGCATTGTCTAGACCGGTTACGTGCTGCCCTTGCTGTTGCAGTTTTGCTTAGCATAGAAATCCCCTGTTGCTGCTTTCCCTGCGTTCCAAACACCACCACAGCCAACCCTTCTGCCATCGTTTTGGCCACACACCATCATCTTCCTTCATGCTTTGTTGCTGCCTTCCCCTCTCTTAGCCGACCCCATCATCCACAAACACACCTGTTGCCATCCCACTGCAGCACTGTTTCTGCATCCCACCACCACTGGAACCGAAAGCAAGAGTGTTGTGTTTAAAAGATTTCCACGGCCACATATCTTGGTCATCTTCATCGAGTTTTCTGAACCCGTTTTATCTTTTCTGCTGCCATCGCTTCTCCAAAGTTATCGTGCCATCACTGCATTGTAATACCAGCTTCATCACTATTTCCATTGTCTCGCTCCTTCACTGTGCCATCTCCAAATTGTTACTGCCTTCTTGTATTGTTTTTCCAACATCGTTCCATCTTCCTTGAACCGTGAATCCCCCTTGTGTCAACACCCAACACCATCTTGGAGCTGCCTTACGTTCCTGCCAGAGTTGGAAGCCTTTGCCATTGACCCTTTTCACAACCAGAAAAGAAAAGGGGAAGTTTGCTGCACCAGTTCCTTGCTCAAGCTACTGTTCTACCTGTTGCTGTCACGGTGCACAAACGCCACAACTTGCTGTTGATGCACCATCATCCCCAAGCCATTGTATCTCCCACGCTGCTCCTTCCCTTCTCTGTCCAACGCCACCTGCTACGCTACTGCACAGAATCGCAACCCCCCTTTTTTTACGCCAGTCCGGATCATTACACCTCCTTGTATATTCCAGCGTTTCCATCTTGAAGAGTGTTGAAGCAGTAGCTGAGAACTTGTAACTAAGGATGCTAGTAGATTTGCAAAATTAGTGCAGAGGAAGTAGGGCAAGGTCACGTCAAGCTCACTCAATCTTTAGGTTGAAGTTGCTGCAGAATAGAGTTTGGTTTTTTATAAGGTATATTATACTATTCATATCTCTCATTTTCTTATTTCATTTAAATTATGAATGCACAAATATTTTTTTATTATTTTGATGGTATTTAACATGTTTACAATGTATATATATAATTACGTTCTTCTTACTAGGATGTTAGTAAAATTAATTATTTATAGTTGTTAGGGTATATTAAATTAATTAGTTTAGTTAATTAACTTATAGGATGTAATTAAATTAAATACCAGATTTATTGGACTAATTGAAGTGGGGTAATAAAAGTGAATAATTGACTAATAAAAATAACTTGCTTAGTTTATATGGTTGAATTATTTTGAACAAATAATGCCAAAGATCTTACACTATTGAGTTTATAGTTAATTACAAAAAAAATAATAAATATGTATAGTAAAAATTAATTATGATATTAAAAATTAAAACGAACTAAATATCCGACGATGGAACTCTTAAAGGACTACGCTCAAGTGGTACTTTTAGAGATCTTGAGGTAAAAAATTCTATCCAAGGCCTCACCAGCTTAATGGAGGGTCTAAGTAGGATTTTTGATAATAAATAATTCATATTCTTTTTTAAAAAAAACACATATGTATATAATAAATTAAGTTTATTATAAAACAACAATAAAACTAATTAGTTATAAAATTAGAAAAGATGTCAATGATTAGTAGTAGTAATAACAAATAACAAAATAAGGAAGAAATAAATAAAATAACTAGAATTAGGTATTAAAAATAATAATGAATATGAATATGAATTACTCCAATGATGAAATATCAAGAGAATTACGCTTAAGTGATTTTTCTTAAACATTTCTAGGTTAAAAATTCTCTCAAGGCCTCGCCAGCTTAATGGATGGTCTAAAGAGGGTTTTTCGATAACAAGTGATTTATATTCAGTCTAAAAATAAAATAAGATTAAAATAATTAATTACAAAGATAAAATAATAAATATAAAGAAATATTAATAATTCAATAACAATAATAAATAATAATAATGATAATAAATGATAAAATAGGATGATAATGGTTAATAATAATTATTGAGATTGAGTATTGATTATTCCGATGATAAGATTCCCCAAGAGATTACGCTTAAGTAATACTTTGGAAATCTTTAGGTCAAATAATTTCTTTCAAGATCTGACCAGCTTAATGGAAGATCTAAAAAGAATTTTTGAGAAAAATAATTCATATTCATTCTCTAATAAAATAAATTAATAAAATTAAACATTAATAAAATAATTGAAAACAATAGACGTAATAAAAATGATAAGATAGTAAGAATGAATTAAATAGGAATCGAAATGGAATTTTTCATAAAACATTAAAATGAATCCGACGACGGAGCCTCTTCAAACAAGTCATATAGTACTACTTGAATACTCTTGAGGTGAGGAGAATTTTTTAACCTATCCCACCAGCTTAATGGAGGATGCTTAGAAATATTTTCCAATATTAAATTATTGAACTTAAGATTAACTAAGGCAAATTTGAGATAACTTAAAGCTAGTTGGTACCATTTTAGAATGGGCGTTGTGAGGGTGCTAATCCTTCCTCACACGTAACCGTACTCCCGAACCCTAAATTTGAGATGTAGACCAGTCTTATCCATAGTTTGAATAGGTGACCAATCACACCTAGTAGAATGGTTGGTGGTGACTCCATAGATTTTGTGTCTAGCTATTAGGTTTTCTTTCTAAAACTTAGTACGTTACGACAGTTTGGCGACTCTATTGGGGAATTTAGAGAGTCAAGCCAACGATTGGTTTTGGGTTATTTTAGGTTTGCCTTAGGTATGTTAATTTTGATGCCTTAGATATGTTAATTTTGATAAAATAATAAGACATTAATAACTACATGTTTCTTCGACACACACTTCACGTGCATGTGCATGCATTAGCCCTCTACCCGGGCTCTATCCTTTTAGCGTTTCCATCTTGAAGAGTGTTGAAGCAGTAGCCGAGAACTTGTAACTAAGTATGCTAGTAGATTTGCAAAATTAGTGCCGAGGAAGTGGGGCAAGGTCACGTCAAGCTTACTCAATCTTTAGGTTGAAGTTGCTGCATAATAGAGTTTGGTTTTTTATAAGGTATATTATACTATTCATATCTCTCATTTTCTTATTTCATTTAAATTATGAATGCACAAATATATTTTTATTATTTTGATGGTATTTAACATGTTTACAATGTATATATATAATTACGTTCTTCTTACTAGGATGTTAGTAAAATTAATTATTTATAGTTGTTAGGGTATATTAAATTAATTAGTTTAGTTAATTAACTTATAGGATGTAATTAAATTAAATACCAGATTTATTGGACTAATTGAAGTGGGGTAATAAAAGTGAATAATTGACTAATAAAAATAACTTGCTTAGTTTATATGGTTGAATTATTTTGAACAAATAATGCCAAAGATCTTACACTATTGAGTTTATAGTTAATTACAAAAAAAATAATAAATATGTATAGTAAAAATTAATTATGATATTAAAAATTAAAAAAAAAAACTAAATATCCGACGATGGAACTCTTAAAGGACTACGCTCAAGTGGTACTTTTAGAGATCTTGAGGTAAAAAATTCTATCAAAGGCCTCACCAGCTTAATGGAGGGTCTAAATAGGATTTTTGATAATAAATAATTCATATTCTTTTTAAAAAAAAAAACACATATGTATATAATAAATTAAGTTTATTATAAAACAACAATAAAACTAATTAGTTATAAAATTAGAAAAGATGTCAATGATTAGTAGTAGTAATAACAAATAACAAAATAAGGAGGAAATAAATAAAATAACTAGAATTAGGTATTAAAAATAATAATGAATATGAATATGAATTACTCCAATGATGAAATATCAAGAGAATTACGCTTAAGTGATTTTTCTTAAACATTTCTAGGTTAAAAATTCTCTCAAGGCCTCGCCAGCTTAATGGATGGTCTAAAGAGGGTTTTTCGATAACAAGTGATTTATATTCAGTCTAAAAATAAAATAAGATTAAAATAATTAATTACAAAGATAAAATAATAAATATAAAGAAATATTAATAATTCAATAACAATAATAAATAATAATGATAATAAATGATAAAATAGGATGATAATGGTTAATAATAATTATTGAGATTGAGTATTGATTATTCCGATGATAAGATTCCCCAAGAGATTACGCTTAAGTAATACTTTGGAAATCTTTAGGTCAAATAATTTCTTTCAAGATCTGACCAGCTTAATGGAAGATCTAAAAAGAATTTTTGAGAAAAATAATTCATATTCATTCTCTAATAAAATAAATTAATAAAATTAAACATTAATAAAATAATCGAAAACAATAGAAGTAATAAAAATGATAAGATAGTAAGAATGAATTAAATAGGAATCGAAATGGAATTTTTCATAAAACATTAAAATGAATCCGACGACGGAGCCTCTTCAAGCAAGTCATATAGTACTA
This sequence comes from Heritiera littoralis, assembly GCA_031772115.1. Classification (NCBI taxonomy): domain Eukaryota; kingdom Viridiplantae; phylum Streptophyta; class Magnoliopsida; order Malvales; family Malvaceae; genus Heritiera; species Heritiera littoralis. The sequence goes on from JAPDPK010000065.1 coordinate 2,147,784, forward strand.
CTTGAATACTCTTGAGGTGAGGAGAATTTTTTAACCTATCCCACCAGCTTAATGGAGGATGCTTAGAAATATTTTCCAATATTAAATTATTGAACTTAAGATTAACTAAGGCAAATTTGAGATAACCTAAAGCTAGTTGGTACCATTTTAGGATAGGCGTTGTGAGGGTGCTAATCCTTCCTCACACGTAACCATACTCCCGAACCCTAAATTTGAGATGTAGACCAGTCTTATCCATAGTTTGAATAGGTGACCAATCACACCTAGTAGAATAGTTGGTGGCGACTCCATAGATTTTGTGTCTAGCTATTAGGTTTTCTTTCTAAAACTTAGTACGTTACGACAAGGCAGGTATTTTGAAATGCCTGTCTTGTCCCGTAACCTAGAAGCAACTGTAGGGAGTAATAAATTTCTTTTGAAATTTAAATCTTTTTTTTTTCCTTTCATTTCGTATCATTTTCCTTTTTATGCTTTTATAAATTCAGAGCATTTAATTAAAGTAACTAATATTTATCTATTCCTTTAGAAAAATATTAGTTTAAACTATCATCACTCCCTTTTGAATTCTTTTCATATTTTATTGTACAACTCTTAATTAGTACAGTACTTTAAATAGCAAAGTAAACTATTAAAATCTATTCCACTTATCACATTAGCAAAGCAGCAAGTACTTTGGTAAATTAGTCACTATGCACGTTGATAAATCGATTACTATGAAAGTTAATATATCAATCTATTCACAAAAACGAAAATCAATAAACTGTAAGCATATAGCTTAACTCACTGAAAATAGTTTCAAAATAACCGATCACTTAATCACTTTAGGCGTAAGCCCCAGTTCACTGATGCAGTTACGACATCCATCCTAACTAGTGATGGAGGAAGTGTCGTATCGAGGAACTCGTGTAGCACGTAGGTCCTTTAGGATCCTAGAGGTGGCTCCCACAGTCCAAGGGTATCCGTGTAGCACGTAGGTCCCTTGGGATTCTAGAGGTGGCTCCCACGATCCAAACAATATCCGTGTAGCACGTAGGTCCTTCGGGATTCTAGAGGTGGCTCCCACAGTCCAAGGGTATTCGTGTAGCACGTAGGTCCCTTAAGATTTTAGAGATGGTTCCCACGATCCAAACAATATTCGTGTAGCACGTAGGTCCTTTGGGATTCTAGAGGTGGCTCCCACGGTCCAAAAGGTATCCATGTAGCACGTAGGTCCTTCGGGATTCTAGAGGTGGCCCCCATGGTCCAAAAGGTATCCGTGTAGCACGTAGGTCCCTTGGGATTCTAGAGGTGGCTCCCACGATCTAAACAATATATGTGTAGCACGTAGGTCCTTCGGGATTCTAGAGGTGGCTCCTACGGTCCAAAAGGTATCCGTGTAGCACGTAGGTCCCTTGGGATTCTAGAGGTAACTCCCATGATCTAAACAATATCTGTGTAGCACGTAGGTCCTTAGGGATTTTAGAGGTGGCTCCCACAGTCCAAAAGGTATTCGTGTAGCACATAGGTCCCTTAGGATTCTAAAGGTGGCTCCCACGATCTAAACAATATTCGTGTCACATATAATCTAATATTCCATTTAAAATCATGGTAAGAATATTAGATTTATCAATTCTTCCTTTTTGAAAACATATTACATGTTCATATCACATGTCTTATGAAAATCATCTCACAGTACTATAATCAATACCGTAATCAGCATTTTGTAAAAATGCTATAAATCAATTGATTTTCTTCTCATATCATATAAAACATATTCTTTTCACATGTCGCGTATCATATAAAACATTTTCCTTTTAACATATCACATATCATGTAAAATACTTTCCTTTTTAACATGTCACCTATCATTTATGGAGACTGAGACAATCATCAATCATATCATGCTATAGACCTCGGAGGGTAAAGAAATAAACATGTCAAATCTATGACCATAATCTATATTGTCCTCGGTGGATCACTGATCAGGTGTCGACTGGGACTAAACATATCACATATCAGCATGATAGGATGCCAACTAGTCTCAAAACTGTATTTTTCATCATAAAATAACCTTTATGAAATTTATAAAAATATATAATTTCATAATTTAAAACCATAAAGGTTAAAAATCATTTAGTGAATATTTATAAAATATTTATAAAAATATTCACTTTATTTCTTTTCATTTTCTATTTCGTATTTCGTGTAATTTACATATCAAGAGAATTTTCGATGATTTCATTATCACCATTCTCGAAACATGAATATTTTAAAATTCAATCTCATTTTATTCATGTTTTTTGAAAAATAATAATTTTCTTGTTTTTCGTGATTTAATATCGATTTTCGGAAATAAAATCATTTAATATGATTTTACGTAATTTTCTAAAATTTTCGGCAGCATAACGGCCGCCGATTGACTAGCCTCCTATACGGAAAATACAGTTTATAAATCCAACCAGTACATCATCACTTTTTCAACCAATCAATCATCACGATATTTTTATAAAATATTTAATAATTAAAAACATGCAGACTGAATATCCTTACAGTGCTACACATGCATCCCTTACCTTTTTTCGGGTCGGCGACTTCTTCGTTATCGGTCGCGCTCGTACTCCATCTCTTCCGATTCCATCCTTTCGTTCGCCGAGAATAATTTCTGGAAACCAAATTCTAATATTTTAGAATTTTCACAAATAATTTATTTAATTAAATAATCGAAATAATTTCCGTAATTTCTTCGAATTTCCTAAATTTTCGAATTCCGAAAATTTTCTTTTCTCTCTCTTTTTTTATTATTATATATATAATCATATTTCTAATTATATATATAATTATATTATTAATAATATATATTTTATTTTAACAATATATATATACACTTTAATTAAAATTAATATATATTTCATATATATATATATATTTATATACATAATTGTATATAAAAATATACACATGTATTTATTTAATATAAAATAGTATATATATCATTTTATAATATATACTATAATTCCTATATATACATATGTATTTATCTAAAAACATATGCAATTATATGTATATAATCTAATTATATAAATATATCCTTATACGCATTTTTATTTCATTAAATTTTGGATTTCTTAATATCCAAATTAATTTCTCCATTTTCATTTCTTATTTAATTTGGATTTCAATTTATCCAAATTAAATTTCCTCAATTTCATCTTTTCATCAATTTCGGGAATTTTAACGATATTCCCTTTTTCGTAATTAAATTCATTTATTTACTTAACTTCTCTATTTGTTTTAATATTAAATTTACCAATATTTAATATTAATTTTAGAAAATTAGCGGTTATCACAATACAACTTTGTTAGGTTTAAAAAAATTAATAAAATATAATAATAAAATAATTATAAAATTGAATTAGTTAATTATGCTTAAAATAATTATATTTTTAAACTTTTAAACATAATGTACTGAAATTAAATTAATAAGAATTTCATAATAAGTTAAGATTTCATTTTTATCCATTGACCATTTATATATACATTACACATATTGTAACATCCCGTTACCACATCTTGCACGTATTTCTGTACAACTTTACTAGTTGGGCTGTCTGCGATGCCATTAACATTCGACAGTGATCGTAATAAATGATAAACATTTATTTATCAAATACTGAATATGAAAATTCTTTTCATGATTTCCTACATCCAACATCCCCTATTAACTTATTTCACTAAAGTAGTACTGTATACTTATGTCTGAAATGTAAAAGAGAAGAGACTGTACCTGTTACGTTTAACATAACACGCCTCAGCGCTTTAAACATAGCTATACCCACCTGAGAGCTAATTCTCTAACTCCGTGTCTTTTATCTGTGGAGTTAAAACAAAGGAGTGAGCGATTCATACGCTCAGTAAAGGAAACATATGCTGCTTTTTATAAAGCAAAACTATATGCCAAAAAGTATTTATTTTTCCTAACCACAAACCTAGTAGGAAAACAGTGGATATAGTAAACAGTACTCTCAAAACACCATTCAAATCACTGGCTAAACAGTTTACTTTAAAATGTAGTAAACAATACATAGGATTTCAACAAATCCTCTCAGTAAACAGAAATTGGTAAGTTGAGACTAGGCAACAAATAAATCATGCTATCATTGTTCCCCCTCCCCCTTGTGAGAACGGAATAATCATCCCAAAAAGGGATATGGTAGATCTATGGCCACAATCTCTAGGTGGTCCTCGGGTCCACTTGCCAAGTGACCTCGAGACCGCTGATGACTTGGCGGCTCCATCAGCCCTGTGACGCCCTGAGGTGCACTTGTGGTCCATCGACCCTAGCCATCACCCCAGGTGGGTCACGCAATAGTAACGCATGAACTCAGGGCCTAAAGTCTCAAAAATAACTTTTATATCTCATGAAAACCTTTATGGAATTATCTCACCCATATTATCATTTTCTCAAAATGATTTGATTTTCCAAAAAGGTTTAGGCTTCTGTTTACAAAACACTTTGACAACATTTCAAAAATATCAACCTTTAAAACCTGCTCGCCCATGGTTTGCTCACCCAATATGGTTCGCCCATGGCAGCTCACCCAATGCGGTGAACTTGTGTTCGCCCGCCAACCATTGCTTTTAAAAACATCAAGCAACACTGGCTCGCCCTCAGTGGCTCGCCCATGACCAGTTCGCCCACTATGGCATTGCCATGGTCAGTTCGCCCAACTGCAACACTTCCATGGTCAACTCGCCCAATGGGATACTACCATGGTCAACTCGCCCAATTTTATAAAAACATGGATCGTACGCCCAATTTATAATAAAAGTGTTCGCCCATCACTGGCTCGCCCGGATTTCTAATTTAAAATAGGGTCACTCGCCCAATTTGTCATAAAAAGGGATCTTCGCCCAAAACAACATAAAATGAGTTCGCCCTTAATTGGCTCACCCAAATTTTATTAAATAGGGGTCGCCCGCCCCAAAACTTAAAAGTTTAGTTCGCCCAAAGTATTATAAAAGTTTGGCTCGCCAGCCAATACCAATTCGTCCAAAAATATAATAAGGGTCGCTTAGTAGCTCGCCCAATATCAAAGCAATTTATCAAACAATGCATGTCATAAACCGAAATATTTCTTAATATTTTTATTATATTTCTACTCCACACGACATGCATTTTACTTCACACACATCTCCCTTACCTGATTCAACGAAGCCTTGCTTCCTGCTCACCTTCCAAATCGCATTCACCAAGTTCATAATTCCCGGCTGCAAAATAATTTATAAATTCTATTAATATTTCTTTTTCAACTACTTCCAACATTTTGGAGAGACTTAATATCCAACTAGCTCGCCCAGAAGTATTCTTACTAGCTCGCCCAACCGAGCTCGCCATTCATCAAATGGCTTACAATTGAGAGCTCGCCCGCCATTTCTCGCCATTAATATATTTAGAGCTCGCCCAACATCCAACTCGTCAGACCAACATTGGCTTAAATGTGGGAGTTCGCCCAAAATTCTACTCGCCCAATGCCTATGCATTTGAGCTCGCCCATTAATTCACTTCACTAGAGTTGGTCGATCTCGCCCATTTGAACACAGACTTTACCTTGGCGAGTTCTTTATTATCTACTCGCCTCATTGGCGATTACTAATTTTCATCATTGGCGATCACAATAGTCGCCATTTTCGTCACTTATTCCATTATTTTCCTTGTTTTCATATTCTCTAAGGATCTAACTAAAAACAAGACTGTATCTATGTTTATTATGTTGTAAAACATAGAAATCTATCATCAAACACCAAGATAATCGTGGAAATAAGGAAGCTCACCTTAGCCAACTGCACTTCCAGAACAGATTGCTTTCTGTCTCATGTTGGCCTCCTTTTGCTTATTCCTTCAGCTCATCAACTATGGAGGAAAGGTTTTATAAGCAGGTTTACTGGTTTAGCCAACTTAAGGTTTGAAGTTTAGTAAATCGGGCATGGTAGAGATGAGAGAAATCAGAACATAAACTGGCAGTTGCATAGCTCTCGTGAAGAAGATGAATATGGCTAAGTCGGTTTCCTCAAATGTTTCTTCTTATATAGCCATGCTATCCAATCAGAACTCATCACTTGGCCTTATCCCATTTCCTTCATTTATTTCACGTCTTTCATTCATTTAAGACAGAAGAAAAACTGCAACAAAAGGAACAGCTATGAGCAGCTATTCTCTGCACATTTTGATTTACTTCACTTGCCATTAATTGTCTAAACTGAGAAGCCAATGGCGTGAAGTCCACAACCTCTTTTCTTGACTTATTACCCCTTATATCTTATTCCTCAACCAATAAGGTTACTTCCTTTATTGACTTTAGCATCCTCACTTAATTTTCTTCAGCTGTGTGGCGTACAAAGTCAAATTTTGGCTGTACGGTTCTGATTTATTATTTCCAACTCGCCAAAACTGAGCAATGTATCAGCTCGCCACCTCTAATACAGTTCGCCAGCTGCACAGCTCGCCAATAGTCCTTAATTTGCCCATTCTAGCATCAACACTAGCCTTTACTCGATTATTGGCATCGTCACATTATCTTGAAGCCATCTTAAGATTTGGCGATCACTGCTATAATTACATTGTTGGCGATAACCTTACACGCCATTCTCACTCTTTGGGCGATCATTACTACTTCATTTGGGCGATCTTTGCCCTCTCATCACTCGGTGATCACCTTATAAACAACTTGGCGAACTCACCTATTCGCCAATAACGCCATTAAGTCAACTCGCCATCAACCATTGGTGATCATCCTACCTTGCTCGCCCATTGGCGAGCTGTTCCATAATACTCACCTACAGAGTATTTCACAGAAACTGCTCCATTCACCTCCCAAGTTAAGGAGCTTTCACCCACATGGAAATCAACATTCATATTTATTTAATTTTCATTATCAATTTTATGAAATTAGACTCTACAGTAGTGTAGAATCAGGTCTTACACATATATATATGATACTTTAATAAATGTATACCAATATATGTATATGTGTATGATATAAATTGTATTTAAAATTGTAATTATCCATTTTAATAAGACATTGCTGACTTAAGTTGTATTGTATTTAAGATTTTGTATTAGATGATTTCAATTTGCATGTGGGATTTAATCTTTATGTAGGATTTTTAATATTTAGTTTGTTTTTATGAATACTTGTTCATGAACATGCATTTGTGAACGCGTTCGTTTACATGTTCACGAACTGTTCGCGAAAATTAACGAACAATCCTTACCAAATAAACGAACGAATATGAACACATTCCTTAACAAACACGAACGACGCTAAAAACAAATGAACAGATAGAGACATCAGTCCGTTTGTGTTCAGTTCGTTTACAGCCCTTCCTGGAGTTGATTCCAACAGCAATTAGGGAGACCTGCAATCCTTTAGAAGTGTTGAGATTGATTCATGTAGGGCTGTTATGTGTGAGAAAAGTTCAGAAGACAAACCAAACATGTCTAATGTGGTTCTGATGTTGGGAAGCCAAGGCCCTTTGCCTCGGCCTAAACTGATAGAATCTAGTTCATCATTGACCAGGCACCAACTGCTTTAATCTAATGATTGCACCATCACAACATTAGAGGCTAGATAAATATCCTGTCTTGTTAAATTGTGTCATAATGCAACTGAACTATTAGAACCGATTGTGCAGTTGAAATCTTGTTGGTATCTAATCTAAGTTTCTTTTGTTCGATTTTCTATACTTATATAGTTATATCATATACCCATTTCCCTTATGCAAGAATTACCCTTATAAACAGTCGTTTGGCACAAAGGGGTTTGGTTTCAGCTTAGTTTGGAAATTCGTGTTATATAAATTGTATTCCCATCATGTAACGTACAAAAATTTCATGTACATAATTTTTTTTAGCTTTTGTTATATTCATATGTAATTTATCAAATTTTAATCCGAATCACTTTCAAGTATTTTGTTCTTATGATTTTCATTTTATTCTAATTTCACATATTGGTGGTGGTTTTCCTAGGCTAAGCAAGGGATCAATTGTGGGAATTCGTTCTGGACCTTGGAATGGAATGTGGTGTTGAAACTGAACCGATAATTACATTTGGAATTATGTTCAATAAGAGGGAGGTATATTTAATGGGCTTAATATTTTTATCTAAGACCGTTCAAAAATTGGATGGGCTCTCTAGTTTGGATGAATAGCCTAGTCCTAGAACAAATCTACATATAACTAAACATTAAATAAAAAATAAAAAAGTAAAATTAGAAGAATGATACATATTCCATTTTATTTGTTATTATTTTTTAATATTCTTAAAAAATATGTGTCATTATCCTAATCTTACTTGTGAAGTCAAAAAACTCTATTGACAGTGTATTGAATAATTATCCAAAAAAATATTATTTTATTTAAATATATTATATATTTCATATTACTAATATTATTTATCTTTAAAATGCGAAATTTCTATAAATTTGACGTTTGACCAAGCAAATTTTTTTTCTCTACATTAAATATCATTATTGTACGAAAACAAAAAGTCAATCTTCATTTCAACCGACCAATCGAGAGAAAACTCTTGTAATCTAGAACACTGGAATACTTCTGAGAACAAGACATCAAAGTTTGTTGATTTCCTGGTCTATGTTCAATGTCCAAATTTGTGGGTTATCATCTTAATCTTATTTATTGAGTCAAAAAATAATATCGACCGTTATTAAATAATTATTCAAAAAAATATTATTTTATTTAATATTATTTTATATTTCATATTACTAATATTATTTATCTTTAAAATGCGAAATTTCTATAAATTTGATGTTAGACCAAGCAAATTTTTTTCTCTACATTAAATATCATTATTGTACAAAAACAAAAAGTTAATCTTCATTTCAACCAACCAATCGGGAGAAAACTCTTGTAATCTAGAACACTAGAATACTTCTGAGAATAAGTCATCAAAATTTGTTGATTTCCTAGTCTATGGTCAGTGTCCAAATCTGTGAGTTATGAGAATAATTCCTTTTATTTTTAGATTTATTCAAAGACTCCTTAATTATCCAATGCGGTATTGAAATTGAATCTAATAATTACATTTGGTAAATTACGGCTTCAAGCTTCGTAATAGCTTTTTTTCAAGAATGGTGTTAACTCACAATGAGTTTTGGCAGCGCCTCAAACGGATTGACAAAAAACATGGTTGGGGTTTTACACAACACTACAAATGGTAGCTGCAACATAAGTAACTCCCCTGAACGCAGTTGCTTGAAATGATTTATGCCAAAATTTCCTAAGAATGGGACAGTAAACAATGGTCAAATCATTGTGTTAGGTAGACTCCATTCAACTGCTGGACTTTTTAGGTACTCTAACCCTATGTTCTTTAGAGTATATTAAAAAAAATAACTAACATAAAAAAGAAATGAAACATATGATAAATTTTTAATCTTGTTTGTGAAATTAAAACTTTTTACAAACAATGTAGCAAAAACGAATTCTATATTTATTTTTGTTGTTTTTGTTTAGGTGGGCAAATTTGTGTACGTTTGCTTCCTTTCCACTTAATAAAAGGGAAAAAATATGATATTCTTTTTTTAAACTAAACCATTCATTAAAATGAGTTAAATAAAAAGTTTTTAGTGACACTGAAATGATAATATTGAAAGACAAATGAGAAGAAAAGGCTATTGGTAACAATCCACATAAAAAATTTGATGGTTATAACCAAAGTAATGGGTGGTTAGGTACTTTGAATGAGTATTAGGTACTTTGAATTGTTATTAGGTTACTAGCTATTTTTTTAATCATATTCTTTGAACAAATATTTTTTATGGATGGTTTTTAAAATTAGGTCGGTAGTTTTTTTTTAATTCAAACAAGTCTATTTACATTTAATAAATTTATGAGATGTTATATTTCTACAATCGTTTAACAGATTGGAATTCGAAATAACTAAGAAAAGAGTAAACTATATTATCAGATGAATTAGCATCCATTGATATGAAATATTCACGTCATTTTCTTGATTAATGAAAGATCAATTCTTTTATATTTGAGAATAGTTAAAAAGACAAGAAAACTAGTCCTTGTTTAATACAATCATATTCCACATTTTTTCTGATGGTCCCAAACTCCCACTGAAAAGGACTAATGACTCATTAAAAAGGGCAGATGAACTAATTCAAAATCTCAGTTAATGGTTCATATTTCTTGGATCAGAATAAATAATATGAGTCAACATCCAATTCAAGTTCTCTAAGAATAATAATAATAATAATAATAATAATAATAATAATAATTTATTCCTCAAAAGAACATGTTTTCTTGTCGGTTACATTATTTAAACTTCTAATGATCTTCTTCTAATAATAACATATTCGGTGAGATTCAAATTATAAACTTTGGGTCCTTAGATCTTTCCATAAAGTCCTACAAGCTCTCATAGTGAGATTGGAATGTAAACAGCTGCAACTTCAGCTGAATTAGGGAGTGCTAGCCTGAGCAAGTTGAAGAAATGGTCAGCTGAATAATCCAAAGTATTTGTTGATATTTGTTTTTCCTTGATGAGTAGAAAAGTAGAATTGGTGGTTGAGAATCAATGTAACAGCTCGGCTCGGATTGACTTTTCGGGCTTAATTTTTTTCTCACACCGTTTTTAGGTACAATGATTGAATCTAAACTCATTTAAATTCGTCTAAATAGTATTAATTTTTTAAAAAAAATTATAATAAAAGATAAAAAAAATAAAAGTACATAATAGTGAGATTGGAATGTAAACAGCTGCAACTTCAGCTGAATTAGGGAAGTTGAAGAAATGGTCAGTTGAATAATCCAAAGTGTTTGTTGATATTTGTTTTTCCTTGATGAGTAGAAAAGTAGAATTGGTGGTTGAGAATCAATGTAACAGCTCGGCTCGGATTGACTTTTGGGACTTAATTTTTTTCTTACACCCATTTTCACGTACAATGATTGAATCTAAACTCAATTAAATTCGTCTAAATATTATTAATTTTTTATAAAAATTATAATAAAAGATAAAAAAATAAAAGTACATAATAGTTAATAAATGTAATATAATAAATTCAAATAATTTCTTACAAAAAGACTAAAAAAATGAAAATTATGCAATGCGGTATTGAAACTGAAGTTGATAATTACGGTTTCAAGCTTCGTAATAGCTTTCCTTCAAGAATGGTGTTAACTCGCAATGGGTTTTTACACAACACTACAAATGGTAGGCGCAACATAAGTAACTATTTTTAATCATATTATTTGAATCAGGATTTTTTTTGGATTGTTTTTAAAATTAGGTCAGTGCATTTTTTTTGGTTAGTTCAAACAAGCCTATTCACGTCAAATTTAGTAAATTTATGAGATATTACGTTTCTACAATCTTTTAACGGACTTGAATTCGAGATAAATAAGAAAAGTGCAAATTATCTTATCATTTGAATCAAGATCCATTGATTCAAAAAATTCAGGTTGTTTTCTTGTATAATGAAAGATCAATGATATATATGTGTGTGTATTTGAGAATAGTTAAAAAGAGAAGAAAGACTTGTCCATTTTTTGGGGTTATAAACGGGAAATCCTGCCTTGAAAAAAAAAAAAAAAAGAGAAAAGATTTATCGACTTAGTGGCAAGAAACAAATTGTCCCCTCATCACAATCAAGATAACTTTTATAAACGAGAAATCCTGCCTTGAGAAAAAAGAGGAAAATTTATTGACTTAGTGGCAAGAAACAAATTGTCCGCTCATTTTCCATTTGTGGCATTCATCGATTATTGAAATCAGCTTCATATGTCACTGCCAAATGAAGTAATTACAATATTAAGAATTTTTAGCCATTGCTGTTGCGGGGAGTGTTGGACGCGTAAAGGTGGTCCAGCTCCAGCACATATATTGGGTTTGTTTTAAAGATTCCTTTGCTTTGGTAGGCTAAGACTAGTCACAAAGACTTCAGGTAGAATTGGTCTATGGGGAATTTAAAGGAATGATTTTAAAATTTTAAAGAATTTTTAAATAAAAATATTTTAAAATTTATAAATTAGAAATATTAGTATTTTTAATTTTATCCAAATATTATTTTTAAAAAAATTGAGTACTAAAGTTTGATGAAACAAAAAATAATTATAAAATAAAAACGATGATATTAAATATAAGAAAAAGAAAGACATAATATAAATTATACAATATGGATTTAGTTTGATTTATAAAAATGTATAGATATTATTAATAATATTTTAAAAAATAAAATATATACTAATTTAAATAAAAAATATATTTATTTTTTTAGATCAATATTGTTCTATAGTAGTGAATGTTAGGCAATTAAAAAACTGTATACACAGAAGATAAGTGTAGAAAAAATGCGAATGCTGTAATTGATGTGCGGATATACGAGCAAAGATAAAATGAGAAAGGAGGACATTTGTTAAAAGATTTGAGTGGCACCTATCAAAGACAAGATGAGTAAAAATCATTTATGTTGATTTGAACACATACGACGTAGATTTGTGAACATTCCAGTTAGAAGAGTGAAGAATATGAATAATGTGAAAAGAGTCCAGGCTAGGGGAAGATCAAAGAAGACTTGAAAAGAAGTAATTCGGAAAGATATGGTAGAACTGGAGCTGAAAGAACACATTACTTTAGATAGGAATGAGTGGAAAAGGATAATTCATGCTGACAACTTAATGTGAGATTATATATTGGTTTATATAGCCTACTCCAGTATTGGGATAAAAGCTTTGATGATGATGAAAAATTCTATATTTATTTTTGTTGTATAGAATTTTTTTTATGGTTAAAAAGACAAGAAAAGTAGTCGTTGTTTAATACAATCATATTCCACATTTTTTTATGGCCCCAAACTCCCACTGAAAAGGACTAATGACTTGTTAAAAAGGGCAGATGAACTAATTCAAATTCTCAGTTAATGATTCATATTTTTTGGATCAAAATAAATAATATGAGTCAACATCCGATTCAAGTTCTCTAACGATAATAATAAGTATAATAAAAATAAGGTGAATGCTAGCGGTAGTTATTTTTACAGTCATATTTCAACACTCTTCATTTTATTAGGTCATATCACTTTTTAGTTTTATGTGAAAACTGAAAACCGGTTACCTACTATTACAAGTTACCTGAAAAGTATTTTTTAGCATTCACATATTTCAGTTTTTCAACGTCTCACATGGGTAACAGATATTTACATAAAACTAGAAAGAGACGTGACCTAATAAAATGAAAAGTGTTGAAATGTGATTGTAAAGTAACTGCCGTTAACATTCATCTAATTATCTTATATATAAATACACACACACACACACACACACACACACATACACATATATATATAGATATATAAATATATATAAGCCAAAGCATTTGAGTTCAAGTAAAACATCCTATGTGGATAGTTTAAATACATGACACGTGTAATATATTAAAATAAAAAACAATTATCTATTTTCAAATTTCAAAATTATTGAAATCTCCCTATATATAAATATGGTAAAGATACAAAGTAAGCCAACAACCTTTTAGCCTAGTGGTTAAGAATAAGTTGTGGCATATTGTAAGTCTTGGATTCGAATTCAAGCACCCCATCTCCAGTTATTTAATGTTTTCCTTGTAACAAAAAAAAAGATACAAAGTAAATCAATTATCATTAATTATCTATTTCAATTTTTAAAAGATACACTTTTATATTTATATATGGATTAAAAATAAATAAAAATCACCTATATTAAGATTAAAAAATATCTATAACATCTATGTTTATAGCTTTTATCAAATTTTTTTTATTTTCTAAAAGATAATATTTATATTTATATTTATATCTATATCTATATATATTAAAATCAACATGGATAATATAGTATATAACATACAATAATATAACATCTTACATTTAATGATTACTAATTAATTTTTTTTAATTTCCTAAATGATAACATCACTTTTTTATTTTTTAAATTAATACATAGCATGTAATCATTCCTTTTTTTACATTATAAATATAAAATCTGTCTACATTTTTTATCAATTATATTTTTTTTAATTATCTAAAATGTAACATCTATATCTATATATATATATATATTGAAATTTTTAATTTTCTCCATTGTTATTATATAAATTGCATGTGATCATTCTTTTTCTTTTTTTAATGCTTGGTACTCATGAATCTTAAGAGTCAAAAACAAAAATTTTTATTACTTTTTGTATTTAGTTTATTTAAAGATATTCTGGCATAGAATTTTATTATACCCCACGTAAAAAGCTAGCATCGAATGAGGTTTCAATGTTTATAAATAGGACACCTCTATCAAAAATTAAAACATTGGTCACAAAGTCATTGTTCAATGTATTATATTAACATATACTTATTCAATAATAAAATATATAGCAACATAGTTTTAAAATTTAATTGATTTAGCATGTATATTGTTATTGCCTATTTTTGAATTTGTCTTTTATATATATAAATATAAATATATATGAAAAATCTTTCACCAATGAAGTAACCGTCATGAAAGTTAATCCAACTTTTGGTTGGTATTTTATACTATGTGAGTACAACAAAATGTTGTCTAAAATTAATGGAAAATTTCATTATTCCTAATGTAATATTGATGCTCTTAATCAATTCCAAGGTAAATAATAATTATGTTCACTATATTTGATACATTAAACAAAAAATTCAAAAAAATTTGAACAAACATTATTTTATGGTGATAATATAAGCATTTTATAATTTTAATTTATGTAACTTAATTGTAGCATTTTGTATGTCTTATAGATACATGTTAATGTTTAGATATTTGATGGTTTTAGAAAAATGATCTTTTGTGCTTTTCAACATTGAATCTAAAAAATTAATTAATAAAAATGTTGATAATCTTTATAAAATTTCTCTTAAGGTATTGATTAGTTAACAATTATACCTTTTAAGTACAAGTTAAATGCTGAGGCATTTGATAGTTTTGAAAAAGCGATATTTGTACTTTTTAACACTGAAGCTAAAAAATTAATTAATAGAGACGTTGACAATTTTTATAAAATTTCTCTTAAGGTATTGATTAGTTGAAAATTATTTTAATATTGTCCAATCTTCAATTTAGTTTAATGATGTCTATGACGATGATTTAGAAAAATGAATATTATAAAATTCAAGAGATATTTGAAGATCTCAGGTGTACAATTTTTGTATTCGAAACAAGAGCAATAAATTATAAGGTTGAGACAAGAAATACTAAGCTTATCATGTCTAAAGTGTACCATTTTGATCATAAACTTGAATGTCGAAAATTATTGGGGCATGGTATGTATACATTTATATAATATGATTATCTTTGCTGTATTTTCATATAACATATGTTATAACTGAAACTTAATTTAATTAAATTGTATATTAGTATTTTATGCATGTCTTATATTCCATCTGTGGAATCTATTGGATCATTAATTAAAGTGAAACATCGTTCAAACATAGCGATGGATATTTATCAAGAATCATTTATTACCTCTTCAGCTTAACAAGTATTGATCGAAGAATTTTCATTTAAAAAAAATTTCTATACAATATTGATTTTAAGATGGGGAAAGTTTCAATTTTTTCAAATCAAATACATGTTGAATTTTTTTTTATATATTATGTTCATTCGATAAATTACTATATGAATTTGATTTAACTTTTATAAAATTTGCATAATTTTAATCAATATATAAATATACATATATTGTCTTTTTCGTAAACATAATAATTTGTATTATAAAATTTCAAAAAATATAAATTATTAATGAATTTATTATTTGATTAATGTATTTTCATGCATTACACAGGTTTAAAACTAGTTCTTTTAAAAGTTATGTACAAATTACAATATACAAGATGGAAAATCTGCCGCAAAATACAAAAAATAAAAGATCACTGAATGGTCTGTTTCATGGCATGCTATTTTCGCTTGGAACCTGCAGCCAATGGTCTCAAGCACTCTCTTTTTACCAACCTCGGAATTCAACTTCATTTAGTATAGGATAGCATGTAAACAACCTTTTAAGGTATCAATATACTTAGGTCATTAGTGTGAAGTTTCTGAAAATTAAGTCATCTAGAAGAAAAGGACAAGACAGCTAGAGCTCTTTGCCAGGAAAGTTATGACAGACAATATATATCAGTTATAGTCAATACTGGGTTAGAATTATGTTAACCTTGTCTCAGTAAAGATTGCTAGGTTAAATAACAGGCTGAACTAGAAGGAAAAAACACACCTCAAATCAAGTTGAAGATAAATACTGAAGACTTCGTCATGGTTGATGAAGACTTCTGAAGTTTTACCCAAGCTTACGGTATCCATTCAAGTTTTAGACTTGTAAGATCCTATTGTTGTCACTCTAGTAGCAATACTGGGTTAGGGTTATGTTAACCTCATCTCAGTAAAGATTGCTAGGTTAAATTACTGCATGGCATGTTTCTCAACAGGCTGAAGTTCAAGGAAAACACACACGGAAAAGCAAGGCGAACTCAAGTCCCAGTCATGAATGAGTCAGGCTTCCGAAGCTGATTGGAGTATTTAAAGATAACTCCCCACATTAGCAGGTTTCCGTCACATTCTTGGAAGGGATGGTTGATGAAGAGCTTTGAGACTAGACATTCATGGATATGGATATCCTCTGTTTCAGTGCTTGTTTCCTCCTCATCTTCTCAAGAGCTTCCATTGCACTGGACATGATTTCTTCCTCAGAGTCACTCACTGATGGCATGACCTTAGTCTCCAAAGGTGGAAGCTTTGAGTTGGGTTTCTTCAGCCCAGGCAGTTCTAAGAACCGTTTCTTGGGAATTTGGTACAAGAACATGCCGGTGCAAACTGTTGTCTGGGTTGCAAACAGGAACAAACCAATAAAAGACACCGCTGGCTTGTTGAAGATAGAAAGTAATGGAAATGTTGTGCTTCTAGATCACAACCAAACAACTGTTTGGTCATCCAATCTCACAGGAGTTCAGAATCCAATATTGCAACTCCTGGAATCTGGCAACCTTGTTGTCAGAGATGGAAAACATTGTAATTCAGAAAATTACTTGTGGCAAAGCTTTGATTTTCCATCTGATACACTGTTACCGGGGATGAAACTGGGTTTTGACCTGAGAACTGGTTTCCAACGAAGACTAGCAGCATGGAAGAACTGGGATGATCCATCACTTGGTGACCTTACTTTTGGGGTGGAACTCCAAGGAAATCCAGCGATGGTTCTAAGGAAAGGCTCAGAAAAATACTATCGAAGGGGGCTATGGAATGGTGATAGTTTTAGTGGTACTCCTGATATAAGTTCTAATCTGATCTTTGATTATGACTTTGTCTGGAATGAGGAGGAGGTGTACTACATATATTTCCTCAAAAATAAATCAGTGATGTCAAGGTTTGTTTTGAACCAAACGGAAAATTTAAGAAAACGGTACACATGGAACGCAGAAACTCAAACTTGGAAGTTGTTTTCAATCCTGCCAAATGATTACTGTGACAGATTTGGACTATGTGGTGCAAATGGGAATTGTGATCTCAATAAGCTTCCAGTTTGTCATTGTCTGAAAGGATTCAGGCCGAAATCGCTGGAAAGATGGAACTCATCTGACTGGTCCGAAGGCTGTGTACACTCTAAGCCATTAAACTGCAAGAGTGGAGATGGATTTATTAAAATTGGGAGGGTGAAAGTGCCAGATACCTCTAATTCTTGGTCGAGCAAAGCTATGAATCTCAAAGAATGTAGGGCTAGGTGCTTGCAGAACTGTTCTTGCATGGCATACACTAATTTAGATGTTAGAAGTGGAGGCAGTGGCTGTGTCATGTGGTTTGGTGATCTAATTGATATCAAACAATTTCAATCAGATGGTCAGGATCTTTACATCAGAGTGTCTGCTTCAGAAGCAGGTACTAGTTTACTTTTGCTTTTGTTTCTTCTCCAAAAGTACTTCATATGAAATTATATTTGTGCTCCTTCATCAAAATTGATTATGCAGAATTCAGAAAAAAGACTAAGGTGAAGCTTGCAGCGATAACTGCAACATTAACTGCTGTGCTTTTGGGCCTTCTTATAGTCGTTTGTTACATTCGCAGAAACAGGAGAAAGTTCAGAGGTAATACTAATTATGGTTGTAATGAATGCACTCATTTTGTTCTTTGCTACAAATACCAATATCATTTTGCTCATAGCAGTGCTAGCAACTCCCAAGTCCCAACCCCCTTTACAAATTTGTAAACTAGAATTTTTTATATGATCTAACAGAAACTGTCTATAAACCAAGTACTAGGAGATTTTGGGCAGAAACATATATATAAGATTTCAGGCTTCCATCTAGATCAATCAATATAGATATGAGGCAAGCATATTAAATGGGAACTACTAGCGTATAATTTATACCGTTTTCAGATGAACCAGAAGACTGGAACGTAAATGATAATGAGAATCCAAGCCAGAATGAAGATATGGAGCTTGCAGTATTTGAGTTAGCTACCATAGCTCAAGCTACTGATGTTTTTTCCTTTAATAACAAGCTAGGTCAAGGAGGCTTTGGACCTGTATATAAGGTAAAAGTTGTTCTATTTCTCTATATTGAAAAGTGTTCTTAAGTACAAAATATTCATCTTTATTGTAAGAGCTCACAACAAATGCTGTAATTTTCTAGGGGACACTAGAAAATGGACAAGAAATTGCTGTGAAAAGACTTTCAAAGAGTTCTGGACAGGGATTCAATGAGTTTATGAATGAAGTAAAGTTGATTGCGAGACTTCAGCATCGGAATCTTGTAAGGCTTCTTGGGTGCTGCACTCAAAGAGGGGAAAGAATGCTGGTTTATGAATATATGCCTAACAGAAGCCTTGACTCATTCATCTTTGGTTGGAATCAGTAGAAACTTTTAATTTATATTCTCTACTCTTTGGTTTGCATTCTTTTTTGCTTTTTCAATGATCAAATAAGATGCAGGATTAACGTGAATGCATGCCTGCCAGATACAACAAGACGCAAAGTATTAAATTGGTCCAAGCGTTTCCAGATTATCTGTGGGATTGCTAGGGGACTACTCTACCTTCATCAAGATTCCAGATTGAGGATTATCCATAGAGATCTAAAAGCTGGTAATGTTCTGCTTGATAGTGAAATGAACCCGAAAATTTCAGATTTTGGCATGGCAAGAAGTTTTGGAGGGGACCAGACTGAAGCCAATACAAACAGAGTGGTTGGAACTTAGTAAGTGTACTTTTATGCAACATATTTGATCTATACACCCCCATGGAAATGCATCTTTTTCTCTGACAAATGTCCTGCAGTGGTTATATGGCACCAGAATATGCTAGTGATGGGCTGTTTTCCACTAAATCAGACGTTTTCAGCTTTGGTATACTATTGTTGGAGATAATAAGCGGAAGAAAGAATAAAGGGTTTTATAATCCAAATCACAGAGGCAACCTTATTGAACATGTAAGCATCAACGGATATTTTTGTCATTAACTTTGCTGCTTATCTTGAACTAATAAATGCTAAAAGATTTCATTGTGTTGCAGGCATGGAGATTATGGAACGAAGGCAGGCATTTGGATCTTGCCGATGATTTCTTAGTTGAGATTCACAATCAATCTGAGATATTACGATGCATCCACATTGGCCTTTTATGTGTAGAGCATCATCTTGAGAACAGGCCAAGCATGTCATCTGTGGTTCTGATGTTGGGAAGTGAAAGTGAATTGCCTCTGCCCAAACAACCTGGTTTTTTGTTTTACAAGAAACCACTTGAAGTAGATTCTTCATCTGGGAATGATGGATCATCCTCGAGAAACGAAATCAGTGTATCAGAGTCAGTGGCTCAATAAAGGGTTGTATGCTGCATTGGATCTGTTATGCCCCATACTATAAGCAATGATTTCAGTCCACTCGAAGCTTGAGGCACGTGTTTCAGAAATTAAAACTCAATCAAGTTTAAATAATAGTGTTCTGTTTATTACATGGATAGATGGATAGAAGGACCAAAGTGAAGCTTCATATAATTGAAGTATACGAACTCAATCCATACAATCTCATCATTTCTAAGTTGTTGATTTGATTTTTTTTCTGCTGCATTTGTTGAAGGTCAAGAACCAACTAATCTTGTCAGCTTAAATTGTAATAATGATAATATTAATGCAAGATGAGAAATCTTTCCCCTCAATGTAGAGTGTGTGTTAGTGTGATAAATGAATGAATCAATCAAGATTCAGACGCAAAAGTTAGCAAGAGTTGAGCTATCCTAAAGCTTTTAGACCTCAAAGGAATATTATCCATTACCTAATCTGGTTCAGAATTTTAAACTGATTTGGCCAAAATCAGGTTTAGGAGTTCTGATTTCTTGTCATAATTTTAAGTTTAATGGGGTCAAATGCCCCAATAGATAACTAACAATCGCGGAACGGTCAACAGATCAGAATAGATGAATCTCAATATTCTGTGCTGGAAGAAATGTAATGATATCATTAATTTCTCTTTTCCTCTTCTTTTCTTAAAGCAATCTGTAATAGCTAACAAGCAAGAAGCTGAACCTACATCAGGCACAAGACTCTTCATCACATTTCTCTTTTCCTCTTCTTGTCTTAAACCAATCTGTAATGGCTAACAAGCAAGAAGCTGAACCTACATCAGACACAAGACTCTTCATCTCATTACTAATACCAAGGGCTAAACTTTTTGATTCTATGCATATTTTCTTCTATAATTTGCACTGCAGAGCATCAACAATTGGTATCTGCCACACAGAAGATACATTATGCTCTCTATATAACAAGTTTCAATCTGCAGCTCTTGAAAAACAAAATACAGGTTTTCACAATTTCAACTTCTTTTTGTTAATTCTAATTTTTAGATCCTCATTCATGTTAAAGTTTGCAAAATATAGTTAGCATCTGCTAAGAGATGAACCAATTTACAGCCTTTCTTCTTCATCAAGAGAGATACTGTTTCTGTTTGAACCAGTGACTTCCAGATCACAAAGGAGCAATCTTTACCGTTGCACTATATCACAACGCCCCATTATACTATAAAAACCTCTTATGTGAAATGCAAAGACAGCTGGGAAGTTGACATATGAATGAAGTGCATAACAATATGCTTCCACATAGATTTGGGCTATGTGGTGCAAATAGGAATTGTGATAACAATATGCTTCCAGTGTGTCAATGTTTGAAAGGATTCAGGCTGAAATCGCTGGAAAGATGGAAGTCATCTGATTGGTCTGAAGGGTGTGTACACACTAAGCCATTAAACTGCCGAAGTGGACACGGATCTATTAGAATTAGGACGGTGAAAACACCAGATACCATTAATTCTTGGGTGAACAAAACTATGAATCTCAAGGAATGTAGGGCTAGGTCCTTGCTGAACTGTTGTTGTATGGCATACACAAATTTAGATGTTAAAAGTGGAAGCAGTGGCTGCGTCACGTGGTTTGCTGATCTAATTGATATCAAACAAGTTCAATCAGATGGTCAGGATCTTTACATCAGAGTGTCTGCTTCAGAAGCAGGTACTAATTTACTTTTGCTTTTGTTTCTTCTCCTTTTCTGCAAAATACTAAATATGAAATTATGTTTGCAGAACTCAGAAAAATGATTAAGGTGAAGCTTGCAGTGATAATTGCAACATTAACTGCTATGCCTTGGGGGCTTCTTATAGTAATTTGTTACGTTTGCAGAAACAGAAGAAAGTTAAGAGGTAATACTAATTATGGTCGTCATGAATGTACTCATTTCGTATGCACAAACCATCTACATGTATGTATGCATGCATGCTTATTCTCCTAATATACATGTATGGTTAAGACATACTAGATTTTGGTCTGAATTTTTTTTATCTTGTTTGAATGGGAAACGAATTGTTGAATTGTTACTTATTTTTGTACCTTATTTTTTAAATATATTTTTCACATGCTCATTTTTGTCAAATAAATTGTGTTGCAATCAAACACTAGGCTAAGCTGAAAAGTTAGAACTTTGAATTTCCATTTTTTCAAGTCTTAGTGTGCAGTTGATACCACGTTCTTTCTTGATTTTGGATATCAATAATATAAAAGTTGTAGATTTTCTCAGCCTCCTATTAAACCACTTTTTTGCCTGCATAGGTTTAGTTTGATTCCGACCAGCTTCTCATGCTTTGCACAGGTTATTTTCATTGCTTTTCTTTCCTCTTTGCTTTGCTTTTTTTTTTTTCTCTTTTTCAATAAGGTTGTGAGAAAGATTTCCTTTGGCTTGAGTTTAATTAGAAGGTTCTGATGATTGAGCTTGGATGTTGATAATTAAATCTTGATTTAAAGAATTTTTTTACAATTTTGGTTGATTTTTGTCGTTGTTTGATTCTTTTGTATTTCCCAACATCGTCATTGTGAGTACGCTTTGGTTCCAACTGAGCCTTCTCCTTTGTGTGGATAGTTTTTGATCTTCTTTTCCCTGCTTCTCTTTATTTCTAATCAGTATTTCTAATCAATATCTTGATATCCTTTTTTGTTATTTTTTTAAATCTTTATTACCTCATATGTACTAGCTTTGTCTGTTCAAGTTTCTTTTCTGCTTGGTTTTTAAATGATGCTAAAGAAAAAGCAAGAATTGAATGCAAAGAGAGCTAACATCGGGACAAATTTGCCTTATGGTCATTTTTAATGTGCTTTTAGTTATTCCCTGGATTTTTGGATTCTGATTGCATTTTGTTTGTTACTTCGAGGTGCTCTGTGGTTCATTTTTCTTTTCCTTTCTCGCATGAGCTCTTACATTTGCTGTGTTTTGTTCTATGAAGGTTGCTTTTTAATTGTTCATTGCTTTCTGTTTTACATGATTTATGAGGGTTTGCTTAATCTCTATATCCTTTTATGGGAATTAAGCTTTAAAAATTAAAACCTTAAATTGATGATGTTGTGTTCCTGCATGTGAAGAAATTAATGATAGCTCATTGCTTGATTAAGCAAAGAATTGATACTCCCTCATATGTTAACTTTCCTTATTCCCGCAGCATCGCGCGGGCATCATGCTAGTATGAAATTATGTTTGCAGAACTCAGAAAAATGATTAAGGTGAAGCTTGCAGTAATAATTGCAACATTAACTGCTATGCTTTGGGGGCTTCTTATAGTAATTTGTTACGTTTGCAGAAACAGAAGAAAGTTAAGAGGTAATACTAATTATGGTCGTCGTGAATGTACTCATTTTGTTCATAGCAGTGCTAGCAACGCCCAAGTCCCAGCCCCTTTACAAATTTGCAATCTTGGGAGCTAATTCATAGTGAGATGGACAGATGGTTTTGAATTTTTTTGTACGATCTAACAAAACCAGAATCTAATGATCTACCAAGTACTAGGAGATTTTGGGTTCGGTGTTCATCCAGAAACATAGTTATATACATATATAAGCTTTCAGGCTTTTATCTAGACCAATCAATATAGGTATGTATGGGCAAGCATATTAAATGGGAATTGCTAGTCTATAGTTTATAACGTTTTGAGATGAACCAGAAGACTGGAAAGTAAAGGATGAAGAGATTCAGGGCCGGAATGAAGATTGCTACCCTATTGTTGTAATATTTTTTAAGATAAATGTTCTGCAAATAACTACATAATAAATATATTTTTAATTTATTACTGTTAATTTTCTTTTGTTGAATTGTTTTTTTTAGTGTTGAAATTTTATTGAATTCTAAATCTCATTACCTGTAAAAATTTAATTATCATTTTTTTAATGATAAAAATATTATAGTGAAAAATTATTTGCAATAATAATATTTTTACATTATAAAACAAATTAGAAACGATAAAGTTATTGTTTTGTAAACTTTTTATGAACGATTATAATCGTTGTGAAAAAAAATTTAGAAATGATAAAATTATTGTTTCGTAATTTTTTCTGCAACGACTATAATAGTTGTTAAAAAATTTAGAAAGGACAAAATTATTGTTTCATAAATTTTTTAGAAGCGATTATAACCGTTGTTAAAAAAATTATAAACGATAGATTTATGGTTGTGTAAATTTTTAACAACAATTATAGTCATTGTAAATAAAATTAAAAACAAAAATTGTCGTTTTGCATTTATTTATAGCAACAACAAATAGTCGTTGCAAATTTGACCATTGCAACAATAAAAATATTGTTGCCAAATAGGATTTGCAACCAAATGTATTATGTTGCTAAAAAAATATAGACAAAGCATTAAGTCATTGTTAAAACAAAAATTTAATTAGTAACGAGAAAATATCGTTATAATAAATACGATTTCGCAACGACTTTTTATGTAATGAAAGTCGTTACGTATATTTTTATTAACGGAATTTTACGTAATGATTGCATCGATTAAAAGTAATTAGAAAAATGTTTTAGCAACGATAAATTTGTTTTTTGCAATGACTTCAAGCGTTGTGAAAAACTTATTTTCTAGTAGTGTTCTTATAGTAGAGTTTTGAATCTGTCCAATTCCGTATCTAACTTGGAAAATCTTGTGGCACTGGTACTTAGAAATTGTGACAAGTTAAGATAATTTTTAATACCTTGAGAAAGTTGGATCTTTTTAATACAGCTATTAAGGAGGTTCCCCATGGTATAGAAATGTTAACAAACCTTAGATAATTTATATTCAAAGGATCTAAAGGAGCTACCAACTGGAATACTACCGAAGTTTTCTCATCTTCAACACTTGGCAATCACTTTGAACGTAAAAGGAGAGGAAGCAGCCAAACTGAGGAAGCTAGAGGTTTCTTTAGGGTCTTTCAGGGAGTTGGAAGACTTTGAGGAATACACCAAGTCTATGTTGGATGAAGGGCCTAACAATTACTTGCTTGCAGTGGGATCACCTAAGCCTGACTACTTTTCCTTCGATTACGGGTCAAGGTTTTATCAGAATACTAAAATTTGTAAAGAGGTTTGTTTTATCAACTGCAAGATGGGGAGGGGTCTTGTCGTGCTCCCAAATGACTTGAGTTATCTTAGTACTGAGGAATGCCATGATCTCAAAAGCTTAAGCAATATCTGTTTGGTGCATGAAGGAAATCTGTTGAACACATGTTACATTAGGAACTGTGAAGGCATAGGATGTGTGATTGATCAGTCATTATCTCCTTGCAACTCACTCTTGAACATTGAGAAGCTACAGCTTCAGGATTTGTGCAACTTGCGCGAACTTGCTAGAGTAGAACAAGCATTTGCATCTACATCTCATACTCCAACACCACCGGCCATATTCTCTTCTCTTAAAAGTTTTTATTTGAGAAACCGTTCGAGTATGAAAAGTTGTGTTCTCTTGAGCAGTGCAGGGTCTTCAAAACTTGGAGGAAATTGATGTCAGCCTTTGTGAAAAAATGGAGAAAATAATAGCATCAGATTAAGGAAACTTTCCTTGTTCAAATTACCAGAGTTGAAAAGTACATGCAGTTTTGGAGTTATGATTCTTCCAAATTCTCTTCAACATCTTGAGGTAATAGAATGTCCGAAGTTAACAAGCATTCATTTATCTCTTCCCTTACTTGAAAATGGACAACCATTTCCTCATCCTCTTGTCGAACGAATCCTTTTATAACCCAAAGAATGGTCGGAATCAGTGGAATGGGATGATCCTGATGTTAAGGATAAGCTTTTACCTTCTATTTTTGTTGAACATCACTTCACAACGGGTAAATAGAGACATTTTTCTTGTTAAAACTACAAAGATTTCAGTTCTTAGCTTCTTTTTATGCATCCATATTTCATTTGCATTAATGCTGCCTTTGGTTTATTGTTGAAAAATGTTTTCTGATTTTAGTTTTACTATTTGACAGCAAAAATTCCAGTTCTTGATCGATTGCACACTTAAACTACCAGAGATCAAATCAAAAGCCCGATTTACATCTTGACTGGTAGCTTCCTTTAGCTTTGGTATATTAATCATTGCTGGAGATTATATGTGATAACCAGGCCCAAATAAGAAAAATAAAAAGGGAAGAAGAAGGCCCAATAATCATAACTAAAGAGGGACCGGCCTTAGTTTATTAGGGTTAAAAACAAATGATATGAAAGAAGGCTTAGCGATGTTGCTGAACAAAAAAACAAAATATAGGCAGCTTTAGTGGCGCCGAAGGAAAAGATTGAAGTGTTGTGATGCCAAGTTGAACAGAAATTTGAGGAAAATATAAAGCTACTGTTAGTGTGAGAGCAAGAGGAAAAGAAGAAGAGCAAGATGAGTAAAGTTTACTTTTTGTTTTTTATGGTTATTTTGTGTAATTAGAGATTGATCTTTGAGAAAAATAAGACATTGAAAATTTGAAAAAATTTGTATTTTAAAAAAGTACAAATATTTTTAATTTTCGTCAAATAACGTAACTCATGCCAAGTTCATAATTTATCGAGTTAGTGAATACAGTATTCAGCTTTTGTCAATAGCATATTTTTTGATATTAAATATTTTTGAATAACAGGATCCAAGAGATCTTAAAGCTTTATTTTGGTTTCGATTTAGCGAGCTTAGGTAAGTGACTTGATATCCCTTTGGTATTTTGATACCCTTAAAATTAACCTCAATATGAGTTATATTTACGTACAAATGCAATATTTTATCCCTTGATTTTTTTTTAAATAGGGTTAAGCATGCAAATGTATGTATATGTGATTTCTTTGTTATGAATTGCGAAATCAGTTTTGTATTAATTTTTCGAATATGATTTTATTCAAGTATATGTATATGATTAAATTTGAGAATATATATGTATATATTTTAATACAAGATATTTTGAGAAAAAATACGAAATATACTTTGCATAAGATACATTTTGGATGATACATGATTTAGTCGCTTTAATTTTTGAAGTTGGTTATAATGTACTTACATATATTTTTGTTTTGGAAATACGAATTTTCTTTGGAATGATGGAAGAAATTTGCTTTGTATAAAATATGTTACAAGAAATAACAATATTGTTTTGTGTATCTAGGGTAATTTGAAAATGTTTTGTCTTGTCTCCTGGTATGGTTGTGCTCTGACCTTGCCAATGGAGGTTAAATGTTGACCATGTCGACATGTATTCTATTAAAAGAAACTAGTTTCTAACCAAACCACTGTTTAAGAATAGTGGCTCTCTGTTATATTTTGTGCAACTATTAGTTGCTTCTGATATCTCTAACCCGAGCCACTGGGGTTAATTGTGGTTTTTGTTTTGATTTTGAATGTGTCACAAGGGTTAAGTGTGGTTAAGGCATATTATAAGAGACCTGAAAATTATTATTTGTGAAGCTTTTGGTCAATTTTGGTATTTATAAAATTCTGTTTAGTTTTGAAATCTAAATATATAAATTTGAATAAATTATGTGATCAAATATGAGACTACCCAATGTTGATTTTGAATATTTACATTAATATTCTGGCGTAGTGTTTTTATGACATGCTTAATCCAATTGTTGAGATATTGGTTTCTTACTGAGTGCTTGTACTCACCCCTTTTCTCCCCAATTGCTACAGCATCATAATCTTTGTAAAGCTTCTTTGTTTTTGCTTTCAAGGAGAGAAGAAATGGCAATTTTACAAAATTCATGGCCAAAAAAGTTTGGATTCATTCAATCTGGTCTGGATGACTCAAAATTTATGTCATCTGCAGTTCTATTGTTAGGTGGTGAGACCGAGCGCATCGCATTGCATCCACCACATTCTTCTAATGGTAGTTGGTATGTCACAGAAGAGTCTCTCTCTCTCTCTCTCTCTCTCTCTCTCTCTCTCTCTCTCTCTCTTTTCCTGTTTTAGATTTAAATTTAGCTTTCAGCTCTAGGCGTGTGACAGATTCTGTTGCTCCACTTCATTAATGATTGTTAATGCTATTAATTCAGTTTTTTTACCCTTATAGTAGAATTTGTCATCCTTTTTAAAAGGTATTTTCAAGTCTTATTTTTAAAGAAACATTATCCAATTTCATCAAGCAGATTTCTAAAATCAGAGGCAGTGAATGGATTGCTTGACTAGTCCTGTTTGATTTATATCAAAGCCATAGAGTGACCAATTGATAGCAGAATCAAGCCATATTCCCCTTGCTAAATACAGGGTAGTTTTTTTTTATTTTATTATTATTATTTTTTTTTGAATTTGAAAAGCAAAGAAGGATGGTAAATGCTTAGTCAAATTGGTTGATTTTTTTTAATGATATTTCTTATTTTTTCTTCTTTATAGATTGCTTGGTCGTTAGACTTCCATTGTCTGAGTAAATGCAATGCCAACAGGGATGACATCATCAAGCCAAAACCATGAAATTCTTATTGGTTTATTCTATGGAAAATCGGATGATTATGGTGAAAGTAGGGGGAATTTTAATAGCATTTACGTGAGACCATATCCCACTTGACCCTTAGAAGTTAGGACTGCACGTGATTGCAATTTCTTGTAAATTCAGAAGATGGGCGGCCTATAAATTGCATTTAAACAGCTAAATGTTGGCTAAATTGTTTTATGAAAGACTCGACATTTTGTAATCATGTTCACTTAATAATAATTATTCAACGATGTCATTTTCTAAATCTAGAAATGTAAATACGCTTATTTAATTACTTGGACTGTGAATGGTTCTTGGTTAAAGTCGTGGTCTTTCTGTCTTATGGTGTAAATGGAAATTATTGTAGAGGTTTTCTATGATAAAACAAAGTGTAAGTTTCCCTGATTTTTGTAAAGCAAAGAATTTTAACAACTTGGGTTTACTGATTTCAGTTAAAGCTCTGCATTAAGCTATGGCAGACAAGATTCTGCTTGATGGTTTTAAGCTTTTAAGATCCAATTATCTTATTAAGCAATACCGGTTAGAATTATGTTAGATCATCTTATTATAGATTGCTAGGTAAAAATTACTGCATGGCATGTTTGTCAACGGGCTGAACTTCAAGGGAAAAACACAGTTGAAATCAAGTTGAAGATAAAAAACTTGAAGTCTCTTGTCATGTTTGGTGAAGACTTCTAAAGTTTTATTAATCAGTAATCCATCCAAGTCAAAAAATCTGGCGTTTAAAGTCAGAATGTTCAACTTCAATCAAATGGCATCTCTACTTTCTTGGCAAGCAAGGAGCTTTCAGACGAGACATCCATGGACATGGATATCCTTTGTTTCAGTGCTTGTTTCCTCATCATCTTCTCAAAAGCTTCCATTGCAGTTGACATGATTTCTCCATCCGAGTCACTCACTGATGGCATGACCTTAATCTCCAATGATGGAAGCTTTGAATTGGGTTTCTTCAGTCCAGGGAGTTCTAAGAACCGTTACTTGGGAATTTGGTACAAGAACATCCCGATGCAAACTGTTGTCTGGGTTGCAAACAGGAACAAACCAGTAAATGACACCACTGGCTCGTTGAAGATAGAAAGTACCGGAAATGTTCTGCTTCTAGATCAGAACCAAACAGCTGTTTGGTCAACTAATTCCACAGGAGCTCAGAATCCAATATTGCAACTCCTGAAATCTGGCAATCTTGTTGTCAGAGATGGAAGAGATGGTAATTTAGAAAATTACTTGTGGCAAAGCTTTGATTACCCGTCTGATACAATGTTACCAGGGATGAAAATTGGTTTCAACCTTAGAACTGGTTTCCATAGAAGACTAGCAGCATGGAAGAACTGGGATGATCCATCTCCTGGTGACCTTACTTATGGGGTGGAACTCCAAGGAACTCCAGAGATGGTGCTAAGGAAAGGCTCAGAGAAATACTATCGCAGCGGGCTATGGAATGGTGATGGATTTAGTGGTACACCAAATTTAAGGTCTAATCCGATCTTTGATTATGACTTTGTCTGGAATGAGGAGGAGGTGTATTACATATATTTCCTCAAAAATAAATCAGTGATGTCTAGGTTTGTTTTGAACCAAACTGAAAGTGTAAGACAACGGTACACATGGAATCCAGAAACTCAAACTTGGAGGTTGTTTTCAATCATGCCAAGTGACTACTGTGACAGATGTGGGCTGTGTGGCGCAAATGGGAATTGTGATAACAATAAGCTTCCAGCTTGTCAATGTTTGAAAGGATTCAGACCGAAATATCTGGAAAGATGGAACTCATCTGATTGGTCTGGAGGGTGCGTACACACTAAACCATTAAACTGCCTAAGTGGAGATGGATTTATTAGAATTGGGAGGGTGAAAACGCCAGATACCCCTAATTCTTGGGTGAACAAAACTATGAATCTCAAGGAATGTAGGGCTAGGTGCTTGCAGAACTGTTCTTGTATGGCATACACTAATCTAGATGTTACAAGAGGTAGTGGCTGCGCCATGTGGTTTGGTGATCTCATTGATATCAAACAATTTCAATCAGATGGTCAGGATCTTTACATCAGAGTGTCTGCTTCAGAAGCAGGTACTGGTTTACTTTAGCTTTTGTTTCTTCTCCATTTCTCCAGAATTACTTCATATGAAATTATATTTGTGTAATTATATGTGTGATCCTTCATTAAAATTGATTATGCAGAACTCAGAAAAAATCTTAAGGTCAAGCTTGCAGTGATACTTGCAACAGTAATGGCTATGGTTTTGGGAATTTTTATAGTCGTTCGATATGTTCGCAGACACAGGAGAAAGTCAAGAGGTAATACTAATTCTGGTCCTGATGAATGTACTCAGATTGTTCATTGCTAGAAATACCAAAATCATTTTGCCTTAGCAGCGCTAGCAACTCCCAAGTCCCAAGTCTCAACCCCCTTTTTCTTTCAAGAAATTAAGCAGTAATATTGATGTTTTGCTTTTTTACATGTATTTCTTTACAAATTTGCAATCTTCAAGAGCTAATTCATAATAAGATGGTTTTGAATTTCTTACATGATCTAAAAAAAAGTCTAAAACTAAGTGCTTGGAGATTTTGGGTTTTGGTGTTAATCCAGAAACATATATCAGCTTTCAGGCTTCTATCTAGATGAATCAGTATAGATAGGAGTCAAGCATATTTCACGGGGATTGGTAGTCTATATTTTATACTTTTTTCAGATGAACCGGAAGACAGGAAAGTAAATGATGAAGAGAATCAAGGCCAGAATGAAGATATTGAGCTTGCAGTATTCGAGTTAGGTACCATAGCTCAAGCTACTGATGCTTTTTCCTTTAATAACAAGCTAGGTGAAGGAGGTTTTGGAACTGTTTATAAGGTAAAAGTTTCTCTGTTGTTGTATATTAGTGACATGATCTTAAGTACAGAAAATTCATCTTTATTTTAAGAGCTCATTACAAATGCTGCAATTTTCTAGGGGACACTTGCAAATGGAGAAGAAATTGCTGTGAAGAGACTCTCAAAGAGTTCTGGACAGGGATTCAATGAGTTTATGAATGAAGTAAAGTTGATTGCAAAACTTCAGCATCGGAATCTTGTAAGGCTTCTTGGGTGCTGCACTCAGGGAGAGGAGAGAATGCTGGTTTATGAATACATGCCTAACGGAAGCCTTGACTCATTCATCTTTGGTTAGAATCATTAGAAACCTTTCAATTTTACATTGTCTACTCTTTGGTATGAATTCATTTTTGCTTCTTCAATGATCAAATAAGATGCAGGATTAACGTGAATGCAAACCTGCCAGATACAACAAGACGCGAAGTATTAAATTGGTCCAGGCGTTTCCAGATTATCTGTGGGATTGCTAGGGGTCTACTCTACCTTCATCAAGATTCCAGATTGAGGATTATTCATAGAGATCTAAAAGCTAGTAATATTCTGCTTGATAGTGAGATGAACCCGAAAATTTCAGATTTTGGCATGGCAAGAAGTTTTGGAGGAGACCAGACTGAAGCCAATACAAACAGAGTGGTTGGAACTTAGTAAGTGTAATTTTATGCAACATATTTGATCTATAAATCCCCATGGAAATGCATATTTTTCACTGACAAATATCCTGCAGTGGTTATATGGCACCAGAATATGCTATCGATGGGCTATTTTCCATTAAATCAGATGTTTTCAGCTTTGGTATACTACTGTTGGAGATAATAAGTGGTAAAAAGAACAGAGGGTTTTATCATCCAAATCACAGTGGCAACCTTATTGAACATGTAAGCGTCAACGGATATTTTTGTCATTATTTTTGTTACTGATCTTGAGCTGATAAATGCTAAAAGGGTTTCTTTGCTGTAGGCATGGAGATTATGGATAGAAGGCAGGCCTTTGGAAATTGCTGATGATTTCTTAACGGAGATTGGCAATCTATCTGAGATATTACGATGTATCCATATTAGCTTTTTATGTGTGCAGCAGCATCCCGAGGAGAGACCAAACATGTCATCTGTGGTTCTGATGTTGGGAAGTGAAAATGAATTGCCTCTGCCTAAACAACCTGGTATTTTCTATTACAAGAAATCCCCTGAAGCAGAGTCTGCATCCGGCAATGATGGACTATCTTCAAGAAATGAAATGAGTGTATCACTGTTAGAAGCTCGATAAAGGATTGTATGCTTCATCAGATCTGTTATTCTCCAAACATGAGTAATGATTTCAGTCCCATTTGAAGCTTGGGGCATGTGTTTTTTGTGCAAGTGCCTAGTGGTGAGACTGTTTCAGAAATTAAAATTCAATCAAGTTTAAATTGTGGTGTTCTGTTTATTACACGGATAGATGGATTGAAGGACTAAAGCGAAGCTTCATATAATTAAAGTATATGAATTCAATCCACACAAATCTCATCATTTCTAAGTTGCTGACTTAATTTGTTTTCTTGTGCATTTGTGCGAGATCAAGAACCAACTAATCTTGTCAGGTTAAATAGTAATAATGATAATATTAATGCATGATGAGAAAGCTTTCCCTCAATGTAGAGTGTAAGTGTGATAAATGAATCGAGCAATCATGTAGCAAAAATCTTTTCAGTATCTCATTTCTTGTATCAAGGGCTAAACTTCTTGATTCTGTGCACAATTTATTCTATAACTAGGTAACACCCGCGCGTTGCGCGGGTAGATTAATGTCATTGGTTACATAAGAAGGAAAAAGGTTATATCGAGAATACATGCTTGCTTAAATGAATAAAATTGAGAATTTTTACATACCAAAGAGAACATTCTACATATGTTGATAGATGCCAGATTTTGATCTCAAGATTTTAATACTTAATTTTGCTAACAGCCACAATCTCTAATAACCAAATTTATCCAAGAACAAAATTTTACCATATGGCATGAGCATTCAAAAATTGATAATAATATAATAAATTCAAATATAACCAACATAAAACATATGCTCTTAATTTACTTTGAACATTCCAAATTACCAAATGGGCTTATGTAAAGAGCCAGTGACAAAAGTAAGCTAAAAGAGGTACTTCATATCTTAATCAAGTTTGTTGGTAGCATTTTTACCAAGCAAAAATCTTTCTTTGTGGAAAATATATATTCAAACACAAGCAACCAAAGGAGGTGGGAAGTTGAAAAGAACTATGCTTTGGTTAATCTGATTTTTTTTCTTATGGGAAGGGGGAGTTTAGTTACCTGTACCATGTGGTTTGATCAGGCTATACTAAGGTCTCTGTCACCCACCTTCCAACCAAATGGTTATGATAAAGAAGAAAAAGGATAATAATGCTAAATGATGTCAAGGTTCCTTTCTCCGCCAGTTTGCCAACTTTACTCACTACACCAATAGTCCAAATTCTGTTTAATCAACATTATTAGTGAGCTTGAAAATGAACCAATGATAAATATGAATAAAACAAAAAGATGAAGCAGTAAATGAATATGAAATAGCAACACTTTCAGGCATCAATGGTTATGATAAAGAAGAAAAAGGATGGTAATGCTAAATGATGTCAAGGTTCCTTTCTCTGCCACTTTGTCAACTTTACTCACTGCACCAATAGTCTAAATTTTGTTTAATCAACATTATTAGTGAGCTTGAAAATGATCCAATGATAAATATGAATAAAACAAAAAGATGAAGCAGTAAATGAATATGAAATAGCAACACTTTTAGGCATCAGAAGGAAAATAATGAAAATTAGTTGATAGTACAATTCCATTATTTAGTAGCTATACCGTCATGCATTCAGGCACAAATCATTATTTTTTATTCTCATGTGAATCTGCAAAAATAGAGAAGAGTTGTGAGATTCTAGGAGACTTTTTACTGATACCATTAGTATATAGATTAATGAGAATCAAAGACAACGACGTTGAGAAAGTAGATTTGCTTTATCAGGGACAAGAATGATTAAGTCAAGATAGATGTTGAAAATTGCGAGAGCAAAACAGTTAAAATATATGCTTTTTGTGCTGGGAATCTAAAAATGTCCATGTTTATGTTGGATTGTGATAGAGAATCCAAAAAAACAAAGAAAGTGGTGAAGAAAAAATGGAAAGGAGATTTGCCAGAACTCCAAAAAGACGAGATAAAAGCCAAGATTTTCACAATGAAAGGGAAAAAGTGAAACAATTATTGAATTTATCAATATCCACGTGCTACAATCCTATATATATCCAAAACTAAACATTATACTATCCAAAGAAACTGTCAACACTATTAAAAACAAAAGAATAACTTAAAGAATGTACAAAAAAAAGGAAAATAAGGAGAGGAGAAAGGAGATTAGTTATCAAAACCTAAACAACACTACCATAGCATGAAATGTTTAAGTGTACAAACCAAAAACATTAAAAAAAAATACTCACTGTTTGATACTTGCTTCTTTGAAGTTTACACCACTCATAGATGTTATTAGATATGTTTGTAGATGATGCCAAATGCTTAGCTTGTGTTTGATACATTTGTTTGATCAGCCAACATGTGTTTTGAAATAAAGATAATAATTAGCACATGTCATCAAAGCTTTTGTAAAGGTAGTGGAGACATCAAGCCAAGGACATACTTGGTTCATTCTTGATAATAATTGAACCCAGAAAAGGGAAATTAACAGAAGACAGCAAACTTATTACAAAAAAAATACAAAGGTTTAGCTCAGATACTAAGTTCATCTCATTTTAATTCTTAAAGGACAAGTTAACATACTTTCTTAATAAAAATTCTACATTAGGTTAGCTTTCTAACTTACATGCAATGATAATGAAGGGTTGAAAACTTGAATTGAAACTCTCACATAGTAGAAGTTGTTGCGACCTTATATAACAATAAACTAACTTCAATTCGAACAAAATAACTATATTTTTATTAAAAAAAATTCATTGTTTCTGTTACTCCCAATTATATAAAACCTCCCTTAAAAGAAAGCAAAATTGTCTTTTTCATTAAAAAAAAGCCACAATCCTAAAAAAAAATGAATATCATACATAATGTAATCTACTCACAAAGACTTCATCTCTAGCAGCAATCAAACAACAGCTTCAAGATTCTTTATTAATTAATTTTTATCTAATAGAACAAATTCTCTCACTCAACATTAAAATGAAAATTGTCCTATTTCCATGAAATTAGGATGAATTTTTTAAAATCTTTGTTATGTAAGAGAGAATGGCAGTTGCTTTTACACTATGACTATATAACAAAATTATATCTATTTTCCATATTGTTCAACTACTCCGTACAATATGGTTTCTAGTATTTTTATTTCCAAGCTTAATTTTATAAATTTCATTTTAATTTTCAACTTTTCTTCCCAGACATCAATTTAAGCATGTTTCCTCTTTCTAACTCGTCTTCTTTCCAAGGAGTGATTCAAACAGATTAATTGTTTTTTTCTGATATGTTAAATTTGAATAAGGTTTAGATGTTCTAGAATGAAATCTCTGGAGAGCCTGCATAGATGCAAAAAGGCTTTTGATGATAAGAGGATGACCATTACACATGATGAACAAAGTCATATTTTCTTCATGAAACTCTTAAAAGACTAAATTGTAAGAAAAATAAAAACAACATAATTAACTAAATATCATAGCAACTTCTTTATTTTTCCAAAGACAAAAATTAAAGAATCATAGTTAAGCATATAATTCAATACAAAATAATAACAAAAAAATGTGTTTTATGGTATTTTTCAATATATTTAATTCCTATATCTGTTTCCTTCCTCTTCAATTATACTTGAAGTCGTCTTTTCTTAGTTTATTATTTAAACATGTTTTATTCTATTTAACCATTTATACAGTGAATGCAAAGAAAGAGTACTGTTCAAGTGTAAATTGTCTCCTCTTTTTTTTTTCAATATCATGAAACTAAAAATAGAAGGAACAAACAATACTAACAAAGGAATTCAAATTTGTATGCTAAAATTGAGGCATGGCCGCCACTGCAAATTGAGGCATGGCCGCCACTGCAAATTGAGGCAAGGGAGATGAATCTCCCAATGGAAGTTCCACTATATCTTCTTGACGCCCTCAAGTATTGGTTCTGAAATGGTTCTCTTTTTTTCCTCTTCATTAGAAACAAGTGCAGCATCTTCAATGTTTGCCACCAATTATTCATCTTTACTTTCATGGCTCCCTCATTTATGGTTTCTCAGTGCTAGTCAAGCTAAGAAGGTCATTGTCACCTTTCTTCACAATAAGTAAGTTCAAAACCAAAAGATCTTGACTTAGCCCTAGGGAAATCAAGATAGAGAATTGGTATATGTATAATATGGGTATCCTTAAGTAAATAACAATACTCTTAACAAAAAAATGAATTGTCTATGAGAGTAACAATTCAAACACATGAGATGCACAAATTTGTATTAACTCATCTTTACTTCCACATGGCAATAGACTACAACATATGTTTGTAGTCCTTAATCACATTTTCCTTAACAAAAGCTCAATGAAAAATGAAATTTGCAAGCTCACCTATCAAAATTGGAAGCAAAAGCAAACAAATATCTACACCGATTAAAACACATTCAAATACTAAGTTGAATCAAGAAACAAATAATTACAAAAACAAACATCTACTCAATGAGCTAAGAGAACTAAAGATCATTGCACATAAAAGTGAAGGAAGTAAAGGTTGATGGAAGAACAAAAGATCACATCAGAAAAAAGAGCAGGCTGGCAAAGGCCGGAGAATAGGATACGGAATATTAGAAAAACTCAAATATGGAGGGAAAAAAAACAGGAATAAATGTCAAATGAAAGCAGAAGAACAAAGCAGCAACACAAATTTGATTTTCTTATGAATAACAAAGCAAATGGTTACAAAAGAAAAGCAAACAAACACAATAGGAACAGGAACATGAAGCAAAAAATGAATGACAATTGGGAATTATGTTTACTTAAAGAGGTAGAAAAAAGCTTAATATTTGGCATTCGAAAAACAAACAGAAAGGAGCAAATTGTAACCTAGAAAACCAACAAAGAACAATCACAAGCAAAACAAAAGAATGTCGAAAAAGGAATGCCAAAACCCATCACAGAGAAAAGCGAGAAAGGAACAAAATAACATGAACGATAGGCAACAGGCAGAGAAAGTAGTAATTAATTTTAGTAAGAATCATCAAAACTCATTTTCCACCTAGCATGCAAATGCCAAAAGTTAACTTCATCCTGAAACACAAAAGGAATCAAACAATTATCAACAAAGCTATGATAATGAAAAAAATGCAATGAAATGCCAAGTGAATAATAGCTCACTATAACCAACAGAGTTTTTTTTGTTGGAGGATGTAAAAAGAAAGGAGCAATCAAGATAACAATGATTTATTTACTGAGAAGTAATGGCAAAACAATGTAGCAGCAAAAAAAGTCAAAATAAAAATCAGGTAAAACAAAAAGGACCAGAAATATAAGAGCAGAGCACACAAAGCAACCAGTGGATAGTGTGGGGAGGGGGCGGCCTCGGAGGAGAGGAAATGGAAACAATGTAGCAGCAAAAAAAGTCAAAATAAAAACCAAGTAAAACAAAAAGGACCAGAAATATAAAAGCAGAGCACACAAAGCAACCAGTGGACAGTGTGGTGTGGGGGGGTGCCTCGGGGGAGAGGAAATGGAAAAAGAAATTCAAAGAGAGAGCAAGCAAAAAGAAAAAGAACGCACATAAGATAATCCATTATATGCAAGATAGATTGCAAACCCCTGAATCAGTAATAAACATAGCCATTTAGCAAATAAAAAAAGTCTATATTAATGTGATAAACTTGAACCAAACAATGTAAAAAATATAGATCCAAAATCACATTTCACGTAGCAAAAAAAAGAAAAAACATTAGTCACATAGGACAATAAATCTCAGTCTAATAAAAATTTTGATTTACACTAATTGAATTTTACAATGTAAAAAAATGTTCTTTTAAAAGAAAAAATGGTTTTTTCCAGGGTTCAAGAAAGAAGAAAATATACTCAAATTAATTTTAATCCCATGGATGCTCAAGTGATGTTTTTATTTTTATATTATTAATTTATTGTATATTTATTCAGACAACTAAAAAAAATATTTTGGTCTCGGGTTTTAGACTTTAAAATATGATTTATTATTCAATAAAATATTATTTTATGTCTAGTATAATAAATCTAATAAATATTTATATATAGAATGTTTAAACAAAATTAGTGAGAGAAATCTTATAAAATATTCAAGTAATAATATAGACAAGAACATGTACATACAAAAATAAAAAGTAAAATGAGATATATAACATTTCAATATACACTGACTATAAATTCAAACAAAACTCAAATAAATCAATATTAATATGATAATTAACTTGAGCAATCAAGAAATATGTATGATATAGAAAAACCGAAAAATATGTTATAGGGAAAAAGAAAATATAATAATTTAAAATTTATAGTCATTCATTGTCATTTTTTACCTTATGAAATATACAAAATTTTAATATACAACCTCATATCTATGTATTATTGTATAAGTTATATTAAAAAAAAGGGAAAACCAAAGTAAAAAAATTTTAAAAAAAAAAGAAATCATACTTTTTAACAATCATAATGGGAAATTAAAAGAAAAATAGTTTAATAAAATTCACATATCTAGCAAGCGAACGCAACTTCAACCTTTTTGTATCGAGCACTGGCCTAAGAAAAGACAGATGCGGACTTTGCCGGCCATTTTCTTGTCCAACCTTTTAGAGAGAAAAAAAAAAAGAAAATTTGTGAGCCTAGTAGAAAATCTCTCTTTTCACATCCTTTTTCCCTTATCTCGAACATTCTATAATTTGAGATAATGGAGATGAGGGAGAGAGAAGACAAGTTTGAGCTTGAGTTTTGACTTCTCAAAGGTCCTAGAAAAAAATACCAAAAAAAAATCAACAATACCCAAAGCCACCAACAATACCCACAGCCAACGAAAGACGAACACCCACAAGTTCCCTATCAAAGATTCAAATAACTAAATAATATTAACCATCATGAAAATGCAAC
This sequence comes from Heritiera littoralis, assembly GCA_031772115.1. Classification (NCBI taxonomy): domain Eukaryota; kingdom Viridiplantae; phylum Streptophyta; class Magnoliopsida; order Malvales; family Malvaceae; genus Heritiera; species Heritiera littoralis. The sequence goes on from JAPDPK010000065.1 coordinate 2,187,041, forward strand.
AAAAAAATCAACAATATCCACAACCATTGCAATTCTTAAACAATCTGCTGATTTTCATAACCATCCCTGATCATTAGGGAAAAAAAAAAAACTTACCCACGGTGTATAAGATAATTGAGGCCAATTTGAAAGGATATTTATCATTTTATTTTAACAATATTTATAAACAAAAATAATCCATCTGAAGAAGCAAAGATTAAATTTTTTCAGCATCAACAAAACTATTCTATTGGGGAAGAAACGCACCTTGCATACGCTGGAGACGATAGGCAGCGCAAGCAAGCCAACAAAGCTAGCAGACAAAGTCAGCCCTTACCAGTACCAACAGGAACTGCTAAGGAGTGAAAAAAGAAACACAAGAGACGGAAAGAAACAGAAGAAAACAAATGGAAAACAGTCAAAAACCCAAAGAATAGGCAGACAAAGAGCAAGGAACAGACCAAATAAACAGCAACAAAAACTTGGCGCAAGAGAGCGTGGCAACAAAAGAACAATCGAGTAAATTTCAGTCATCATGTGGCAAAAGGCGAGAAAAAATGGCAGCAAGAAATACATCACTGCAAGAGAAATGAAGCAAGGATGAAAAGTACACGAACTTAGCACTAAAGTCTGAAACAAATAGAAGCTTCCCTAAATTGAGAGGCCCACAACCAAAAAAATGAAAAAGAAAGCCTAGATAGAAACCACAAAATGACAGCCTTGGTAATCAAATCCAATTTGATTTACAAAGCAAACCAAGAGCAAAGGTCAAAGAAATAAAGGGTAAAAAGAACATTAAACTACAAACATGAGGGGTCCACCCAAAAGTAAATGCTGCTGAAACGGGCAGTGAAAAGAAAGAAATAATGACATAGTGAAAGGAAGAAATAGTGAGAGGAAGAAACCGAAAGATCTCAAAATGAAAATAGGCAGGAACAGGAAAAGAGCCATGTGGCGAACAAAGAAACAGAGATAAGGATCAGAACGTAAAAAGAAAAGCGAAAACTTTCATCAACAGGTAAAAGAAACACACGCGGCAACAAAAGAAAAGGTGAACGTGTTTATTGAAGAGGCAAATAACGTGGCCCACAATAATAGATGCATTAAAAGACAAAGTAGTAAGCGAAAGAATAGGAAAGTATTTAAAATAAATAAAAAATATTATCCTCGGGGTTATAGAATTTGAAGTGAGAAAATTAGGGAGCATCTTTAAAAGAATTTTATCAAAACAATGAAACAAACTCATCCAAAAAGATACCATCGCTTCAGCTTCTGTCATCACTGATTCATCACATTCTGTACCATATAAAATCCTTTTGATAGTAATCCATAATAAGATGTAGTTAACATTCAACAATCAATTGTAACAATCTTTGTTGCTAGTAATATATATGCCTATTCTAAATCTGAATTCTCAAAGGAGAAAAATAGCTAACCTTTAATCTCACATTTGGCAAAGAATCTCAAGGTCTCTCAACTTTGCAAGGTAGAAATCCCTCTCTTTCGAAGACTATCTATAGTAGCTTTATTTACTTTCTTCTAAGACTATCCTTTAAGTTGTTTATGCTCAAATATTATGTGGTAATACTTGCCAAACAAACATAGACAACAAAAGCTTAAGGTTGAAAATGCAGCCACAGCTGATGAAGAATCAAGAACACAAAGAATGATTTCTTTTATAATGATAACACATATCACAAAGCATCCAGCAGCAACTAAGAAAGTACAACAATGACCATAATAATAACAACTGAGAAAGAAGTCTTTTAAAAGCTAAAACAGAGGATAAAATGGAAAAGAAGAAAAGGAAATGTACCTAAATTGGTATTTTCCTGAAGCTGAATCAGGAAATGAACAACAAATTCAACATATATTTGAATGTTTTTTAAAAGCTAAAATAGACAAGAAAATGGAAAGGAAGAAAAGGAAATGTACCTAAATTGGATATTTTCCTGAAGCTGAATCAGGAAATGAACAACAAATTCAACGTATATTTGAATGTTTCCCATAGCTTCCTTTAGCGGGAATTCCCAACATGAGAGCTTAAAACAATATCATTACAATACTTTCAAGGATAATATCTAGTCAAGTTCTTCTAATTCTCCATTTTTCTTTTGTGATTTCCTTCCACTGAGATACTAAACCACTAACATCTACCTGTACCATCAATCACAAAATACAATTGATGAAGAAGCAAATTTGCTTCTTTTAATAATGTCATAATTTAAATCTTCTCTTGTACTCAATAGTTTTGACTTTCCAAAAAAACCCTTCATTTGTAATAAAAAAATAACCACAATTTTGACATTAAATTATGAATGAGAATTTGAATGCTAAGACCTCATGAAACTCAAAAGTCAGTAATTAAATTTCAGCACAAGTAAATAAAAAAGGAAATTATTTTTCTTTCAATATCTAAGGATCGAAGCAGATAATAAAATAATTTTAGCCAATTGCTTAACAATTTTCAACTTTTCATATATAAAGAATAAAAACCATGACTATAAAAAACCTTAAAGTTGATTTATACTTTCTCATCTCTTCATGACCGGAATATCTGTAAGAATAAAATATAAAAATAGATATAAAAATAAAATGTGAAGAAATGAGGAAAGAAAACCTTAAATTAAGGTGAGAATGGAGAGACCAGCAGAGATTGAAGCTTTGGTTAGATTAGATCCAGAAGAAGCTTCGTTGATATTTGATGAATCTACCCCAACCATTAAAAATCATTGGATAACAGTAATCGACAGTCAACAAGTAAAAAAAAATCATCAACTTTGATATTTAAATGATACAAAATTCCATGAAGCTCGCGAAAAAGGAAAAAAAAAAAGAAAGGGGTCAAAACAGCCCAAGAAAAATGATCCATCATACATACATGGAAACTTACAAAGTGAAAGCACACCAAAGAAACGAATCAAGGAGAACAAAGGCAAAAAAACCTAACCAATAAACAATGAAGAACAACATAATCAAGTAAATCAGTAAATAACAATGAAAAGAACAGAAAAGAAGACCAAGAAACCAATCTTAAAACCATGTGAGCACAGATTCGAGAACAACGGTAACCAACAAAGTAGAAGTACCAAAGACAGTGAAGCCGAGCAGGTCAATCAAACAAAAGAAGCAAGTAAGGTCTTTACATGGGACAAACGGACAGTAAAAGAGTACAGGAGAAGTGAGAAAAAGAAGAGAAAGCAAAAGAAAAAAAGTAGGCAAACAAAAGAAATAGGTGAGGACAAACAGAAGGCAACAATACAAGGGAAAGAGGGTAAATTTAGCGCAGAAGACAACATCAAACCAAAAAACCAAAGTACAGCTTGCATCCATTGATAGGGAACCAAAAATAAATGAAGAGGCTTGGGAAATACCGCAAATCAAATCAATTAACTATATAATTAGGAAATGACAATATAAGACAACAATAAAAGATGAATTAGGATAAAGCACAACCATTAACAGGAGGGAAAAAAAGAAATAAAGACAAAAAAGATATTTGACATTCAGCTGATGAGTCCCAGAGCAAAAACTTTACTTTTTGCAGCAGACAAAATTACAAAATGGGCCAAATGAATGGATAAGCTGTCGGGCCCACCAGAAAACCAGGGAAGCAAAACATATAAGAGAAGGAAAAGAAGTGACATGTTCGCAAGGGAAAGCAGGAACATGGCTCGACAACAGGCCATGAAAAGGAGTAACAAATGCATATTGTAGAGAGAGAGAGAAAGAGAAAATGCACGTGTCAACCAAAGAAGCAAGAAACGTGGCTTGCTAGGAGGGCTAGAATCCCACGGGCACTAAACAGAAACACAGCATATCCACTGCATTTCGTATAACAATAACAATGATTAATAATTTCATATTATTTTTTGTCTTGGTTTCATGAAAACTGAATCTGCAACAACCATAATCAAGATATCTAAAAACCAGTAAAGCTCCAACAAGAGTAAAATTAAACCGTGCATCTGAATAGAAGATTGAAAACAAATTGTTTAGCGATGTGTTCTTTAAATGCATGCAAAATATCCTTCACATAGAATCTTGAAAATAGAGTTTGGCCTGGATCAATAAGATTTTTTGCCATTACCTCAAATCTTCCAAAGGGCTTGATGGTAGAAGGGGAGAATATAATGACTTCAAAACAGGCTAAGAATCCAATGAATTGTACTGGTGTACAGAACCTATAAGCACCACAACCATGCAAAAATATAAGGCCACCTAATCAGAATGACTTCGAAAAAAAAAACCCTAAATTATAAACATGCTTTATTCAATTTAAATTCCCCAACGCTTCTAGACATCCATCTGAGCTTACTAATATACACACACATAAAGAATCCAAAACAGAATGGTTCAAACAACATAATTATCCTGCAAATCAAGTGAGGCATTATCAATGATAGGTAGATCACTGAGGAGCAGGGAATATTCAGTTTTGGATAAAGAAAGGGAGAACTTAGAATGTTAAGAGTGCAATTAATGTACAATAGCTGGTAAGCATTAGGAGGCAAAGAAGCACATTTCATCACAGGTACTACACAAATGGAAAATTATGATTAAAGCAAGCAAAATCATATATAGATAGTCCAGCTCTAGAACTATTAAATGATTTATCATCAAGCTCGCCCTTGTAATGCATTTGCAAATCAAAAACCTAAATACACAGTGATTGGAACTACAGTTATGCATGCAAGAAACCAACAATGCATTTGTAAATCAAAACCACATATATACGACAATTAGGAACTACAGTCTGTTAACTCCTATTGCAATTAAGAAAAAGCAATGGATGTTGACGAGACACTTTAAGATTCAAAGATATTTTACAAAATTTATTGTATAAATAAGAAAGAATTGTATGAGCCAAGTTCTATATTAGGACCAAATTTGAGGTTGTGAGCCATAACATAATTACATGCATATAGAACCAAATAGGAAATAACCTTCACAATTGCATCAATTTTATTAAAATAAACTGAAAACAAACAGGCACACTTTTTTTGACAGGAAAAATCTTTCAAGCACAAAAGAAAAATAATAAGATGATAAAAAAAATACAAACCAAGCATTTAGTATCCAAAAAAAATACCAGTGTCAAATAAAAAGAACTTCAAGTAATTTAAAAACAACATCAAACTGCAAAGAAACCAAAAAATCAAATTAAAAAATAAATCGTTCAATGATTAATTCAAAAGAAATTTCATTCTTGAAACTATTAAAAATCAAAACATCAAAAGTACCATTACCAACACCAAAAAGGAAGCATCATAAACTTGTAAAGCATGACTTAAACATAGCAATGACAACATTTAACAAATTATAATAAACAAAAATCATAATAAAAACGATAACACATTCAAACAAAAAAAAAGCCAAATAAAAAAGAATTAAAATTATTTAAATAATTAACAAATAAAAAAATAAATGCAGAAGAGCAAAACTAAAACCTAAAATTCCTTGATGACTAAAATTTAAGTAAAACACCTCATGAAACTATATAAAACACATGCATCAAAATTAGCTTGACTTTCAAATAGCCAAGAAAATGAGAACTTGAAAGATAAATGAGACTTCTATTTTAACAAAAGAAAATAAAAGCTTATAGCTACAAAGCCATATAATCAATTTAAAAAACAAATGAGATTACCTCCAAAAGCTTAAACAATGCCTGATTTGCTGATTATTCTTTCAGGAACTACATGTTCCTATTGCTCTGTTCCAAAAAAAAAACAGAACATTTATTCTAAAAATAAAAGTTAAATTTTTTTTGGTATTTTACATATTGATTAAAAATAGTAAAAGTTTTGTCCATGAAAGAATGGCAAGAAGAGTAAGAAAATTTATGATTACCAGCTAAAACTTAATCAGGGTTGATTTGTTTATGATTATTCCAGAAAATTACATGTTCACTTTGCTCTCTTCCTCCAAAAAAATCAAATCAAAATAAAAAAATCAAGAAAAAAATATTAAAAAATAAAATAAAAACCAAGGAATAACAATTCAGTCCTTTCTCTTTCTCAATTTTTCTCCTCTCATCTACTACCAACCCAAATTCATTTTTTTTCTAAAAAAAATGTAGTTCCCTTCTCTCTCTCTTCACTTGATTCTTTCTTTCCTTTTTGTTTTCTCTCATTATCTTATTTGTTTGTCTCTCCTTTTTTTTTTGTGATTACTTTCTACAACTTAAGACCTAAATTGGTGATGATCAAATTACCAACAGAAAAAGGGCAGCTAATTAGATCAAAACAATAATTGTCATTGAAACAAATGAACTGTAGGAAGAACAACAAAGGGCAATTGATCGAAAGAGAAACAAATAGAGAAAGGGTATTTTATGAATTTAAAAATTAATCTAAAAAAAAAGATTAAAAAGCATGGAAGCTTGAAAAAAAGGGGAATAAGAATTCAAAGCTCCGAGCAAGAGGCAAAAAAAAAAAGGTGCAGAAAGGAAAGAGTGAGAATGAAGGGAAGACTCAATAAAAGTGAGTTTGTTTAACATGGTTTTCAATCAGCTTCTTTCCAGTTTTCCTCCCTTTCTTGACATGTCATCCTCCATTAGATCACCATTTACATACATTTACATGCATCAGAGGGAAAAATTAATGGTATTTGCAAAAATAAAGCAACTTAATAAACAAATAGGAGTATAAATAAATAAGCAGTTAGATCCAGTGCAACCTTTTTCTCATTTGCATAATAAACTGGATGAACGGAGATTGGCACATTCATAACCTACAAACAATTCATCTTTTCTTGAAAGTGCCAAACAGATGCAGGAGTGAATGAGATGGAAACTAAACATGCAAAATAAAACAGCAAGATGCAATACCTTATTCAATGAGCATAGACAGCAAAGCTTGCCCTGTCAAAACTTTAAATTTATGCCTTAAAGTCTTTGAAAGTCCTGTAATAGTTGTCATTCTTGTCTTGAGTCAATCCTAGATGCAATAGCAACATCAGCGAAAGTGTATAAAAGTAAGGTAACAATCAAAATGCTACTCCTAGAATGGAAATATTGTAAAAGATTGATTGGATATTTGATGAGAGACTCACACAATTTGTTACTAAAACATATAACATTAAACAATGAGGAAATTGAAACAATTAATATAAGTGAGCTACATTTTTAGAAAAAAAAAAACCAAATCAAACAAAAACATGATAATTCAATTTCACTTGTTGCTCAACATTAATAAGCCAAGCATCAACTGCTTCAATAATTCTTGCAGGGTTTTCTTTTTTTTCAAAGTTAAAAACGATCTATCCTCTATCTTTATACTAATCAAGTCTATAACAGCTTGCTTTTCTACTTTAATAACAGCCTCAAGCTAATAAAGAGGAAGATATGAGCAAAAATGAAGCTAAAAACTAAGATTACAGAAATTCAAGAAAAGAAAATCAGACAGAATTTAATTTATTTTATAAATACAAAAGACAGAGAAAATAGAAACCTGCTGCTGGTGTTGAGCAAAAATAAGCAAGTTCGTGTAGCCTACTTGTAAATATGAGGACAAATTAAAGGAAGCTGCGATTACTAAATACCTATACATCGACAGTAAAGCAACAACAGCGAGGCCTTTGTTTAAGAAGGAAGCAAGCATCTTTGAAAACGCCTGGCATGCATAGATGATTACTATGTCAGTATAAGCACAACTAAAATGAATGAATTTTCTTTTTAGAAAGGGAAAATGGAAAACTTGAGAACTAAAATGAGAAGTTTGAGTATGAATCCAAGGCCCTGCAGCTCATAGAACTTCTTGGCTAGTTGCAAGCTAGAAAAAAATAAAATTTCTTCTTTTGGTTCCAAAACACAAATAAGAAATCCCAAATCTTCAAATTCTTACCAGCATAAATGAAAACAACCATGTGAGTGAAGATTTCCCCAACTCTGATCAAAACGAAATTGAAGAAGGATCAACTCATCAATTTATTAATCTCGAAAACTGTCAACTGATAATTTTAATCATGCCTATCACAAGATGATACAATTTTTATTTACCCAAATTAGGTTTGATAGTTATTCTTTGAGCTACACGAAAACACTTGCGCAAAGTCAGACTTAATATAAAAAGTCACATTAAATCTCTTTTAGCCTCATAACCTCTTAGTTATTAGTTTTTTTTTTTTTGAGAAAACCTCTTAGTTATTAGTTTCTAAACCTTTTACAAAGTAAAAAAAAAAAATTGAACATAATTATGCTAAAAGTCAAAAACCCACGAACAAAATAATTCATAGTCAAATATTAATTATAGCGAATAAGATAAATAACAATAAAAAAACTCTTAATAAAATATTAATTATAATAAAAAAATAACAGTAATAAAAATATATAAATTGGTTTAGTAGCCAAGACTTATCGAAATAAAAGAACCAATATTTTATATGATTCCTACTTGACAAAGGAGAAATAATTCCAGTAGCATTGAGAATTGGAGAAAGATCAAGTTGTCGTATACCATCATAATCAATAATAACATCAAATCGACATTCACTTGGAGGCATTGGAGGCTCTACTTGCAATGAATCTTTAAATACAAAGTTTCCAAAAAAGATTTAGTATGAATTTCCAATTTTAGTCATGGAAGGAAATTAGGCAAGGTATGAAAGTTTAGAAGAGCTTGGAATTTAAGTGTAATTTATAGAAATTGTTTCTTATTACTGAAAACCAAGTTAATTTCCTTATACTCTGACCCATAGCTAAGAAGAAGAAGCTTCTAAAAAACACCTCTACATTACAGTAAGCCACTTCCAATAAACTCATCCCTTTGGTCTCAAGTCTCAACGAACTGACACCAACATCTTATGGAGCCATTGCAAGTGCAAAGATTCCCAAAAATTTTACATCTTTGGTATCCAGCTTTAATGGTAGCTAAATTGTATTAGATTCTTTATAACCTAAAAATAATGCAACAAAATAGTGTCATCTAAACAATTTTAGATGGATAACAAATCAGCACCCAGTCAAAACCAAAAGCAAACACATTTGCTCAAAATTAAATCCAAACCCAGAAAAAAACAAAAAGATTAGTGGGCAATACCTAGCAGCTAATTTGTAGACAAAAATTTGACTTAAGATTCAAAAAATCACAATAGAAATAATTCCTAAGCAGTTTACGTAAAAGTACATGCAGAACAGTCGATCGGACAGTAGAAAGGCAAAAAAAATTATTTTCTATTATTTTAAATATTAAAAAGATAAGAAAACAAAAGAGAAAAAATATACAGCGTTACCAGATGATGAAACGCAGGAAATAGAAAAAAGAAAAAGCTTAAAAGCAAAAAAAAAGGCTTACACATCACAGAGAAAAGCTGAAGAAAACTGAAAACTTAACACGCAAAGGCGAGAAAGGGAGAGGGATATATCATACACTGAATAAAAATAAATAGAATACATCAAGAAAATAATCATTATAACAAAACAAAACATATTGCTTAGAAAATAGAACATAACCATGTTATAATTTCCTACGCTTGAGAACAATTATAATATATGGTGACCTACAAATAAGAAAGACATGAAAATGATTTTCAAAATTTAACACCATAAAACTAACAGAATCGTAACATTTATAATATAATACACTAATGTCTAAAATGTAAAATGAAATCGAAATAATAACAAAGTAGTTTAAGACCTCATTCAACAATGCTCCATTGAATTTTCTCTGCACAAATGGTATAACATGATTTTGAAAAAACGCATCTTTGGATAAGAATCTACAAAATAACAAACATTTATAAAACGATGAATAAATTACCATGCTAACTTAAACTCACTCAAACATCAAATTAAAACATTGATAGTATCATAAAGAGGCATTTGATATTTTCATTTCAAATAGTCGATGAGATTTTCATATCAATAATTGAGCCTCATAGGTTACAACAATGATAAAAACCAAACAAACAAAAAAAAAACAAAATTCTTAAAAGTTATATCTAACTATGTTCAATTGACTTTACCAAGAAAAAACCTAAAGGAAAAAATAACAAATGGATACTTACCTCCCATTTCTTTTGATCAAATCACAACATCTCTATATTTTCAAGAATAACCTAGGTTTAATATCATCACCAACAAATTCATCGAGAAAAACAATATGAAAAAAAAAAATTAATTGTTTCAAAAGAAAGATACCTTGTACACCAACATACCATTCCATTAAAGGAGAGAAGGTACCAAACCATAAGCAAGCATAACTCTTTTTGTCTCTTCATTATACCCTGTTTTCTTTTACTTTTGATGCTCTTTTTCATGGCAGGTAATTACATTATGTTTTAGCAATTTAATGGTTCTATCAATCTAAAACTATGTTAAAACATAAACTAACATTTGATTTTGAAAAAAAAAAAGAACAAATAAAAAATTAAATATTGAATTTGAATTGTCAATAATTTTGCCTCAAAATGCTTAAATTTAATTTCTACTTCTTATCACTCTTTTTCTTCGTGACAAAGCTTATTAGAGTAAAAGCTCAAATCAACACTCTAAAACCAAGCAAGCCAACAATTGCTCCCAACCATCAAATCTTTAAAAAAAGGAATAGATCTAGCTCTTGATAGTCAACAATATTTTACATCCTGATTACACCAAATGTTAGCATTACATTGCTAATGAATTTAAGCCTCATTCTCTAAGAATATGGCAAGCTATATAAGCAAATACATGACTCATTGCATTGATTTACAAAAATAAATAAAGTGTACACCTAAAAATTGAAATTTGCAAAAACAAAAATTTAAAGCCAGAGACTTCAACATTAGTTTAATGCATTAACAAAATGTATTCTTTTCTTCAATCTTTTTCTTGGAATGGCAAAAATCAAGTTCAACCTGGGTGCTTTATTTTGATTTCTAAAGGTGAAAATCTCTAACAACCAAATTTATCCAAGAACAAAATTTTAGCATATTGCATGAGGACTCAAAATCGATAGCAATACAATAAATTCAAATACAACCAACATAAAACATATGCCCTTAATTTACCTTGAACATCCCTAATGACCAAATGGGCTTATACAATGTGCCAGTGACAAAAGCAAGCTAAAAGAGATACTTCATATCTTAATCAAGTTTGCTAGTAGCATTTTTACCAAGTAAAATTGTTTCTGTCAGGAAAATATATCTTCAAAATAATAATTAAAGAAATAAATTGGTTTGACATATGCAATTAACAATACAAGAGCTAAAATAACCGATCAAACAACATACCTCTCACTTTTCCAAAATCACATCTATTATGACTTGTCCAACCATATGTGCTCAACTAATCTTGGCAAACATATCACATAAAATACCTCCCATCATTTATACCAATCCATATTAACCCAGCAATTAAAGACAGAGAAGTCCAGGAAATTACAGCCACAATCAAATGTACAACTAACAAGATGCAAATAGAAATCATTTATACAAATAAAACTCCATAGACCAAAGTATTTTAGCCACATATAAGGGTTTTAACTTTCTTAATCTAGTATCCCAAAAAATTTATTGTGAAATACATTCCTTACTTTTGAAGTTTGCTCGGTGTAATACAATCCTTAATTTTTCTCTTCAACCAGTTGTCTGCAACAAACATGAAATCAAAGGTATTAAAATCAATTAAATAAAAAGCACACCAAAGAATTCAATATAATCCTTGACTTCCCCTTCAACTCTCTGTATGCAACAAACATGAAACCAAAAGCATTAAAATCAATTAAACAAATAAAAATTCAAAGAATTCAATTAACAATGAAGAAACTCTACCCTAATGGGATTCCAATGACAACTAATAACACCATTACAGATTTAATACATTTAAATTAAGAAATCATGCACAATAAAGATGTTCAAAATAAATTGTTTGAGACATTAGATGTTACAACTCAACTATCTAACCAAGCAAATAAAAAGAAATTCTTAATGACAAACCAAGACATTTTAAACATGGATTAACAGATTTTGGAGAAAAAAAAAAGACTCTTGTTTTAAATCTTTAAAAAAGTTTGATAAGTGATGATATACCTCCAAATGCACTTAAACGCCCTGATTATCTAAGCAAAAAACTTTAAAATAAAAGGAATATCACATTGCCAATCAGCACATTCTCAAAATAGATCATCAAAAAGCTAAACATCTCAGTATTAGCAAGCATTAATTTAACAACAAACAAAAAAATTATGATGCATTTCAAAATGGAAAACATAATATGATCAGAACTAAACTTCTACAAATTTTGGTACGGGTCAACACATCTAGCAACAAATACATTATCAATGGAAAGTCCTCATGTGCTTAATGTTCTCAGCTAATAATTAGTGAAGTTTCCACTGACAACCAACATGATAACTTCTATTGTTCAGCATGCAAATACCTTAATTCTATAATTTATTTTTTAATACGTAATGTCCAAAGGAATACTGTAACACCCACAAACTGCATGTGCAAAAAAAATGGTACCAAAAATCTATTACTCTTGGAGTTTAAAAACTTTTGCAAAAACTCCAGTGCCTCATATCATACAAACAACATTAGTTTATTTTTTAAGCACATAGAAATACAACGCTTAGAAAAACATTGATAGCCAACTGCACATTGAATTTAATTATAAATTCGAGGCTTTCAACCTTACCCGTTATGATTGAATGTAAATATAAACAACACCTGCAACAATGAAAGCAGCATAGCTAGGAAGCGCCACTGCGACATCCACTCAGCAAGCCAGTGCCGGCAGGCATCTATATGCTTTCTCCTTTTTATCTAAAAAAAGATTCGAAAGAGAAAGAGACAAAAAAAAATGTCAGATCTAGTAAATTTCAAACTATGGATGCACTATTAACCCAAAAATAAAAAATAAAAAGCCTCTTTTCCCATTCTTTCTCCACCTGTGCCTTTTTTGAACGACCAAAATCAAAGTCATTGGCTTGTTACTTCTCTAAGTATTTCTTCATATACATTTCTTTATGTCAATCTATTCTCCCACAGAATTAAAAGACTCGATCGAACCGATCCTCACAACTAAACTTCCTTTCTGCTACCATCTTCTTCCAAGCTCTCAGCAGCGCACGATTCAAACAGGCAAAAGAATCAAGAAAAAAAAGAATACTAACTGAAAGCTTAAGACATTGCTATTTAGACACGCCAGCCATTCTGCTTCTTTGCCTCGAATAAGGCTCAATCGTTGAGCATGTCTTGCGCATCAGTTTCCATCCCAAGCTTGGAGAGGGCGAGAGCTTGCATGTAAAAGGCGGTGGGCCATTTCGGCAAGCACACCTGAGCCTGCATCGCATCTCTCAATGCAAGTTCTGCTTGGCCAATCATCAAGTGTGAGAGTGCTCTTCTCACATAAACGGTTCCAGATGGAACAGACATCATCGATACCACCTGTGCCTAACAGGGAAAAATAAAAGGTTGTATGAAAATATGAAGAAAATATGAGAGTAGAATCATCAAGAAAATACGAAAACTTTTGTGATTTTTTTCTTTGCTCTCCTCTTTTTCCTCCTCTCTTTCTTTTTGGGCAAGAACCTCTTCTCTGCTCGTTTCTTCTGCATCTCTATCGAAAACTTTTTGTCTTTCTTTTCCTTATTTCTCTCTCACTTCCATCTCTTCCATTAGAATTTTTTATCGAAAATTTTTTGATTTTTTTCCTTATTTCTCTCTCGCTTCCATCTCATTCGTGAGAAAATTTTATTGAAATTTTTTTTTGCTTTTTTTTCCTCATTTCTCTCTCGCTTCAATCTCTTCTGTGAGAAAATTTTATTTTTTCCTTTGTCTTTTACCATGCCTGCATATCTCCTGCTTTTCTTCATCATAATTTTTTCAAGCTTTTTTAGTCTTTCAAGACTTGCATTAAATGGGAAGCATCGAGAAGCATGCAGAACAGCTGCACCAGCGGAGAAGCAAGGCCACAACGGGAAGAAAAAATGGCACTGGTCACTTCGTCACATCAATGACGTGTCAAATACAGAAACAGCAAAGTGGTCCAATGAAAAAGCTAAAATCCCACGGATTTTAATAGTATAGATTTGCAATGCAGAGGATCAAGAATTGGACTCAAGCTGCATCTCTCGAACAAACAAAATACAAGTTTTCACAACTTCAATTTCATTTTGTTAATTTTAATTTTTAGATCCACATTCATGTTGCCGTTTGCAAAATACAATTAGTATTTATTGAGATATAAACCAATTTACAGCTCAGAGTCTTACTCTCAGACTGCTTGACCCCATTATACTATAAAATCATCTCATGTGAAATGCACAACCAGCTGGGAAGTTGACATATGAATGGAGTACTATGAACCTTAGAAAATTGTAATTCTTTGGTTAAATCCAAAGATTAGTCTAAGTTGGTAAAGTATAGCTGACAGATTAATCTTGGAACTGATGACCTGGTTTGATTTGGATACTGAAACGAATTCTATTAAAGCAGGAACCTGGAAAAATGAAATGTGAACCACAATCCTAGCTAATTGAAGAAAAACTTTCTTGACAGAGATCTGATTTTGCTGTTTCATTTGACCCTTCTTTCACAAATTTAATCAAGACCATTTAAGGAGAGGACTGTAGAGACTCGCACTGAATCTGTAATAGATTTATTTTTATTCGAAGATTTTACAATTTTGTTCTACAGAAAATGCGTATGAGTTCAAGTCTCCTCTTTGTATTCTAGCATAATCTTATAATGTTGGCATCCTTGTTAAGTCCAACACAGAACAAAATCAGGATGTCAAGTCCAACACAGTGCAAAATTAGGATCACACCAGATGTTGACATTCTAAAGGTGGTTTCCACGCTATAATACTTAGTTCCCGTGTTTTAATTGGTGATTACTCTAATACTATTTGAGGAAACACGCTAGGAAGTATTGTCTATTTTGACTTAAAGTTTTACCATTTTGTCTCGTAGAAAACATTTTAAAAGTTTAAATCTTTACCTATATATTCTAGCATAATCTCACAATAACCAAGGTGGATTGGGACATAACAAGGACTTAGGAAAAATATCAACTTGTTGCCTCAATCGATCAAGAAATTATTTATTTGCTTGTTGCTTTGTTAATTCATTTGCCTCTTATTGTGTCATTAGGGTTTTGAATTTATCATACTTTGTGAAAAATGTGTATCTGAGTTTAATCGACTTTTAGTTTGAAAGGGCTCAAGATAAGCCTAAGAAGAATTGCAGCTATCACAAACGTAGTTGCCTTTCTTCAATAACTGGGATGCTGATATTTGGCTTGGCTATTACCATGCTGAAATCTGAAAGCATACAAGGTAAAGTTCATTTTTCTTCTTTAAACCAATACATAGCTGTTCTTTGGTTACAAGAGAAATATTAAATAACTAGAGAGGGGGTGGAGTTGCTTGGATTTGATCTCAAGTATTATAAAATGCTACAACTTCTTTTTAACCACTTGATTAAGAGGTTGTTGGCTGATACATAGCTGTTCTGTTTCTTGAATTTTTTTTTTGAAAGGTACACTTTGCTAGAGATTGTAACGATTAAGGTGGCACATTTGCCTCTATTTCAGAGAAGGAAAACATTGAAGAGAAAAAGCAGAACATTGAAGGTAGTAAGGCTACCATGGAGCTTCTACTCTTGGACCCTGCCATCAGTAGCTTTTATGTTAACGAGCTCAGGGAATGTTGATATGGACCTGCGTATAAAGGTAAATATTAAGCAGTATATTTATTTATGCAGCATTATTGTAGTATATGTCTTAGAGCTAATTCACTAGGCATTAGGTATGACACCACAATAATAAACGTTCACTTATGGTGAATGACATAAATATTTTCTTTGACTATTTGGATAGATAATAATAATGATTATTAGTCACTAAATTAGGTGAAGTTCCTAGAATTATATAAGCCTTGCAATGAAATTGTAAAAAGTTACAATTATGATGATTCTTATGGATCAAAGCTTTGTTCCTAAAATTAGTTTCCATTTATAATGCTCAAAGAGTGACACTTGCTAAACCTCCTTAATTTTGAAGTAAGCAACCGATCTCATAAGTTGAAATATAGGGATATTTGAGAATAGTATGTAGGTGCTTATTAGAGAATAAGTTCGCTAAACATGAGCCACTGTGAGAGCTCCATTAAATGCTATCATGTGTCGGTAGAGTAAATAAGCTTTTGACTTGAGATATGTGTGAGTTGCCACACTTTGATTTCACCTATATAGGTTTGGAGTCCAAATGGCTAAATATAGTAAATTTGGGTGTGCTATGAAACATATGAAGATGAATGAGTAGTCAAAAGGAAGATTCATCATCTCGTGTGATTTTGGAGACAATATCTTGTTCATCCTAGCTCGTATTAATTAAGAAGTCTTTGGCTAGAGTAATGTAAGTGTTGGAGCTAATATTGCTAGCTCAAGAATAAAGATGAAAATTCACATAAAATAGATACCGTACCATATTTTATGTATTTTTGAGATATTATGATGAAATGATCGAATTACACTAAGATACTGCACATTGAATAGGTTAGTCAAACTTTTTTGACTTGTTCTAACATTTAAGTGGTCATGAAGCATTGTTGGATGTCGCTAAGATTTAAATTCATTGTCAACATGTTGGAAACCTAATGGATTATATATGTAAGAGTAGTGAATGTATTGAAAAGAATTGGAACGTTTTGGAAAATTTTGGAATTTTTTACTTAGACTTTTATAGGAGGAATTATGACTTAGTATGGGGATTTAATTAAAATGTTTAATTAAGTTGCTTTAATTAAAATAGTTTAATTAAGTTATTAGGTTCAAATTTATTTGGATACGTAGTGGTATCAATTAAAAGGTTTTAATTAAGCCATAAGACTACCTAGCTTTTAATAAAAAGGATATTGGGTTTAAGTAAAATAGTTTAGTAATATCCAGTTAATTAAAGATGTTTAATTAAGTCATTGGGCTTACTTTCTAATTAAATGATGAATTGGGTGGTTTAAATAAAATGCTTTAGTTAAGTGGACTTAACTAAAAAAATTTAACTAAATTGTGGACCCCCATACTTCATTAGAAGAGTTTAATGAATTATTGGGCTAGAGTTATAATTAAAATGCAATGTAGTTTTTCCTGCAATGTAAACATTAATATAAATAATAATAAATAGTTTCTTTTATGTTTTTAATAATATAACATTTTAATATTAAATATTATTATTAAAATATAATTATTTTTAAATATTAACAAATAAATAATTTAAATATCTTAATAAAATATAATTCTTAATATTTTAATAGTCTAAATCAATATCATTTGAAAAAAACCAGATTTTCAAAATACAACTAAACAATCGGAAATATTTTCATTGATTCATCCAAGCAATATAAAATCTAGTTTTCTAGAAATGTTTTTTAAATATTTTCAGAAATCATTTTCTGAAAGTCAGTTTCAACAAAACAATCAAACCTTTATTTCTAAATAAACTTAATTATCAACAAACTCTTTAACAAATAAAATTTTACAGGAATTCAATTAATAAAATTTGAGTCAATATTTAACCAAAGTAGGGAGGAAAATGCCAGGACAATACAAGGGCAATTTTACCCTTCATTGGTCCTACAACGGACCACGTTTCTCACGGACCAAACAAAATCAT
This sequence comes from Heritiera littoralis, assembly GCA_031772115.1. NCBI lineage: Eukaryota > Viridiplantae > Streptophyta > Magnoliopsida > Malvales > Malvaceae > Heritiera > Heritiera littoralis. The sequence goes on from JAPDPK010000065.1 coordinate 2,204,615, forward strand.
TACAGAATTGCTCAAAAAAGTTTAAAATCTAATCATTCTTGTAAAGTTAGATATAAATTACAATATCGAAGATGGAAAAGCAGCCGCAAAAAACAAAAAATAAAAGATCACTGAATAGTCTGTCTCATGGCATGTTATTTTCGCTTGGAACCTGCAGCCAATGGTCTCAAGCCAGCTGCACTTAATCATGGACTAGCTTGCTCAACGTTTTCTACCTGTGGCAACTCTCTTTTTTCCAACCTTGGAATTCAACTTCATTTAGTATAGGATAGCATGTAAACAACCTTTTCAGGTATCAATGTACTTAGGTCATTAGTGTGAAGCTTCTGAAAATTAAGTCTTCTACAAGAAAAGGACATGACAACTAGAGGTCTTTGCTAGGAATGTTATGGCAGACAAGATATCAGTTTTAGTCAATGTTAACCTTGTCTCAGTAAAGATTGCTTGGTTAAATTACTGCAAGGCCTGTTTCTCAGCAGGCTGAAAGTTCAAAGAAAACACTCGTGGAAAAGCAAGGTGAATTTAAGTCCCAGTCATGAATGAAGACTTCCGAAGTTGATTGGAGTATTTAAAGATAACTCTACTTTAACAGGTTTCCATCACGTTCTTGGAAGGGATGGTTGCAGGAATCACAAAACTGACGCAACAAACATAAAATCAATTAGTAGCAGACATGTATCATGTCAAGTCAAAAGTTATCAGCTAGTGGTATCATGTCAAGTCAAAAGTGAGTTTACTTTAAAGTCGGAATGTTCAACTGCAATCAAATGGCATCCATACTTTCTTGGCAAGCAAAAGAGCTTTGAGACTAGACATCCATGGACATGGATATCCTCTGTTTCAGTGCTTGTTTCCTCTTCATCTTCTCAAAAGCTTCCATTGCACTGGACATGATTTCTCCCTCAGAGTCACTCACTGATGGCATGACCTTAGTCTCCAGTGATGGAAGCTTTGAATTGGGTTTCTTCAGTCCGGGAAGTTCGAAGAACCGTTACTTGGGAATTTGGTACAAGGACATCCCGGTGCAAACTGTTGTCTGGGTTGCAAACGGGAACAAACCAATAAATGACACCACTGGCTTGTTGAAGATAGAAAGTACTGGAAATGTTGTGCTTCTTGATCAGAATAAAACTATTGTTTGGTCAACTAATTCGACAGGAGCTCAGAATGCAATATTGCAACTCCTGGAATCTGGCAACCTAGTTGTCAGAGATGGAAGAGATAGTAGTTCAGAAAATTACTTGTGGCAAAGCTTTGATTTTCCATCTGATACGCTGTTGCCCGGGATGAAACTGGGTTTTGACCTGAGAACTGGTTTCCAACGAAGAATAACAGCATGGAAGAACTGGGATGATCCATCACCTGGTGACCTTACTTATGGGGTGGAACTCCAAGGAAATCCAGAGATGGTTCTAAGGAAAGGCTCAGACAAATATTTTCGAAGGGGTCTATGGAATGGTGATAGATTTAGTGGTACTCCTGATGTAAGGTCTAATCCCATCTTTGATTATGACTTCGTTTGGAATGAGGAGGAGGTGTACTACACATATTTCCTCAAAAATAAATCAATGATATCAAGGTATGTTTTGAACCAAACTGAAAGTGTAAGAAAACGGTACACATGGAACGCAGAAACTAAAACTTGGAAGTTGTTTTCAGTCCTGCCAAATGATTTGTGTGACAGATTTGGACTATGTGGTGCGAATGGGAATTGTGATGTCAATAAGCTTCCAGCATGTCAGTGTCTGAAGGGATTCAGGCCAAAATCGCTGGAAAGATGGAACTCATCTGACTGGTCTGAAGGGTGTGTACACACTAAGCCATTAAACTGCAAAAGTGGAGATGGATTTATTAGAATTAGGATGGTGAAAACACCAGATACCCCTAATTCTTGGGTGAACAAAACTATGAATCTCAAGGAATGTAGGGCTAGATGCTTGCAGAATTGTTCTTGTATGGCATACACTAATCTAGATATTAGAAGAGGAGGTAGCGGCTGCGTCATGTGGTTTGGTGATCTAATTGATATCAAACAAGTTCAATCAGAAGGTCAGGATCTTTACATCAGGGTGTCTGCTTCAGAAGCAGGTACTAGTTACTTTTGCTTTTGTTTCTTCTCCACTTCTCCAAAAGTACTTAGTATGAAATTATATTTGTGCCCCTTCAACAAAATTGATTATGCAGAATTCAGAAAAAAGACTAAGGTGAAGCTTGCAGCGATAACTGCAACAGTAACTGCAACAGTAACTGCTATGCTTTTGGGCCTTCTTATAGTCTTTTGTTACATTCGCAGAAAAAGGAGAAAGTTCAGAGGTAATACTAATTATGGTTGTAATGAATGCACTCATTTTGTTCTTTGCTACAAATACCAAAATCATTATGCTCATAGCAGTGCTAGCAACTCCCAAGCCCCAACCCCCTTTACAAATTTGCAACCTAGGGAGATAATTCATAATGAGATGGACAGATGGTTTTGAATTTTTTATATGATCTAACAAAAACAGTCTATGAACCAAGTACTAGGAGATTTTGGGTTTTGGTGTTCATCCAGAAACATATATATAAGATTTCAGGCTTCTATCTAGATCAATATAGATATGAAACAAGTATATCAAATGGGAACTACTAGTGTATAATTTATACCGGTTTCAGATGAACCAGAAGACTGGAATGTAAATGATAAAGAGAATCAAGGCCAGAATGAAGATATGGAGCTTCAAGTATTTAAGTTAGCTACCATAGCTCAAGCTACTGGTGCTTTTTCCATTAATAACAAGCTAGGTCAAGGAGGCTTTGGACCTGTATATAAGGTAAAAGTTGATCTGTTTCTGTATATTAAAAAGTGTTCTTAAGTACAAAAATATTCATCTTTATTGTAAGAGCTCATAACAAATGCTGTAATTTTCTAGGGGACACTAGCAAATGGACAAGAAATTGCTGTGAAAAGACTTTCAAAGAGTTCTGGACAGGGATTCAATGAATTTATGAATGAAGTAAAGTTTATTGCGAAACTTCAGCATCGGAATCTTGTAAGGCTTCTTGGGTGCTGCACTCATGGAGGGGAAAGAATGCTGGTTTATGAATACATGCCTAACAGAAGCCTTGACTCATTCATCTTTGGTTGGAATCAGCAGAACCTTTTAATTTATATTGTCTACTCTTTGGTTTGAATTCATTTTTGCTTCTTCAGTGATCACATAAGATGCAGGATTAACGTGAATGTATACCTGCCAGATACAACAAGACGCAAAGTATTAAACTGGTCCAAGCGTTTCCAGATTATCTGTGGGATTGCTAGGGGACTACTCTACCTTCATCAAGATTCCAGATTGAGGATTATCCATAGAGATCTAAAAGCTGGTAACGTTCTGCTTGATAGTGAGATGAACCCGAAAATTTCAGATTTTGGCTTGGCAAGAAGTTTTGGAGGAGACCAGACTGAAGCCAATACAGACAGAGTGGTTGGAACTTTGTAAGTGTACTTTAATGCAACATATTTGTTTTTACATCCCCATGGAAATGCATATTTTTCTCTGACAAATGTCCTGCAGTGGTTATATGGCACCAGAATATGCTATCGATGGGCTGTTTTCCATTAAATCAGACGTTTTCAGCTTTGGCGTACTATTGTTGGAGATAATTAGTGGAAGACAGAATAGAGGGTTTTATCATCCAAATCACAGCGGCAACCTTATTGAACATGTAAGCATTAATAGATATTTTTGTCATTACCTTTTTTGCTTATCTTGAACTAATAAATGCTAAAAGATTTCAATTTGTTGCAGGCATGGAGATTATGGAACGAAGGCAAGCATTTGGATCTTGCCGATGATTTCTTAGTAGAGATTGACAAGCTATCTGAGATATTACGATGCGTCCACATTAGCCTTTTATGTGTAGAGCATCATCCTGAGAATAGACCAAGCATGTCATCTGTGGTTCTGATGTTGGGAAGTGAAAGTGAATTGCCTCTGCCAAAACAACCTGGTTTTTTGTTTTACAAGAAACCCCTTGAAGCAGATTCTTCATCTGGGAATGATGGATCATCTTCGAGAAACGAAATGAGTGTATCAGTGTCAGCGGCTCGATAAAGGGTTGTATGCTGCATTAGATCTGTTATGCCCCAAACTATAAGTAATGATTTCATTCCACTCGAAGCTTGAGGCACGTGTTTCAGAAATTAAAACTCAATGAAGTTTAAATAATACTGTTCTGTTTATTACATGGATAGATGGATAAAAGGACCAAAGTGAAGCTTCATATAATTGAAGCATACGAACTCAATCCATTTCTGTCCTCTCCTTTGCTCTTGCAAATGTTGATGGATTAAATTCCTTTTTATATGAGTGATGCCATGTTGAAGATATGAATTTGTACAGATTAATTGATGGATGAAGGAAAAGCAGTAGTAATTTTAAGTCCAGGCTTGGTAGAATATGCATAGTGTTACCCTTGGCTACTTCAATTTGTAATTTTCTTGCTTTGTTGTCTTTGTTACTTGCCTCAAACATATACAAGAACTCAAGCAGACATTTTGGTTTACATTGGTTTTGCATTGCAGGGAGCAGCTTTATAATATGGAGTTTGTAGGAGTAATTTGAAGGTCCAACCTGTAGATGCATAGATCATCACCGAAAACTTGAAGAAAATATGAATGATCTTAAGAGGAAAGTGAATGATCTAAATATTCGAAAGCAAGACCTAGAACTGAGAAAGGAAGCAGAAATTCATGGCAGAAAAGTGGTGAAGAAAGAAGTGGAAAAATGGTTTGAAGATGTTCAGATTATGGCTACTGAAGTGCAAAAGATCGAAGAAAAGTTTCGTGTTGTCTCATACTTTCTCACGTGCTCGCCTTGGAAAACTTGTTTTTAAGAATTCCAGAATCTTTCTTTGAGCGCAAACAAGGGCCAAAAATTCTAATATAATTCTGGATCTTTCTTATATTAGAATTTTGAATCTGCCCAATTCCGTATCTAAATTTGAAAATCTTGCAGCGCTGGCACATAGAAATTAGAATCTTATGTCTTGAAATCTGGATATAATAGATATTGCATACTTGTAAGATATAATCTTACAGATATGTAAGGTATTTATAATACTAAAATTTTAATTCTTTCAATTATCTAAATTAAAATGTACTACCAATGATCAAAAGAAGTTTACAAAACTTTAATTTATTGCTTAAAGCCAACAAAAAAAATTAGAACGTTCTTAAATCTCAATCTAATCATAAACTTAAAAATTTTGAGATATATCTAAATTCCAAAGCGTCACTCTCAACATTCCCACAGACATTATCAACATCAAAACCTATAAGATTTAAGGAAAAGGGGTGAGTACAACCATTTAGTAAGCAATTGATATCCTAACAGTTGGATTAAGTATGTCATAAAACATTAGGCCAAAATATCAATGTAAAGATTCAAAATTAATGTTGAGTAATCTTATATTTCATCACGTAATTTATTTAAATTCATATACTCAGATTTCAAAACTAAACAGAATTTCATAGAAACCAAAACTGAACAAAAGTTTCACAAATTATAATTTTTGGGTCTTTTGTAACATGTCATTGCCACGCTTAACCCTTGTGGCACATGTCAGAATCAGAACAAAACCACAATTAACTCCGGTGGCTTGGGTAAGAGATATTAGAAGCAACTAATAGTTGTACAGAATAGAGAGTCATTATTCTTAACCGACGGTTTGGTTAGAAACTAGTTTATTTTAACAGAATACATGTCAACATGACCAACATTTAACCCCATTGGTAGGATCAGAGCATAGCGGAGACAAAATAAAACATTTTCAAATTACCCCAGATATACAAAACAATATTATTATTTCTTGTAACATATTTCACACAAAGCAAATTTCATCAATCATTCCAGAGCATATTTCGTATTTCCAAAATAAAAATATATGAAAGTATATTATAACAAACTTCAAAGATCAAAGTAACTAAATCATGTATAATCCAAAACGTAATTTATGCAAAACATATTTCGTATTTCTTTTCAAAATATCTTGTACGAAAAATTATATTTTCAAAAATAATTATATACATTTACTTGAATGAAATCATATTCGAAAAGTCAATACAAAACCGCTTTTATAATTCATATCAAAGAAATCACATATACATATGTTTGTAGGCTTAATTTAATTTAAAAAGAAAATCAAGGGACCAAACATTGCATTTGTACTTAAATATAACTCATATTAAGATTAGTTTTAAGGGTGTCAAAACATGAAAGGGATATCAAGTCATTTACATTTAAACTCGCTAAATTGAAACCAAAGCAAAGCCTTAAGATTGCTCAAAGACTTGATCTTCTTGCACTAACACTAACAACAATCAAATATCCCTTCTAATATTTTTTTTTTTCATTTAACTTGGCACTATAGTAGCCAAGCTTCACTCTTTTCTTTTTTTCTATTCGATGCCGCCTCACTGCCTCTATATATTTTTTTCTTGGTCGCACTGCCGCTACAATTCCTATTTGCCTCTTCTTTTCATTTTGGCTTGGTAAAAGAGCATCCCACTTCAGCATTTTCATTTTTTCTCTCTCGGCGACGCAAGCTTCTTCACGCTACTTCTTATATATAGTTTTTTAGAGAATTTCTATTCACACCCTATTGATTGCTTGGCATACCCTAATTGCTTAAAAACCCTATTCCTAAATTTTTCTTTTATTTTTACTACCCACACCCTAAATACCTAAATTTATACCTAAAACACCCTCAACCCCTCGTCACTTCTTATCTCTCTCATTCATTCTCTCAAAAAAAAGCTCAAATAATTTTTTTCAAAATCTTTTAAGTTTTGCAACAATCTAAATTAAATCCACCATTAATTTTTAGTTAAATTTGTTTTTTTTTTATTGTATTAAAAATGATTGCATTTAAAATTTTTTGTGAAATTTTTAAGATAAAAATCATGGATTTAAATAAAAAAAATTATCAAAAATTATATTTTACAGCATCGAATTGCTAGGAACCTTTTGTGGCTCTCAACAATTCTATGCTTAGAATCATATTGGCCCCACGATTCTATGATAAGAATCATATTGGCCCCACTGCATCTCCTTGCCATGGGGCACAAAATTGTTCCCCACATATATAGGGCCCATAAGCCCCACGGCATGAGAATGCTGTGGGGCTGAAAATTTTTTGCCCCATATATATGGGGCAAATGAGCCCTATATATATGGGACCTCCTAAGCCCCACAGCATTTTTTTACTGTAGGACTTAGCATTTTCCTCAACAGTTAACTCCTCGGTTGCACGCTGCTAAGGAGTTAGTTAAACACTTTGGCAGCATGTTACTGAGGTGTATCTTTTACTTTCGAAAATTCATTTCCAATAGTCCTAAAAAATTTTTATGTATAAGGGTAAAATTGTATTTTTAATTAAGGATATTTTTGTGATAAAAAAATTTCATTAATTTAGGGTATCTCCAGCACTTTACAAGGTGTGACTAGAACCCCTCTTTTTTTTTTATAACCCTCTTCACCCTAATGCATTATGGCCAGTGTGAGACCCGATTTTATAACTCTGTACCCCATAATTTTGTAAATTGTTGATAGTGGAAATAAATTATTTAATGGAATTAAATGAATAAATGATTCATGAGAGAGGAAAATTATTCATTGGACATATGATTAGATTTGACCGGTGGAATATATGAAAAGAGGTGGAAAGCAAGTCCAAACTGTGCAGCAAAAATAAATTGCATTGCACGTCAACTTTTGCTGCTGTGTACTTCACGGCTAATGCAAATTGAAGAGCAAAACTTTAAGGTATAAAATACAATAGAAATAAGACTTAGAAGAAGAGAACTTTAAGATTTAAAATGGGGTTAATTCCTATTAATGGAAGTCTACCACAAGGAGAAACAAACAAGTAAAACCGTGCAAGCAAAGTAGGTTGCACGTCACCTGTTGTTGTAGTATATTACACAGTAGAAAAGATAACAAAGGAGAAAAAAATGTAACATAAATGATGAATCGAGGAAAAGAATATTAAAGTCTAACATAGGATGAATTTTGTTGGCTGGAATGTTCAACAACAGATGCAAAAGAGGTCAATAACGTGTAAGGAAAAAAATGAGTTGTTGTCGTTCCTTTTGCAACAGTTTCTACTCGATTTTAATACTCCTTCAACTACTCTTTTGCTGCATTTTTCTTCATAGATTAATGCTCATAAGACAAAGAATTAATGAGGAAATGAAATAATTAGATAGGTGACAAAGTTTTATTGGTTTATATGGAGAAATAGAAGGCTAAAGTGGATCAAACTTCAGCCATATTTCTTCCTCTATCGATGCTACTCTGCTGCTCTATAATTTTCTGTTTTTCAGCTCACTCTTGCTCTATTTATTCACCTTTCTTCCATATTATTCATCAAACATCTCATCCCTTGCTAACTAAGCATTTACACCTTCCTCATAAACCTTCCTTTCACCTTAAAATCCTCTAAGAGCCAAGAAAAGGAGGACTAATGTGGAAGGAAACAATACAAACTTTGAGTTGTGTTGGTTCAGTCAAACAAGGTAAATAAAGTTTTCAGCCAATGTTCATGTATTTAATTCTTGGTTTATAATGATGATATGTTAATTGGGTGATGTGTGTGTATATTGCTTGGCATAAGAACATGTAGCAATTTACTATGGTTGAATTATATGTTGTTGATGGCGTTAATGGTGTGAATAAAGGAAGCAGAAAATTCTATTGCTATGTGTGTCTACCGTAAAGAATAAAAGGTAAGATTTAACATGAGGGAAAATATAGAAATATATAGGAGTTGATCTTAATAAGTTAAGATGTGAAAACATAAAGTAAAACATGGAAAAAAATTGAAGATAAATGGCTAGAAACCAAAACCAAGAAAAGGAAGATTGAAAAAAAATTGAAATATGAAAGTGGAGGGTGTTGACTCATGGCTATGGAGATGGCATGTTAGTCAACAAAAGGGGCTGATGAGTAAGGGAAATAAGAAAGAAAAGAGAGGCTGCAAATCGAATGAAATTTGAAGAGGAATTATTGTGGCTGACCGAATGTGGAGAGGCTGAAAATGAGAATAAAAAATAAAAGCTATGTGACGTGAAAGGATGAAGAAAAAAAGACCATGTTGGGACGTGGAATATGGGCTGAATTATGATGAAGGGTTAAGTGATAAAAGTCATTAGAAAATTGGCTGATTTTGACGTGGAGATGAAGAAGAAAGAAAAAAGAAAGACTAAGTTATTAGGAAATGATCTAAGGAACAAATAGTCAACAATAGTGGCTAAGATGGTGTGAAACTAAGAGAGAAAGATGAAATGGATGAGTGAGGCATAAAATGAGAAAGAAAATGGCTAAGTGTGGCGTGGAAAGAAGGAGGAATAAAGGCTGAAATTTGGTTAATTAATCAAGGTATAGAAAGTCAAATATGAAGGCTAGAGATAAGCAAAGAAAATAACCATAACTTGACTAGAAAATATTCATATACAAGGTGAGTATGTGTGCTGCGGAGTATGAAAGAAATAAAGAGAATAAAATATTACATTTTATTTCTTAAAAGATGGAAAATGTCAAGGAAGAAGGTAGCACATTTATATTGTGCAAAAATAAAACAATGATCTTTAATTAATAAAGGCCATTCGGCCATAGAGGAAGAAAGAAGAGAAAATGGCATGAAGAATAGCAATTTTAGCTATGAGACTTACTTATATTTGTATTTTGATATAAATCATAGCTTAATATAAAAGGATAATTAAGCTAATGAGTTGGTAAAATCATTTTGCAACTAAGAAGTACGGATTTCGGTAAGCACAACAGGAAAGCTCGGTTTGGTAAGATTAGGTAAGGGAGTAGTATGTGAAGTGAAATGTATGTTCTGTGGAGAAAAATGTTATAAAAATATTGAGAAAATGATTTGGTTTGAGACATGCATTAGCTTGATAAACTATTTTGAATTTGGGCTAGCTCAATCCACTGCGATAGGCGAGCTGGTAAGAGGCGAGTCGGTTTAACTTGTGATTTTTTCTCACACAAAAAAATGGTGAAATTATTGGCTGTTTTTACTGTGTTTTGTAAACAAAAAACATAATACCTTTTTGGAAAACAATCATTTTAAAGAAACGATGAAATATGTGAAATTTTCCCTAAAGGTTCTTTATGAGATATAAAGTGATTTTTTTGAGACTTTAGGCCCTGAGTTTCATGCATTACTATTCGCATGGCTGATTGACCCGCCAAGTCATCAAAGGTCTCGAGGTCACCTGGCAAGTGTACCCAAGGACCACCTATAGATTTTGGCCATAGATCTACTGTGTCCTAGTGGGGATGATTACTGTATTCCTTCGGAACGATGATAGCATGATTTAATTGTAGGATGATGCCTAGTCTCAACTTACTAATTTTTGTTTACTGAAAGGATTTATTGAATTCTGTTTACTGTTTACTATACTATATTGTAAACTGTTTAGCCAGTGATTTGAATATTAAAGACTGTTAATTATATCCACTATTTTCCTACTGGGTATGCTATTAGGGAAAATAAACATTTTGTGGTATATTGTTTTTATTTTATAAAGCCGCATACAACTCCCTTACTGAGCACGTTGTCGCTCACCTCTTATTTTCCACTCCACAGGGTGTTGATTTTAGATTAAGAGAATTACCTTCCAGAGATTTGCGACTGCTAGAGTCAGCAGATATTCGATATCGAAGGTATATGATTTTCTTTTATATATTTAGCGAATTTGTACAGTACTACTTTAAGTAGAAGGGAATGTATATATATCTTAAGGAAATAATGTAACAATGCATACTTCCATATTGGTACGATAAATAAGAGTACTAATTATTACTAAAGTGATTAACGGATGGTTAAGTATTACTGACAGCCCAACTGGTGAAAATAGGTAAATCTGAGTAAATATTATGTATTACTGTAGGTTCAGGATGTTACAGCCAGCCCCCTTAATATATTAGTCTTTGGGCTACTTAAAAGAGTGGGCCTGGGTATTACATGTAATATGTGGAATGGGCGGCATAGGGAAAACTACCACCATGAAACATATCAACAATCAATTGTTGGAGGAGAATCGATTTGAGAAAGCGGTTTGGGTCATTGTATCAAAAGAACTCAATGTTGTCAAATTGCAAGAGGATATTGCACAAGCAATGGATAACTCTCTTCCTAAAAATGAAATAGGACCAGCTGAATTGATAAAAATATTGAAAGGAAAGAGATCGACGTGTTGATCTTAGATGATGTTTGAAAAGAATTTTCTCCACTCAATGTCGGAATTCTAGTGCCAACATTACATAATGGGAGCAAACTGGTACTCACTAGTAGATTAATTGAGGTTTGTAAATCTATGGGTTGTAAGTTGGTCAAAATGTAGCCTTTTTCACTTGAGGAGTCTTTGAACTTATTCCTAAATAACGTGGGGTGCCATAGTATCTTGGAAGAGCCAACTTTGCTAGACATTGTGAAACTTGTTGTTTAGCAATGTGGTGGTTTACCACTTGCCATTGTGACAATATCTGGTAGCATGAAAGGTGTAGATGATGTTTTTGAGTGGAGGAATGCACTAAATGAATTCCATGAATAGGTCAAGAGATTAAAAGATTGGATACCGAGATATTTGAGTGTTTGATGTTCAGTTATGATTATTTGGGAGATCCGGAACTCGAAAATTGTTTCTTATATTGCTCCTTTCCTGAAGACTGTGAAATTGAAAGCATGGAGTTAATAGAAAAATGGATCGATGAGGGGCTCCTTGATGAATTAGAGACTAGTTAAGCAATGTATGATAGAGGGCATATTATTTTAAACAAGCTTGAAAACAATTGCTTGTTAGAGAGAGCTACAACTAATTATGATTTCAAGAGAAAAGTTAGGATGCATGATCTCTTAAGAGACATGGCATTGTGTTAGCTTTAAATTGCCATATATATTTTGAAATGACAAAAACTTAAGTAAACTTTAATGTTTTAATTCATATTGTAAATTTGCCTTATCACACATGATTTTCTCAATCCATTTTAAGTGTTCATATCAAACATTAAGACCATGATTTAATTACATATTCTTATTGGTCTTAATACTTCATAAAATGTTTTGAATATTACTTGATTAATTTTTGGACCATGTTTTCATTAGAGAAAGTCAAGAAAAACTCCCACAAAAATGCCAAAATGTTTTGGGTTGGATTAGGATCAAAGGTCACATCATTTCTAACCCAAAAGTGCAGGAAATAGGCTTTCTGGAGGCATGGGATCGATCCCCTAGTGGCAGTAAGCATTTTGGCGTAAGAAAAGGTCCCTCAGCCCAGACAAATCAATTGTGGAAAGAAGGGATCGATCCCATAAGGGAAAGGATCGAGCCCTAATGGCAGAATGGCTCCCAACGGCTAGAAAAGGTCCCTCAGCCCAGAAGAATCAGATCTGGAATGAAGGGACCGATCCCTTTGCCCGAAAATAGCCTGTAATGGCTAGTTTTTGTGAGATAACGGCCACATTCAAGTTTTGGCTCCACCCAACGGCTAGAATACATCCAAGGGACTATAAATAGAGGCTTAGAAGCTAAAGAAATAAAGACGAATTGCTCAGAAATTCTATTCATCATCTTCTTCATTTTCCTCAAGCCTCAACAACAAATCAAGAGCTACAAAGTCTTCATCTTCCATCATTCTCATATTCTTTGTATAGCTTAGCACAAATATTGTATAGGCTTTTCTTTGTGCCCAATTTTTGTAATCATTTGCCTACTTAGAGGTCTTCTTTGATTACACAATTTGTAAGCCAATTCAATCCTTGTAAAAATGGGAGGTTTCTCTTTAGCCTATGAAAAAGAGGGAGGTTACTCTTTAGCCTAAGAAAAAGAGGGAGGTTTCTCTTGAGCCTTGAAAAAGAGAGGTTTCTCTTTAGCCTAGAAAAAGAGAGAGGTTTCTCTTTAGCCTAGAAAAAGAAGGAGTGTAACAAATTCAAGGATAGTGAATTTGGGAAAAATCATTGGGAGCGTCTCAAGGTAGAGGACGTAGGCAAGGTTGCCGAACATCTATAAATCACTTGTGTACATTTCTCTATCCTTACTTTCTTTACTTATTTGCAATTATATTTGTGTTTATTGTTTTGAATTTATATTGCATAATTGAGTAGCCTAGAGAACTTAGAAAATATCAACATAGGCTAGAGAATTTAGAAAAACCAAAAAACGAACTTAAGGTTAGTGAAAAACCGATTCACCCCCCTCTCGGTATAGCCTATAGAGCCAACAATTGGTATCAGAGCTTGGGCTCAAGATTGAATTAGACTAACCTCTATTGAGCAAAACGATCTTAAATGGCTCACTTGAATGTAGGCACACCCCTAGGAGAAGAGAGACAATCATTAGTTAGACCTCCACTCTTTAATGGTAAAAATTATTCATATTGGAAAACTAGAATGATGTTATTTGTACAATCAAATGATTATGAAGTGTGGAGAATTATAGTGAATGGTCCGAGAATTCCCATGAAGAAAGTAGATGGAAAAGATGTCCCTAAGAGTGAGGATGAGTGGGACACAAATGACATGAGATTGGCACAAATGAATGCTAAGGCTATGCACACCCTGTTTTGTGCTTTAGGTCCCAATGAGTATAATCGAGTATCCTTATGTGAGAATGCTAAACAAATATGGGATAAACTACTTATCACACATGAAGGGACAAATCAAGTTAGAGAGACCAAAGTAGGAATGCTCACACATGATTATGAGCTATTTAGGATGAAAGAAAATGAGTCCATTAGCGAAATGTTCACTAGGTTTAATGATATAATTAATGGACTTAAGGCACTAGGCAAGGCTTATTCCAATGTTGAAATGGTAAAGAAAATTTTAAATAGCTTGCCTAAGTCTTGAGAGGCAAAGGTAACCGCAATAGAAGAGTCTAAAGATCCAAACACCTTGTCTCTAGATGAACTTATGGGCTCCTTACTTACATATGAGATGAAATTGAAAAGAAATAAAGAGCCTTCAAAGAAAGTAGGAGTAGCATTTAATGATCCACTAAAGATTATTCCAATTCAAATTTTATAGTTAATCTTTGTTCATTATTAATACTAATTCCACTATTTGCTTATATCAAATTTACTTTCATTTAATTAATTCCCACAATCAATTTATTCTCTATTATTTAGCACAATGTAATTATCATTAAATTATATTCTCTTATTCTAATTCACTTTACCAATGTCATGTAGTATTTATTATAATCAATTTTCCATTCTTGAATTTTACTTATTATTTTCCAATTCAAATTTATTTACAAATAGTCTTTATTCATTATTAATATTAATTGCACCATTTATTTATATCACAACTAATTCATTTTATTTCCTATTAATTATCACCATATAGTTAATTAAAAGAATTCTATATACAACTATATTCCCTTCTCCTAATTCACTTTACCAATATTATTAATCTCAACCATTACTTTATTTGGTTTCCCAACAAATATTAAAATATGATCATATTTAAACTATACTTCTTGCTAGTTACCTTCACTTATAGTTTCATTAATCTTTAATCTAATTTCTTTTAGACATTAGGTGATAAAAATATGCATGAGACCCTTTTTCTTATCTAGACCAATTACTTCTTCTTATTCCCATTTTAATTTTGGACAAATTCTTACATTTGTCTTAACTCATTCTTTTTTTTTCTAATTTTTAATTTTATACTTAATCTTAATTCTTAATTCATCCTTATATAAATTTTATTATTATCATTTATTAAATTATTTAATATTTTCTTGTTTTTCCTTTCAACTCCAACAGCTCCCCATTTCTTTTTCTTCTTCCATGGCCGGATGCTAACATAGTCTCCTCTTCATGATTTCCTTTCCTTGTTCAATTCTAACTTATGAACATTATCTATTCACTCAAGATTTTCATCAAACACTTGTTATACAACAAAATTCACCATCAATATTCAGCCAAGCCAAAACAGAAAATACCAATCATTCACGCACAGCCCCTGTTTCACGCCACTTCCAATTTTTCTGAAATTTATCACTTCAATCATCATTCAACCATGTTCCATAAAATTTCAGTCATCATTTTCCACTAATTTCTACTGAACATACATCAAAATAACCAACAATTTCTTCATTTTTCTTCCATTACCGAACCTGGCAGATTTCAACACACTTCATTTTAATTCTATCTAATACATAAAACAGGTTATTCATCCTTCAATCAGTCTAATACCTTAGTTAAAATCAACCAAAACATAACACCCAGAATTCTCACCTTGCACGTGACTACCAGCAGAAATTTTCTGTTTCCAAATACTGGAATTCCAACCACCAATTCCAGATTTGAGGCGTCCTTGAAGTGAGAAATAGGTTATATCAAGGAGTTGGATGAATTGATGAAGGTAAAATGAAGTTTGGCAAGGCTACGTGAGGGTTCTAGAAGGAGAAAAGCAGAAATCGGCAGCAGCAAAACTGAACAAAGAAAGTCGGTGCAACAGCAAAAAAATCAAGGAAGGCGAGGTCGGTTTAAAATGGCTGAGAAATGGCTTCTTTGTTGGTGGCAGCCTTTGTAGACCACGCTTCTCACCTAAACAAAGAAAAAAACTTGTAGAAATTTTTATGAAAGATCCTAGAAAGTTTATTGTAGATTAAGGGTTTCAAGATTGGCTTGTTTATGATTTCGAAGCCGAGATTTTTGGGGATGTTCATGGGAAGCTGCAAAGGGAGATAGGTCGTTCGGTCTGAGGAAAAAGTAGAGAAAGAGACGAGAAAGAGAGGGAGAATTCTGGAGGAAAAAAACAGGGAAGAAGCAAAACCAAAGAGAAACAGCAACGTGTCAAACGGAGGAAGCACGATCGTGGAAGCAGCAGGAGGCCGGAAATGCATGCGCTTTAATATTATTGATTATTATTATTAGACTTGATAGAATTGGCATAGAGTAGATGTATCGGGGCAAGTGTGAGAAAGATGAAGTGAGATGAGGGACGTGAGAAAGAGGAATGGGTGTGGGGATTAGGTTAGTGCTCTGCCTTGGTAGGGGCTTTTCCCACCAAAACTAATTATAAATATATATTTATTTATTTTATATATATTTTATACCAATTAATATATACTTTTATAT
Organism: Heritiera littoralis; assembly: GCA_031772115.1. NCBI lineage: Eukaryota > Viridiplantae > Streptophyta > Magnoliopsida > Malvales > Malvaceae > Heritiera > Heritiera littoralis. The sequence continues at coordinate 2,220,753 of JAPDPK010000065.1, forward strand.
CTTAAAAATATACACTTTTTTTTACCCATATATATACCTATATATTTTTATTTATACACTGATATAGTTATATTCATACATATTTGTATATGCCTATATTTATACTTAGGTGTATAAATACGAATATATATATATATATCTATACCCATACATATATTTTACATGTATATCAAGTTAGTCTCACTTCACTTGATCCCTAAATTATATTAGTTATATAATTAATTTTATTTACACATTTATGTATGTATGCATGCACGTTGCATGTATTTAGTTTACGTACACATGCATGCACGTGTTATGCATTTGGTTTGATTCTTGCATGTATGTAACCCTAACCATGCCTATAATTTTAATTCCTTTCGTATACATTTAGTGTATGTTGTCTGTATTGTCTAAGTGTACGTTCCATGTTATTCTCGAAGACTTTGTTTCCATTATATGAACCATGATCTTATATTTAGAATCTTGAAATTACATTATTTTATCATATTCACTTAAATTACACATTAAGTATATGATTAGTTTAAGAAAATTATGGTTCTCACATATATATATATATATAATTCATATTTACTAATTACTTTTATTTATATTTAGTATATTTTCAAATATATATTTATTTTTTACACACACACATACATATATATCTTTTACAAACTTAGTGTATATATGTATGTGTTTATATATATTTATTTCCTAAGTTATCCGTTCAATTAAATTCCTTAAAATTTAAACATCTTTAAATTAAATGAATTTCCTTCACTCTTGAACACTACATATTAACTTATACGAGTCTAAGGTAATTGATTTACTAATCGAGATAAAAAATTGCGGTTGTCACAGGGACAGCTTGAATCACAAACTTTAGAAGCACCTCCTTTCCCCCTTGAGATAAAGCTCGAAAACTCCATCCTTCCATCTTCCTTTGCATTCTATCTTTAAGCTCACTAAACGCCCTTCTTCTATTTTTTCCAATTAACGTAGGCAGTCCCAGATACTTCTCCATGTTCCTTGTAGCCTGAATCTCGAAAAAGTCTTGCAACTCTTTTCTTTTAGTGTCTCCCAAGTTGCTGCTAAAGAATAAAGCTGATTTATCAAAGCTGATTTTCTAACCCAAGCATTCTTCATATCTCGTTAGCACGTACTTCACCTTGTCAGACTCTCTACCATCTACCTTGGCAAATAGAAGGTTGTCGTCCGCAAAAAATAGGTGATTTACTCGGGGTCCAGATCTACTTGCTTTAACTCCTTGCAGTAAGCCTCTTCTTTGGTTCTCTCTCAAAAGAGTTGAAAGACCTTCAGACACTACAAGAAAAAGATAAGGAGAAAGTGGGTCTCCTTGACAGAGTCCTCTCTTTGGATAAAAGAGTTCAGAAATCCCACCATTCACAAAGATTGAGTAACATACAGATTTAACACATTTCATCACCAAATTAACCCATTTAAAGTGAAAGCCTAACTTTAACATCATTGCTTCTAGGAAATTCCATTCTACCCGGTCGTAGGCTTTGCTCATATCAAGTTTTAATGCAAAGAATCCATCTCTCCCTCTTCTCTTGGTCTTCAAAGCATGTAATAGTTCATAGGCTACTAATATATTGTCCGTGATTAGTCTACCCGGTATAAAAGCACTCTGATTTTCATTTATGCATGCCGGTAGAATTGTCTTTAGCCTATTCACTAAAACTTTTGAAATAATTTTATATATAACATTACAAAGACTAATGGGTCTAAAATGTGTAATGTTTTTTTGCTCTTTAATCTTTGGGATAAGAACTATATGAGTTTGGTTAATAGAACGTATATCTTCTTTTCCATTCAAGCGTGCTAAACAGAAGGCAACCACATCCCTACTAACTATATGCCAATATTTTTGGAAAAATAAAGCGGGCATACCGTCAGGTCCAGGTGCTTTGGTTGGGTGCATTTGTTTTATGGCTGTTGTAATCTCCTCTTCCTTGAATTCTGCCAAGAGAAGCCTGTTCATCTCGTCTGTAACAATGGAGTCAACTGCCTCAAGAATATCTTCAAAATTTGTAGACTTTTGTGACTGGAATAAGTCTTTGAAGTAGTTAGTGGCAATTTGTTGTACATCTACCTCCTCCTCCTTCCAAACACCATTATGATCTTCTAAACCTCTAATTCGGTTTCGTCTTCTCCTGTTTGTAGCTTGAGCATGAAAGAAAGAGGTATTATGGTCACCCTTTCTTAGCCAATTGACTTGCACTCTTTGCAACCAATAAACCTCCTCCTTTTCTAAAATTTCATTCAATTGACCCTACACTTGTTTTTCCTCTAGGATTGATGCATCCGTAGGCTGCTGTGCTTTAAGATCTTCTAGCTTGGTCTCCAGTTTCCTTATTTCTTGCTTAAAATCCCATATTCCTTCATGAGACCACTTTTTCAAATCTTATCCCATTATTTGTATCTTATCATTAATTCCCCTACTTATGTCCTTCTACCATGAGTTCCAAATAAGGTCCTCACAACCCCTTGTTTTGACCTAGTGAGCCTCAAACCTCCATTTTTGTTTTTTATGTTTGCCACCTCTACCACCTTGCCTTCCATCAAGCTTGATTAAAATTGGTCTATGAATAGACACCGAATCACTTAAATTTTGAACCACACAATCTGGAAATCTATCACACCATGCCTTATTACCTACTCCCCTATCCAGTCTTTCCCGAATGATGTTATCCTTATAGTTACCCCATTCCCAAGTGTACCATCTTCCTGTGTATCCTAAATCTTCCAGACTGCAGTCCTGTAATGTTTCTCGAAAAGCTAACATTTGTTCCTCCCTCCTTACACCTCCTCCCTCTTTTTCTTGTTGCCATAAAATTTCATTGAAATCTCCATAAACCAGCCAAGGAATATCTGTCTGAGCTGCCAAACTTCTTAGCAGATCCCATCCCTCGCCTTTTCTTCGCACGTCAGGTTCATCGTAAAATCCGGTTAGCCTTCAGTTTCCTCTATCTCTATCAATCTCTACTTCCATATCAATATGGTTCCTAGACATGCTCCTTAAACTTAGATTGATATCTTCTTTCCAGAACATGGCTAAACCCTCACTGTTTCCTTCGGCATCCACTCCTACTGCCCCCCCGAAATCCACATCTCCTTTTAATCTTATCCAGCTTTTTAACATGTAGCTTTGTCTCACTTAGAAAAACTACATGGGGATCTTTGCACTTTACCAAATTGCAAAGGGCACGAACTGTTTGAGGGTTCCCAAGCCCTCGACAGTTCCAAGCTAGGCAGTTCATTTGGATCGGCGGGACTGGTCACTAGTCTCCGCCATTAACTCTGCTTCTATTTCATCGCCCTGTGCACTTTCTTTACACTTCTTGTCTGGAATGTCTATATCCATGAATTCTTCCACTTGATTTTCAGACTTCCTCTTTCCCCCTTCACTCTTGAAATCTTTGTACACACTGGCTATCCCTCTAGCTTTCTTCTTCCATGTTCCTTTTCGTGTTTTGGGTCCCCCTTAATTGATCCTGCATTTTCGACATCCTAACCCATGTGTTCATACGTCATACTAAACCCCTCCGCTCCCTTCTAGGTTATTTTTTGTCGTGTGTCTCCCACACCTTTCTCTTGTGACTCCTCCACTTGTGTTGTAGCACTCCCATCTTGATATTAGACACCTCTCACGTGATTGTTGATAACTTCATAAACCCCTTCCACGTGAGTTAAATGTGTCCCATGCATACCTTTTACGTAGTCATTGACTTTCTCCGTTGGCCCACTGTGAGATCCCTGTAAATCAATTTTCTCCGTAAGATCCTTTACATTTTCCTTTTCTGCTCCCGTACTGACTACCTCCCTATTTAAGGAAGTTCTCATTTTTCCTCCATCAATCTGCTGTTTTCCTACTAGTTGGCTAAATCCTTGAAAACCGCTGTCATTTTTTTCCACAGAGCCATTACCATTAAAACTTCCGTCAATTTTGCGACTTGCCTTTTTCCATCTATCTCCTTCTTTGACGCCTGCACTAGTTGTTTCCACTGGTGTTCCTCATTTTGCCTCTACTCCGTGTGAGAAGTCTGCCGGCATAGTGCCTTTATGGTTCTTCATTTTTTGTCGTGCTTCCTCCTTTGCTTGGCTTAATAGATTCCCAAAATTTGTGTTTCTCCCCATATACTTGCTCATCTGTGTTGCTCTCAACCATTCTCCATATGGCTGTTCTTCTTCACCTTCCCCTGCATCGGTTTGTGTCTCACATTCTGTGTCTGTATGGCCTAATATTCCACAGTTGTAGCAAAAGTTAGGCAATCGCTCATATTTCAGATTGGCACATATCCCCTTACCCCCCTTATTTCCTATCATAATAACTCTTCTTAGCGGTTTTGTAATGTCCACTTCCACCATGACTCTCAAGCAGCTTCCCCACACTATGTTAGAACTCATAGTATCAATTCCTTGTAAAACTCCTAGCCTTCTAACTAGCTTCTCTGCCTGTTCCTTCTTAAACATCTTCAGTGGTAAACCATAAATAGGGATCCAGAACGGTGCTCTGTCAAAGACATAATCTTCTGGCCTGAAGTCTCCCACATAACTATGGAAGACCACAAGATTCTTATCGAAAGACCAAGGCGAACCCTCGATTACTTTCTTTTTATCGTTTAAACTTGCAAACTTAAAAAGAAAGAGATTCTCTTGTAAGACTGCAATAGTCATCTCCTTGGACAGTTTCCAAATCATTTTAAGTGTCCCCATGAATGCATCCTTGTTAAAAGGCTTTCTTGTTAGTAGCTTGCCTACTAACAAATTATGCCCCTGCATTCTTTCTTCTTTATTGTCATCTTCTTCGAATTCCACATAGTCATTCTCCTCCTCTGTAAGACTAAGTTTGCTCCATGCTTTTTCAAGATCGTCTGCCATTGTCAATGGCGATTTGTAATCCACCCAAACTTCTTACTAATTAAGCCACTAACTAATCTAAGACTAAGCAAAATGGCCCCCAAAGTTGTTTGAAGACAGACTTGAGGGAAGAAAACTCTTGTACAGGACAAGACTGAAACTCCTCTCACAGAACCCTAGTTCTGAAGAGTTAGCATGTTTGGCTTCTTGAATACTCATGAAAATAAAGAATCATGTCTCTGTTCTTTGTTCTATAAACATGCTTCTATATAGGCAATTGAAACTAATTCGAACCCTAACACCAAGAAAGAGGTTCCCTGTTGGGTTATCTTTTCTTTGCTTTTTGATTATTTTAAATCTGCTGATTCAAAATAGTTCAGAGATCATTTTTATACTGTTTTCCCTGTGTTTTCGTTTTTTGACCATTCGAATTACTACATGGATGCATCATTTTGATCTTTTAATATATGCAATGTTCAAAGTTGTATTCTTTATATGCAGATTTGGCATTTTTCGTAACATGTCAATTTTTTTGTTGTTGCACCCTTGGATGATTCTTGAAAACCTTTTTTTTATTCACTTGTTTCATCCCATTCTGGTTCTCTAAAATAAACATGCATAAAAAACTCTTTTTCACTGCACTTCTTGATGTACATAAGCTCTTACTTGACGCTTACTATGACCTTTTTGGCTGTTAAAGTAAGCTTAAACATCTCATATTTGCTCTTTTGATTGATCTTCCTGCGCAACGCACATGTTTTCTCTAGTAATAATAATTTAAAGATAAATTATATCATTAAATTCATGATAATTTTATAAATTATAGAATTATCAGATAATATTAATGCATGATGAGAAATGTTTCCCCTCAATGTAGAGTGTGTGGTAGTGTGATAAATGAATCAATCAATCAAGTTTCAGACGCAAAAGTTAGCAAGAGTTGAGCTATCCTGAAGCTTTTAGATCTCAAAGGAATATTATCTATTACCTAATCTAGTTCAGATTTTTAAACTGATTCAGCCAAAATCAGGTTTAGAAGTTTTGATTTCTTGTCACAATTTTAAGTTTAATGGGGTCAAATGCCCCAATAGATAACTAATAATTGCGAAATGGTAAATAGATCAGAATAGATGAATCTCAATGTTCTGTGCTGGAAGAAATGTGATGATATCATTAATTCATATTTCTTCAACAATTTATTCTTTTTTTTGTTTTTTTATTTTCTCTTTTCCTGTTCTCTCCTTAAAGCAATCCGTGATGGCTAACAAGCAAGAAGGTGAACCTACATCAGGCACAAGACTCTTCAGTATCTCATTACTTATACCAAGGGCCAAACTTTTTTGATACTGTGCATAGTTTCTTCTATAATTTGCACTGTAGAGCATCAACAATTGGTATCTACCACACAGAAGATACAATATGCTCTCTATATGACAAGATTCAATCTGCAGCTCTTGAAAAACAAAATATAGGTTTTCACAACTTCAACTTCTTTTTGTTAATTCTAATTTTTGGATCCTCATTCATGTTACAGTTTGCAAAATATAGTTAGCATTTGTTAAGAGATGAACCAATTTACAGCTTAGAGTCTCAGTCTCACTCTGCTAGATCCCATATTTTTTTTGGGCAACCCAATGCACAAGATCCCCACATTGTGGAGTGCGGTCTGACGAGAGTCATTCATACACAACCTTTCTTCTTTATTAGCAGAGGCATTGTTTCTGTTTGAACCCGTGACTTCTAGATCACAAAGGAGCAATCCCTACTATTGCATAAGATCACAGCACCCCCATTATACTATGAAAACCTCTTATGTGAAATGTAAAAACAGCTGGGAAGTTGACACATGAATGAAGTACTATCAACAGAATTAACTTAGTTAACCATAGTAGTTAATTCTGTTAAGCATGTTAACAAGAGTAGTTACTTTACCAACATTAAAAACCTCAGCTGTAATTAAGTTTTGTTAACAAGGATTACAATATAGAAATCCATTCTTCAATCTTTTCTCTCTTCTATCTTCTTTCATCTTCTTCTATATTCATTCATCTTGTCATTCTTGTTAGTTCATACACAATCTCATCAAGTAACATGAAGCTATCTCTATCGTTTCCCTCCATCCTTTTTCTCTCATTCCTCTTCCTTCTCTGTTCCTCAGTTATTGTTTCTATTCTTCAGTAACGAATGGATTGTGCATGTGGTGTAATTAAAAGTTTACTTTTGGTCACAAATGCATGAGATCTCAACTATATCAGACGTTGGTCGATTCAAACAATGAGTTATAAAAACTCAATATATAAAGTGTAAAGCTGAATATTGTAAAAACAAGAATTATGGTATCAGAAACTACAAAGAATTCTCTCCCTCGTCTCTACTTCTCTATCTCTCTCCCTCTGTTCTTACTTTTCGTCTCTCTTCTCCTATTATTTCTGAAGCTTCTCGGTTTGGCCGGCATCAGTTTGCCAACCGACTGAACATAAAAAACACATTTGAAATCAAGTTGAAGAAAAAAAACTTGAAGTCCATCATCGTTGATGAAGTCTTAGTTTTATCGACCAGTAATAATCAGGTATCCCAAGCCGGTGGCCATTCAAGTCAAAAGTCTAGTGTTTAAAATCTGAAGGTACAACTCAAACCAAATGGCACCTTTACTTTCCTGGCAGTAAAGAGCTTCGAGACAAGCCATCCATGGACCTGGATATCCTTTGTTTTAGTGTTTGTTTCCTCATCATCTTCTCAAAAGCTTCCATTGCTTGCAATCGACATGATTTCTCCAGCAGAGTCACTCACTGATGGCATGACCTTAGTCTCCAATGATGGAAGCTTTGAGTTGGGTTTCTTCAGTCCGGCGAGTTCTAAGAACCGTTACTTGGGAATTTAGTACAAGAACATCCCAATGCAAACTGTTGTCTGGGTTGCAAACAGGGTCAAACCAATAAATGACAACAGTGGCTTGTTGAAGATAGAAAGTACTGGAAATGTTGTGCTTTTAGATCAGAACAAAACAACGGTTTGGTCAACTAATTCCACAGGAGTTCAGAATCCAATATTGCAACTCCTGGAATCTGGAAACCTTGTCGTTAGAGATGGAACAAATAGTAATTCAGAAAATTACTTGTGGCAAAGCTTTGATTATCCATCTGATACAATGTTACCAGGGATGAAAATTGGTTTTGACCTGAGAACTGGTTTCCAACGAAGACTAGCAGCATGGAAGAACTGGGATGATCCATCTCCTGGTGACCTTACTTGGGGGGTAGAGCTCCAAGGAAATCCACAGATGGTTCTAAGGAAAGGCTCTGAAAAATACTATCGCAAAGGGCTATGGAATGGTGTTGTTTTTAGTGGTACACCTGATTTAAGGTCTAATCCGATCTTTGATTATGACTTTGTCTGGAATGAAGAGGAGGTGTACTACATATATTTCCTCAAAAATAAATCAGTGATGTCAAGGTTTGTTTTGAACCAGACTGAAATTGTAAGAAAACGGTACAAATGGAACGCAGAAACTCAAACTTGGGAGTTGTTTTCAATCATGCCCAATGACTACTGTGACAGATTTGGACTATGTGGGGCAAATGGGAATTGTGATAGCAATAAGCTTCCAGTATGTCAATGTTTGAAAGGATTCAGGCCGAAATCGCTGGAAAGATGGAGATTATCTGACTGGTCTGAAGGGTGTGTACACACTAAGCCATTAGACTGCCAAAGTGTAGATGGATTTATCAAAATTGGGAGGGTGAGAACGCCAGACGCCACTAATTCTTGGGTGAGCAGAACTATGAATCTCAAGGAATGTATGGCTAGGTGCTTGCAGAACTGTTCTTGTATGGCATACAGTAATTTAGATGTTAGAAGTGGAGGCAGTGGCTGCGTCATGTGGTTTGGTGATCTAATGGATATCAGACAAGTTCAATCTGATGGTCAAGATCTTTACATCAGAGTGTCTGCTTCAGAAGCAGGTACTAGTTTTGTTTTGCTTTTGTTTCTTCTCCATTTCCCCTAAAGTACTAAATATGAAATTTTATTGGTGCTCCTTAAAAATTGATTATGCAGAACTCAGAAAAAAGACTAAGGTGAAGCTTGCAGTGATAATTGCAACTTTAACCGCTATGCTTTTGGGGCTTCTTATAGTTGTTTGCTACATTAGCAGAAACAGGAGAAAGTTAAGAGGTAATACTAACTATGGTCCTCATGAATGTACTCATTTTGTTCCTTGCCAAAATCATTTTGTTCATAACAGTGCTGGCAACTCTCAAGTCATACCCCCTTTACAAATTTGCAACCTCAGGAGCTAATACATAATGAGATGGGCAGATGGTTTTAAATTTTTTTATATGATCTAACAAAATCAGAATCTAGTAGTCTATAAACCAAGTGCTAGGAGATTTTGTGTTTTGGTGTTCTTCTAGATCAATCAATAAAGATAAGAGGGAAGCATATTAAATGGGAATTGCTAGTCTATTTTTATAATGTTTTCAGATGAACCAGAAGGCTGGAAAGTAAATGATGAAGAGATTCAAGGCCAGAATGAAGATATGGAGCTTGTAGTATTCGAGTTAGGTACCATAGCTCAAGCTACTGATGCTTTTTCTTCTACTAACAAGCTAGGTCAAGGAGGTTTTGGAACTGTTTATAAGGTAAAAGTTGTACTGTTGCTGTATGTTAGGAAAAGTGATCTTAAGTACAGAAAATTCATCTTTATCGGAAGAGCTTATCACAAATGTTGTAATTTTCTAGGGGACACTAGCAAATGGACAAGAAATTGCTGTGAAGAGACTTTCAAAGAGTTCTGGACAAGGATTCAACGAGTTTATGAATGAAGTAAAGTTGATTGTGAAACTTCAGCATCGGAATCTTGTAAGGCTTCTTGGGTGCTGCACTCAGGGAGAGGAGAGAATGCTGGTTTATGAATACATGCCTAACAGAAGCCTTGACTCATTCATCTTTGGTTAGAATCATTAGAAACCTTTCAATTTTACATTGTCTACTCTTTGGTTTGAATTCATTTTTGCTTCTTCAGTGATCAAATAAGATGCAGGACTAACGTGAATGCATATCTGCCAGATACAACAAGACGCAAAGTATTAAATTGGTCCAAGCGTTTCCAGATTATCTGTGGGATTGCTAGGGGACTACTCTACATCATCAAGATTCCAGATTGAGGATTATTCATAGAGATCTGAAAGCTGGTAACGTTCTGCTTGATAGTGAGATGAACCCAAAAATTTCAGATTTTGGCTTGGCAAGAAGTTTTGGAGGAGACCAGACTGAAGCCAGTACAAACAGAGTGGTTGGAACTTAGTAAGTGTACTTTTATGCAACATATTCGATCTATAAATCTCCATGGAAATGCATATTTTTCTCTGACAAATGTCCTGCTGTGGTTATATGGCACCAGAATATGCTATCGATGGGCTGTTTTCTGTTAAATCAGATGTTTTTAGCTTTGGTATACTTATGTTGGAGATAATAAGTGGAAGAAAGAATAGAGGGTTTTATCATCCAAATCACAGTGGCAATCTTGTTGAGCATGTAAGCGTCAACAGATATTATTGTCATCATTTTTTGTTACTTATCTTGAGCTAATAATTGCTAAAAGGGTTTCTTTGCTGCAGGCATGGAGATTATGGAAAGAAGGCGGGCCTTTGGATCTTGCTGATGATTTCTTACTGGAGACTAGCAATCTATCTGAGATATTACGATGCATCCATATTAGCCTTTTATGTGTAGAGCAGCATCCTGAGGAGAGACCAAACATGTCATCTGTGGTTCTGATGTTGGGAAGTGAAGTTGAATTGCCTCTGCCTAAACAACCTGGTATTTTCTTTTACAGGAAACACCCTCAAACAGATTCTACATCCGGCAATGATGGATCATCTTCAAGAAACGAAATGAGTATATCACTGTTAGAGGCTCGATAGAGTGTTGTATGCTTCATTACATCTGTTATGCTCCAAACTATCAGTAATGATTTCAGCCCCGCTTGAAGCTTGGGGCATGTGTTTTTTGTGTGCAAGTGCCTACTGATGAGACTTTTCAGAAATTAAAATCAATCAAGTTTAAATATTAGTGTTCTGTTTATTACATGGATAGAGATTGAAGGATCAAAGTTAAGCTTCATATAATTTAAGTATATGAATTCAATCCACACAATTTCATCATTTCTAAGTTGTTGACTTGATTTGTTTTCTGATGCATTTGTGTAAGATCAAGAGCCAACTAATCTTCTAAGTTTAAATAGTAACAAGATAATATTCATGCATGATGAAAAATCTTTAGTTATTGTGAAAAATGAATCAAACAATCATGTTACAGAAGCAAAAGTTAGCAAAAGCTGAGCATATATAGACATAACATCTGAAATAATTTTCCGAAAGCTTTTAGACCTCAAAGGAAGATTATCTATAGCCTAATCTGGTTGAAATTTTTAAACTGATTTGGCCAAGATCATGTTCAAGAGTTCTAATTTCTTGTCATAATATTAAGTTTAATAGTGTCAGATGCCCCGGTAGATAACTGATAACCTTGGAATGGTAAATATGACAAAACAGATGAATCTCAAGGTTCTATGCTGAAGAAATGTGATGATAATTTATGTTTCTTCAAAAGTTAATTCTTTCTTCGTTTGTTTGTTTAATTTCTTTTTTTCCCCTTCCTTTCTTAAAGTAATCTGTAATGGCTAACGAACAACAAGCTGAATCTAAATCAGGCACAACGCTCTTCATTGTCTCATTGCTTACATCAAAGGCTAAACTTCTTGATTCTGTGTATGGTTTCTTCTGTAATTTGCACTGCAGAGCATCAAGAATTGGTATCTGCCACACAGAAGATACAGTATGCTGTCTAGATGACTTGACTCAAGCTGCAGCTCTTGATAAACAAAATACTGATTTTCACAACTTTAAGTTCATTTTGTTAGTTCTAATTTTTAGATCCTCAATCATGTAGCAGTTTGCAAAATAGAATTAGTATTTGTTGAGAGGTGAACCAATTTACTGCTTAGGGTCTCAGTCTGAGACTCTGCTTGACCCCATTATACTCTAAAACATGTTATGTGATTTGCATAACCAGCTGGGAAGTTGACATATAAATGAAGTACCATGAACCTTAGAAATTTGTAATTCTTTGGTTCAATCCAAAAATTAGTCTTTGTCTAAGTTTAACTGACAGATTAATCTTGGAACTGATGACCTGGTTTGATTTGGATAATGAAATGAATTCTATCAAGCAGGAACGTGGAAAAATGAAATGTGAACCACCATCATAGCTAATTGAAGAAAAACTTTCTCGAGAGAGATCTGATTTTGCTGTTTTATTTGGCCTTCTTTTCACAATTTTAAACAAGACAATCAAAGGATATGACTGCGAAGACTCGTATCTAGACTTCAAATATTTTATCTTTTTATGTGAAGGCCTCATGATTTTGTCTCACAAAATACTTGCATGAGTTCATGTCTCTACTTACTATTCTAGCATAATCTCACAATATCCGACATCGACTGAGGCTTTACAAAATCTCACTGTTAAAACTTGACATCCTTGCCAAATCTAACACAAAATTGAATCAGAATTACAATAAGCGTTGGGATTCTGAAAGTGACTTCCATAATGTAGTACTTAATTCTTGTATTCCGATTAGTGATTGTTCAGATACCTTTTGTAAAAACACATTACAAGGTATTGTTTACTCTGACGGAAAGTATGGTATAATCTTACGATGCCGAAGACGGGTTGGAATGTAAGGACTCGGTTAAATATCAGCTTGTTGCCTTCAGGGATGTAAACGAGCAGAACATTCAACAAACTGTTCGTGAACCTATTCGGTTTTTGTTCGTTTACTAAGTTTGATAAACGATCATGAACAACATTTTAGAACAGAGGTGTAATTTGTTTGTTTATTGTTCATTCATTTAAAGTGTCATTTGTTGTTTGTTCTTTTATAACTCATTCATTTAAAGAGTCATTAATTATTCGTTTATTATTTATTAAAAATACTAAAATTGCTTATATTATATAAGTTATATAATATATACCCTATCTTTAAGACTTTAACTTAAATAATTAGTACCTAATTATGCAATACAACTCTGTTGGTTTAAAAAATTAATAAAATATAATAATAAAATAATTATAAAATTTAAATTAGTTAATTATGGTTAAAAATAATTTTTTTTATTTTAAACATAAGGTACTGAAATTAAATTAATAAAACTTTCATAATTAGTTAAGATGTAATTCTTACACATTAATCATTTACATATATGATACCATGGTATATGTATATGATACAAATTGTACTTAAAATTTTAATTACCAATTTTAAGAAAACATGTATTCGTGAACATATTTGTTTAATAGTTTATGAACACTTGTTTACGAACATGTTCGTTTATATGTCCGCAAACATGTTCGCGAATGTAAAATCCGAATTTTATTATACTGTATACCATATGTGTACATTATTGATAGTGGAAATAAATTCTTTTAGTGAAATTAAAGAATAACCGAATGTGAATTTTCACTTTTCAATTTAAGTGATGATTTATAGTATGGTGTTTAAAGAAAGAAAAACAAATATTAAAGTGTAACAAGATATTGTTGGGATCTAATTTGGATATTATGGTATGAAAGCATTAAATGAAGGGATTAATGGCTAGAGGACAAAACAAAGAAAAGAATGATAGCCAATAAACGTTGGCGGGAAGAGAAATGGCGTGGAGAAGGGAAGAAAAGAAAAGAGAAAAGTCAAGGAAAGGGGCTAATAGTGGACTTCTCGCCACTTGCTTCTACTGACAATGGGACTAAGCAATAAATGGCAAGTGAAATTAGTCAAGAATAGAGCTGCAGTAGGGACGTCACTACCGTTCTTTTTCCTGCAGTTTTCTTTGGTTTTAATGCATGAAATGATGAAAGAAAAACTGGATAAGAACAGGTGTTAGATTTTAAGTGAAACGGAATGGCTATATAAGAAGAGTTCATGAGGAAAAATCGATGGACGCAACTTCATCTTCCTCAAAAAAAAAAATCATTCTCGCCTATTCTGTTTTCATTGCAAGTTCACCATTAGTTCTTCCTCTACTTCCATAAGTGAGCCATGAAACTCATACTTAGTTCTTCTGTTCCTCTCATATATGAGCAATAAAACTTTATCTTTTAGCTAGCCAAACTCTTCTACAGTGTTGAAGAGCTAAGGAACAAGAGAAGTAAAGCTAAAAAAGGCAAGAAAGCATTCTGTTGTTGGAAGAGCAACTTAGTAAAGGTAAGTTTCATATTTTCCATGGTTCTATTGATATTGCATACTAGATTCTATGTTTTATAACATGATAAATATAGATATAGCCTGGTTGTAGTTAAATTTTGTTGGAATATATAAGAAATTAGATGGAAATGATTAAGAAAAACAATAGGCGAGCAAGGAGTATTAGCCCAAAGGGTGAGGCGAGTACAATGCAATACATGACTAGGCGAGAACATTTTCGCCAACAGTTTTGGGATAACCAGAATGATAGGTAGATGGGCGAGGACCGATGTTCGCCAAACGGCGAGAAGGGTAACCATAGAGATCGCCCATGTGAAATGTTGATGATCGCCAATGAGGCGAGTAGGAGACAAAGAGGTCGCCAAGCGTTATCCAATTCATGGGCAAGCCCATTTATGAATGAAAAGCCACGAATGGCGAACCGAATTGATAAGCATGGCGAGTTGAGCTTCCATGTTGGGCGAACTCCCATGAATAAGCCGCTAATGACGACTGGCGAGCTCTATTGGGCGAATGGCGAACTATAGAGTAGTCATAGAATCTCGCCAAAGTGTTAGAAAATATTAATAGAAAATATTAATAATTTAGGAAAAAAATTTGAAAAGAAAATATTAATGGAATTAATATTTTACCTTGCAGTCGAGCAGTGAGAATTGATAAGGCGGGCGATAAGCAAGGTTTCATCAGACGAGGTAAGGGAGTTGTGTGTTAAAAGAATGCATGTCCTGTGGAGTTAAATTTATGAAAGTATTGAGAATTGGTTTTGGTTTATGGCATGCATATTACTTTGATAAATTGCCTTGTTGTTGGGCTAACTGGTAAGGGCGGGCGAGTTGACCCTTCGTTATGTTTTGGGCGAAAAGCCCTCATATGATATTTTGGGGGGCGAGTGACCATGTTTTAAATAGAAAATCCGGGCGAGCCATTGTGGGCGGACCCTTTTCAATGTTTTCTGGGGCGGGTGACTATCTTTTCATATAATGGGCGAGCCATTAAGGGCGAGCCAGTTTTATTTGTTGATTAAAAAGGAAAGCTGGCGGGCGAATACTAATTCACCCATCTTGGAGTTCACCATGGGCGAGCCATGATGGGCGAGCTAACCATGGCGAAGAGGTTTAAAGTACATTTTCTCAAATGAAAAATGAGGCAGATTAATATTTTGAAAATAGAAAATATGAAACTTCTTGGGCGAGTTGACCCAATGGGCGAGTTGACTATTGGGCGAGCCGACCATGGGCGAGCAGATTTCAATTTACATTTTCTATGCAAATGAGAATAATACCTTTTTGGAATTATTATTTATTCAAATGATTAAATTCAATAATGTGTTTCCTTAAAGGTATTTTGAGTTATAAATATGATTTTGAGACTTTAAGCCCCTAGTTTCATGCATTTTTATTAGTTATGAGGCTAATGGACCCGCCAAGTCATCAGCGGTCTCGATGTCACTTGGCAAGTGGACCCGAGGACCACCCATAGATTGTGGCCATAGATCTACTGTATCCCTGTTGGGATAATTATTCCGTTCTCGCAAGGGGGAGGGGGAACGATGATAGCATGATTTATTTATAAGGTGATGCCTAGTCTCGACTTGATGATTTGTGAGAGGATTTGTTAAATCCTTTTTCATTGTTTATTATATGATATTGTAACTGTTTAGCAAATGATTTGGCTATCGCAAATTGTATTACAATATCCATTATTTTTTTTCCTATTGGGTTTATTGTTGGGAGAAATAAATTAAATAAAGAATATGATTTTACTGGTATAATGCAAAATACACTTCCTTACTGAGCACGTTATCGCTCACCCCTTATTTTCCACTCCACAGATTGTTGATCTTGGGTTAAGAGAATTACCTTCCAGAGATTATCGACTGCTAGCAGCTATTCGATATCGAAGGTATATTATTTCCTTTATATATTCAGAAAAATTTTACAATACTACTTTAAATAGAAGTGAATGTATATACACCTTAGAGTATTAATGTAACAAGTCATATTAGTATAAGTAATAAGAGTTCTAATTCTTATTTAAAATGTTAAGAGTTGTTAAGCATCACAAACAGCCCAACTGGTAAGTAAGTGGAGTTTTTAAGTAAATATTATGTTATATAGTGGATTTGGGATGTTACAGCGAACATGTTCGTTTCATATGTTTGGTCAACGTTCATGAACGAGCTTGTTTAAAGCGAATGAGCTTGTTCGCAAAAGTTTAACGAACAATCTAGCCAAACAAACTTATCGAGCTTGAACGTGAAAACCAAATTCCTTAATGAACACAAATTGAACACGAATGCTACTCAAATAAACGAACAAATGGAAACATCATTTCGTTCATTCGTGTTCAGTTTGTTTATAGCCCTAGTTGCCTCAATTGAGCAAGAAATTATTTATTTGCTTGTTGCTTTGTTAATTCATTTGCTTCTTGTTGTGTCATTAGAAGTTGTGAATTTGTTATTCTTTGTGAAACTGAGTATTTGTGCTCTTATGCTTCTATCTCTTCTCCAGTTTAATCGACTTCTCTTTATTGAATTCGTTAGTGTAATCGAACCGAGTCGAGACGATCTAATATTATCAGTCTTGAACTTGGCATGACTCAAAAATTTGGGACTCGAAAAGCAGCTTGAGTTCGATCGAACTTGGTTTGTGAAGTTTGAGCTTGGCTTGACAAAATACTAGATCCGCTCGAGCTCGGTTCGATAAGCTCGAACTTGATTTGCTATGGTCGATTTGTCAATTTTCAACCATATATTACGAGAGTAAAATAGTAAATTAATAATAAAATATTAAAAATTTATATTAAAAAAGCTCGATTAGTCTGGTAAGCCACTTGAGCCAAATATTAAAATACTTGAATTTGGCTCGACTCGTTACTCAAGTAGTAGGAGCTTGAGTTTGTTTCAAAAATAAACGAGTCAAACTTGAGTAATCATCGATTCGAACTAAAGTAATTCATGAGTAGTTTGACTTGTTTATGCCCCTAATTGAATTTGAATTTGAAAGGGCTCAAGATAAGCTTAAGAGAGAGGACTGCAGCTATCACCCTTGCTTCAATGGCTGGGATGCTGATGGTAGGCTTAGTTTTTACCATTCTGAAATCCAGAAAGTTTACGAGGTAAAGATCATTTTTCTTCTTAAAACTAATACATAGCTGTTCTGTTTCTTGAAATTTTTCTGAATGGTGGACTTTGCTAGAAATTGTAACCATTAAGGCTTTATATCTGAGAAGGAAAACAGTGGAGAAAAAGAGCAGAACATTGAAGGTAGTAAGGCAAACAGGGAGCTCAGACAAGCAATGGTAGAAAAGAACTTGCTCTACTATGTGCAAAATATCACCCTGAATAAGCTTTCAGTCTTGGCAAGATATAGGTTTTTTCGTTTCTTGAGTTATACACCTCATGTTTGTAACTTTCCGTGATTTTTGTAAAACAAAGATTTTTAGTTTAACTACTTGCATTGACTGCTCAATTAGAACTTGCTATTGTAAGCTAGGGAAGTTCTGAATCCTTCTAAGCATTAAGCTTTTCAGGTTGATCTCTTGAGGTGTCCCATATTGTAGCCAATAGAAGCTTAAGCCTAACAATTGGTTGCTAAATTGAAAAATCTATGTTATGAACTTCTGAAATACTGTATCAGTGCATACCCATACCAGAATAGCAAGCTCACATAGAATCTGCTCAGCTTTATTTTGTCAGTAGCCCTAATGAATGGTCAGATATTCATCTATTTTTCTACTTCTCTCTGATTTGTTTGATCCAATTACTTGATTGTTTTTGTACATGTGAGGAAGTCCTGAGATATAAAATACCAAGCCAAGACAACTCATGTTATTTGGTTAAGTTAGTTGATTATTACCATCAAATTTAAGAAATTTCCCCTTCTTTTTCTTCATTTTGGTGGGGAAGGGAGCAGACTGGTGCATGGTACAATATATTTTTCCACATTGGTTTCTGACTTTGTACTGATGGCTTTATTGCAACAATAACAGAATCAAGTGCCAGGCTTGCAGATTTATGGAATTTTAGTTTCTGGGACAAATCAGAATAATTAAATTCTGGTAAAGTTGGGAGGAAAATGCAAGGAAAATACAAGGGCAATTCTCAAGGTCAATGGAAGATGTAGAATGCCACAATTCCTTCATCCTTTATTGGTCCTATCAATCAATTAGGGCGAAACAGTTTCATCAGCAGAAGTTCTCCTAGAGGTAACGTATAACAGACCACGTTTTTCACAGACCAAACCAAATCATGAGTACATAATTGCTTAAAAGAATATACCATCTAACAGTTGTAAAGTTATATACAATATACCACATAGAAAAGCAGCCTCAAAAAACAAAAAATAAAATGCCTACCATAAGATAAAAGATCACTGAATAGAAGACAATCCCAAAGTTTCATTGTAGTCTCTTGACTTTCATTTCGAACCTACTGGCTGCACCTACATGGCTACACCTACTCACTTGACTATTAACAAGCCAGCTCAACATTTTTTTCCTGTGGCCATTCTCATTTCCAAGATTGTAATTCAACTTGATTTAGTAGAGGATAGCATGTAAGCAACCTTTTCAGGTATCAATATACTTAGGTCATTAGTGTGAAGTTTCTGAAAATTAAGTCATCTACAAGAAACGGACATGACAGCTAGAGGTCTTTGGCTAGGATGACTTGCACTTGCATATGCATGTCAAACTGTTTCAAGTTTATTATGTGTTTTAAATTTAATTAGGAATCAATTTGAATTATAGTGAAATTATGTATTTGAGTATATTCTTGGTAATAAAAATACTATGGCCGAAAATAATTTTAGAAGATCTGAAGATCAAGTGGGAAGGTCTAATGAGATTGTATTGTGATAATAAGTCAGCTATCAACATTGCACATAATCCGGTGCAACATGATCGCACGAAGCATATAGAAGTTGACAGACATTTTATAAATGAGAAACTTGATAGTGGCTGATTTGCACTCCGTTTGTCCACACAAAGAATTAGCTAGTAGATATATTTACAAAGGGATTGTCCAGCACAGTTTTTCAAAGTCTAGTTGACAAGCTTGGAATGGATAACATCCATTCATCAGCTTAAGGGAAAGTGTGGGAAAACACGTTTTTTCTTATATTAGGAAACCATGTGCTGTAACATAGGAGATTTAGTAGTTATTGTATTCCCTATTTTTTTAAGGAATAGTCTGTAGCCTAAGATTAGGAGATTTCCTAATTTTTTTCCTGTTTAACTACTGCGGTTGTGTATATATGTGTGTGTGTGTGTGTAAACAACCCTAATAAAAAATATATACAGAATGACATATTTTATTGAATATTTTTTTTCAAGAGTCAATAGTGTAAATAATCCTTTTAGTTGAGATAACAGTTATCTTATGTGTGATTTGTCACACTTTTGACTTCACCTATATGGGTTTGGAGTCTAAATGGCTAAAAAAGTGATTTTGGGTGTGCCATGAAACACATAAAGATGCATGAGTATTCAAAATGAGGCAAGTGATTTTGAGGACGATATCTTGTTCATCCTAGTTCATATTAGCTCGAAATCTTTGGATAGAGCAATATAAGTGTTGGAGTTAATTTTGGTACTCAAAGGTAAACATGAAAATTCACATAAAGTAGATATTGAACCATGCTTTGTGTATTTTTGAGCTATTATGATGAAATGATCAAATTATATTGAGATACTACACATTGAATAGGTTAGTCAAACTTCTTTAATTTATTCTAACATTTAGGTAGTCATGATGCATTGCTAGATGCCACCCACTCTTGTATATGAACTTAGATATTTAAATTCATTGCCAATATTTTGGAAATCTAATGGCCCCTACACATAAAAGTAGTGAATGTATTGACAAGCATTGAAACATTTTGGAAAATTTTGGAATTTCTCATTCAGACTTTTATAGGAGGAATAATGACTAATTATGCTGACTTAATTAAAATGTTTAAATAAGTTGATTTAACTAAAATAGTTTAATTAAGTCATAAGCCTCAAATTTATTTGGATATGTAATGGATTTAATTAAAAGAGTATCATTAAGCCATAGGACCACCATACTTTTAATTAAAAGGATATTGGGTTTAACACTTTAACTGAAATGGTTTAGTCATATGGACTTCATTAAGTTTTGGGCCTATAAATACACTTTATGGCCGGTCACTTAAAAAATTCCTAATGCCACTACTAACTCAAACCTTGTGAATCTTCTACCTATAGTTAACGCAAATCCGAAGGATTTTTCCTCTGGGATTTTGGCAATCTTTAAAGCAATCTCTGCTAGTAATTTGTAGACCCTGTGATTTGTATCTTAAAGTCGGCAAGCACAGGAAGTTGTTTGCCTGTGCCGATTCCTACCTATTGCTTCGAGACCATTTTTCTTGCTTGAAAACAAATGAGTTTCTTCCCTGTGATAAGAGCAAGGAGATTCAGGATTCTTGGATGGTGAGTTTACAAAACTCAAGCTGCTAGTACGATAACTGTCACTACAATTCTACCTTGGGAAGGTTCTATTACCTTTTTTTTTTGTTCATTCAGGGAAGGTTCTATTACTACTTGTGTGGATCGCCGTTAAAGGTCAAATAATTGGACGGCTTTGGTTTGCAACAACCTAGCCCCGGTGTGCAAAACAGGTAGGAGATAAAAATCTTTTGATTATGAGATCATTAGGCACTTGTAAAATTTTGAAATCCATTGTTTGCATATAACAATATAAAACCAATTTTTATGTTCATAATCAAATTGATCCATCTCAATTTTGGTGCTTCTTTGTTTATTTCCGCTGTGCTTAATCCCACTGTGTTTGTATGACTATGATCCAAAACCTTGCACTTTAATTAGACAAGCAATGGTACTATAAATAACACACCCTTCTTCAAATGTTATAAAAGCACTTGCTTTACTATAAATAACACACCCTTCACATTTCAGGGTGCATTAGTGGATGGGTAAGATATAACCCTGAAGAAGCTTTCGATCCTGGCAAGATCGAGGTTTCTTGAGTTATACACTTGATGCTGTGTAACTTTCTCTCATTTTTGTGATAAAACCAAGTTGTAAATTTCCATGATTTCTGTGAAACAAAGTATCTTTAGTTTAACTCGTTGCATTGACTGCTCATTTAGAACTTTCTATTATAAGCTAGAGAAGTTCTGAATCTTTTTACGCATTAAGCTTTTCATGTTTGATCTCTTGAGGCATCCCATATTGTAGCCAATAGAAACTTAAGCCTAACAATTGGCTACTAACTTGAAAAATATCATGAACTTCTGAAATACGGTTTTAATTCATTCCCATGCTAGAGTAGCAAACTCACATAGAATCTGCTCAGCCTTTTTTTGTCAGTAACCCTAATGAATATTCAGATATTCATCTATTCTTCTACTTACTTGATTGCTTTGTACGTATAAGGAAGTCTAGAGATATAAACCACCAGGCCAAGACAAATCATGTTAATTGGTCAAGTTAGTTGATTATTACCATCAAATCTTAATAAATTTCCCCTTCTTTTTCTTCCTTTTGGTGGGGAAGGGGCAGCCTAGAGATATATTTTTCCATCTTGGTTTCTAACTTTGTCTGATGGATTATTGCAACAATAACAGAATCAAGGGCCAGGCTTTACAGAGTTACGGAATTTTAGTTTCTGGTGCAAATCAGAATAATTGAATCCTGGTAAATTTGGGAGGAAAATGCCAGGAAAATACAAGGCTATTCTCAAGGTCAATGGAAGATGTAGAATGCTACTTTTCCTTCATCCTTTATTGGTCCTACGGACAATTAGGGTCAAAGAGGCTTATCAGCAGAAGTTGAAGACAAAAAACTTGAAGTCTCCATCATGGTTAATGAAGACTTCTGAAGTTTTATTAACCAGTAATCATCAGGCATCCCAAGCTTATGGTAACCATGCAAGTCAAGAGTCTAGCGTTTAAAGTCTGAATGTTCAACTTCAATCAAATGGCATCTATACTTTCTTGGCAAGCAAAGAGCTTTGAGACTAGTCATCCGTGGACATGGATATCCTTTGTTTCAGTGCTTGTTTCCTCATCATCTTCTCAAAAGCATCCATTGCACTCGACAGGATTTCTCCATCAGAGTCACTTACTGATGGCATGACCTTAGTCTCCAATGATGAAAGCTTTGAATTGGGTTTCTTCAGTCCGGGGAGTTCTAAAAACCGTTACTTGGGAATTTGGTACAAGAACATCCCAATGCGAACTGTTGTCTGGGTTGCAAACAGGATCAAACCAATAACTGGCACCACTGCGTTGTTGAAGATAGAAAGTACTGGAAATGTTGTGCTTCTTGATCGGAACAAAACAATGGTTTGGTCAACAAATTCCACAGGAGTTCAGAATCCAATATTGCAACTCCTGGAATCTGGCAATCTTGTTGTCAGAGATGGAAAAGATGGTAATTCAGAAAATTACTTCTGGCAAAGCTTTGATTATCCAACTGATACTGTTTTACCGGGGATGAAACTTGGTATTGACCTGAGAACTGGTTTCCAACGAAGACTAGCAGCATGGAAGAACTGGGATGATCCATCTCCTGGTGACCTTACTTTTGGGGTAGAACTCCAAGGAAATCCAGACGTGGTGCTAAGGAAAGGCTCAGAAAAATACTATCGCACTGGACTATGGAAAGGAGATGGATTTAGTGGTACACCAAATATGAAGTCTAATCCAATCTTTGATTATGACTTTGTCTGGAATGAGGAGGAGGCGTATTACATATATGTCCTCAAAAATAAATCAGTGATGTCAAGGATTGTTTTGAACCAAACTGAAAATGTAAGACAAAGGCACACATGGAATGCAGAAACTCAAACTTGGGAGTTGTTTTCAATCTTGCCAAGTGATTACTGTGACAAATTTAGACTATGTGGCGCAAATGGGAATTGTGATAACAATAAGCTTCCAGTTTGTCAATGTTTGGAAGGATTCATGCCGAAATTGCTGGAAAGATGGAAGTCATCTGACTGGTCCGAAGGGTGTATACACACTAAGCCATTAAACTGCCAAAGTGGGGATGGATTTATTAGAATTAGGACGGTGAAAACTCCAGATACCATTAATTCTTGGGTGAACAAAACTATGAATCTTAAGGAATGTAGGGCTATGTGCTTGCAGAACTGTTCTTGTATGGCATACACAAATTTAGATGTTAGTAGTGGAGGCAGTGGCTGCGTTATGTGGTTTGGTGATCTAATTGATATCAAACAAATTCAATCAGATGGTCAGGATCTTTACATCAGAGTGTCTGCTTCAGAGGCAGGTAGTAGTTTACTTTTGCTTTTGTTTCTTCTCCATTTCTCCGAAAGTATTAAATATGAAATTATATTTGTGCTTCATCAAAATTGATTATGCAGAACTCAGAAAAAAGATTAAGGTGAAGCTTGCAGTGATAATTGCAACATTAACTGCTATGCTTTTGGGGCTTCTTATAGTTGTTTGTTACGTTGGCAGGAACAGGAGAAAGTTAAGAGGTAATACTAATTATGGTCCTCATGAAAGTATTCATTTTGTTCTTTGCCAAAATCATTTTCCTCATAGAAGTGCTAGCAACTCCCAAGTCCAAGCCCCTACACAAATTTGCAATCTTGGGAGCTAATTCATAATAAGATTGACAGATGGTTTTGAATTTTTTAAATGATCTAACAAAAACAGAATCTAATGGTCTATAAACCAAGTGCTAGGAGATTTTGGGTTTTGGCGTTCATCCAGAAACACACATATTATATATATAAAATATAAAAAGATATGAAAGTATGTAAAACTAAATTTGTTTTATACATGTGTAACTGGATCCCTCTCTCTCTCTCTCTCTCTCTCTCTCTCTCTCTCTCTCTCTCTCTCTCTATATATATATATATATATATATATATATATATATATATATATAAAAGCTTTCAGGCTTTAATCTAAATCAATCAATATAGATAAAAGACAAGCATATTAAATGGGAATTGCTAGTGTATATTTTATACCATTTTCTGATGAACCAGAAGACTGGAAAGTAAAGGATGAAGAGATTCAAGGCAGGGATGAAGATATAGAGCTTGCAGTATTTGAGTTAGGTACCATAGCTCAAGCTACTGATGCTTTTTCCTCTGATAACAAGCTAGGTCAAGGAGGCTTTGGAACTGTTTATAAGGTAAAAGTTTTTCTGTTATTGTATATTAGTAAAGTGATCTTAAGTACAGAAAATTCAACTTTATTGTAAGAGCTCATTACAAAAGTTGTAATTTTCTAGGGGATTCTAGCAAATGGACAAGAAATTGCTGTGAAGAGACTTTCAAAGAGTTCTGGGCAGGGATTCAACGAGTTTATTAATGAAGTAAAGTTGATTGCAAAACTTCAGCATCGGAATCTTGTAAGGCTTTTGGGGTGCTGCACTCAAGGAGAGGAGAGAATGCTGGTTTTTGAATACATGCCTAACAGAAGCCTTGACTCATTCATCTTTGGTTTGAATCAATAGAAACCTTTCAATTTTACATAGTCTACTCTTTCGTTTGATTTTATTTTTGCTTCTTCAATGATCAAATAAGATGCAGGATTAACATGAATGCATACCTACCAGATACAGCAAGACGTGAAGCATTAAATTGGTCCAAGCGTTTCCAAATTATCTGTGGGATTGCTAGGGGACTACTCTACCTTCATCAAGATTCCAGATTGAGGATTATTCATAGAGATTTGAAAGCTGGTAACGTTTTGCTTGATAGTAAGATGAACCCGAAAATTTCAGATTTTGGCTTGGCAAGAAGTTTTGGAGGAGACCAGACCGAAGCCAATACAAACAGAGTGGTTGGAACTTAGTAAGTGTACTTTTATGCAGCATATTTGATCTATGCATCCCCATGGAAATGCATATTTTTCTCTGACAATGTCCTGCAGTGGTTATATGGCACCAGAATATGCTATCGATGGACTGTTTTCCATTAAATCAGATGTTTTCAGCTTTGGTATACTATTGTTGGAGATAATAAGTGGAAGAAAGAATAGAGGGTTTTATCATCCAAATCACAGTGGCAACCTTATTGAACATGTAAGCATCAACAGATATTATTGTCATTATTTTTGTTACTTTTGTTGAACTAATAAATGCTAAAAGGTTTCTGTATGTTGCAGGCATGGAGATTATGGAAAGAAGGCAGGCCTTTGGATCTTGCTGATGATTTCTTAGTAGAGAATTGCAATCTATCTAAGATATTACGATGCATCCACATTAGCCTTTTATGTGTAGAGCAGCATCCTGAGAAGAGACCAAACATGTCATCTGTGGTTCTGATGTTGGGAAGTGAAAATGAATTTCCTCTGCCTAAACAACCTGGTGTTTACTTTTACAAGAAACCCCCTGAAGCAGATTCGACATCTGGAAAAGACAGATCATCTTCAAGAAACGAAATGAGTGTATCAGTGTTAGAGGCTCGATAGAGGGTTGTATGCTTCATTATATCTGTTATGCTCTAAAGTATCTGTAATGATTTCAGTCCCACTTGAAACTAGGGCATGTGTTTTTTGTGCAAGTGCCTACTGACGAGACTTTCAGAAATTAAAATTCAACCAAGTGTGAATGGTAGTGTTCTGTTTATTACATGGGTAGATAGCTGAAGAACTAAAGTGAAGCTTCATATAGTTAAAGTATATGAATTTAATCCACAAAATCTCTTCATTTCTAAGTTGACTTGATTTGTTTTCTGCTGCATTTGTTCACGTTCATGAACAAACTAATCTTTTCAGCTTAAATGGTAATAATGACAATATAAATGCATGATGAGAATTCTTTGCCTTCAATGTTGTGTTAGTGTGATAAAGGAATCAATCAATCACGTTGCAAAAATCTCTTCAATGTCTCATTCTTTTATCTAGGGCTAAACTTCTTGATTCTGTGCACAGTTTCTTTCTATAATTTGCACTGCAGAGCATCGAGAATTGGTATATGCCATAATTCCACACAGAAGATACAATATGCTGTCTAGATCGCTTGACTCAAGTTGCAGCTCTTGAAATACAAAACCCAGGTTTTTAACAACTTCATTTTGTTAATTCTAATTTTTAGGTCCTCATTCATGTTGCAGTTTGCAAAATACAACTAGTATTTCTTGAGAGATAAAACACTATAGAGCTCAGAGTCTCAGATTCAGACTCTGTTTGATCACATTATACTGTAAAAACCTCTTACGTGAAATGCACAAACAGCTGGGAAGTTGACATATGCATGAAGTACCATGAACCTTCGAAATTTGTAATTCTTTGGTTAAATCCAAAAACTAGTCTAAGTTGGCTAAGTATAGCTGACGGATTATTCTTGAAACTGATGAACTGGTTTGATTTGGATCCTGAAGGGAATTCTAATAAAGCAGGAACCTGGAAAAATTAAATGTGAACCATCCTAGGTAATTGAAGAAAAACTTTCTTGACAGAGATCTGATTTTGCTGTTTCATTTGATCCTTTTGCAAATTTAAGCGAGACCATCAAAGCATTGGGCTTTGGAGACGCATACCTACTCTGCAAGATATTGTTTTTTTTTTACTAAAAGGTTTTACGATTTTGTCTCGCCAAAAATATATATGGGTTCAAGTCTCTACTTGTATATTGTAGCATAATCTCACAATATCCAATGTGTCACAAACTCACTGTTAAAACTTGACATCCTTGTCGAGATTGACACTAAACAAAATCAAGATTACACCAAATATTGGGATTCTAGAAGTAGCTCCCATGGTATTGCATTTATTAGAAAATGGAGAATGAAAGAGCCAAAACAATCTGGAAGATGCTCATTCAGTCAATCAAAACAAAAATGGCAGAGCATTAGCTTTTATACTTGCTAAGCTCGTGCTCAAAAATTCCAATGTTCTAGTGTCTTACAGAGAAGTTGAGTGAAGAAACTAAAAATTTGAAAATACAAAATACTGAAAAACAACTCTAACTAATTCTTTTGGCTATAGTGTCTAAGATGCCCTTATTACCTTTTCTGATACTCCCCCTCAACATGGAGAGTATATATTGATCACTCCCATCTTGTCGAGGAGAAAAGAAAATTGTGCAGGGTGAAGGGCCTTTGTAAGTAAGTCTGCGAGCTGGTGCTTGGAATACACATGTTGAGTTTTCAAGAGTCCCTTTTGAATCTTCTTCTGTACCTTTTGACAATCTATTCCTATATTTTTCATCCTCTCATGAAAGACTGGATTGGCTGCTATATGCAGTGCCGCTTGGCTGTCACAAAACAGTATGGCTGGTCCAGGATGATCAAGCTGCAAGTCCTTATAAAGTGAGAAAAACCACATGAGCTCACAAGTGGCATTAGCCATAGCCCTGTACTCTGCTTCAACAGATGATCGTGACACTGTTACTGTTTCTTAGACCTCCAAGAAAAAGTCTTCAAGAAAGATAGCAAAACCACTAACTGATTTTCCTGTGTCAGGACAAGAAGCCCAATCAGCATCAACATATCCTTTCAAGCTGATATCAGGAGCAGATGAATAAAACATTCCTTGTCCAACAGTACCTTTCACATATTGTAACACTCGTATAGCTGCCTGCATATGTGGCTCTCTTGGTTGTGCCATGAATTGGCTTAACCGATTAACAACATAACACAAGTCAGGTCTAGTGATTGTCAAGTATAGAAGTCTACCAATCAATCTTCTGTACTGACCTGCATCTTCAATCCATTTGCCTTCATTTTTGACTCAGTTTTAGATTTGGATCTATGGGCACAGTCCTTGGTTTACAACCCAATTGACCAGCGTCATTTAACAATTGTAGAGCATAATGTCATTGACTGATAACAATGGCTTTATCAGATCTGGCAACCTTAATCCCAAGAAAATACT
This sequence comes from Heritiera littoralis, assembly GCA_031772115.1. Lineage (NCBI taxonomy): Eukaryota > Viridiplantae > Streptophyta > Magnoliopsida > Malvales > Malvaceae > Heritiera > Heritiera littoralis. The sequence continues at coordinate 2,248,731 of JAPDPK010000065.1, forward strand.
TCAAGTTCCCCAAGTCTTTCAACTTGAAGCAACCATTCAGAAATCCTTTGAAATCCTTGTCTAACTCAGAGTTATTGCTAGCTATCACTATGTCATCAACATATACCACCAGCACAAGAAAGGATTTGCCAAAAGTTTTAACAAATAGACTATGATCAGAAGCAGATTGATTGAATCCCTGTTGGAGAAGAACAGCAGAAAATTTAGCAAACCATTGTCTCGATGCTTGTTTGAGCCCATAGAGTGATTTACACAATTTGAGAACTGGATTAGGAGGTAGGTGCTCCCCCTCATGGTGATATCCAGGAGGTAAGTCCATGTATACTTCCTCCATAAGATCACAAGTTCTCCACCGTCAGAGTTATATTGACAGTAGCTTTGGCTTATGGCTGGGATCTTAGACAATTGGACATCAATAATGCCTGTCTAAATGGCTAATTGCAGGAAGAGATTTTTATGGAACAACCTCCTGGTTTTGTTCAAGGTGGACCTTATTTGGTTTGTAAGCTTCATAAAGCTTTGTATGGATTGAAGCAAGTTCTCTGAGCTTGGTTTGAACGGTTAAAAGACTTATTGTTTTCCAGAGGATTTCATTCTTCAAAGTCAGATTCTTCTTTGTTTCTGAGGTTTCTGCCAACTTCCACAGTGTACTTATTGGTCTATGTGGATTACATTATAGTTATAGGAAGCTCAAATGATGAAGTTGTGGCTTTAATCTCTGAATTGAATGTTGAATTCTCCTTGAAAGATCTATGAGAGTTGAACTATTTTCTAGGTGTGGAAGTAACTAAAACCAGGGGGGGAATTCTTCTTTCACAAAAGAAGTATATTTTGGATTTGTTAAAGAAAGCAAAGATGAGTAAGACCAAACCAGTGTCCACTTCTGTGCTTAGTAGTGTAAAATTGTCAGCTCAACAAGGCAGTGGCATTAAAAATGCTCATAAGTATAGGTCTATTGTGGGATCTTTGCAGTATGTTACAATGACTAGGCCTGACATTGTCTTTAGTGTTAACAAAGCCTGTCAATATCTGCAATGCCCACTTGATACTCATTCCAAAGCTGTCAAGAGGATCTTACGGTATCTACGGGGAACTTTGGACTATGGTTTAACATTTACTCAGCCATTAAGAATGAATTTAGTTGGTTTCTCAGATGCTGATTGGGCCAGTGATATTGATGACAGGAAGAATGTAACAGGCTATGCTGTATATCTGCGAGGTAATCTGGTTAGTTGGGTGTCTAAGAAGCAGCATTCAATATCACGTTCCAGCACTGAGGCTGAGTATCGGAGTCTAGCACACTTGACAGAAGAGTTAATCTGGGTAGAAGCATTGCTACCAGAATTGTGAGTGAAACTTTCTAGGCAACCAAAAGCATGGTGTGATAACCTTAGTTCTATAGCCTTGTCTGCCAATCCAGTGTATCATTCCAGGTCTAAACACTTTGAGCTAGAACTGCATAAAGAAGTTAATTGTTGGTCATGTTCCATCTACAGAACAGATTGCCGATATATTGACCAAGGCTTTATCAGGAAATTTGTTTGACAAGTTCAGGAGTAAATTGAATCGCTCAGATCACATCAGGAGATAAATGAGATGCAAAGAGAGGGAGTTTAGTTTGAGGGAGCGAGTTAGAGAAATATTAGTTAGATATTTTACAAGTTTGTTATATTTTCTGTTGTGTTAGTTATATTACTCTGTTATGTTAGTTACTGCAGAACACAGACTGTAAATATTACTTTGCTGTATTACAGACTTGAGTTTAAGACACCATTCATTTTCATTTTCATCCATATTCTTCTACAATCTTCCTCTCCAGATCTGCATACCATAGCATCTTAAGATAACCTCATCTCAGTATAGATTGCGAGGTTAAATTAATGCATGGCATTTTGTCAACAGGCTTAACGTCAAGGTGAAAGCACTCTTCAATCAAGTTGAAGATAAAAACCTTGAAGTCTCTGATGTAGACTTCTGAAGTCTTATTAACCAGTAATCATCAGGTATCCCAGGCTTTACGGCATCCATGAAAGTCAAAGTCTAGCGTTTCAGAGTCTGAATGTTCAATGTCAATCAAATGGCATCTAAACTTTCTTGGCAGGCAAAGAGATTTCACACTAGTCATCCATGGACATGGATACCCTTCGTTTCAGTGCTTGTTTTTTCATCATCTTCTCAAAAGCTTCCATTGCAGTCGACGTGATTTCTCCATCAGCTTCACTCACTGATGGCATGACCTTAGTCTCCAATGATGGAAGCTTTGAATTGGGTTTCTTCAGTCCGGGGAGTTCTAAGAACCGTTACTTGGGAATTTGGTACAAGAACATCCCGATGCGAACCGTTGTCTGGGTTGCAAACAGGATCAAACCAATAAATGACTCCACTGGCTTGTTGAAGATAGAAAGTACCGGAAATGTTGTGCTTCTTGATCAGAACCAAGCAACTGTTTGGTCAACCAATTCCACAGGAGTTCAAAATCCAATATTGCAACTCCTGGAATCTGGCAACCTTGTTGTCAGAGATGGAAAAGATAGTAATTCAGAAAATTACTTGTGGCAAAGCTTTGATTTTCCATCTGATACACTGTTACCGGGGATGAAACTTGGTGTTGACCTGAGAACTGGTCTCCAACGAAGACTAGCCGCATGGAAGAACTGGGATGATCCATCTCCTGGTGACCTTACTCTTGGGGTAGAACTCCAAGGGAATCCAGAGATGGTTCTGAGGAAGGGCTCAGTAAAACACACGCGCATCGGGCTATGGACTGGTATTGAATTTAGTGGAAATCCAAATTTAAGGTCTAATACGATCTTTGTTTATGACTTTGTCTGGAATGAGGAGGAGGTGTACTACATATTTTCCTCAAAAATAAATCAGTGATGTCAAGGATTGTTTTGAACCAAACTGAAAGTATAAGACAACGGTACGTATGGAATCCAGAAACTCAAACTTGGAAATTGTTTTCAATTGCGCCGAGTGACTTCTGTGAAAGATTTGGACTATGTGGTCCAAATGGGAATTGTGATGGCAATAAGCTTCCATCATGTCAATGTTTGAAAGGATTCAGGCCGAAATTGCTGGAAAGATGGGACTCATCTGACTGGTCTGGAGGGTGTGTACACGCTAAGCCATTAAACTGCCAAAGTGGAGATGGATTTATTAGAATTAGGATGGTGAAAACACCAGATACCCCTAATTCTTGGGTGAACAAAACTATGAATCTCAAGGAATGTAGGGCTAGATGCTTGCAGAACTGTTCTTGTATGGCATACACTAATCTAGATATTACAAGAGGAGGAAGTGGCTGCGCCATGTGGTTTGGTGATCTATTTGATATCAAACAATTTCAATCTGAGGGTCAGGATCTTTACATCAGAGTGGCTGCTTCAGAAGCAGGTACTAGTGTACTTTTGCTTTTGTTTCTTCTCCATTTCTCCAGAAGTACTTCATATGAAATTATATTTTTGTAATTATATGTGTGATCCTACCCCAATCTATGTATGGCAGAGAATACATAGGGACGATCTAACGTGATTTTAGATATTGGTTCATATAGCCTATCCCAATCTATTAGGATAAAGGCTCTGATGATGATGATGATGATGATGTGTGATCCTTCACTAAAATTGATTATGCAGAACCCAGAAAAAAGCTTAAGGCCAAGCTTGCAGTGATACTTGCAACAGTAATGGCTACGCTTCTGGGGCTTTTCATAGTCGTTTGTTATGTTCGCAGACACAGGAGAAAGTTAAGAGGTAATACTAATTCTGGTCATGATGAATGTACTCTGTTTGTTCATTGCTAGAAATACCAAAATCATTTTGCCATATCAGTGCTAGCAACTCCCGAGTACCAAGTCTCAATCCCCTTTTCCTTCAAGAAATTAAGCAGTTATATTTCTTTACAAATTTGCAACCTTCAAGAGCTAATTCATAATAAGATGGTTTTAATTTCTTATTTGATCTTAAAAAAGGGTCTAAAACCAAGTGCTTGGAGATTTTGGGTTTTGTTGTTAATCCAGAAACATAGATCAGCTTTCAGGCTTGTATCTAGACCAATCAGTGCAGATAAGGGTCAAGCATATTTCACGGGAATTGCTAGACTATATTTTTATACTGTTTCAGGTGAACCAGAAGACAGAAAATAAATGATAAAGAGAATCAAGGCCAGAATGAAGATATGGAGCTTGCAGTATTCGAGTTAGGCACCATAGCTCAAGCTACTGATGCCTTTTCCTTTAATAACAAGCTAGGTGAAGGAGGTTTTGGAACTGTTTATAAGGTAAAAGTTTCTCTGTTGCTGTATATTAGTGAAGTGATCTTAAGTACAGAAAATTCATCTTTATATTAAGAGCTCATTACAAATGTTATAATTTTCTAGGGTACACTTGCAAATGGACAAGAAATTGCTGTGAAGAGACTTTCAAAGAGTTCTGGACAGGGAATCAACGAGTTTATGAATGAAGTAAAGTTGATTGCGAAACTTCAGCATCGGAATCTTGTAAGGCTTCTTGGGTGCTGCATCCTTGGAGAGGAGAGAATGCTGGTTTATGAATACATGCCTAACAGAAGCCTAGACTCATTCATCTTTGGTTTGAATCATTATAAACCTTTCAATTTTACATTGTCTACTCTTGGTTTATGTTAAAAAAAAACATTTTTGCTTCTTCAGTGAGCAAATAACATGTAGGATTAACATGAACGCATACCTGCCAGATGCAACAAGACGGGAAGTATTAAAGTGGTCCAAGCGTTTCCAGATTATCTGTGGGATTGCTAGAGGGTTACTCTACCTTCATCAGGATTCCAGATTGAGGATTATTCATAGAGATCTAAAAGCTAGTAACATTCTGCTTGATGGTGAGATGAACCCAAAAATTTCAGATTTTGGCTTGGCAAGAAGTTTTGGAGGAGACCAGACAGAGGCCAATACAAACAGAGTGGTTGGAACTTAGTAAGTGCACTTTTTGCAACATATTTGATCAATAAATCTCCATAGAAATGCATATATTTCTCTGACAATGTGCTGCAGTGGTTATATGGCACCGGAATATGCTATCGATGGGATATTTTCCATTAAATCAGATGTTTTCAGCTTTGGAATACTATTGCTGGAGATAATAAGTGGAATAAAGAATAGAGGGTTTTATCATCCAAACCGCAGCGGCAACCTTATTGAACATGTAAGCATCAACAGATATTGTTTTTATTTTTTTTACATTTCTTGGACTAATAAATGCTAACAGGGCTTCATTTTGCTGCAGGCATGGAGATTATGGAAAGAAGGCAGGCCTTGGGAACTTGCTGATGACTTCTTAATAGAGATTGGCAATCTATCTGAGGTGTTACGATGCATCCACATTAGCCTTTTATGTGTAGAGCAGCATCCTGAGGAGAGACCAAACATGTCATCTGTGGTTCTGATGTTGGGAAGTGAAACTGAATTGCCTCTGCCCAAACAACCTTGTTTTTTGTTTTACAAGAAACCCCTTGGAGCAGATTCTTCACCCAGCAATGGAGGATCATCTTCTAGAAACGAAATGAGTGTATCACAACTTGATGCTCGATAGAGGGTCGTATGCTTCATTATATAATTAAAGTATACAAATCCAATCGACACAATCTCATCATTTCTAAGTTTTTGAATTGAGTTGTTTTCTGCTGCATTTCTTCAAGGTCATGAACCAACTAATCTTGTTAGCATAAATAGTAATAATGATAATATTAAAGGATGATTAGAAATCTTTCCCCTTAATGTAGTGCTAGTGTGATAAATGAATCGAACAGTCATGTTGCAGAAGCAAAAGTTAGCAAGAGCTGAGCATAGACATAACATCTGAAATATTTTCCTAAAGCTTTTAGAACTCAAAAGAATATTTACTATAGCCTACTCTGGTTCAGATTTTTAAACTGATTCGGCCAAGATCAAGTTTACGAGTTCTGCTTTCTTGTCATAATTTTAAGTTTAATAGGGTCAAATGCCCAGTAGATAACTGATAATCATGGAATGGTAAATTGGACAGAATAGATTAATCTCAAGGTTCTATGCTGGAAGAAATGTAATGATAATTCATGTTCTTCAACAATTTATTCTTTTTTTTTAATTTCTCTTTTCCTCTTCAGTTCTTATAGTAACCTGTAATGGCTAACAAGCAAAAAGCTGAACCTACATCAAGCACAAGGCTCTTCAATATCTTATTACTTCTATCAAGGGCTAAAGTCTAAGCTTCTTGATTATGTGCATAGTTTCTTCTATAATTTGCACTGCAGAGCATCAAGAATTGATATATGCCACACAGAAGATGCAATATGCTGTCTAGATGTTGGATATTGTTCGGATCTTGAAATCATCATTATTTAGAGGATTATACCGTTTACCAGTCGCGATTTGAACTGAATTAATCTCAAATTATAAAACAAATAATAAACCCTTGTGACTTACGTGTCATTAATTTTCTGGTCCTCGCTTCAAAAGAACAGAATATGTCGATTAATAGATCATGTTTCACATTATTTATAGAAGCTGAATCAAGTTTAAACACCTCAGTCAAACATTCCTCGGCAACTTCAAGGCCTTCAAAATCAACCCCTGCAGCAGGTTCATTTATCTTATAGAAAAATGAACTATAATTAGAAAATTATTTCCCAAGTTGAACAAACAGTGTAGAATCCACAATATAAAAAGAGAATATATTAAAAGGGCGAAAATTTTTCCACCGATAAGACAGAATTCCTTAATATCCATAGAAGTTTGACTATTCTAATTTATGGTTAATTGGTGAGATCATTGGACCGTGTTAGTTGGACAACGTTCCTGAAAATGGGAAGAAAGTGGCGTTTTCAATCCTTCTAGGCTACTTGACTTTATTTTTTTTCATGCAAATTGCGATATCAATAATTTTTACCTTTTGAAAATTATTGATATTCAAGAACTAATGGCCAATGCCTTTAGTGCAAAATCCACAGAGGAAATACAAAGCAAGATTATTAGCAAATTCCCACATCCATTAAATTTTGTCACCAAACCTCAGTGGTTTGGTCCAACACTAAAGAAACACAAAATAGTAGAATTAGTAGAAAAACAGAAACTATTTTGACCAAAGCCAAAGGCAAACCAAACACCACGGCATGTAGCCGAGCAGGTTCTGAAATAATAATAAAAAAAATAATAGCAAGATTGACAAACAAGAAACACAGAATAGTCGAATTAGTACAAAAACATAAAAAAAAAAAAAGTAACCAAAAGGCAAACCAAATAAAGAAATTATTGGAAAAAAAAAAAGAGGGGAAATTTGACAGAAACTGAAACATGAAGCAAGCAACATGTCTCGAGAATACGGTGTAAAAGACAAAAGGCTTTGAAGAGTGAGTGAACTGTTCAGAGGAAGGCTTGGGTTTCTAACATAATTCAATCAAAATTTCCCATTTGCTCAAGCAAAACCGTAACCCAAAGAAGAGGCTGAATAGCAAATGATGGAAAAAATGAAAAATGAAGTGCTTTTTTGAGGATGCAAAGAAATCCCAAATCCATTGGATCTGCCTAGAAGAGGGAGACAGAAAGCACTGTAGATAACTGAAGCATATGCCGGAAAATCAGCCTGCATGAAGGAGACCGATGGGCATCAGAGAGGAGCGAGACAGAGCAAAAATGGCTGAGAAAACAGAAGAACCCAGGTGAAATCACGAAACACCCACAATCAAACAACCAATAGTAACCTAAGAAAGGTAAACAGTATCCAAAAGGTTGTGGAAAACGTGGCCTAATGTGCAGCCGCTTCTTCTACCATTTTTAGAGAATTTCTAAATATACTCACTTTTTTACTCTTTCTACCTCATTTCTCTTCATTGAATCACTGTTCATTGAAGAGAAAATGGGGTATAAATAGTAAAAATGGGAGTATATTTAGCAGCTCTCCCATTTTTACTATACTAGAATGAACTCGGTGCGTTGCTATCGGACCAAGTTTAATAAAATCAAATTACCATATCTTTCGATGCAATCATGTTAAAAATATCAGAGCTCACCATTCAATTTTTTTCTAAAAAAAAAATTATTCCAAGGCAAGAAATTTTATTGCTATGAATGAAAAGATTTAACAATTAAACTATATCGATTATGGAGAAAATGGAATAAAAAAAATAACCAAAAAATAATTATAAACGTATCCATTGAGTGAAAAACGTATTTGAAAACCAACACAACTTGAATGAGTATAAGAAAATCAAGAAACATAGAAACTAAATGAGATAGGAATATACCCATGTTAGAAACATGGATAATTTGTTCAAAGATAACAAAAAGTTCCAAAATTTAAAATCACATACATCCAGTGCAAATAACAACTAATGTTTATGAGAGTTGACTTACGAATAAACTACATCAAAAAGTTACAAAATATAAAATCACATGCATCCAATGCAGGTAACATCTAATGTTTATGAGAGTTAACTTATAATTAAACTACCATCTCTGTGTGTGTATATATATATATATATATATATATATATATATATATAAAGAACATCATGAATGATACCTTAAATATACTATTTTTACAAAATTCACAATAGCATAAATGTTAATACAAATCAAATCACTTTACTCCCTAAACCTAAAAATACTGTGCTAAGAAACAAATAAAAATTTTGCCACCTATAAAATTCCTACTTACCACTTTACTCAGAGAAGAACACATTAGAATATTGAGTTATCTTTTGCCATACCAAAAATTTTTTGAACATAAGGAATACATTACTTTAGGTACCTATATAAGCTTAAAGCATCAACTGCAAAGATCATCCAAACTGATAATATAAAAAAAAATGACTGCTAACATAGATAAAATCCATTAGATTCTCCCTACCAAAACATAATAAGCAGTCAAACTACCACTATATCATAAAATTCTCCATTCTATACACCCTTGCTTAAGCCAAGACATTCAACGTTCCTTTGCTTCTCTAAAAATTTTACAAAACTTTACCTCACCAATCGCATAAGCACACATAATATCAGCAAAAATATAGTTCAATCTCCAAGGACTCATATCAACAAAAATAAAATCGAGCTATCAATTCTTCTTCTTCTTCATTCTTCTGACACTTTTTTCCTTCTAATAATTAAAATATAAACAACTTCAACACCAGGAAACAACAAATTCATTCCATTTATATTCACCTCTTCAATTCTCAAAGACAAAAAGAATATCAATGACTAATACTCAACTGCACATTTTTCATTAGTTGCAAGTAAACCCTACTTAAATTAAGGCATAAAAAACCTCCCTCTACAACCAAAATCCTCTTTTTTTCACCATAAAACTCAAATTATCATAGAACTATGCATTAACTAACTTCTCAAATGCATTTCCAGTGAATATGGTAAGATAATTTACCTTTGATAGCCCTTGCTAGCTCTGGATGCATCTGGCTTCTTAATACCATTTCTAGTTGCTTCATGCTGGTAATGCATTGGTAATCATAAATATAATAAAATACAACAAAAAAATGATAAGATCTATGACATGTTCTCATAAATTATTGATTCAAGTCGAGCATCCGATGTGCCTATGAAATTCCATCAATAAAGCAGTTAAATAAGTTGTTGTCTTATCCTCACGTTCTATCAAAGATTTTATATCCTCTGCAAAGATATATCCTATTCTAGCTGCATCTTCATATCTCACATCAAAATAATTAAATTTAATCAAAATTTTTTGAAACTAAGAATCAAATAGAGAACTAAACTATGACCTACTATCCACAAAGATACCATGATAACTATAGAACTTGAAGGCACCTTCTTATTGTTGTTCATTTCAAGGGTTGCCTAGTGTTCAAGTGTGTTTAAAAAAGAAGGCAGACATTAGTTCTAGTCTGAATTGATCATGATTATAGAAGCCAACATATATGTATGTATGTGTGTGTGTGTGTTGTGTGTGTGTGTGTGTGTCTGTGTGTGTGTGTGTGTGTGTATAGACACACACCTTGGTAGGCCATTTAAAATGAGAATCACAATGATCTTATTTTCGACATGTCAAATTTTAGGGCTCTCTTATCATGTCCATGTCTCAACTTCCTATCCCAAATCTTGGTCATCTTAGAATCTAATGATTTTAGGTTAAAGATAGTATAAATCTTTTAGCAATACAAAAAAGATCGATGAAAATTTTGAAGTTATCAAACGTTGAAGCAAAAGAGAATTTCAAATATTCTTACACTACTGATAGTTTGTTCCTTAGAAAGACAATCTTCCAATCAACATAAGATGCATTGCTATATCAATATGGGTAGAGCACAACATGAAACTGTTAACATATATTAATCAAAAGAAGCACAGTAAAAAAACTCACATGAAAGATATGTGGGCAAAACATTTTAGTAATCCTTAGGCATAAATGATATTTACTTGCACTCCTCCTTTGAAAGCAACTTCAAATATGACTCCAGCAAAATTGTTAAGAGCTCTAGCAAGACAAATCAAAACCACTTTATCAAAGTAAAATTTCATTTCCACTTCCTTTCTATCCAAAATTCTACTTAAAAGTTTGACTTTGAATTCAACTTGAAATCACTTCTTTCTAACAATTTTGTTTCTACTCATTTAACAGTTAAATTACCAAAAGCAACAAAAAATTAAAAAAAAAAACCCTCACCAGAGCCATGTCTTGATTGAAAATAGGGGGCACTCTGATTTCATATCTAGAAACAAAATAGATAGCCTAAGTGTCAGTTAACATGATTAAATGAGTCAAAATAATATAGATTAGATGGTTAATTAAAAGAGCTTACTCATTGTGTAAATTCTATTTTGTAATTGAGACTTTTGAAATGGGCTGAAAAGTTGTCCAAGGAAAGTTTAGTGTAAAACCAAGAATTTATGATTATGGCAATTAAGAAAACAAAGAATAAAGGAATCAATGAGAAGAACCTAAAATCATCAGTGTTCAAGCTATCCTTTTATGCATATACATATATATTTATATATATATATATATATATATATATATATAAATTTATGAGAAAACTTTATAACACATTATGTAAAAAACAACATTTCATTGTAAATATCAGATAATGAAAAGGAAAATGAAACCAAGACTAAAGATTTCCTAAAATATAGGCTTGAATCAATTAATTTAATACCTCTGCAAATTAATTAATTGAAGAAGAAGTAAGTAAGACATTAAAAAGAAACCCATTGAGAGATGGTGATTCTCATCTGCACATGCACTAAGAAGAACTAAGTCAAAAATTAAACAGAAAATGTGCAAGATGATAAGATAAAAAAAAATCTAAAAAGAGGAATGGTCTAATTAAGTTTAAACTGTAAATTCTATATGCTAGGAACAGACTATTAGAACAAAGAATCTCTTTTGAGCTGCTCATAAATTGGAAAATATACCTGCAGAGTGAATGAATTGCATCAATTCAAGCAAGCACTAATAGAGAGTAAGAGAAAGAGCAAGGAAAAAAGACCTAAACTCAAAAATGGAGGCATGTGAAACACATTTGCATTAAGAAGAATAATTTAATACAAAATGACAAAAACATCCATGGAAATCTGGACATATAAGTAATAGGCTTACAATTTAATGCATATTCAAAGTCTCAAGCAACTATTCAGGATCCAAACTCCCGAGAAATAAACAAAGTTTCATGATGATAAACTTACAATTTAATGTGACTCATGAATGAAAATGGCGAATGCGCTCATCAATTCTACTTGCTGCAAAGGATTCAGAAGGTAAAGAACTTACTTCCATGAGTTCATTGTCTCCATCATAAATATTCAAAGTGTCAAGCAACTCTTGAGGATCCAAAACTCCTGAGAACATAAACAGAATTTCATGACCATAAACTTACAATTCAACATGACCTATGAATGACAATGGAAAGCTTGGATAGTGATGTTGAGAGTACTTGAAACATTTTCAATCATTAGAAAAGTTTAAACCAACCTGTACTTGTGAAAAATGTACAGTTCGACTTCCAAAGCCAAACTCTTGCGCATGTTATAGTTGGACTCAAATCCGTAAGGCTTGATTTTTTCTTCCCTTCACTGAAGTGCATCTTTTGCATCTTCAATCAGCCTAGAACAATTAATATCAATCTTCTTTCTGTTCCTTGAAGCCATTGGTAAATTATTAATAGTATCCATCAATAAATTCATTTAGTCAGTAAATATACAATAGAAAAGGAAAGATGAATTAGATCAAATCCGAATATCATTCCAAATAATTAGATCAAAATAATTTTCAAAATAATTTGATCAAATTCATTTAAGGAAAACAAAATGATTTTTTTTTTTATAATGTAGTTGCCTAAAATTAAAGATAAGCAATTTATTCTTCCTTAAAATACAATTGGCTACCATGCATAAAGATTTATTCTTTACAAAAAAAAAAAAAGAAACCATGATTTCATAAAGATTAAAGAGCTAACTAAAGGTTTGGTATAAGATTAGCTTGAGATCATAGTGAATTAGAAGATAAACAATAAGATAAATAACATTAGCCTTTATATTAATAAGGTATTTAAACAAATTTGAGTACATAAAACATAAACTCAAAAGAATGTTATGTGAATATTATGTTTTACTTTGGTCTTTAATTTTGTAAATAGTAAAAAAAAATAGAAAATGCAAATTGGGATGTAAATCATTTACGTAAAGAAAATCAAAGCTCATTTTCTAAGAACAAATGCATTGATTTGTTCTCAATTTAATCAACATACTGCTCCAATCGTAAAATCCTTTCTAGAGTCCCTCTTCATAAGTGAATGATAAAACTCAACTACTTATGGGGCTCATTGCACAACTCCTGTATTCTTTCTCAGTGAAAATTTTGAAGGTGAGGAGAAGGTGGCGATGGTGGTTTAATTTGAGTAGAACTTTTCTGTTTAGATCCATTTGAAATTGAACAGGAACGCCTCAGCTTTGGTGAGAGGAGGTAATTTAGATTCCAAAGAAGAGAACTTGCAAGCAAGATTCCTCTTTTGCATCTGTAACTCCTTTGTTCAACCTCATTTAAAAATATGTACTATATATATTACACATATGTAATGACAGGTTACACATATGTAATGACAGGTACCTATCTTTGTGGGTTAAAATTCAATATTCATTTTTGAATATTAAATTTTAACTTTTCAAAAGAGGGAAGATTTCTGAGTAAAATTGAATTGACCCTCTATTCCCACTGTCATTCAATGCTCTCTCTGTGAAAAGGATTGATGTTTAGTGACTACAACATTCTCTAATTTCTCCTATTAAATTCATTGGCAATTATAAAATAAAAGATGTACCCAACATTGTAGATGACAGGCAAATTAGAGTGTTTTCTTATAGAGGGTATTAACATGTATTTTTTGTAATTCCTGCAAGCTAGAGTTGATTCTAGTAGTGTAGACACCATTTTTGTCCGGTTTTTTAGTTTTTTATATTTGATTTTTAATTTTTAATTTTTAATTTTTATTTTTTAGATTTAGAAATAAATTTTGGATTTTGATTTTGATTTTTATAGAATAAAATAAAGAAAATAAAAAAAAGAAGGAAATCAGAATTAATTTTGATAGGAAAGTAAAATTAAATGAGACTATTAAAGATTGAAAATCAAAATTTTGTGAAAAGGAAAGTCAAAATTAATATCGGATTCAAGTCCGATTCTTGAAATATAAAATTTCCTAAAAAAGTTGATTCTTGATTTCCAAATTATTACCAAAAATAAAAAATATAAAAAATATAAAAGAAATATAAAAAGAAAAAAAAAAGAAAAACCTAGGTCTATAAAAGGAGAAAACCCTAGAGGGGAAAGGGGGGGAGGACAAAAAAAAAAGTTTTCTGGCTAGCTAGAGTAGACAGACGGCAGAAGGAATAATCGTCGCAAGAGAAGGAACAGACGTTCACAACCAGCAGCTGAAGCGATGTTAGAAATTGAAAAGCAGGCTGTGCGGCGTTGTTAAAGGTGTTAAAAATTGATGGAATGGTCTGAGAAGAAAATTTGATAAAGGTTTATTTCCTTTCTTTTCTCATTTTATTACACCTTTAAGTCGTCATGATTGGATTTGGTTTTCTTTACTTGATGATGATAAATTAATTGTAGACATGCTTTTATACATGTTTTACCTGTCCATTTAATAAGTTGAGATCTCAAGAAACGATTTTAATTTGTTGTCAGTTGATAGGATGTGTAATCATGAAAAGTATAATGTAAACTTACTAAATGAAATTCATAAAATAGAATTGTAGATGGAAATTCCTTTGCCGCTGTGCTTATTCATTCACTTATTTGTTTTGTTAGTTACTTTGTAATTTATTAGGTTTGATTTTTTAAAGTCTGTTTATGTAAATATTTAAATGTGTTAGTAAATATTAGATTGGTTTTGTAACCAAAAAAAAAATATTAGATCGGTTTGCTTAATTTTCTTTTATTTACTTAATTCGTTATGCTTTCTTAATTAGTTTATTAATTTGATTTTAAAAGTTCATTTTAGAGTTAGAAATGATTATTTAGGGATGTATATAGAGACACAAAAAATTTTTTTTTTTTGAAAATTTCTGTTAGATAAAAAATTAAATTTAAATAATATAAAATTGTATAAAATAGAAAAATGAATGTAAATTGTACCAATGATGAAATTTCGAGAAAGTCAATTGAGATTCCTTGAAATTTCTAGGTGAGGAAATTCTTTCTTAAGTTGAGCCAAATCGATGGGATACTTTGAAAGAATTTTCAATAAATTATAATTCATGTTTATTCTTAGTAAATTAAACATGAATAAAATATAAATGAATATAGATAAATAAATATAAATACAAGAACATAAATTAGATGAAAAATTAAATAAATAGAATGAAATAGCTTAGATTGAAAGTAATTAGTAATTAATAAGATTAGATAATAATACCGATGATGAAATTCCAAGAAAGTCAATTGAGACTCCTTGGATATTTCTAGGTGAGATGATTCTTTCTTAAGTTGAGCCAAATTGATGGAATACTTTTGAAAGAGTTTTCAATAAAATATAATTCATGTTTATTAAATAAATAAAAATAAATTAGATCAAGATTAAGATTAAAGAAATTTAAATAAAATTAGATAAATGAATAAGTAAATGAACCAAATAGCTTAGAATAAAGATTATAGGAAATAAAAAAAATATATGAATTATGCCAATGATGAAATTTCAAGAAAGTCAATTGGGACTCCTTGAATTTTCTAGGTGAAAAGATTTCTTTTAAGCCGAGCCAAATTGATGGGACGCTTTTAAGAAAATCTTCAATAAACCATGATTCATATTTATTCTCTAAATAAATAAAATAAATAAATAAAATATAGAGATAAATATAATATGAAATAAGATTAAAAAATATAGAAATTAATATGGAGTCGAAATTAGAAGCCAAAGTTAGAAAGAATAAGATTTTCATAAATTATGTAATTAATCCGACGATTGAATTCAAGAAAGTCAATTGAGACTTCTTGAACATCTTGAGGTGAGGGGAATTTCCAAGATTGGAGCCAAATTGATGGAAAAATCTTAGAAACATTCCCAATATATATAAGCATATCGAAATTAATATAAACATAAGGCAAATTGTAAAGATAACCTAAAACTAGTTGGTACCATTTTAGGATGGGCGTTGTAGGGGTGCTAATCCTTCCCTTCACGTAACCGTACTCCCGAACCTTAGTATCTTTGAACGTAGACCAAGCCTTATCCTAAGTTTGATTAGGTGACCAATCACACCTAGGTTAGAATGGTTGGTGGCGACTCCTTTGATTTTAGTGTCTAGCTATTAGGTTTTCCCTAAAGCCTAATACGTTATGACAGTTTGGCGACTCCACTGGGGAATTTAGAGAGTCAAGCCAACGATTGGTTTTAGGTTATTTTAGGTTTGCCTTAGGTATGTTAATTTTGATAAAATAATAAGACATTGATAACTACATGTTTCTTCGACACACACTTCACGTGCATGTGCATGCATTAGCCCTCTACCCGGGCTCTATCCTTTTAGGAGGAAGTAAAGTAACTACGCTCTCGTGAGGTAATACCTCCGCAATGGCTAGCGAAATACTTTCACTCAAATTGAACCTTTCCATTTGTAACCTGTAATGGGTGAGGATTGGGTGCCTTACTAGTCTTGTGTGGACGACAGTGAGGAACAATTTGGGAACCTTTAGCCCTTTTGTCTAAAGCCATGCATATAGTGAAATTAAGAAGACCAACTGTAAGATAGAGCCATATTAATCCATGCTATAGGAAATACCCATTACTTAGGATACGTTTTTGATCAAGTTTATACATGAGACACTAAGAGGGTACCATGAGTTCACCAAAACATTTCCATGCATCATTCATCCATTATTGTTACATGGCAACTTTTTACCATGCCATTACATTCATAAACATGAAGTATCATATCATTTTGTTCATCTTCATTCATTTAAAAAAAAAAACAAGCATTTTCAAAATTTTTCAAGCATCACCACATGTGAAATGATAAATTCTTAATTGTGGCAATAAAAGATTCGAAGATAGCTCGACCAAAGGTTCATTCACACAACACTCGTTATCAAGCTAAGATCATGGAAGAAGAATCAAGCATGCGTATGGAGAAGATGGAAAAAGCTCAAGAGGAAATGAGGGGGCAATTGGCCCAAATTACAGAGCTGTTGAAAAATCTAAGCAAGGGCAAAGGAGTTGTAGAGGAAGTTGCAGTCCAAGAAGGGGTCCAACAACGTAGCATGGAAGATCCCATATACCCTCCTGGATTCGGTCCTCATCCAAATCAAACATCTCAAGTAGGAGGATATCCATTTGCACATACGGCCATACCTCAAATGTTTGGCCCAGCTCAAGGGCAAACTCTTCCTCCTCAAGGGGCAAAGTTTGCTGATCCAATTGAAGTACCTAACTTGGATGACTCGAGGGAAGTTGAAAAGATAAAAGTCAAACAAGTAGAAGAGAAAGAGGAGGCAAAGTCACAACGAAAGATCAATATGTTGGAGGAAAGACTTCGAGCTATTGAAGGCTTAGATCTATATGGGCCCATGGATGCTACTGGATTGTGTTTGGTGTCTGATTTAATCATTCCACCCAAATTTAAGGCCCCGGAGTTTGAAAAGTACAATGGGACTTCTTGCCCTAGGTCTCATCTCATTATGTATTGCCGAAAGATGGCTGCCTATGCTCAAGATGATAAACTTCTTATTCATATCTTTCAAGAAAGCCTTACTGGGTCTGCAGTGAAGTGGTATAATCAATTAGACGGAACTCGAATCACCACTTGGAATGACTTGGCAAGAGCATTTATGGCTCAATATCGACATGTTGCTGACATGGCCCCTGATCGTCTGTCTTTACAAAGCATGGAAAAGAAGGCTAATGAGAGTTTCAAACAATATGCCCAAAGGTGGCGTGATATGGCTGCAGAGGTGCAACCTCCACTTTCGGAGAAGGAGCTTACCATTATGTTCGTTAATACTTTGAAGGCTCCATACTACGATAGGATGATCGGTAATGCCACTAAGAATTTTGCTGATATGGTATTGTCTGGTGAGATAATTGAGAATGCAATCAAGAGTGGAAAGATTGAAGCTCCAACAATATTGAGAAGAAAGGAGGAGCCAACAAAAGAAGGGAAGAAGAAGTCCATGCTGTTGCATATGGAAGGCAATATGGAGGCTATGTCCCACAACACCCTTATCACATGCCACAACCTTACTATCCTGCCCAGAATCTTACCATTCTTACCCTAAGGTTAATGTTCAACCTAGTCCCCAAACACCTGCCCCAACTATTCAGCCAGCTAAGCAGTTTAATAAACAAGAGGGCAATCATAATGCATCATGGCCAAAAAGAGAAAGGACTCCCATTGACCCAATCCCCATGACCTACACTGAGCTGTACCCAAAATTGATCAAAGGACAACTCATTGCACCCATCTATGTGGAACCTCTCAAGCCTCCATATCCAAAGTGGTACGATGAGAATGCTCGATGCGAGTATCACTTCGGGAACGTGGGCCACTCTCTAGAGAATTGCACTGCACTAAAGTATAGAGTGCAAGGATTGGTAAAAGCTGGTATGTTGAGTTTTGAAGCGAAAGGGGAACCGACTACGAATGCAAACCCATTGCCTAACCATACTAATGAAGGATGAGTTTTGTGGGGGCATGAAGGGTTCGAGCCTGACAATTTTGAAGATCTATAAATTCTAGTTTTGTTTTTGCTTTCTTTTATTTCTTTAAGTAATGCAAGATAGTTTTTGAAAGTGCTTAAGCCCATAAGCACGAAATAAATTTTATGTATGGGTTAACTCTTATTTATTTCCTTTTCAATAAAGCGACTAGTGTGATGCACTGTCAATTTCTCATTCCATTCATTTGCCATTTCTCAACATACTCACCATATCTTTCACTCATAAGTATCCAAATAATGAACATGATGATAATGATGTCAATAAATCTAGGGTTCAATTTTAAAGAACCACTATTGTTGATGAATTAATAGTATGCCAGTGTTGCGAAAGCAAGAAAATGAAGGAAAGGTTGCTCACCATCCGCACTTGATAGACAGTACGAGAAAGGTGAATCTCTTACAGAAGCTTCCAACAAGTTTGTCATTGTTCAATAAATGATCTTTAATGAGAGCACTTGCATTTGAAATGATAAATGGCCTTCTTTTACTATCCTTCAAGCATGAGTAAAATTATCCTTTGATTACCCCTTTTGAGCCTATTATATTTTTGTAATATAACCCACCAAGGATCACCCTCCACATTGGGGGCAAGGAAGATGAAATAAAGAAATTTTGGGGGCAAAAAGGAAAGTGTTCATGATGAATCAAGGGGCAAAAAAAAAAGGCCCATTTTTGTGAAAAAAAAAAGAGAAAAAAAAGGAAAGGGTTTGAATTCAAAAAAAAAAAAGAAGAAGAAGGCAAGAAAGGGCAAAATGCCTAAATGTTTTACTTGATAAAGAAAGTGATCCCTTGGTTTATAAACCTTGAAACACATTTTGGGCCTACTATATCCTTTTCTTTCATAAACCCTCACCCGAGCCCACATTACATGCCTTTAAAAGCCCATTTTGATCAAATGTAAATGCTTGAATTGAAGAATCATGCATTGAATGAAGACATACTTGTACAATGAGATAACGATCTTTTGAAGGTTCAATGGAGATAAAAGAAGTAGATCAAGTTGAATAAAGAAGTCCATGAGCTTTAGAAGATATCTTGGATCGAAATCAAGAACGCCTATTAAGGGGCATGAATTTGGATTGAGCATTGAAGGTTGAAGTTTGTCAAAGCCAATGAAGTTGAAAATGAAAAAAAAAAGGAAAAATAAAAAAAAGAAAAAAAAAGAAGAAAAAAGAGAGAAAAATAAAAAAAAAAAAAAAGAAAAAGAAAAAAAAAAAGAAAAAAAAGGAGGATTCAAATTGAAAACTCAAAAAGGGTAGTTTGAATCAAATGAGGGGGCACCTAAGTTGAAAACCTGAAAGGGCGGCTTAGGAAGAAGATCATCACCAACAGTTTTGATACAGAGGGCAAGATTGACAAACACTACATGAAAGAACAAATCAACATAAGAGTGGGCTTTTGGAAAAGAATTTTAGATTGACTTGATTGAAATTGTCAGAATGTTCATTAAATGGATACTGAAAACCCTATTCCAAACAGACTGTCCCATTGATTTTTCTTGATTTCATGTTCCTTTTCTAAGAATGAATATCTATATCTCTCTTGATCATTTTAAATTTATACCACCCCTATAATAAATTGAGAAGATGTATGAGTGCATTACATTGGTGGTCGAGTTGGAAGGAAAATAAATAAATGTTAGTAACCTTTTTGGGTAAATTTTTGAAAAAAATGTTCTTTTGAGAAATCTTGTATTACTAAGAGAGAGAAAGAGACAAAAATAAAAAATGACAAAAACCTAAATTTAAAGGCATGATGGCAAGTCTTTAAGCATAATGAGACCAAGACTCATTAGAAGATGGGATGAGAAGTGAAGATAGAAGATTTAAATAAGAAGAATCCAGCAGATATGTGAAACTTGAGGAAAATGAGATGAGCTTGAGAATCTGTTGCTACAATTGAGATTGCATTTTCATACATTCATGGAATGATTCAGGGGGCATGACATTGACATGTGCATAACATTCATAGCATCCATGGTATTCATGACATTCATTAAATTCATGACATGCATGACATTTATTAGTGTCTTTTGACATTGAATTATTTGTTAAGAATTAGGATAAGAAGTTCTGAATGATTAAAATTTTGAGGAAAAAAGAAAATATAAGAGATGGTAATTTGAAAAAATGAAGAGGTATGAGAAGATGATGAGAAAAATACTTTTTTTGAAAAACCTTAGATGAGAGCAAAGTTCAGTTTAGCTGGCACCTTAAAGGAGGATGAAGTCCAATATTGTTAGTATCAAAATGAAAGTTAAGCCCAGCCAAACCCATGTTAACTGGCATTCTGAAATGAAAGATTATTTTTCAAAGTTCCAATGCCTCTGGTGAGAGGAGCACGAGTTTATTTTTCAAAAGTCTCAATGTCTGGTGGAGCACAAGATTATTTTTCAAAGTTCCAATGCCTCTGGTGAGAGGAGCACAAGATTATTTTTCAAAGTTCCAATGCCTCTGGTGAGAGGAGCACAAGATTATTTTTCAAAGTTCCAATGCCTCTGGTGAGAGGAGCACGAGTTTATTTTTCAAAAGTTCAATGCCTTGGTGAGAGGAGCACAAGATTATTTTTCAAAAGTCTCAATGCCTCTGGTGAGAGGAGCACAAGATTATTTTTCAAAGTTCCAATGCCTCTGGTGAGAGGAGCACAAGATTATTTTTCAAAGTTCCAATGCCTCTGGTGAGAGGAGCACAAGATTATTTTTCAAAGTTCCAATGCCTCTGGTGAGAGGAGCACAAGGTTATTTTTTAAAAGTCTCAATGCCTCTGTTGAGAGGAGCTCTTTATTTTTCAAAAAGTCTCGTGGCCTCTGTTGAGAGGAGCTTTTTGTTTTCAAAAGTCTCATAACCTCTAGTGAAAGGGGCTTTTATTTCATGATCATCTTGCATTCCTTAGTCTTATGATAGGAGAGACTAGGAATTTCACTTTGCATTCCTTAATCTTGTGATAGAAAAGATTAGGAAATCCCATTCATTTTTGTATTCCTTAGTCTTATGATAGGAGAGACTAGGAATTTCACTTTGCATTCCTTAATCTTGTGATAGAAAAGATTAGGAAATCCCATTCATTTTTGTATTCCTTAGTCTTATGATAGGAGAGACTAGGAATTTCACTTTGCATTCCTTAATCTTGTGATAGAAAAGATTAGGAAATCCCATTCGTTTTTGCATTCCTTAGTCTTATGATAGGAGAGACTAGGAACTTCATTTTGCATTCCTTAATCTTGTGATAGAAAGGATTAGGAAATCCCATTCTACTTTCATTTCCTTAGTCTTATGATAGGAGAGACTAGGAAAACTTCATCTAAAATTCATTTCCTTAGCCTTATGAGAGAGATGGCTAGAAAATATCCCAAAAAAAAAAAATTTTTGATAGGACTTGCATTTGGACAAAATGGTTGTCTATGTCTTTGCACCATTACTGTTTCACAGCAAAGTGCAAAGAGGGGCAACTGTAGACACCATTTTTGTCCGGTTCTTTTAGTTTTTTATATTTGATTTTTAATTTTTAA
Organism: Heritiera littoralis; assembly: GCA_031772115.1. Lineage (NCBI taxonomy): Eukaryota > Viridiplantae > Streptophyta > Magnoliopsida > Malvales > Malvaceae > Heritiera > Heritiera littoralis. Next base: position 2,270,440 of record JAPDPK010000065.1, read on the forward strand.
TTTTTATTTTTTAGATTTAGAAATAAATTTTGGATTTTGATTTTGATTTTTATAGAATAAAGAAAATAAAGAAAATAAAAAAAAGAAGGAAATCAGAATTAATTTTGATAGGAAAGTAAAATTAAATGAGACTATTAAAGATTGAAAATCAAAATTTTGTGAAAAGGAAAGTCAAAATTAATATCGGATTCAAGTCCGATTCTTGAAATATAAAATTTCCTAAAAAAGTTGATTCTTGATTTCCAAATTATTACCAAAAATAAAAAATATAAAAAATATATAAAAGAAATATAAAAAGAAAAAAAAAAGAAAAACCTAGGTCTATAAAAGGAGAAAACCCTAGAGGGGAAAGGGGGGGAGGACAAAAAAAAAAGTTTTCTGGCTAGCTAGAGTAGACAGACGGCAGAAGGAATAATCGTCGCAAGAGAAGGAACAGACGTTCACAACCAGCAGCTGAAGTGATGTTAGAAATTGAAAAGCAGGCTGTGCGGCGTTGTTAAAGGTGTTAAAAATTGATGGAACGGTCTGAGAAGAAAATTTGATAAAGGTTTATTTCCTTTCTTTTCTCATTTTATTACACCTTTAAGTCGTCATGATTGGATTTGGTTTTCTTTACTTGATGATGATAAATTAATTGTAGACATGCTTTTATACATGTTTTACCTGTCCATTTAATAAGTTGAGATCTCAAGCAACGATTTTAATTTGTTGTCAGTTGATAGGATGTGTAATCATGAAAAGTATAATGTAAACTTACTAAATGAAATTCATAAAATAGAATTGTAGATAGAAATTCCTTTGCCGCTGTGCTTATTCATTCACTTATTTGTTTTGTTAGTTACTTTGTAATTTATTAGGTTTGATTTTTTAAAGTCTGTTTATGTAAATATTTAAATGTGTTAGTAAATATTAGATTGGTTTTGTAACCAAAAAAAAAATATTAGATCGGTTTGCTTAATTTTCTTTTACTTACTTAATTCGTTATGCTTTCTTAATTAGTTTATTAATTTGATTTTAAAAGTTCATTTTAGAGTTAGAAATGATTATTTAGGGATGTATATAGAGACACAAAAATTTTTTTTTTTTGAAAATTTCTGTTAGATAAAAAATTAAATTTAAATAATATAAAATTGTATAAAATAGAAAAATGAATGTAAATTGTACCAATGATGAAATTTCGAGAAAGTCAATTGATATTCCTTGAAATTTCTAGGTGAGGAAATTCTTTCTTAAGTTGAGCCAAATCGATGGGATACTTTTGAAAGAATTTTCAATAAATTATAATTCATGTTTATTCTTAGTAAATTAAACATGAATAAAATATAAATGAATATAGATAAATAAATATAAATACAAGAACATAAATTAGATGAAAAATTAAATAAATAGAATGAAATAGCTTAGATTGAAAGTAATTAGTAATTAATAAGATTAGATAATAATACCGATGATGAAATTCCAAGAAAGTCAATTGAGACTCCTTGGATATTTCTAGGTGAGATGATTCTTTCTTAAGTTGAGCCAAATTGATGGAATACTTTTGAAAGAGTTTTCAATAAAATATAATTCATGTTTATTAAATAAATAAAAATAAATTAGATCAAGATTAAGATTAAAGAAATTTAAATAAAATTAGATAAATGAATAAGTAAATGAACCAAATAGCTTAGAATAAAGATTATAGGAAATAAAAAAAATATATGAATTATGCCAATGATGAAATTTCAAGAAAGTCAATTGGGACTCCTTGAATTTTATAGGTGAAAAGATTTCTTTTAAGCCGAGCCAAATTGATGGGACGCTTTTAAGAAAATCTTCAATAAACCATGATTCATATTTATTCTCTAAATAAATAAAATAAATAAATAAAATATAGAGATAAATATAATATGAAATAAGATTAAAAAATATAGAAATTAATATGGAGTCGAAATTAGAAGCCAAAGTTAGAAAGAATAAGATTTTCATAAATTATGTAATTAATCCGACGATGGAATTCAAGAAAGTCAATTGAGACTCCTTGAACATCTTGAGGTGAGGGGAATTTCCAAGATTGGAGCCAAATTGATGGAAAAATCTTAGAAACATTCCCAATATATATAAGCATATCGAAATTAATATAAACATAAGGCAAATTGTAAAGATAACCTAAAACTAGTTGGTACCATTTTAGGATGGGCGTTGTAGGGGTGCTAATCCTTCCCTTCACGTAACCGTACTCCCGAACCTTAGTATCTTTGAACGTAGACCAAGCCTTATCCTAAGTTTGATTAGGTGACCAATCACACCTAGGTTAGAATGGTTGGTGGTGACTCCTTTGATTTTAGTGTCTAGCTATTAGGTTTTCCCCAAAGCCTAATACGTTATGACAAGTAGGTTTGCCATCCTAGGTTTTGGCTTTTGGCCAGAGAACTTGCCATAATTTGGGAATCCTTAAACAATTTAAAAAATAAACAAATCCTCGTCAATCACATATCCAATGTCATTATTGATAACATCCAGAAAAAAAAGGTTATCCATCTAAAGGTTTTTTTTCATGTTCTTTAAAAAAGAAAAGAAATTGATCATGATGAAGGGCAACAGTTCTTAAAACCAATAAAAATAATAAAGACAATAAAAACTTGGCTTAACCACCATAATGCTATCTCGTAGACAAATACCAGGCTTTTATCCAAATCTATGCCAAATGAGCTATAAACATGAATGTCAGACATTATCATTTAACATTAAACCTTATCATCAAAATAATCAGAAAAGATTGAAAAACCATATCCAAAATTTCAGCTATCATTTACAGATAAAAAATCCATTGAAATGAGAAAAGGGAAGAGTCATGGCAACACATCCAAAACCCAGTAATTATCGCACTTCGAACATCAAGTAAAATGTATAAATTATACCTTATTGTCCTGTCTGAAATCTCACCTGGATGCTTTCTTGCCGGGTCAGGTCTTGACCCATGTTTGACCAGGGGTTCTCGCTTTGAAGCAGCCTCGGTGATGATCCTCCATTAACAACCTCATGAGCCATCCACTACAGCTTTCCAAAACTGGAATGACGATGAATTTTGAGGGCTTACCCATTGAACAACCATGGCCAGAAACTCCAAAAGTTACTGAAAACCCACCCTTAATGACCCAGAGTCAAAAAAAAAAAAAAACCTCAAAACCCCAAAACACAATGGTTTCAAGGAAGTCCTATATGGTGAAGATTTTCTGTGGGTCATTGTTGATTGCTTTGAAATTGTTGTTCGTGTTGCAAGATATGGTCTGTCTCAGGGATTTTTGCTCTTTTTCATACATCCATCTGGATTTAAGGGAAAAGCAAAAAGAAGTACAATGGAGGTTTTTGGTTGTTCACGTTGCAAGATGATCTGTCCCACAGATTTTTGCTCTTTTTCATAGAGAATGGTGGTTTTGGTGAACTGGAGACAGAAGGTAGGATGGTGGTTCCGCAAAAGAAAGTGCTGAAATTTTGGATTTTGGTTAAGTACAGAGGGACAAAAACAATGGCAATTGAAATGTCTGATTCGATGAACAAAAAAGAAATGTCTGATTCGGATTCATTGAAAAGGAAATGTCTGATTCAGACACAACCAAGCTGAACGAAATCAGGATATGGAAGGGCAAGGGACAGGAAAAAGTGACCAAATGACGTGGCTGCAGGAGGTAACGATTTTTTCTACAACTTTAATAATATAGATAGATAGATTGATTGACAGGTAGGTAGACAGTTATGAGTCTATTAGCAATACTGCCCTAGAATTATGTTAACCTAATCTCATATAGATTGCTAGGTTAAATTACCGCATGGCATGTTTGTCAACACGCTGAATGTCAAGTATGAAGCAAACTTCAAAGCAGGTTGAAGATAAAAAGCTCGAAGTTCTGTCATGTGAAGACTTCTGAAGCTTATTAAACAATAAACATCAGGTATCCCAAGCTTCGTATCCATTCAAGTCAAAAGTTTAGCGTTTAAAGTCTGAATCTTCAACTTCAATCAAATGGCGGCTACACTTTCTTGGAAAGCAAAGAGATTTGAGACTAGACATCCATGGAGATGGATATCCTTTGTTTCAGTGCTTGTTTCCTCATCATCTTCTCAAAAGCTTCCATTGCAGTCGACATGATTTCTCCGTCAGAGTCACTCACTGATGCCATGACTTTAGTCTCCAATGATGGAAGCTTTGAATTGGGTTTCTTCAGTCCGGGGACTTCTACGAACCGTTACTTGGGAATTTGGTACAAGAACATCCCGATGCGAACTGTTGTCTGGGTTGCAAACAGGATCAAACCAATAAATGGCACCACTGGCTTGTTGAAGATAGAAAGTACTGGAAATGTTGTGCTTCTTGATCAGAACAAAACAACTGTTTGGTCAACTAATTCCACAGGAGTTCAGAATCCAATATTGCAACTCCTGGAATCTGGCAATCTTGTTGTCAGAGATGGAAGAGATAGCAATTCAGAAAATTACTTGTGGCAAAGCTTTGATTACCCATCTGATACAATGTTACCGGAGATGAAAATTGGTGTCGACCTGCGAACTGGTTTCCAGAGAAGACTAGCAGCATGGAAGAACTGGGATGATCCATCTCCTGGTGACCTTACTCATGGGGTAGAACTCCAAGGAAATCCAGAGTTGGCAGTGAGGAAAGGCTCAGAAATATACTATAGCATCGGGCTATGGAATGGTGTTGGATTTAGTGGTACACCAGATTTAAGGTATAATCCGATCTTTGATTTTGACTTTGTCTGGAATGAGGAGGAAGTGTACTACATATATTTCCTCAAAAACAAATCAGTGATGTCAAGGTTTGTTTTGAACCAAACTGAAAGTTTAAGAAAACGGTACACATGGAATCCAGAAACTCAAACTTGGAAATTGTTTTCAATTGCACCGAGTGACTTCTGTGAAAGATTTGGACTATGTGGTGCAAATGGGAATTGTGATAGCAATAAGCTTCCCGCATGTCAATGTTTGAAAGGATTCAGGCCGAAATCACTGGCAGGATGGAACTCATCTGACTGGTCTGAAGGGTGTGTACACACTAAGCCATTAAACTGCCAAAATGGAGATGGATTTATTAGAATTAGGATGGTGAAAACACCAGATACCGCTAATTCTTGGGTGAACAAAACTATGAATCTCAAGGAATGTAGGGCTAGGTGCTTGCAGAACTGTTCTTGTATGGCATACACTAATTTAGATGTTAGAAGAGGAGGTAGTGGCTGCGCCATGTGGTTTGGTGATCTAATTGATATTAAACAATTTCAATCAGGTGGTCAGGATCTTTACATCAGAGTGTCTGCTTCAGAAGCAGGTACTAGTTTAGTTTTGCTTTTGTTTTTTCTCCTTTTCTTTAAAGGACTAAATATGAAATTATATTTGTGCTCCATCAAAATTGATTATGCAGAACTCGGAAAAAAGACTAAGGTGAAGCTTGCAGTGATTAGTGCAACATTAACTGCTATGCTTTTGGGGCTTCTTATAGTCGTTTGTTATGTTCGCAGAAACAGGAGAAAGTTAAGAGGTAATACTAATTCTGGTCGTAATGAATGCACTCATTCTGCTCTTTGCTACAAATAACAAAATCATTTTGCTCATAGCAGTGCTAGCAACTCCCAAGTCCCAACCCTTTTTACTAATTTGCAACCTAGGGAGCTAATCCATAATGAGATGGTTTTGAATTTTTTTATATGATCTAACAAAAATAGTCTATAAACCAAGTGCTTGGAGATTTTGGGTTTGGTGTTCATCCAGAAACATATATATAAGATTTCAGGCTTCTATCTAGATCAATCAATATAGATACGAGGCAAGCTTATTAAATGGGAACTACCAGTGTATATTTTATACCGTTTTCAGATGAACCAGAAGACTGGAATGTAAATGATGAAGAGAATCAAGGCCAAAATGAAGATATGGAGCTTGCATTATTTGAGTTAGCTGCCATAGCTCAAGCTACTGATTCTTTTTCCAATAATAACAAGCTAGGTCATGGAGGCTTTGGACCTGTATATAAGGTAAAAGCTGCTCTATTTCTGTATATTAATAAAGTGTTCATAAGTACAAAATATTCATCTTTATTGAAAAGCTCATTACAAATGTTGTAATTTTTTAGGGGACACTAGCAAATGGACAAGAAATTGCTGTGAAAAGGCTTTCAAAGAGTTCTGGACAGGGATTCAACGAGTTTATGAATGAAGTAAAGTTGATTGCGAAACTTCAGCATCGGAATCTTGTAAGGCTTCTTGGGTGCTGCATTCAGGGAAAGGAAAGAATGCTGGTTTATGAATACATGCCTAACAGAAGCCTTGACTCATTCATCTTTGGTTGGAATCATTAGAAACTTTTAATTCATATTGTCTCTTTGGTTTGAATTCATTTTTGCTTCTCCAATGATCAAATAAGATACAGGATTAACATGAATGCATATCTGCCAGATACAACAAGACGCAAAGTATTAAATTGGTCCAAGCGTTTCCAGATAATCTGTGGGATTGCTAGGGGCCTACTCTACCTTCATCAAGATTCCAGATTGAGGATTATTCATAGAGATCTAAAAGCTGGTAATGTTCTGCTAGATAGTGAGATGAGCCCAAAAATTTCAGATTTTGGCTTGGCAAGAAGCTTTGGAGGAGACCAGACTGAAGCCAATACAAACAGAGTGGTTGGAACTTAGTAAGTGTACTTTTATGCAACATATCTGATCTATACATTCCCAGGGAAATGCTTATTTTCTCTGACAAATGTTTTGCAGTGGTTATATGGCACCAGAATATGCTATCGATGGGCTATTTTCCATTAAATCAGATGTTTTCAGCTTTGGTATACTATTGTTGGAGATAATAAGCGGAAGAAAGAATAGGGGGTTTTATCATCCAAATCACAGTGGCAACCTTATTGAACATGTAAGCAGCAACAGATTTTATTGTCATTGACTTGAGCTAATAAATGCTAACTGGTTTCATTTTGTTGCAGGCATGGATATTATGGAAAGAAGGCAGGCCTTTGGACCTTGCCGATAATTTCTTTGTAGAGATTGGTAATCTATCTGAGGTATTACGATGCATCCACATCAGCCTTTTATGTGTAGAGCAGCATCCTGTGGACAGACCAAACATGTCGTCTGTGGTTCAGATGTTGGGAAATAAAAATGAATTACCTTTGCCTAAACAACCCGGTTTCCTGTTTTACTCGAAACCACTTCAAGCAGATTCTTCATCTGGCAATAAAGGACAATTTTCGAGAAATGAAATGAGTGTATCAGTGTTAGAGGCTCGATAGAGGGTTGTATGCTTCATTATATCTGTTATGCCTCAAACTATAAGTAATGATTTCAGTCCTAGTTGAAGCTTGAGGCGTGTGCTTTTTTGTGCTGGTGCCTACTGGTGAGACTGCTTCAGAGATTAAAATTCAGTCAAGTTTAAATAGTAATGTTCTGTTTATTTCATGGATAGATAGATTGAAGGACCAAAGTGGAGCTTCGTATAATATAAGTATACGAATTCAGTCCATTCAATCTCATCATTTCTAAGTTGTTGACCTGATTTCTTTTCTGCTGCACTTGTTCAAGGTCAAGAACCAACTAATCTTGTCAGCTTAAATTGTAATAATGATAATATTAATACATGATGAGAAATCTTTCCCCTCAATGTAGAGCGTCTGTTAGTGTGATAAATGAATCGATCAATCATGTTGCAGACGCGAAAGTTAGCAAGAGCTGAGCTTTCCTAAAGCTTTTAGGCCTCCCTAATCTGCTTCAGATTTTTAAACTGATTCGACCAAGATCAGGTTTAGGAGTTCTGATTTTAAGTTTAATTTTAAGTTTAATAGGGTCAAATGCCTTGGTAGATAACTGATAATCGCATAACAGTCAACAGGACAGAACAGATTAATCTCAAGGTTCTGTGCTGGAAGATATGTAATGATAATTCATGTCTCTTCATCAATTTATTCTTATTATTTTTTGTTTGTTTAATATCTCTTTACCTCTTCCCTTCTTAAAGTAATCTGTAATAGCTAACAAGCAAGAAGCCGAACCTACATCAGGCGCAAGGCTCTTCAATATCTCATTACTTACATCATGGGCTAAACTTCTTGATTCTGTGAATGATTTCTTCTGTAATTTGCACTGCAAAGCATCAAGAATTGGAATCCGCTACTCGAAGATACAGTATGCTGTCTAGATGACTAGACTCAAGCTGCAACTCTTGAAAAACAAAATACAGGTTTTCACAACTTCATTTTGTTAATTCTATTTCTTAGATCCTCAATCATGTTGCAGTTTGCAAAATATAGTTAGTATTTTTTTAGAGATAAACCAATTTACGGCCCAGAGTCTTAGTCTCAGACTCTGCTTGATCCCATTATACTATAAAAACATCTTATGTGAAATGCAGAACCATCTGGGAAGTTGATATATGAATGAAGTACCATACTACCATGAACCTTAGAAATCTGTAATTCTTTGTTTCAATCCATAAATTTGTCTGAGTTGGCCAAAAAAATCTGACAGATTAATCTTGGAACTGATGACCTGTTTTCATTTGGAAACTGAAACGAATTCTATTAAAGCAGGAACCGTGAAATATGAAGTGTGAACCATCCTAGCTGATGCGTGTAGAATGGATGAGATCAAGAATTAAGATGAAGGAATGCAAATGCTGGAAACAGAGGAGAGAAGGAAAGTGAAGGATAGGAAACTTCTGTATTTTCATTCATGTACCTTTCTGGATTACAAGAGTTTGTATTTATGGAACAACATATGAAATGATGATTAAAAGGATAAACTGATCTTCCGCTAACAAAATTAACTACCTTACTAACTGTCACTAACAGATCACAACTAACTTTCCCACATAGTTACTATGGCTTCTACCCATATCGACAATCCGTTCCATATCAGCTAACAGCTCCACATCAACTCCATATCAGCTTATCAGCTCCATTCAGTTCCATGTCAGCAGTTGCTTATTTACCTTGTACCACTAGCTAATTGAAGAAAAACTTTCTTGAGAGAGATCTAATCTGATTTTGGTGTTTCATTTGGCCCTTCTTTCACAAATTTAAACAAGACCCTCCAACGATAGGACTGCAGAAACTCATGGCAAATCTATGAAGTATTGTTTGTTTTGATTCGAAAGTTCACGATTTTGTTCTAAAAAAACATTTATGGGTTCACATCTCTACATATGTATTTTAGCATGATCTCACGATATCCAATGTGAATTGAAGTGTTACAAACTTTCACTGTTAAAATTTGACATCTTTGTCAAATCAAACACAAAAAGAATTTGGATTTCAGTAATTGTTGGGATTTTAGAAGTGACTCTGACAGCGTAGCACTTAATTATGGTGTTCCCATTGGTGATTGTTTGGGTGAAAAAAGACATTATATATTATTGTTCATTCTGACCGAATGTGTGGAACAATCTTACAATACCCGAGGTTGGTTGGTACATAACAAAGACTTGGATAAATATCAGCTTTTAGCATCAATTGACCAAGAAATTATTTATTTGCTTGCTGCTATTTCCTTCTTGTTGTGTCATTGGAAGTTTTGAATTTGTCGTACTTTGTGAAAATGAGTATTTGAGCTCCTATGCTTCTATTTCTCCTCTAGTTTAATTGACTTTTCTTTATTGAATCCGAAATTGAAAGGGCTCAAGATAAGCCTAAGAAGAGGATTGCAGCTATCACAATCATAATTGCCCTCGCTTCAACGGCTGGGATGCTGATTCTTGGCTTGGCTATTACCATTCTTAAATCTGGAAAGTTTACAAGGTAAAGTAATACATAGTTGTTCTGTTTCTTCATTTCTTGGTTTATACACATCATGCTTGTAACTTTCCCTGATTTTTGTGAAACAAAGATCTTTAGTTTACCTACTTGCATTGACTGCTCAGTCAGAACTTTCTATGGTAAGCTAGAGAAGTTCTGAATCCATTTAAGCATTAAGCTTTCAGGTTGATCTCTTGAGGTGTCCCATATTGTAGCCAATAGAAGCTTAAGCCTAACAATTGGCTGCTGACTTGGAAAATCCATGTTATGAACTTCTGAATCATTGTATCAGTTCATTCCCATGCCAGAATGGCAAGCTCATATAGAATCTGCTCAGCTTTTCTTTTTGTCAGTAGCCTAATGAATAGTCATATATTCATCTATTTTTCTACTTCTTTCTGATTTGTTTAATCAAATTACTCGGTTGTTTTTGTACATATGAGGAAGTCTAGAAATATAACTACGAGCCCAGGAGAAATCTTATTATTTGGTCAAGTTTGTTGATTATTACCATCAAATCTTAAGAAATTTCTCCTTTCTTTTTCTTTTGGTGGGGAAGGGAGGCAGACTGGTGCAGCGTACAATATAATTTCCCACCTTGGTTTCTAACTTTGTCCTGATGTATATATTGCAATAATAACAGGAGGAAGGGCCAGACTTTCCGGAGTTTTGGAATTTTTGTTTCTGGGCCAATTCAGAATGATTGAATCCTGGTGAAGTTGGGAGGAAAATGCCAGGAACAAAGGCAATTCTCAAGGTCAATGGAAGATGTAGAATGCCACTTTTCCTTCATCCTTTACTGGTCCTACCCATCAATTAGGGCGCAGAAGAAAACTTTCAAAATATAACCTATATTCTACTCTTTCTACCTCAGCCAAAAAAAAGAAAACTTCTAAACCTACCTCACTTTCTACTAAATATACCCTACCCAAAAGAAAACCAATTATATTTACCTCATAAATTGACCATTTTAACCTCATAAATGTCTCTTCCCGCCCACGCCACGCATGGTCTCGTAGGGTTCCTTGCGCAAGACCCACTATATCGCGCAAATGTCCTTGCACAATATCAAAGTTCTGCGCCAAGATCCTTGCATATTACTATGTGTCGCGCAAGGATCCTTGCACAACAGCATGTGTGTCGTGCAAGGCTCCTTGCATGACACCATGAATTTCGCACAAGGTCCTTGCACGACACCATGGATTTCACGCAAGATGCCTTGCGCAAAATCATTGGTGTTGCACCAGGATCCTTATGCGACACCATTGGCCTCGCACAAATTTTTTTGCACGAAATGATATTTAATATTTTTTTTTGCAAAAAATTATATATTATACAAAAAAAAAGAACAATATTTATTTTATATATTATATACTTCTAAATATTCTCCTTACTTTTCTCATTTTTCCCTTTTCTCTCTCTTTTTTCCTTCTCTACGGGTTCTTCTTTTCTTACGTTTCTTCCTTATCACTCTTCTTCTTCCATACCCTAAATTCCATTTTCTTTCACCAAAAAATGGAAAATCTAAGTGAATAGTTATAGCTATGAAGAATATGAAAGCTTTGAAAGTGAGAGAGAAGAGGTGAGGTTTTTTTTTTGCTCACTTTCATCTCCCACGCAACCGAATTTGTGTAGACATGCCATTTTTAGTGCAAGTTTACTTGCGCTTTGCCATTTCCGTGCAAGGCAACTTGCACTAAAATGAGCCTCTTGCTTAAGATACTCGTGTAGAAAGCATATTATTGCACAAAATCTCCTACGCAAATATAGTACTTTTGCATAAATTGACTTGCGTAGACAGCTAAAAATTATTTTTATTATGTAAGTTATTACAATAATTATAATTAATGACTTTGTTTAATATTCGCAGAGTGACAAAAGGATAGTGTACAATGAAGAATCAAAAAGTGTCGACAAAGAAATATTTGACTGTACTCAAGCATTTACTACTTACCAAGTAAGTATATTTAAAATTAATATAATGTTTTAATACAAATATAATAGAAAAAACTAATTATTGAATTTATTTAATTTCAAGTTTTCAATAGTAGAATTGTCTTGAAAAAATGGGCTAGAGAGCTTGGAAGAGACTTAGGTTTTGTTGTTTTGATTAGATCATCGGCAGTTGGTGTTCCTCGAAGAAAACCTAGAGTTCGACTTGTATGTGAAAGGTATGGAACATATAAGTCAAATAGAGATGAATTCCATCGCTTGGGAAAGGGAACAAAGAAGTGTAATTGTATTCAAGTTACAAGAGGTGAAATTAGAAAGGGACAATGATTGGGCAGTGAAAGTAGTATATGGGATGCATAATCATTTGGCTACACAACAGTTAGAAAGACATTCCTTGGTTGGTCGATTGACAGTGAAAGAGCAAAGTATAGTGGTCGATATGACAAATGTTATAGTAAAACTAAGAAATATATTAATGGTGTTGAAACAACATGATGAGAAGAATGTAAGTACTCTAAAGACAATAAAAAATGCATGACAAAAATATAGAATGGTTGACAGGGCTGGTAGATCACAGATGCAATAACTCATGAAACACTTGAATGATTGTAAATATGTTGAGTGACATAGGAGTGATGACTCAAGTGATTGTGTTAGAGACTTATTTTGGGTAGATTTGACGGCTATAAATTTGTTAAATGCTTTTCCTAATGTGTTTGTTATGGATTTTACATATAAAACTAATAGATATCGATTGCCACTCCTTGAGAATGTTGGTATGACATGTACAAATTTGACATATTCAGTTGCATTTGTTTACATGGAGGCTAAGCACACTAACAACTACACTTGGGCATTAGAGAAGCTAAGAAGCTTGATGTCTTTTGATTCAACACCCTCTGTCATTGTTACTGATAGGGATTTACCATTGATGAAAGTAGTACAGACAGTGTTCCCTAACACAACTAATCTCTAATGTAGAGGGCATATATCAAAGAATATGCTTGCTAATTGTAAAAAGTTGTTTGAGAGTAAGGAGAAGTGGGAGGTATTCATGTTAGCTTGGGGCATTCTTGTATTCTCTTCAAATGAGTATGAGTACGAAGCAAATTTAAGTTCAATGGTAACTCATTACTATTCTTATCCTAGAGCACCTGAGTACCTGAGAGATACTTGGTTAACTCAACATAAAGAGAGATTTACTGCTGCTTGGACAAATAAAGTAAAGCGCTTTGGAAATGTTACAACAAATAGATATGTAGGTTTATAAGGCTCAAAATTTGTTAATTTCACAATTTATACAATTTATTCATTATAATAAACATTTTCCTAACATCATGTAAGGCCAAGAGTGCATATGCGAAGTTAAAGAGATACCTTGGATTATCCTAAGGAGATTTTGATACATCTTGGAATGTTTTCAACTCCTTGATTGAGCTACAACATATAGAGATAAAGGCTTCATTTGGGAGAAATGTTATTGTTGTTAAACATGATTTTCGACCAGCTTTGTTTAGGGAATTACAAGAATTAGTGTCTAGGATAACATTGAATATTATTTTGAAGGAGGCACATAGAGCAAATGATACCAACATTAACCATCTTGTCTGTGGTTGCATCATTGGAAGCACACATGGGTTGCCTTGTGCTTACAAGATTGCTAAATTCATAAGGGACGGAAAACCAATTTCCTTGTTCGTTGTGGATCCTCATGGTTGAAGTTGGACTTGAAGAAGATCAATGTTGATTACTTGGCTAAGTTGAATCTTGATGCTGAATGGGAGCTTATAGTGAAACATTTCAATGCATGTGATCTCTCAGGAAAATTAGCCTTGAAGAAAAAGTTAAGAGAACTGATGATCTAGCAATTACATTCCTTGTCCCTCCACTCGAGAAGGCTAAGATTAAAGGTCGTCCAAACAAATCAACTCAACGTACCCCTTCATACTTTGAGATTATTGAATCTCAACATGATAGTCCATCAACATCCGTTTCAGTCAATTCAGTGACGAAAAGGATGAAACTACCAGTTCATTAGAAAAAGATACGCCAACACATACACTCTATCATGGATGTTGAATCAGATGGACATTGTGGTTTTCAAGCTATAGTTGATTTGCTAGGAATAGGTGTTGATGCATGAGCTAACCTGCAACAAGATTTGATTGAGGAGATATGTGATTTCCAAGCTTATTATGTTAATCACTATGGATCTGTGGAGCGTGTTGATAAATTGATAAAGACATTATCATATTTCAACATACCAGCTCTTTATGATAAATGGATGACTTTACCTGATATGGGTGTCATGACCCGAAGGCCATGATGTATACTTAACACTCAAACTTGATTTACTATTTACCAAATTTACGAACTAAATTTTTCTTTTCACTTTAAGGTTTGTATTCGGTGTCATGTCCTCTCTAAACTGAATTCGCATTCTTAACTTGATTTACATTCATTGTTTAATTTGCCATTTCTTAAAACCATTCGACTTAATATTCTCATTCAATATTAAACTAATAAGAGAAAAACATCGAAAACTCCCCCTTATATAAAATTAATTTTTCCCAGCTTAATAACCTGCAAAATAATTAACTATTTCCAACAACATATTTCCAATCCATAATTCTCAGTCTATTCCAATATACATTACACATACTTTCAAAATCATCAATGACATATGTATGGCATTTCATAACTTATAGTTGTCACAATTCACTTCTTGGATCGCAGTCGATAATCATATGAGTTTATAATAATCTAGAACGATTCTAAGTTACATCCCAAAAATTCTATAAGCATGTACTGTGCATTAAAATGTCATACATGAATAACAAAATAATCGTTTTTATACCTCAAGGGCAACAAAAGCAGCACTCGGAGGATTCAAGCTAGTATCGCTGCTTAAAGATCGTCCTCGAGGCCTTGCTCCAAAAACTTCGAGTGTGGAGTCTAACTCGTATGATCTGCGATGTTGTTAGAAAGGGATGAGCAAAACCACGGCTCAGTAAGTAACTTAAGTAAATGCATGTTAGATTCATGTTGATCTACATGCACATGTAGAAAACAATGTTAGAGTAATAAGTAAGCTTGGTATTTAAGCATGGTATTAAGTCAAACACTTCTTTGTGCATTTCAGTTGTAAAATGCTTTCAATATGCACTTAATTAAAACAAACTTACCATGCAGTTCAGCTAAATCAATTCGTTATGCATTCGGTTAAACTCAATACGCTATGCATTTCAAATAACGATTAATATATTTCGATAAATCAATTAATGGCCATTTTGATAAAGCAATCAATAAACACTTGATAAAACGATCAATATGCACTACAATCATTTCGATCAATATGGATTTCGATAATCTATAAGTCATAAATCAAGAAATCAATAACGGTTAGGCATATTGCCTCGATTCACTGAAAGTAGTACTGATAATGAAATAGTAGAGAGTAAAGTTTAGGCAATGATCCTCAATCAATCAATCAATATCCATCTTAGCTAGCGATGGAGTGGTCTCGCAAGCAACACTAAATCTATGGCCATAGAACAATGTCCAGTCTCGCTGATCAGTCGAGAGCTGGAACTTGCCTGCTAGTTTTCCAGACAAGTAGCAATCTACCTAAAGCATTAGGCTCGATAGGTACAATACGATAGTCTAGAGCACAGAGCTCGATAGACGGGCAATAAAGCCTAGAGCTAAGCTCGATAAGCTAGAAATGACCCAAAGGTCGTAGGACATGCCTGCACTCAAAAACAGTTTGAAATCAATTTCCTCATGTAGCACTTAGCTTCCGCGGATTCCAAATCACTATTAAATCAGTTTTGAGTTTGAGATATAAAGAACTTTCAATTTATTTCAAATGTCGGTTCAAACCAAGACTTTGCAAATATAAAATATGATGCAAGTCATTAAAACATAAACATTAAGTAATTAAACTCAAAACATGCTATACGTAAATTCATATATGCATCGGTTCATTTCACTTAACATGCACACTTGGCTGGCCACAACATACAAAGCATAAAATAAGTTTCAGTCCAGCCCAAGCATAAACGAATTTATAAAATTAAACCATTCCTACAAGATGGTGCTAACAAACTTTACTTAACCCACTTACCTTACACTTTTAGTCAATGTTTTCTTCGAGTCCCCGATCAAAATCTACTCTTCCACTCCAGTCAAAGTCACTACAAACATTTCAATATCATCTCAATAATTTGACTTCACCATGCTTAGTCATATGCTAAGGCATATATCTTAAAATCACAATCATCTAAATTCGTTTCTATGCCTGCACTTAACTCTTTACTATCTCGTAACTTCAACATACATGTAATATATATATATATATATATATATATATATGTATGTAACTAGGCATCTGTATACATTTGATATATATATATATATACATATATATATATATATATTTATACATGTACCCTTTTTTTTTTAGCCAAGGTACCTATTTGCTTCCACAATCGCACCTTTAAATTGTTCTTTCTACAAAAATCCAATTATGTGGAAAATAGCAACTATTTGCATCATGTTTTTTTTTATATAAGCTCCGACAACATAAAGTTTCAAAAATTCAAACTTCCTACAAGCGATATCTATAAATCTCAACAATTCCAAAATAGTTTAAATCCACCACATTTGAAGCAATTCATTTTACAAGATCACAAATAGTTCGATTACTTTAAATTCAAATTAATTCATTTCTAAATCCAAAAGTGATTCACTATGTTCAACCCCAATAAATCATAACTATAATGTTTCTAATAAAACATATGTAAGTAAATATAACCTTCCTTCTTAGGACCAAGACCTAGATGGTATGATCATGATATCATCCTACATTCTTTTTATATAATCCCTTACCTTTAAGATATCTTCAAGCCAAGCTTTTTGCCAGCCTCAAAATTTCCAAGACTCTCTTTAAAATTTTCAAGATTCCTACACCAGAAATTTATTCATTCTTCATCATGAAATCTTACTCAATAATATATTTTTATTAATATGCATACATATATATATTTATATATTTATATATATGCATACATCTTCTTTTCATATATAGATTTATATATATAAATGACTTTTAAATCTAATACTAGAAGGGGTTTTACCCTCTTGGTTCTAGCCTCCTTGGAACCCCAGTTTTGTTGCTTCTAGGCGTCACACACAATACCCAACAACGCCACTGCTAGCCACCAGAATTAGTCTTGCAGCAACATTCGAAACACCCCAACTCAGCCCCTTGGAGCACGTGTTACTCCCCTACTCATTAATAGCATCCTCACAACTTATCATCACCAAAACAGCAACAAATCCCTTATTCCAACTCAGCTTTTGGCCACCAAATACAGCCTATAAACAACCTCATTTCAATTCTCAAAACTGCCCCACTTTGTTGATTTATTCTACCTTATTCACGCACCCAAATTTTGACCAACACAGCCCCAATTTTGTCTTCATTCCAGTCAAGTTTCTAGCCTAAGTAGCCATCGATCTACCCTGCCAGATCATGTTTTCTTGCTGTGTTCAGGTCCCCTTTTTGTGCGTGGCCTGATTTGCTCTTCTTGTTCAGTCGATTATCAAAGAAATGGCTGCCTTTCACACGTTTACTCCTTTGTTTCTCAAGCCATAAAATCATCAACCAACGCAGCTCAAATCAGAATCTAGACTAACTGAAAACCCTACCTTCCCGAGCTCCTCTTCTCTCCCCGATCGCAACACCTACTTCTTCTCTCTCGGTCTCAACTATACTTTCCTTACTTGCTGTAGTTTCTATTCTTTTCTTCCTCTCGTTTCTTCAGCACTTCTTACTTTCTCTTTCTCGTCATCTTTCTGCTCCTCTTTTTCTGTTTCTAAGGAGCCCCTCCCCTTTTTGTTCTTTCATTTGGTATAAACGACCTGCTCCCTTGTTAGTGGGAGCAGGTGGCTTTTTGATTGGCTTCCTCAAGAAGCCAATCAAAAGCCTTTATTTTGTTATTATATATATATATATATATATATATATATATATTGTGATAGCCGTAAATTTTCAATTATTGGAAATTAGTAATATTGGAAATAAACATTGGAGAAAATAGATAAGCGAAAATAAATAAATATAATATGAGATTGGAATATTAGTGAATATTCCATGAATTGAAGAAGTGATAAATTGGGAAAATTCGAGTGAAGAGAAATTAAATTGGAAATAAGAAATTAAGAGAGGAAATTTAATTTGGATAAATTGGAATCCAAATTAAATAAGAAAGTGAGAAATGAAAGAGAAATATATTTATATAATTATAAATTATATAAATGTATTTTTATATAAATACATATGTATTGAAATACTATATAGTATATATTAATATATAGAGGTATATATAGATATATATACTACTGTATAAATTTAAATAGTACATATGTATTAAATATAACATTATATGTATATATATAAGTATATACATATTTGAGAAATGTAAATATTAATTTACATTAAAGTTTGTATATATATGTATATTGTAAATACAATATATATATTGTAGTATTTCATTTATAAAAATATATATAAATGTTATTTAATTTTAAAGTGTATAAATATATATATATACACACACACACACACACACTAGATACATATATATAAATATTTTAATACACAATATAATTATATCTTGATATAATATATAGTACAATACTATATATAATATAATAATATTATATGCATAACACATGAAAGATATTATATGTATAATATATAATATATAGTATATAATGTATTATATATTAATAAATAAAATAGAAAAAAATAGAAAACAAAAGGAAAAGGAAAACAGAAGGAAGAATCGGGAAACCCGATCTTCCCCCGTGAGCAGCCCACCCTGTCGGCCGGCGAGAAGGAAAGGTGAAGAGGAAGGGCCGTTGTCAACCGGTGAGCCAAGGAGAGGAGGAGACGATCGGCGACGGAAAAGGAAGGAAACAGAATCGGAAACAGAGGCGAAACTCGGCAGAGCCGAGAAGGCAAAAGAAAAGAGAAAGTGGCGGTGCCAGTCGATTTGGCTGCCGCCACTACCACCGAAGCTTCACCGGAGGAAGAGGAAGAAGGAGGAGGTCACCGGCGAGGTAGAGGACGACGGAGGAAGGAGGAACGAGGAGGAGAAGAAACCGAACCAAAATCGAGTAGATCCGCCGTCGTGCCATCGATCCAGGCCGAACGGAGACCATCAGCAGGTTCGCCGTGCCGTCAACTAGCTGAGGAGCCGTCGAATAGCCGGAGAACTGACCGGCGAGGAGAACCGGCAAGAGGGGATCTGACCGATCTGGCCATAAAAGAAAAGAAAAAGAAAAAAAGAAAAGAAAAGAAAGAAAAGAAAAGGAAAGAAAAAGAGAAAAAGAAAGAAAGAAGAAAAAGAAGAAAGAAAGAGAAAAGGAATTTCGAGAATTCGAAAATTCTCGAGAATTCGAAAAATTCGAAAATTACGAGAATCGGTAAGAAATCCCTGGAAGTATTGATAAGAATTATTTAAATAATTTATTTATTTAAATAAATTGAGAAAAATTCTAAAATTTAGAATTTGGTTTCCAGAATCGTTTTCAGTGAATGAGACGATGGAACCAGGAGAGGTGAACATGGGCACGATGAAATGAGGCGGTCGCCGACCCGGGACAGGTAAGGGAGGCATGTGTAGCCTGTAAGGATATTCAGTATGCATGTTTTAAATATGCATTTAATTTTATAAATGCTATTGATAATGATTGGTTGGAAAATTGTGGTGATTTACCGATTGAAAATATAAACTGTATTTTTCGTGTAGGAGGCTAGCCAATAGGCAGCCGTTATACTGCCGAAAATTATTGGAAAAATTATCGAAAATCATAATAAATGATTTTTCATCACAAGAAACGATTTCCAATACGAAAATCGAGAAATCGATTAGTTTTCATAAAACATAAATATATTGATAATTAATTTTAAAATATTCATGTTTTTGAGAATGGTGAAAAAAAAAGGAAATCACCTAAATTTATCTCGATAGGTGATATTTCACGTGAAATGAGGTGATAAATGAAAAGGACCAAAGTGAATATTTTAATAATATTTCTCAAATATTCACTTGAATTTATAAATAACCTTTTATGGGTTCAATTGTGAAAATAAGTGTTTATAGAAAATTCCATAAAGGTAATTAAAGGTGAAAAATAGTATTTTGTGACTAGAAGTCTCCGCATGTGTTTACAGAGAAAACATGGGACGGGAGTGTTGATTTGGAAAATAAATATTTTAATTTTCCATAAATCATAAAAATAATTGATTTGAATCCGATAACTTTGAAAATCATGTTTTCTATAGAAAGCACGGAAAAAGCGTGCGTAAGTGTTTTACGGTGAAAAAGAAACAGTCATGAGATTTATTTTACAGTGTGATTATTTTATAAACGGTTTTCACCGTATGGAAAATGTGATTTATACTGTTCTATAATATTTAGAACATTTTCGGGAATGATTACCCCAGTATGAATATTTTATAAATTGTTATTCATAAGATGAAAATATTTTCCTTATGAATATTTATGGATTGATTGAACTTACATTCAGTGAAATTGATTTCATAAATGGGGTTTATATCACGTGTTTACTGTTTTGAGACTGTTAGGCCACATATCATGCTCACGTGTCACGTGTTAGTGCTGATAGATACTGATCCTATTATCAGCATCCCAGTGGACACCTTATCAGTGCACACTGTGGACCCCATAGACTATGGTCGTAGATCTCATGTGTTTCCCCTATTTGGGATGATATTATAGCATGATATATTTAGGGTGTTGCCTAGTCTCCATGATACTGTACTGATGATTGTACTTTTCACTGAACTTTTGCTGGTACTAAATTATCTACAGCTACTGAGCTTTTGATATATTACGTGTTGAACTAAATGTTATATGGTGTTTTACAAGTGTAGAAATGAGTATTTGTGAAAGGAACATTAATTCCTTATTTATTTACTTAAGTGTTTTATCACGTGAATATTTAATGTTTTACAGGGATTTGAATAACAAAAGGAAACGATTACTCTCTACAGTTGCTTCTAGATTCTGGGACAAGACAGGTATTCTAAAATATCTGCCTTACTCCATCTGGATCCCTAGCTGACTATAGTATCCTTCCTACATGTGAGCCTAGAGCCTCTAGGAAGATTTAAAGAAAATGAAATATTATTTTCAGCATATAGGTAGCTGAATATCAAGTGTTGCATATAACTCTCTTACTGAGCCGTGGTTTGCTCCCTCTCCAATTTTAACATTTCAAATTTTTGGTGACTGTGAGATTGACATCTGAGGATTTCGAGCTGCGCATTTGGAGACATTATGATAGCTTGATTTATAATATGAGGTATGATCATTTATTTTCTGTATTTAGACTTACTTTCAGTACTACTTTCTTAAGAATTAAAATAGGGGATGTAATTGATATTACTAATTTTATATTTAATAGTTAAATGAATATGAAAAGTAAAGTATCACAGACAACCCAACCATATAAAATGTATAGAAAAATGTGAAAAATTTGGTCACGAGCTGTGACATATATATTATGCCTTTTTATCAAATATTATGCATATATTATATCTCATATCTTACTATACCTAAATAGTTATATATATATATATATATTTTATCTATTTTGTTATTTTTGATACTATCATATATTTTAGTATAGAAGTATAAATATGTATAATATATAATTCATATATACAATAGATATACTTACTTAGGTTTTTATTTTATTTTATTTATATTTGTGATCTACTTATGTATTCCTATTCTATTATCTTTTTATTTTATTTCATTTCCCTTGATTATTTAAATATATATATATATATATATATATATATATATATATATGCATATCCTTATACATGTATATTTGTTTATATACATGTTCATTATATTATTTTTGTACCACTCAATTATTTGTTTATATATATTTCTAAGTATGTACGCGGGTATATGTGTACATTGCATGTGCTAATTGGTGCATACGTTAAAATTCATATAAAATCGGTACAACATATATATGGTATACGTGCACCTCTCCTTCCATTCCTAACTTAATTATATATTTACAATTTTATTCTCGTGTATTAGGACAAGGTAGGTACAATCAAATTTCCAAAATCACTTAATCACACTTAGTACCTATACAAATTACACTTGAGTACCAAATCAGGGTTGAAGAATTTAGGGTTTTCACAATGGGTCACTTGATAGCAACAAAGTATAAGTTGTGCTAGTCCATTTATCTTGGAGACAATGCTTGACATATCTCTCGCTTAAAACCGCACCACCTCCACCATTATAGCATGGATTCATAGTAACTAGACTTGTTAACGATTCTCATTTTTTTTGAGGTATTAATAATAATATGTATGCCAGACTTAAGATATTTTGTTTTACATTTTTTTCATACATTTAACAATGCTATTTTTTAGGTATTTATGAACCCATTTGCACCAATATCTCTGATTGCATGCAATTGGCATCGATATCAATGTGATTCTACTCGTGAGTGGGAGCTTCCATATATACTTTGTACCGAGGAACTCCAAAATTTGTTGTCGAGATCAAATGTTGCGATTAGAGAAACTATTGACTTAGATGAACCATGATATTTTATTAAATATTGTTGTATTTTGACATATATGCCTTTTATGAATGTATTATCCATTTATGTATTATATATTTTAATAGCATTATCTAATATCATAAAGATAAATTGTATGTTTAAAAAACAAAAATCACTAAATACAAAACACTAATCCTTTGACGCATCTGATATAATTGCCCTACCCCTCCTTTTCCCAGACTTAGTAAAAAAATGTATAACTAGAGGAGCTACCTTTGATGAGCTAGGCTAGGAGCAGTCTCAGATGGAACTAGAGGAGAAACAATTTCAAATGGGATAGGGACAGGAGCTGTCTCCGATGGAGCTGGTAGAGAAACTATCTCTAATGTGACTAGTGGAGGAGCTGTCTCCAATGAAACCGGAATAGGAGCTGGTGGAAGAGTTATCTCTGATGTAACTAGTGGAGGAGCTGTCTCTTATGCAACTAGTGTAAGAGCTATCTCCGATGGAGCTAGAGGAGGAGCCATCTTTAATGGAATTGGAATAAGAGTTGCCTCCGATGGACTTGAGGCCGAAGCTTTATCTAACGACCCAGATAATATGCTACACAAGTTGTAAAGTCCCTTTGTCGATGTCTCCACATCTTTATTGCCACTAGTGAGTAATTCAATATGAGACATTGCCCTCGACACGTGCTACAAGAGAAGACATGAAAGAGATTTTATCAAATAAATTGGTATGAAAAAAATTTTATTTACCTAGGATTTAATGTTAATAACTTACATTAAAATAATCGAAATTGAGGAAGTAGCTTGAAACCCCGATCTATGTATAGTTTTGTACGAATCGATGAGAAATTGAGTCATACCAAGCCATGTAGTCTAGACCTGTCTCACCTAGAATCACACACTTTCGCCGTCTATTCTATTGATGAGCACATACATAGATAGTCCATCTCTCATATAACTAATTCATGAACTGGTAAACAATATCATAAGAGGCACTCATACTACCTCTCCGTGCTCTAAATAGCACTAAAGGTCTCAGAGGTATGGTTTGTACATAACCTCATAGCCGTAACACTTTCTGGACGATATAACCACGGCATCCTCAGCTTTTAAGCAAACCATGAAAAATGTGATCGGGGCAACGATGATGTCTCCGACTATCCATATATAGATCCCAAAACACCTTATTACACTAGAGTTCATCTAGCTGGTCTCGCAAAACCTTCACATCTTAGCCAAAACCACATGACTTCCATCGTTGGGCTCGCAGCAAACTATCCTTACAATTGAATTCGCCTTTGGACTCAATGACAGAAAGTGGTTATAAATGCAAGCCTACATCAAATAAAACATTAATTATTAATAGATTATATATAAATAAATTATAATTAACAGGTTAATACTTGGAAAAATGTCATATAACTGCCAATCTCATGTACTTTTGACCTACTCGCAAGACCCAGCTATCTATACATATGAGCAAGAGCACCTGCACCCCATGCATATCCACCGATAATTGATAAATCCTTTAAAAAGGACAATAATGATACGGAACATGCGATCTACTCTTATCCACAAAAAGTATGCAGTCAAGTAAGTGAAAAAAGTATGCTCGAGTAGCATACACTATTTCCTCATGACTTTCTTTTTGGTCACATCACCAAAGTTCGATCTCAACCAATACAATGTCACACTAGACCAATGAACGGTACTCGTTGCCACTTTAGCTTTTGTAAGAGAGACGCCTAACAAACGTAATAACATTTTGTTTGCGCACTTTATAGAGATGTGCCAACATGATATGATTTGCTCGGCCACTGGTACGCTAAGGTGTGTAGCTACAATATCCAAGGTAATCATCATCTCCCCAAAAGGCATATGAAATGTATTCATCTCCGACTGCCACCTCTCACAAATAGCATATATGATGGTATTGTTGCAAGTACGATAACCACACTCAACCAAACAACCTAATCTAGACCACAAAATAATGGAGCGAATAGATCGATCATCGTTTAAAGTCTATAGAAAGATTTTCTGGATGTATTTAAGAACCTTCAAATTGTCTTGCTCTTATATCAAAAACAACAAACAATAAGATCATTTTAACAAATATTATCAAATTTTACAAAATAATTACCTGCTCATCCCATATTGCAAAAGCAACATGTGATCTAAAACTTTTAAGAATAGAGGTATTAATCGAGCCTCCAAGATAACGCTCGGCTACCTCCTCTATATCCTCTGAATCTTCCTGCTCAGCTTGTTCGGCCTGCTCGACCTGCTCAGCATGCTTGATAGGTTCAACCTATTCAACTTGCTTGGCCTGATATCTGTTAACTCGTCATCTCCTCTTAGAGCTGGTGGGTTGCTGTCATCTTCCTTGAAATAAACCTGCACCTTGTGTTCTTGCCATATTTGAAAAAGAAAAACATTTAAATAATTATAAGTATATAAATCCATCTAAGTAAATAGGTAATTTACATTAACCATTAACAAACAATTAACAATAAGAAATCTACAATCACAAGCCAAATCTAAAATCTATTGGTTAAAGAGGATCATGTGTACAAGCAAAATGACCCATAATCATGTAGTAGGCAGAGAGTATAGACTTTAGATTGTATAATTGTATACTTATTCTTTAACTATTCTTTTTGTTTTAGGATCCTTTTCTCTAAATAAGCTACTCTAGTTGAGCCTATGTACTAGAGGTGGTGGTGTCTCGCATAACTGAACCAACTTTGCTAGCTTTAATGGTTAGTCTTTTCTTTTTTTTTTTTAACTATTTATACTAATAATCTATGATATGCTACTTGCTAGCTTTAATATCATTTTTTTCCTTTTGAATATTGTTGCATAGACGAAATCAACTCAAAATGCTTGATAGGAACACACACCCTAAATCCAAAAAACTATGAGCATTGGTAATTATAGATAGCATGCTAAGACTTTTAAGCAAGATAAGAAACACCTCATAGGCATAACATGAAAAAGCAAGCCAAACTGCTTGATGCAAAACCAAAAACGCCAAAATCCCACCCAACAAAACACAGAACACAACACGACACATCAATGACCATTCAAAACACGCCAAAGATCAATAAATAAACAAGAATCACAAAAGCATTTACCTATCACCAAGGCTTTAACATGGTGTGTAGAAAAGAAAACGACAAAGTTTATCAAGGCACATACTTCCTACTCGAGTACTGTTGCCATTTGGTTTGTGCTCCTCTATGTAGATTTGTATTCCTGCCAACTGTATAGGAGATGCCTATAGAAGGAAGAAAACATGATATTAGTGTAAAATATATACATAGAAAGCAAAAGAAAAACAATAAAATGCAAGCTATTCGCTCAAAGCATCCTAGCGCAAGGTCACTTATGCGAGGAAGTGTCCTTGTGCAAGGTGACCTGCACGAGGCAGGCGGACTCTCGCAAGTAAATTCACTTGCGTGAGGAAGGCAAGGTCACTTGTATGAGGCCAAGTCACCTACATGACCTTGGATAGGGTGGGTTTACCTGTGCGAGGTTGGCAACCTCGCGCTATCAATGCCACAGCTAGATTAGCAAAAAAAAAAAGATACCAACCTTCAAAGCTCCAAGTCTCTAAGTTAGGGTACCGACAAGAGAAAGAAGGAAGGAGGAGGAAGGGTTTTTGGCATCGAAGCTGGTGGCATGAAGGGTTGAGGTATTGATTAAATAATAAGGGTCAAAATTGTAATGTAATGCGATAAAGTTAATTGGTTTTTTTTTGTGGGGTATATTTAGTACAAAACATAGTACGTTTAAAATTTTTCTAAAAAACTAAATCTACCCTTGGAAATGACTATTTTAACTCCATAAATTCTCCCACGATCGGGCATGGTCCGCACAAGGTTCCTTGCGTGAAACTGATGATATCGTGCAGATCTCCTTGCGCAAGACCATGGGTCTCACATGAGTCCTTGCATGATTCAATTAAGTCTCACACAAGGCTTCTTGCGTGTCACAATGATTATTGCTCAAGAAGCCCTACGCGAAACTATAAATTTTGCGCAAGAATACTTGTGCAATATCACGTGTTTCGTGCAAGGCTACTTGCGCGTCACGATCGGTGTCGCGCAAGGCTTCTTGCATGAAATCATGGGTCGCATGCTATCTTCTTGCGCTAGACGATATTTAATATTTTTTTTACCAAAAAATTTTTGATATTGTTTTAAAAAACCAAAAATAGTTTTTATTAATGATAAATAACTTATTAATTATAATTTGTTTATATATAATTTATTTATGATTAATGTTTTATTTGATGTAAATTTCAATTTATGAGCACTTTCCGTCGTTGAGTCCAGAGGCGAACTTCAATTATGAGGATAGTTTGCTGCGAGCTCGACGATGGAAGCCACGTGGTTATGACCAAGATGTGATGGTCTTGCAAGAGTAACTAGATGACTTCCAGTGTAATCAAAAAATAAAAAAGCTACTTTTTGTCTTTTAAAACAATATCAAATATTTTCTTTTAAAAAATATTAAATACTGTCTGGTGCAAGAAAATTTGCATGAGATCCACGATTTTGCACAAGGAACCTTGCACGACACCAACTGTGACGTGCAAGTAGCCTTGTGCGAAACGTGATATTGTGCAAGTAGTCTTGTGCAAAATTTCTAGTTTCACAAGGCTCCTTCTGCAATATTGTGGGTCTCGCACAGGGGACCCTGTGCTAGACCATGAGCGGCCATGGGAGAATTTATAGGGTTAAAACAGACATTTTCAGGGGTAGATTTAGCCTTTTTTTGTGGTGGGGTAGGAGGAGTAAAATACGGGGTATATTTAGAAGTTTTTTAAACAGAAGTTGAAGAAAAGAGGACTTCTAATTTCACTACATTTTTTGCTCTATCTACTAATCTGAGAAAAGACAAAAATATCCAAATGCAAAATGACCTTAATATCCTAAACTAAAAATGATTTTACAACTCATTTTCCCTCACTTTTTTCCCTCTGCTACATGCTTCTGCTTTGCTATTCAGTCTTCTCCCTTCCACTGCAGTCTTCTCCATTTCTCATTTTTCTTCATCAATCATATTCTATTTTCCTTCAAAAAATTGAAAAATATGAGTGAGAGTAGCTATTATGATAGCTATGAAGAGTATGAAAGTGAAGAAACTGAAAGAGAAGAAGAAGAGGTAAGATTTCATGAGTTTTTTTTTTTCGGATTTTCTTCGTCAGCCGAAAGCCACAAATTAGCATCTCGCGCAAGTATGCTTGCGCGAGATGGCCAGTCCCGCGTAACCTTACTTGCACTGGATGGCCACCGGGCTTGCGTGCACTCACACACTTGTTGTTCTTTTTTATTTTTATAATTAATTATTTTTATTATATAAATTATATAATTATATAATTTATAATTTGTTTAATAATTCTACTAATTCCTTGTATAATTTATTGTAATAATTAATTATTTTTATTTATTGTACTAATTGTTTAATATTAATTGTTTAATATTTGCAGAGTAACAAAGAAGTAGTAGTGTACAATGAAGAATTCAATAGTATGGATAAAGAAATATTTAACTGCACTTATGCATTTACTACTAACAAGGAAAGCATATTTAAAATTAATATAATGTTTCAATACAAATACCATAAAAAAAAGTAATTATTAACTTTTTTTGTTCAGGTTTTCAATAGTAGAAATGCCTTGTTCACATAGGCTAGAAAGGTTAGAAGAGACCTAGGTTTTGTTATTGTGATTAAATCATTTGAAGTTGGTGTTCCCAGAAGAAAACCTAGACTTCGACTTGCGTGTGAATGGTATAGAACATATAGATCAAATAGAGATGAATTCCGTCGCTTGGGAACGAGAACAAAGAAGTGCAATTGTCAATTCGAGCTACAGGGGGTGAAATTGGAGAGCGGCGATGATTAGGCAGTCGGAGTAGTATATTAAATGCATAACCATTTGGCTGTAAGACAATTAGAAAGACATTCCTTTGCTGGTCGATTAACGGTGAAAGAGCAAGGTATAGTGGCCGATATGACAAATAATATGTTCAAACCAAGAAATATACTAATGATGTTAAAACAACATGATAAGAAGAATTCCAGCAACATAAAGACCATCTACAATGCACGACAAAAGTATAGAATGGTTGACAAAGCTGGTAGATCACAGATGCAGCAACTCATGAAACACTTAGATGATTGTAAAGATGTTGAGTGGCATAAGAGTGATGAGTCAAGTGATTGTATTAGAATTATTTTGGGCGCATTCGACAGCTGTAGATTTATTGAATGCTTTTCCCAATGTGTTAGTTGTGGATTGTACATATAAAACTAATCGATATAGACTCCCTCTCCTTGAGATTGTTGGTGTGACATGTACAGATTTGACATTTTCTGTTGCATTTGTTTACATGAGGTTAAGCGTACTGACAACTACACTTGGGCATTAGAGAAGTTAAAAAGCTTGATGTCTTCTGATTCAATGCCTTATGTCATTGTTATTGATAGGGATTTAGCATTGATGAAAGCAGTACAAACAGTGTTCCTAACACAACCAATCTCTTATGTAGATGGCATATATCAAAGAATGTACTTGCTAATTGTAAAAAGTGGTTTGAGAGCAAGGAGAAATGGGAGGCATTCATGTCAGCTTGGGGCGTTCTTGTATTCTCTTCGAATGAGTATGAGTACGAAGCAAATTTAAGTTCATTGGTAACTCATTACCATTCTTATCCTAGAGCGCTCGAGTACTTGATCCATATTTGGTTGACTCAGCATAAAGAGAAATTTGTTACTGCTTGGACAAATAAAGTAAAGCACTTTAGAAATGTTACAACAAATAGGTATATAGGTTTATAGGGTTTACTTATTGTTATTTTCACAAAATATATAATTTATTCATTATAATAAACATTTTCTAACATCATATAGGGTGGACAGTGCACATTCAAAGTTAAAGAGACACCTTGGATCGTCCCAAGGAGATTTTGATACATCATGGAAGGTTATCAACTCCTTGATTGAGTTGCAACATACGGAGATAAAGGCCTCATTCGAGAGAAGTCTTACTGTTGTGGAACATAATTTTCGACCAACTTTGTTTAAGGAGTTACGGGGATTGGTTTCTAGGACAGCATTGAGTATTATTTTGAAGGAAGCACAAAGAGCAAATGATACCGGCATTGACCCTCTTGTCTATGGTTGCGTCATTAGAGGCACACATGGGTTGCCTTGTGCTCACGATATTGCTGAATTTATAAGGTTCGGGACATCAATTCCATTATCCGTTTTGGATCCCTTTTGGTCGAAGTTGGACTTGAAGAAGAAAAATGTTGATCACTTGGCTAAGTTGAATCTTGATGCCGAGTAGGAGCTTATAGTGAGACACTTCGATGATTGTGATATCTCGGGAAAATTAGCCTTGAAGAAAAAGTTAAGGGAACTCGGTGATCCAGCAACTACATTTCTTGTTCCTCCACCCGAGAAGGCTAAGACCAAAGGCAATCGAGATAAATCAACTCGACGTGATCCTGCATATTTTAAGATTGTTGAATCTCAATATGATAGTGTATCAACACCCGTTTCAGTCAATTCAGTAAAGATGATGAAACTACCAGTGCATCGAAAAAAGAAAGTGAAATTTATTGATTCTTTCCCTTTAGAGATACGCCAATACATACATTCTACTGTGGTTATTGAATCGGATGGACATTGTGGTTTTCGAGTTATAGCTAGCTTGCTAGACATGGGTGTTGATGCATGGGCTAAGGTGCGACAAGATTTGATTGAGGAGATATGTGATTTCTGCGCTTGTTATGTTAGTCTCTATCGATCGGAGGAGCATGTTGATGAATTGATAGAGACATTATCATATTTCAAGATACCAGCTCCTTATGATAAATGGATGACTTTACCCGATATGGGTCACTTGATAGCAACAAAGTATAACGTTGTGCTAGTCCATTTATCTTCTAGACAATGCTTGACATATCTTCCGCTTAGAACTGCACCACCTCCACCTCTGCAACATGGATTCATAGCACTTGGACTTATTCACAATTCTCATTTGTTGAGGTATTGATAATAATATGTATGTTAGAATTGAGATATTTTGTTTTATATTTTTTCGTACGTTTAATAGTGATATTTTTCAGGTATTTATGGACCCGTTTGCACCAATACCTCTTATTGCATGCAATTGGCATCGGTACCGATGTGATTTTGCTCGTGACTGGGAGCTTCCATATGTATCTCACATTGAGGAATTTCAAAATTTGTTGTCGAGATCAAATGTTGTCATTAAAGAAACCATTGATTTAGACGAACCATGATATTTTATTAAATATTACTGTATTTTAACATTTATGCCTTTGTATGAATATATTATCAATTTATGTCTTTGATATGTATGCCTTCTTATGATTATATTATCGATTTACGCATTATATGTTTTAATAGCATTATCTACTATTATAAAGATAAACTTTAGGCATTAAAAAACAAAAATCACTAAATAAAACATTAAATTATAAACAAAAATCATTACATATTTTAATAACATTGTCTAATACCATAAAGATAAACTGTATCTTTAAAAAACAAAAGTCACTAAATACAAATACATTAATCCCTCGACGCATCCGATATAATTGCCTTGCCTCTCTTTCTCCCGAGCCTAGTATAAAAACGAGTAACTGGTGGAGAAGCTATCTCTGATATAACTGGTGGAGAAGCTATCTCTGATGTAACTGGTGGAGGAGCCGGAGGAAATGCTATTTGTGATGGAGCTGGAGGAGGAGCTGAGGATGAAGCAGCATTTGACGACCCAGTTAATATCTCATGCAGGTCGTAAATTCCCTTTGTCAATGTCTCTACATCTCTGTTGCCACTCATGAGTAATTCAATGCAAGACACTGTCCTTGACATGCGCTGTGAAACAATAAATGAAAGAAATTTTATCATATCAAATCAAATAGTATGAACAGATTTTATTCACTTAGGATTTAGTGTTAATAACTTACACTAGATTGATCAAAATCGATTGGGGGAACTTGAAGCCTCGATCTGCGTGCTGGATTTTGTATGAATGGATGAGAAATAAAGCCATACCAAGCCATATAGTCAGGAGTTGTCTCTCTTGGGATCACACACCTTCATCCTCTATTCTCTTCTGTGAGGACATACATAGGCCATCTCTACCATAATTGATCCATAAACTGATAAACAACCTCATAAGTGGCACTCGTACTACCTCTTTGTGCTCGATATGGTGCTAAAGGTTTCGGAGGTACAGTCTGTACATAGCCCCACTGTTGTAACACTCTCTCTGGATGGTACGGCTCCACGACATCCCCAGCTTTTAAGCAGATTGTGAAAAAAGAGATCGAGGGCAACGGATGCTGTCTTCGACTATCTGCATATGGATCCTAGTACACTTGATTACGCTGGAGGTCATCTAGATGCTCCCGCAAGACGTTCACATCTTGGCCATAACCACGTGGCTTCCATCGTTGAGCTCATGGCAAATTATCCTCGTAATTGAAGTTCAACTCTGGACTCAATGATGGAAAGTGCTCATAAATCCAAGCCTACATCAAATAAAACAAGAGTTAGTGTTAATAAATTATACATAAACGAATTATAATTCACAAGTTATTTATATAAAAGTAAATCATAATAACTGTACAAGGGTCATATAGCCTCCAATCCCGCGTACTTTTGACCTGCTCGCATGACCAAATTGTCTATACATATAAGCAAGAGCAAGAGCACTCGCACCCCACGCATATTCACTAATAACCGATAAATCGTCTAAACAAGATAATAATGAAACAGAAACATTAGATCCACTCTTATCCACGAAAAGTGTGCACCCAAGTAAGTAAAGTGAGTATGCACAAGTAGCATACACTATTTCCTCGTCACTGGAGCTATCAGTCACATTACGAAAAGTCAATCTCAACCATTGCAATGTCACACTGGACCCATGACCAAAACTCATCGTTGCTTGAGCTTCTGTAAGAGAGACATCTAGCAAACGAACTAACATTCTGATTGCATGCTTCATGGACATATGCCGGCATGATACGATCCCCCCAACCACTGGTACGCCAAGCAATGTAGCTACATCATCAAGGGTAATCGTCATCTCCCCAAAAGGCATATGTAATGTGTTAGTTTTCAGCTGCCACCCTCACAAAAAGCAGAAATGATAGTACCATTGCAAGTGCGATAACTACACTCAACCAAACAACCCAAGCCAGATTGCAAAACAATAGAACGAATACGTGACCGATCATTATCTAAAGTCTACATCGAGATTTTTTGGCTGTGATTCAAAAATTTCAAATTGCGTCGCTCCTCTATCAAAAACAACAAATAATAAGATCATTTTTAACAGATAAAATAGGTCTGTATATTAAATTTAACAAAATAATTACCTGACCGTCCCATATGGCAAAAGCCACATGTGATCTAAAACTTTTCAAAATAGACAGGTCACTCGGGCCTCCAGGACAAGGCTCAGATACCTCCTCTGCATTATCGGAATATGCTTGCTCGGCCTGCTCGGCATGCTCGGCCTGCTCAGCACGATATCGGCTAACTCGTCGTCTTCTCTCAGAGCCTGTGGGTCACTGTCGTCTTCCTTGAGATGAACCTCCACCTCCTGTTTGTGCCATGTCTGAACAAAAAACATTTATGTCTGAACAAATGATACCATGATTACAGGAATAAAACAATAAGGCCAAGCATCAATATTCAGTTCTAAGCACAACAATACTGAGACCATTGCTTCTATAAAAAGTTATAACTGAGTCACATGCTTATGTTTAAGAAAAACAGTGTTTAACAAATTATACCTGAATCTAAATCACGACCAAACGCAGCCTTTGAAGCCTCTGGCAGAGATAGCGACAAGAGAAGTTGCATAAACAAAACACTCAATACATTAATCAAAAGGTATAGTAAAAATGTTAAAGCTTAAAACCCAACAATGCAGTTCCTTATGCAAGCCCCGCGCAAGCTAGATTGCGTGATGGTGCATAACCCGCACAAGAGAGCTTGTACGAGACATAGGCCATTGCGCAAGAGAGCTTGCGCCCAAGGCATGCCCTTGCTCAAGCTGGCTATGAGCCAGGGCAGCTTGCTGCCTACCTGCGCAAGCTGCCTTGCATGCGGGGCTCTCCCGCCCGCAATTTGTCTTACGCGCAGGGCTCTCCCGCCCTCAATCTGTCTTGCGCGAGAGGCTCTCCCGCACGCAAGCTGTGTTGCGCACGGGAAAGCCCGGCGCACAAGCTAGCTTGCATGCGGGAAGCCTGTGCGAGGCATGTGGCCTCGTGCAGGAAACTTCACCTGCGCGAGGCATGTCACCTTGCTCAGGTGAGCTACGTGAGGCCACCAGCCGATGGACCTTGCGCTAAGCCACCATCAGAAAATGAAAAAGAGCAAAATTTTACCTGGCTGTCGGTGTGGGTGTCAATGTGGGTGTGGTGTGGGTGTGGGTGTGGAAGCTTTGGAAACGTTGGAGATCTGCCGAAGGAAGGAAGGAGGAAGATGGAGGCTTTGCAAATTTGTAAAGATAGTTTTGTAATTTTATGGGGTGTGTTTAATGTGTTTGATAGGAGTGTAGTGTAAAGAGAAAAAAAAGTAGTGAAATTAGAAGTCCTCTGAAGACAAATAACTTGAAACCTCTGTCATAGTTCATCGAGAAATTCTATTCGTACCCCATAAAATACTAAATCTACCCCACCCCAAACAACTCTATTTAGTAAAATACAATTTTACCCATTACCCATTTTACCGCCGACTTGTTTCTCCTCCTCCTTTTCCTTCCTTCTTCCTCTCCTTCTCCTCCTTCCTTCTTCCTCCTTCCTGGTACGAAGCTCCTGCTGTTAAGGTAAACATGGCATACTTTAGTTGTGTCACCAGTGCGCATGGTGTGCCCGCGTGGGGCTGGCCTTGCGCCGCTCGCAGGTGTTCCACTCGCGCGAGGCCATGCGTGAGTGGCACACCTGCGCGAGGCCAGCCCCGTGTAGGTGGCACACCTGTGAGCGGCGGGCACACCATGCGCGAGAACCCCGCGCAATTCTCACTTGCGTGAGGAACCTGCGCAAGTCTCACTTGTGCGGGCGTTTTACTTCTGTTTTACTTCTTTTCGCAATTATTTCTGGTTTTGACTACATTATGCAAGCTTGGTTTCTATGATTTTTGATTTAATCATCTGACTAAACTTTATAATTATACAGACTATTGCCACCATCTCCCTTCAATTGCTGCCATCAATCTGTACAAGCTATTGCACTGTAGGACTACTACCACCAGGTATGTGTTGATGTATGTTAATATTTTCATGCTATGTTCTATTTAAGCATTGTCAGAAAAATAAATAATGTGATATATTATCAAAAAAATATTTATACTTGTCATGATCTGCTTATTTGTACTTGCTTACAATGTAGACACACTTGACACTATTATTTCTCACTTACTCTCATTTTGCACGACACACACCTCACATCACTCACTCACACTTCCACTCACTTGTACACTTTTTACTTCCTCACACACTTGCACTCAACTATTGCACTTAGTGTCTTGGCTTTTAATTTGTTTGATAATTATTTAAATATTTTTCTTTTTCAGACATGGCTAATACACGAGGTGGAAATTCATCTCAAGGAAGACGACAACGACCTACCGACTCTGAGAGGAGACGACGAGTTAGGAGATATCAAGCCGAGCAAGCTGAACAAGTCGAACCGTCGAGCAGGTCAAGCAGGCTGAGCAGCTAGATGCAGATTATGTAGAGGAGGAAGTCGAGCCTTGTCCTGGAGGTCCGACTAATACCTCAGTTCTTAGAAGTTTTAGATCACATATAGCTTTTGCAATATGGGATGGGCAGGTAATTCTCCTTTCAACAATTTGGTAATATTTGTTGTTTTTACAATATGTGATAACATGATGCTTTTGAAATAACTTATTGTTTGTTGTTTTCGATATAGGAGCGAGACAATTTGAAGGTCCTGAATCATAGCAACAAAATCTCTCAGTGGATCTTAGACGATGATAGATCTCGTATTCTCTCCTCAGTTTTGCAGTTCGGCTTAGCGAGTTTATTTGACTATAGTTACCGCACATGCAACAACACCATCATCTCTGCTTTTTGTGAGAGGTGGTAGCTAGAGACGAATACATTTCATATGCCTTTTGGAGAGATGACGATTACTCTGGATGATGTAGCTACCCTCCTAGGCATACCGGTGACTGGGGTGATCGTATTTTGGATGCACATCTCTGTGAAGGAAGCCGTTAGATTATTAGTACAGTTGTTAGGAGTCTCTATTTCTGAGGCTCAAGCGGCAACGAGCACCGGTCGTGGGTCCAGTGTGACATTGCAGTGGTTGAGAACAAATCTTAGCCATGTCACCAACAACTCCAGTGATGAGGAGATAGTATATGCTACTCGTGCATACTTGCTTCACTTGCTTGGATGCACTCTTTTTGTTGATAAGAGTGGGTCACATGTTGCAGTATCATTATTACACTGTTTAGAGGAGCTAGCGACTATCAGTGAATACGCGTGGGGTGCAAGTGCTCTTGTTCATATGTATAGACAGCTGGGTCTTGTGAGCAGGTCAAAAGTCACATCGATTGGAGCTATATGACCTTTTTACAGGTATTATAATTTACTTTATCTAAGTAACTTGTTAATTATAATTTATTTGTTTATCATTTATTAATGATTAATGTTTTATTTGATGTAGGCTTGGATTTATGAGCACTTTCTGTCGTTAAGTTCGGAGGTGAACGTTAACTACGAGGATAGTATGCCTCGAGCTCAACGATGGAAGCCACGTACTTATGGCCAGGATGTGAAGGTCTTGCGAGAGTAGCTAGATGACCTTCAGTGTAACCGGGTGTGCTAGGATCCCTATGCAGATAGTCGGAGACATCATCCGTTGCCTCCGATCACATTTTTCACCGTTTGCTTAAAAGCTGGGGATGTCGTGGAGCCATATCATCCAGAGAGAGTGTTACGACAGTGGGGCTATGTACAGACCATACCTCCAAGACCTTTGGCGCCATTTAGAGCACAGAGTGGTAGTACGAGCGCTACTTATGATGTCATTTATCAGTTTATGAATAATATATGGCAGAGATGGCCTATGTATGTCCTCACAGAAGAGAATAGAGGACGAAGATGTGTGATCCCAGGAGAGACAGCTCTAGATTATATGGCTTGGTACGAAGCCATTGCTCATCGATTCGTACAAAACCCAGCACGTAGATTGAGGTTTCAAGCTCCCCTTGTCGAGTCCAATTATTCTAGCATAAGTTATTAACACTAAATCTCAAGTGAATAAAATTTTTTCATACTATTTGATTTAATAAAATTTCTTTCATGTATTGTCTTGCAGCGCAATTCGAGGGCAATTTCTTACATTGGATTACTCATGTGCGGCAACCAAGATGTGGAGAAATTGGCAAAGGGACTTCACGACCTGCATGACATATTAACTTGGTCGTCAGATGCTGCTTCATCTTGAGCTCCTCATCCAGCTCCATCACATACACCTCCTCCTCCAGCTCCTCCACGAGCTCCTATTTCCTCGGAGACAGCTCCACCAATTACATCAGGCATAGCTCCTCCACCTACACGTTTTTATACTAGGATCAGGAGGAGGAGAGGCAAGGTAATTATATCGGATGCCTTGGAGGATTAGTGTATTTGTACTTAGTGACTTTTGTTTTGTAAAGATATAGTTTATCTTTATGATATAAGATAATGTTATTAAAATATGTAATGATTTTTGTTTATAATTTAGTAATGATTAATGTTATTTAGTGATTTTTTGTTTCTTAAACATATAGATTATCTTTATGATATTTGGATAATGTTATTAAAACATATAATGTATAAATCGATAATACAATCTTAACAAGGTATACATATCAAATACAGTAATATTTAATAAAATGTCATAGGTCATCTAAGTCAATGGTTTCTCTAATGACAACATCTGATCTCTAAAATAAATTTTTAAATTCTTCAATGCGAGATACATATGTAAGCTCCCACTCACAAGCAAAGTCACATCGATACCGATACTAATTGCATGCAATCGGAGGTATTGGCGCAAACAAGTCCATAAATACCTGAAAAATAGCATTGTTAAACGCATAATAAATGAAATACACATTATCTAAAGTGTGGCATATATATCATTATCAATACCTCAACAAAATGAGAATTGTTAACAAATCCAATTATTATGAATCCATGCTGTAGCGGTGGAGGTGGTGCAGTTCTAAGCAGGACAAATGTCAAACATTGTCTCGAAGATAAATGGACGAGCACAACATTATACTTTGTTGCTATCAAGTGACCCATATCGGGTAAAGTCATCCATTTATCATAAGGAGCCAGTATGTTGAAATATGATAATGTCTCTAACAATTCATCAACACGCTCCATGGATCCATAAAGACTAACATAGTAAGCTCGAAAATCACATATCTCCTCAATCAAATCTTGTCGCACCTTCGCCCATGCATCAACACCCATGCCTAGCAAGCCAGCTATGGCCCGAAAGCCATAATGTCCATCTGACTCAACATCCACAGTAGAGCGTATGAAGGGGCGTATCTCTAAAGGGAAAGAATCAATAAATTTCACTTTCTTTTTTCGATTAACTAGTAGCTTCATCCTTTTAGTTGCTGAATTTAAATTTGCGGGTGTTGATGTGCTATCATGTTGAGATTCAACAATCTCAAAGTATGAGTTGATTTGTCTGAACGACCTTTGCTCTTAGCCTTCTCGAGTGGAGGAATAAGGAATGTAGTTGCTGGATCACCTAGTTCTCTTAATTTTTTCTTCAAGGCTAATCTTCCTAAGAGATCACACGCATTGAAGCATTTCACTATTAGCTCCCACTCGTCATCAAGATTCAACTCAGCCAAATAATCAACAGTTTTCCTCTTCAAGTCCAACTTCGACCAATGAGTATCCAAAATGGATAAGGGAATAGGTTTCTCATCCCTCATGAATTCAGCAATCTCATAAGCACAAGGCAATCCATGTGTGCTTCTAATGATGCAACCACAAACAAGATGGTCAATGCCGGTATCATTTGCTCGATGCGCCTCCTTCAAAAGTATATTCAACGCTGTCCTAGACACCAATCCTCGTAACTCCCTAAACAAAGCTGGTCTAAAATTATGTTCAACAATAGTAACACTTCTCTCAAATGAAGCCTTTATCTCCGTATGTTGTAGCTCAATCAGGGAGTTGATAACTTTCTAAGATGAATCAAAATCTCCTTGGGACGATCCAAGGTGCCTCTTTAACTTCGCATGTGCACTCTCGGCCCTACATGACATTCAAACAATGTTGATTATAATGAATAAATTGTATAAGTTGTGAAAATAATAATTTTTAAACTTTGTAAACATGCATACCTATTTGTTGTAACATTTCCAAAGTGCTTTACTTTATTTGTCCAAGCTGCAATAAATCTCTCTTTATGTGTAGTTAACCAAGTATCTCTTAAGTACTCGAGCGCTCTAGGATAAGAACGGTAATGAGAGACCATTGAACTTAAATTTGTTTCATACTCATACTAATTTGAAGAGGATACAAGAACGCCCCAAGATGACATGAATGCCTCCCACTTCTCCATGCTCTCAAAAAATTTTTACAATGAGCAAGTACATTCTTTGATATATGCCATCTACATAAGAGATTAATTGCGCTAGGGAACACTGTCTGTACTGCTTTCATCAATGCTAAATCCCTATCAGTAACAATGATAGAAGGTGTTGAATCAAAAGACATCAAACTTTTTAGCTTCTCTAATGCCCAAGTGTAGTTGTCAGTGTGCTCAGCCTCCATGTAAACACATGCAACTGAAAAAGTTAGATTTGTACATATTACACCAACAATCTCAAGGAGTGGGAGTCAATGTCTATTAGTTTTATATGTACAATCCATAACTAATACATTGGAAAAAGCATTCAACGAATCTATACCTGTTGGATGTGCCCAAAATAAGTCTCTAACACAATCACTTGACTCATCACTCCGATGCCACTCAACATATTTACAATCATTCAAGCATTTCATGAGTTGTTGCATCTGTGATCTACCAGCTTTGTCATCCATTCTATATTTTTGTCGTGCATTGTAGATGGTCTTTATGGTACTTACATTCTTCTTATCATGTTGTTTCAACATCATTAAAATTTTTCTTGGTTTTACCATAGCATTTATCATATCACCCACCATGCTTTGCTCTTGCACTGTTAATCGACCAACAAAGGAATGTCCTTCTAGCTGTTGTGCAGCCAAATGATTATGCATCCCATATATAACTTTCACTGCCCAACTATCATTCTCGTCCAATTTCACCCCTAGTAACTCGAATGGACAATTACACTTCTTTGTTCCCGTTCCCAAGCGATGCAATTCATTTGTATTTGACTTATATGTTCCATACCTTTCACATACAAGTCGAACTCTAGGTCTTCTTCGAGGAACATCAACTTCTGATGATCTTATCACAACAACAAAACCTAGCTCTTTTCCAAGCTCTCTAGCCCATGTGATCAAGGCATTTCGACAACTGAAAACCTAAAACAAAATAAATTTAATAATTAGTTTTTCTACTAGATTTGTATAAAACATTATATTAATTTTAAAACTACTTACTTGGTTAGTAGTAAATGCATCGGTACAGTCAAATATTTCTTCATGGACACTTTTCGATTCTCCACTATACACTATCCTTTTATCATTCTGCAAATATTAAACAAATTCATTAATTATAATTATTATAATAAATAATATATTAAAAAATTAAGATTGAATTTTAGTGCAAGAGCGCACAAAAAGACAGATTTGTGCAAGCCAGGCATGTTCCGCGCAAGCATGACTTGCGCTGAAATCCCGCGCAAGTTCGCGCAAGCATGACTTTTGCCAAAATATAGTGCAATTTCTCCGAAATTTAATTTGCAGGACACAGATTTTTACTTCTCCTTTTTCGTCGGCTTCTACACTTTCGACAAAGCTTTCATACTCCTCATAACTGTCATAATAGCTATCATCAGGAAGATTTTCCTTTTTTTTTTAAGAAAATGAAATGTAAACTGTGAAGGGTGGGCTCGTGAGAAAGAAAAAAATGGTGGAAGAGAAAACACATGAACATAACAGAAAGGGAGAAGAAGTAGAACGAGAAAAAGATGCAGAAGAGCAAAAAAATGGGAGAAAAGTAACTTTAAAATATAACTGTTATTATAATCAAAATTATTTTTTAGTGTACATATAAAATAAAAATTGTTTTATACTAAAAATAAATCACAAAAATTGTTTTGTGTAATAAAATTTTAAAACGCGTAATTTTTTTTACAACAGTTAAATTTTTAACAACAAACGTGTAATATTTTTTAATAACAAAGTTTTGAACGCACAACAAATGCGTAATATTTTTAACAACAAAGTTTTGAACGTATTTTTTCACATCTCGCGCAAGTTTCACTTGCGTTTGCGTTTCACTTGCACGACAAATTCGCGCAAGTTTCATTTGCGCGAATGTGCGACGTTCGCACGTTCGCGCAAGTAAACTTGCCCGAATTTCTGATATTCGCGCAAGTGAGACTTGCGCATCGTGTCAGATTATCTCCTGAGAGTAAATTCGCCATTTTATTCGTTATTTTTACCGTTGAAAAATGGATTGAGGTAGGAATAGTAAAACGTGAAGTAGGAATAGAAATTCTCCCGTTCATCAAGACTTATGAAGTTTTATTAACCAGTAATCATCAGGAATCCCGAGCTTACGGTATCCATGAAAGTCAAAGTCTAGCATCTGGAGTCTGAACGTTCAACTTCAATCAAATGGCATCTAAACTCTCTTGGCAAGGAAAGAGCTTTGAGACTAGTCATCCATGGACATGGATATCCTTTGTTTCAGTGCTTGTTTCCTCGTCATCTTCTCAGAAGCTTCCATTGCCGTCGACATGATTTCTCCATCAGAGTTACTCACTGATGGCATGAGCTTAATTTCCAATGATGAAAGCTTTGAATTGGGTTTCTTCAGTCCGGGGAGTTCTAAGAACCGTTACTTGGGTATTTGGTACAATAACATCCCGATGCGAACTGTTGTGTGGGTTGCAAACAGGATCAAACCAATAAATGGCATCACTGGCTTGTTGAAGATAGAAAGTAATGGAAATGTTGTGCTTCTTGATCAGAACAAAACAACTGTTTGGTCAACAAATTCCACGGGAGTTCAAAATCCAACATTGCAACTCCTGGAATCTGGCAATCTTGTTATCAGAGATGGAAGAGATAGTAATTCAGAAAATTACTTCTGGCAGAGCTTTGATTATCCATCTGATACATTGTTACCGGGGATGAAATTGGGTTTTGACTTGAGAACTGGTTTCCAACGAAGACTAGCACCATGGAAGAACTGGGATGATCCATCTCCTGGTGACCTTACTTATGGGGTAGAACTCCAAGGAAATCCAGAGATTGTGCTAAGGAAAGGCTCAGAAAAATACTATCGCAAAGGGCTGTGGAATGGTGTTGGGTTTAGTGGTGCACCTGATTTAAGGTCTAATCCGATCTTTGATTTTGACTTTGTCTGGAATGAGGAGGAGGTGTATTACATATATTTCCTCAAAAGTAAATCGGTGGTGTCAAGGCTTGTTTTGAACCAAACTGAAATTGTAAGAAAACGTTACACATGGAACGTACAAACTCAAACATGGGATTTGTTTTCAATCGCGCCAAGTGACTACTGTGACAGATTTGGACTCTGTGGTGCAAATGGGAATTGTGATAGCAATAAGCTTCCAGTTTGTCAATGTTTGAAAGGATTCAGTCCTAAATCGCGGGCAAGATGGAACTCATCTGACTGGTCTGGAGGGTGTGTACACACTAAACCATTAAACTGCAAAAGTGGAGATGGATTTATTAGAATTGGGAGGGTGAAAACGCCAGATACGCCTAATTCTTGGGTGAATAGAACTATGAATCTCAAGGAATGCAGGGCTAGCTGCTTGCAGAACTGTTCTTGTATGGCATACACTAATCTAGATGTTACAACAGGAGGTAATGGCTGCGCCATGTGGTTTGGTGATCTAATTGATATCAAACAATTTCAATCAGATGGTATGGATCTTTACATCAGAGTGTCTGCTTCAGAAGCAGGTACTAGTTTACTTTTGCTTTTGTTTCTTCTCCATTTCTCCAGAAGTACTTCATATGAAATTATATTTGTGTAATTATATGTGTGATCCTTCATTAAAATTGATTATGCAGAACTCAGAAAAAACCTTAAGGTCAAGCTTGCAGTGATTCTTGCAACAGTAATGGCTATGCTTTTGGGGCTTTTTTTACTCGTTTGTGTTCGCAGACACAGGAGAAAGTTAAGAGGTAATACTAATTCTGGTCCTGATGAATGTACTCGGTTTGTTCATCGCTAGAAATACCAAAATCATTTTCCAATAGCAGTGCTAGCAACTCCCAAGTCCCAAGTCTCAATCCCCTTTTCCTTTCAAGAAATTAAGCAGTTATATTTCTTTACAAATTTGCAACCTTCAAGAGCTAATTCATAATAAGATGGTTTTGAATTTCTTATATGATCTAAAAAAAGGGTCTAAAACCAAGTCCTTGGAGATTTTGGGTTTTGTTGTTAATCCAGAAACATATATCAGCTTTCAGGCTTCTATTTAGACCAATCAGTGTAGATAAGGGTCAAGCATATTTCACGGGAATTGCTAGACTATATTTTTACACTGTTTCAGATGAACCAGAAGACAGGAAAATAAATGATAAAGAGAATCAAGGCCAGAATGAAGATATGGAGCTTGCAGTATTCGAGTTAGGCACCATAGCTCAAGCTACTGATGCTTTTTCCTTTAATAACAAGCTAGGTGAAGGAGGTTTTGGAACTGTTTATAAGGTAAAAGTTTCTCTGTTGCTGTATATTAGTGAAGTGATCTTAAGTACAGAAAATTCATCTTTATATTAAGAGCTCATTACAAATGTTGTAATTTTCTACGGGACACTTGCAAATGGACAAGAAATTGCTGTGAAGAAACTTTCAAAGAGTTCTGGACAGGGATTCAACGAGTTTATGAATGAAGTAAAGTTGATTGCGAAACTTCAGCATCGGAATCTTGTAAGGCTTCTTGGGTGCTGCATTCAGGGAGAGGAGAGAATGCTGGTTTATGAATACATGCCTAATTGAAGCCTTGACTCATTCATCTTTGGTTTGAATCATTAGAAACCTTTCAATTTTACATTGTCTACTCTTTGGTTTGAATTCATTTTTGCCTCTTCAATAAGCAAATAAGATGCAGGATTAATATGAATGCATACCTGCCAGATACAACTAGACGCAAAGTATTAAATTGGTCCCGGCGTTTCCAGATTATCTGTGGGATTGCTAGGGGACTACTCTACCTTCATCAAGATTCCAGATTAAGGATTATTCATAGAGATCTAAAAGCTAGTAATATTCTGCTTGATAGTCAGATGTACCCGAAAATTTCAGATTTTGGCTTGGCAAGAAGTTTTGGAGGAGACCAGACTGAAGCCACTACAAACAGAG
Organism: Heritiera littoralis; assembly: GCA_031772115.1. Taxonomy (NCBI): domain Eukaryota; kingdom Viridiplantae; phylum Streptophyta; class Magnoliopsida; order Malvales; family Malvaceae; genus Heritiera; species Heritiera littoralis. Next base: position 2,314,421 of record JAPDPK010000065.1, read on the forward strand.
TGGTTGGAACTTAGTAAGTGCACTTTTATGCAACATATTTGATCAATAAATCTCCATAGAAATGCATATATTTCTGTGACAAATGTTTTGCAGTGGTTATATGGCACCAGAATATGCTATCGATGGGCTATTTTCCATTAAATCAGACGTTTTCAGCTTTGGTATACTATTGTTGGAGATAATAAGCGGAAGAAAGAACAGGGGGTTTTATCATCCAAATCACAGTGGCAACCTTATTGAACATGTAAGCAGCAACAGATATTATTGTCATTGACTTGAACTAATAAATGCTAACTGGTTTCATTTTGTTGCAGGCATGGATATTATGGAAAGAAGGCAGGCCTTTGGATATTGCTGATGATTTCTTAGTAGAGATTGGTAATCTATCTGAGGTATTACGATGCATCCACATTAGCCTTTTATGTGTAGAGCAGCATCCTGCGGAGAGACCAAACATGTCGTCTGTGGTTCAGATGTTGGGAAATGAAAATGAATTACCTCTGCCTAAACAACCTGGTTTTCTGTTTTACTCGAAACCACTTCAAGCAGATTCTTCACCTAGCAATGATCGACAATCTTCGAGAAACGAAATGAGTGTATCAGTGTTAGAGGCTCGATAGAGGGTTGTATGCTTCATTATATCTGTTATGCCTCAAACTATAAGTAATGATTTCAGTCCTAGTTGAAGCTTGAGGCATGTGTTTTTTGTGCTAGTGCCTACTGGTGAGACTGTTTCAGGAATTAAAATTCATTTCTAAGTTGTTGACTTGATTTCCTTTCTGCTGCATTTGTTCAAGGTCAAGAACCAACTAATCTTGTCAGCTTAAATTGTAATGATGATAATATTAATGCATGATGAGAAATCTTTCCCCTCAATATAGAGTGTCTGTTAGTGTGATAAATGAATCGATCAATCATGTTGCAGACGCAAAAGTTAGCAAGAGCTGAGCTTTCCTAAAGCTGTTAGACCTCAAAGAATATTATCTATGGCCTAGTCTTGTTCAGATTTTTAAACTGATTCGACCAAGATCAGGTTTCGGAGTTCTGATTTCTTGTCATAATTTTAAGTTTAATGGGGTCAAATGCCTGGGTAGATAACTGGTAATCGCATAACGGTGAGCAGGATGGAATAGATTAATCTCAAGGTTTTGTGCTGGAAGATATGTAATGATAATTCATGTTCCTTCATCAATATCTCTTTTCCTCTTCCCTTCTTAAAGTAATCTGTAATAGTTAACAAGCAAGAAGCTGAACCTACCTCAGGCGCAAGGCTCTTCAATATCTCAATACTTACATCAGGGGCTAAACTTCTTGATTCTGTGAATGCTTTGTTCTGTAATTTGCACCGCAAAACATCAAGAATTGGTATCTGCTACACGAAGATACAATATGCTGTCTAGATGACTAGACTCAAGCAGCAACTCTTGAAAAACAAAATACAAGTTTTCACAACTTCAACTTCATTTTGTTAATTCTAATTCTTAGATCCTCAATCATGTTGCAGTTTGCAAAATATAGTTAGTATTTTTTGAGGGATAAATCAATTATACTATAAAAACATCTTATGTGAAATGCACAACCATCTGGGAAGTTAATATATGAATGAAGTACCGTACTTCCTTGAACCTTAGAAATTTGTAATTCTTTGTTTAAATCCAAAAATTTGTCTGTGTTGGCCAAAAAAGGCAGACAGATTAATCCTGGAACTGATGACCTGGTTTCATTTGGAAACTGAGAACGAATTCTATTAAAGCAGGAACCATGAAAAATGAAATGTGAACCATCCTAGCTGATGCGTGTAAAATGGTTGAGATCAAGAGTTTGCATTTAATAGAAAAACAGAGGAGAGAAGGAAAGTGAAGGATAGGAAACTTCTGTATTTTCATTCATGTTCCTTTCTGGATTACAAGAGTTTGCATTTATAGAAAAACATATGAAATGACGATTAACAGAATTAACTGATCTTCTGCTAACAGAACAAACTACCTTACTAACTGTCACTAACAGATCACAACTAATTTTCCCGCATAGTTACTATGGCTTCTACCCATATCAACAATCCGTTCCATTCCAGCTAACAGCTCCACGTCAGCTCCATTCAATTCCATGTCAGCAGTTCTCATTTACCTTGTATCACTAGCTAAGTGAAGAAAAACTTTCTTGAGAGAGATCTGATTTTGGTGTTTCATTTGGCCCTTCTTTCACAAATTTAAACAAGAACATCTAACGATAGGACTGCAGAAACTCATACCAAATCTATGAAGAATCGTTTGTTTTGATTCGAAAGTTTCACGATTTTGTTCTAAAAAAACATTTATAGGTTCACATCTCTACTTATGTATTTTAGCATAATCTCACAATATCCAACGTGAATTGAAGCGTTACAAACTGTCCCTGTTAAAATTTGACATCCTTTGCAAAACTAACACTAAAAGAATCAGCATTTCACCAAGTGTTGGGATTTTGTAGTGACTCTCACAGTGTAGCACTCAATTCTAGTGTTCCCATTGGTGATTGGTCGGATACCTATTGTGAAAACACATTATGTAGTATTGTTCATTTTAACCGAAAGTATGGAACAATCTTACAATACCCGAGGTTGGTTGGTACGTAACAAAGACTTGGATAAATATCAGCTTGTAGCATTAATTGATCATCAAGAAATTATTTATTTGCTTGCTGCTTTGTTAATTCATTTCCTTCTTGTTGTGTCATTGGAAGTTTTGAATTTGTCATACTTTGTGAAAATGAGTATTTGAGCACCTATGCTTCTATTTCTCCTCTAGTTTAATTGACTTTTCGTTATTGAATCCGAATTTGAAAGGGCTCAAGATAAGCCTAAGAAGAGGATTGCTGATATCACAATCATAATCGCCCTCGCTTCAACGGCTGGGATGCTGATTCTTGGCTTGGCTATTACCATTCTTAAAACTGGAAAGTTTACAAGGTAAAGTAATACATAGTTGTTCTGTTTCTTCATTTCTTGGTTTATACACATCATGCTTGTAACTTTTGCTGATTTTTGTGAAACAAAGATCTTTAGATTACCTACTTGCATTGACTGCTCAGTTAGAACTTTCTATGGTTGATCTCTTGAGGTGTCCCATATTGTAGCCAATAGAAGCTTAAGCCTAACAATTGGCTGCTGACTTGAAAAATCAATGTTATGAACTTCTGAAACATTGTATCAGTTCATTCCCATGCCAGAATAGCAAGCTCATATAGAATCTGCTCAGCTTTTCTTTTTGTCAGTAGCCTAATGAATATTCATATATTCATCTATTATTCTACTTCTTTCTGATTTGTTTGATCAAATTACTTGGTTGTTTTTGTACATATGAGGAAGTCTAGCAAAATAAACCACGAGCCCAGGACAAATCTTGTTATTTGGTCAAGTTCGTTGATTATTACCATCAAATCTTAAGAAATTTCTCCTTTCTTTTTCTTTTGGTGGGGAAGGGAGGCAGACTGGTGCAGCGTACAATATAATTTCCCACCTTGGTTTCTAACTTTGTCCTGATGTATATATTGCAATAATAACAGAAGGAAGGGCCAGACTTTCCGGAGTTTTGGAATTTTTGTTTCTGGGCCAATTCAGAATAATTGAATCCTGGTGAAGTTGGGAGGAAAATACCAGGAACAAAGGCAATTCCCAAGGTCAATGGAAGATGTAGAATGCCACTTTTCCTTCATCCTTTACTGGTCCTGCCCATCAATTAGGGCGGAACAGGCTCATAAGCAGAAGAAAACTTCTAAATATACCCCATAGTCTACTCTTTCTACTCCAGCCAAAAAAGGAAAACTTCTAAACCTACCTCACTTTCTACTAAATATACCCCACCAAAAAAAAACCAAAATTGATTATTTTAACCCCAAACATGTCTCTTCCCGTCCATGCCACGCATGGTCTCGTGTAGGGTTCCTTACGCGAGACCCACTATATCGCGTAGATGTCCTTGCACGATATCATAGTTCTCACGCAAAGCTCCTTGCACATTACTATGTGTCGCGCAAGGCTCCTTGCATGACACCATGGATTTCGCAAAAGATGCCTTGCGTGAAATCATTGGTGTTGCGCAAGTATCCTTGCACGACACCAGTGGTCTCGAGTAAATCTTTTTGCTCGAAATGGTATTTAATATTTTTTTTGCAAAAATATTATATATTATACAAATAAGAACAATTTTTATTATATATATTATACACTTGTAAATATTCTCCTTACTTTTCTCATTTTTCCCTCTTCCCTCTCTTTTCTCTCTCTTTTGCTTCTTCTTCTTTTACGTTTCTTCCTCATCACTCTTCTTCTTCCATGCCCTAAATTCCATTTTCTTTCACAAAAAAATAGAAAATCTAAGTGAGAGTAGTTATTATGGTAGCTATGAAAAATATGAAAGCTATGAAAGTAAAGGAGCCGAATGTGAAGGAAAAGAGGTAAGGTTTTTTTTTTTTTGCTCACTTTCGCCTCCCATGCAACCGAATTTGCGTAGGCATGCCATTTAGTGCAAGTTTACTTGCGCTTTGTCATTTCCGCACAAGGCAACTTGCACTAAAATGAGCCTCTTGCGCAAGATAGCTTGTGTAAAAAGCATATTATTGCGCAAAATCTCCTGTGCAAATATAGTACTTTTGCATAAATTGATTTGTGCAGATAGCTATATTTTGATAATTATAATTAATTATTTTTATTATATAATTTATTAAAATAATTATAATTAATGACTTTGTTTAATATTTGCAGAGTGACAAAAGGATATTGTATAGTGGAGAATCGAAAAGTGTCGATGAAGAAATATTTGATTGTACTCATGCATTTACTACCTACTTACCAAGTAAGTATATTTAAAATTAATATAATGTTTTAATACAAATATAGTAAAAAAAACTAATTATTGAATTTATTTTATTTCAGGTTTTCAATAGTAGAATGCCTTGATCACATGGGTTAGAGAGCTTGGAAGAGACTTAGATTTTGTTGTTGTGATTAAATCATTGGAAGTTGGTGTTCCCAAAAAAAAAACCTAGAGTTTGACTTGTATGTGAAAGGTATGAAACATATAAGTCAAATAGAGATGAATTCCATCACTTGGGAATGGAAACAAAAAAGTGTAATTGTCCATTTAAGTTACAAGAGGTGAAATTAGGAAGGGACGATGATTTATCGAAGTGCATATTGATCGTTTTATCAAAGTGCATTGTGATCGATTTATCAAAGTGTATATTGATCGTTTTATCAAAGTGCATATTGATTTACATAGTGATTGATTTATTGAAATGTATAGTGTTTTGAATTTAACTAAAATGCATAGTGGATTGATTTCATCGAAATGCATAGTAAATTTGATTTAAATAAAGTGCATAATGAGAGTATTTTGAACTGAAGTGCATGGCAAAAGTGTTTTGATTTAAGACTATGATTTAATACCATGCATACATGTCACTTCAGCATTGTTTTTCTATACTTACATGTAAATCGACATGAGTCTAACATGCATTTACTTAAACCACTTACTGAGTTGTGGTTTTGCTCACCCCTTTCTAACATCATCGCAGATCATACGAGCTAGAATTCACGCTTGGAGTTTTGTGTGGGCCCTCGAGGACTGTACCTAGTAGTGGTATTTGTTTAAGTCCTTCGAGCACTGCTTTCGATGCTTTTGAGGTATATGAAATTTTGTATATGTTAACTGTGTATGCATCAAATCAGGATTTATTTCCTGATTTGTAGGTAGTGATAAATAAGGGTTTATTTCCTGATTATGGGATTATTTTTCTGTTATGAGCTGATAGACTTCTAGTTTATCTTGTTTTTATTTGTTTCTATCTTTTTGGACGATTGAGTCCTGACTCTGTTGGTCTCTTTCAGCTGTACTTGCTGACTGTACATGTTGGTTCCTCTATATATTTGAGGATCAATTTTTTAATAAAACGAGATTGAGAATATTATTATTTTTTCTCTGGTTATATGGTATCAGAGCAAGGTTTGCTTCTGTTTTTTTTTCTAAATGGTCAAAACAGCCATGAATGGTGCTTCTCGAGACAGTGGATCGAAAGAGATTCAAAACTCCATTCCAATGGCTCCTGTCATAAGTGACCCACATTCCCTACAGATAACACAACACAAACTCAATGGAACAAATTTTTTGGAGTGGTCCCAATCAGTGGTGCTGGTGATCCAAGGGAAAGGGAAAATCGGTTATTTAACTGGCGCAACAAAGGCACCAAAGGAAGGAGAACCAGGTCATTTGACGTGGATTTCTGAAAACTCCATGGTTATGGCATGGTTAGTGAATTCTATGGAGCCCAAGATTGGAAGGACCTATCTATTCTACAAAAGTGCTAAAGAAATCTGGGACACAGTGAAGGAGATGTACTCTGATCTTGAAAACTCATCACAATTTTTTGAAATCAAGTCAGCCTTAAAAGACATGGAACAGGGGGATAGCTCTGTGACTGAATACTACAACAATCTAACCAGTCTCTAGCAAGAGATGGATTTGTTTTTTGATGATGATTGGCATTGTGCAGAGGACAGCAAAAAATACAAGAAGATGCTTGAAAAAGAAAGGGTTTTTGATTTTCTCCATGGTCTAAATAAAGAGCTTGATAAGGTACGAGGCAGAATACTTGGAACCAAACCCGTTCCAAGCATTAGGGAGGCTTTTGCTGAAGTAAGAAGAGAAGAAAGTCGACAGAGAGTCATGTTAGGAGCCAAAGAAACCCCTGCTGTAGACCCCTCTGAAAACTCAGCCCTTGTCTCCAAGAAAAGTGATTCTTTTGGGCTTGGAGGCCAACGTGATAACCGAAAGAATGATAGGGCCTGGTGTGATCATTGTCAACGCCCATATCACACAAAAGAAACTTGCTGGAAAATTCATGGGAAACCAGCAAATTGGAAACCACGCAAGCAGGGTGAACAAGGTCGAGGGTTTCAAGTTGTTGTGGAAGAAAAAAAGGCTGAAAGTTTGGTCTTTAGCAAGGAGCAACTACAACAACTCCAAACACTCCTCAGCAATACCTAAATAACACATCCAATCGAACCAGCATCTACTTCAAAGTGTGCAACTGCACAGAAAGGTAACTTCCTCTCTGCTTTGGGTGCAAAATCTGATTTTAAGAACTCTTGGGTTGTAGACTCTGGGGCTTTAGATCATATGACTGGATGTCATGAATTGTTTTCAAAATATAGCCCATGTCCTGGAAATCTTAAGATTCGTAGTGCTGATGGATCAATGTCCTCTGTTGCTGGAAAAGGAAACATTAAAGTTTCTAATATGACACTATTTTCAGTTTTGCATGTTCCTGATTTAGCATGTAATCTAGTGTCTATTAGTAAATTGACAAATGACTTAAACTGTGTGGCTAAGTTCTATCCTTCACATTGTGAGTTTCAGGATTTACTTTCGGGGAAGATGATTGGCAATGCTAAGGAGCATGAAGGCTTGTACTACCTTGAGGATACTCAACAAGTGAATAAACAAGCTTTGGCTCTAAGTGGTGAATATGTTTCTGTTTCCAATAAGATTATGTTATGGCACAATAGGTTAGGACATCCTAGTTTTCCATATCTAAAAACTTTGTTCCCTTCTCTTTTTAAGAATAAAGATGTAAGTTTTTTTCATTGTGAAACTTGTCAATTTGCCAAGCACACTCGTGTTCCTTATACAAGTCATCCTTATAGATCTTCTAAACCTTTTTCGTTAGTACACAGTGATATTTGGGGACCTTCACGGGAAAACAATAGAACTGAAACTAGGTGGTTCATAACTTTTATAGATGACCACACACGAGCTTGTTGGGTTTACTTGTTAAAAGACAAATCTGATGCTAAGTTGATGTTTCTGCAATTTCACAAAATGGTTCAAACACAATTTCAAGCTAAAATCCAAATTTTTCGCATTGACAATGGGAGGGAATATTTTAATTCAATTCTTGGTAATTATCTAAAAGAAAATGGGATTTATCACCAAAGTTCTTGTGTTAATACCCCCCAACAAAATGGAGTTGCAGAACGTAAAAATCGTCATCTATTAGAAGTCACTCGTGCTATCATGTTTACCAATAATGTTCCTAAGTTTTTTTGGGGAGATGCAGTTTTAACAGCCTCATACTTGATAAATAGACTTCCTAGTAGAGTTCTCAATTTCAAAACACCGTTGAGCATGTTACTTGAGTCATATCCACAAACTAGGTTGTTTACATCTCTAACCCCAAAAGTCTTTGGTTGCACTTCATTTGTTCATGACAAAAGTCCATCATGTGGAAAACTAGAACCTAGAGCTATAAAATGTATATTTATTAGGTACTCTCCAACTCAGAAAGGGTATAAGTGCTATTGTCCATCCACAAAGAAGATCTTTGTCTCATTAGATGTCACATTCTTTGAAAATCAACCCTTCTACCAAAAACCAATTCTTCAAGGGGAGAAATTAGGAGAAGATAGGCTTTCAGAGTTTTCCATTCCACTTCCTATTAATCCAGCCATTCCTTTTGTGTCACCAACAGAAACTAACTTGGAAACAGGGAAGGATTCACCTATGCTTAGTCCCCAACAAAAGACAGAGCTTCGTGTTTATTCACGACGTAAACCGTTACCTCAGGAAGTACAACCTTTTGTGCCCTAACAGTATTGTCAAGAATCTGATCCGCAGGTAAATTTTGAATCAGAAAATGATCAGCATACAGTAAAGTCACCAGTGAATACTCCATCTGATGATTTAGACGTACCAATAGCACTCAGGAAAGGTGTAAGATCATGTACTCAACACCCTTTGTCCAATTATCTATCTTACAGCTGTTTGTCTACAGCATTTCGTGCCATGATAGAAAAGATTGAGGTAACTGAAATTCCCCAAAATATTCAAGAAGCCCTAAAAAGCCCAGAATGGAAAGCTGCAGTACTTGAAGAGATGAAAGCATTGAAAAGAAATGAGACTTGGGATGTTGTGAAGATACCTAAAGGGAAAACACCAGTTGGGTGTAAGTGGGTGTTCACTATTAAGTATAATTCAAATGGTGGAATAGAGAGACATAAGGCCCGTCTAGTTGCAAAGGGATTCACTCAGATTTTTGGTGTGGACTACACTGAAACCTTTGCTCCAGTAGCTAAAATGAATACTATAAGGGTACTACTTTCACTAGCTGCTAATCTTGACTGGCCATTACACCAAATGGATGTCAAGAATGCTTTTCTTAATGGGGAGTTGGATGAAGAGGTTTATATGGATTTGCCTCCTGGGTTTGAAGGGGTAAACAATGACAAGAAGGTATGCAAGTTGAAGAAATCTATTTATGGTTTAAAACAGTCACCAAGGGCTTGGTTTGATCGATTTGCAAAGTCAATAAGGAGACATGGATTTAGCCAAGGACAAACCGATCATACTCTTTTTTTCAAACACTCACCACATGGAAAAAAGACTATTTTGATCGTTTATGTTGATGATATTATAGTAACTGGTGATGACACTGAAGAAATAGAGCAGCTGAAGAAAATTCTTGGAAAAGAATTCGAAATTAAGGATCTTGGTCAATTAAAATACTTTCTAGGGATGGAGGTTGCAAGGAACAAGAATGGTATACTTGTATCCCAAAAGAAATATATTGTTGATCTCTTGAAAGAAACTAGTATGCTTGGCTGTAAACCAGCTGATACACCAATAGATCCGAATGTGAAGTTTGGAAGGAAAGGAGGAATTCCTGCAGACAAGGGGAGATATCAAAGGCTGGTTGGTAGATTGATTTACTTGTCTCATACAAGACCTGATATAGCCTTTGCAGTTAGTGTAGTAAGTCAATATATGCACTCTCCACTTCAGGAGCATCTTGAAGCTGTGTATCGGATATTAAGGTATTTGAAGACCACACCGGGTAAAGGATTGTTGTTTGAAAAGAATGGGCAGAGAAATGTGGAAGTATTTACAAACGCAGATTGGGCAGGATCAATTGAAGACAGGAGATCCACATCTGGGTATTGTACAAAAGTTTGGGGTAATCTAGTAACATGGAAGAGCAAGAAACAGTCAGTTATCACTCGAAGTACTGCAGAAGCAGAATTTAGAGCTCTTGCACAAGGAACTTGTGAACTTATGTGGCTGAAGAGACTTTTGGAAGAGTTGAAAATGTCGAGTGAATACCCTATGAAGTTGTACTGCGATAATAAGGCTGCTATAAGTATTGCTCATAATCCAGTGCATCATGATCGAACGAAACATGTGGAAGTTGATAGGCATTTTATCAAAGAGAAGATTGATCAGGGAGCGATTTGTATGACATATGTTCCAACAAAGCAACAAGTAGCAGACGTCCTAACGAAGGGACTACCTAAGCCAAGCTTTGGGACTCTTGTTGACAAGCTGAGAATGACAAATATCTATTCTCTAGCTTGAGGGGGAGTGTTAACTGTGTATGCATCAAATCAGGATTTATTTCCTGATTTGTAGGTAGTGATAAATAAGGGTTTATTTCCTGATTATGGGATTTATCTTTCTGTTATGAACTGATAGACTTCTAGTTTATCTTGTTTTTATTTGTTTCTATCTTTTTGGACGATTGAGTCCTGACTCTGTTGGTCTCTTTCAGCTATACTTGCTGATTGTACATGTTGGTTCCTCTATATATTTGAGGATCAGTTTTTTAATAAAACGAGACTGAGAATATTATTATTTTTTCTCTGGTTATAGTATATCATGTTAGTTATCATGTATAGACATTATGTAATGCATAGTACATGTCATTGGAAATTGTATTGGGATGTAACTTAGGAATTGCTCTAGATTATTACATGACTAGTATGATTATCGAGTGCGATTAGAGATATTAATGTTGTATATCAAATATGAAACTTGTGGAATATGGATATGATGATTGTGATGATTCTGGAAATGTGCGTAATGTATGATAATATAAATTATGGATTGTGGAGTTTGAGGTATGACGTTGAAAATATACATATAACTTTGCAGGTTAAACAACTGGAGAAAATTGATTATATATAAGGAGAGGTTTTCGACCTTTTTCTTTTGATAGATTAAATCTTGAATTAAATTATTAAGGCAGTATGTTGATTTGCTTTAGGAGTTAATAACTTAAATAGTAACGATAAGTCAAACTGAACTGAGAAAGGTGAAAATTGTTTAGCGGTGACACTGACATCGAATACAAATCTTAAAGTGAAAAGAAAAAATTTAGTTTGTTAAATGAAAAAGAATGTGATTGTTAAGTGTATGTCGCAGCCTTTGGGTCGTGACAGATTTAAGCTGTCTCAATGGTACCAAATGTGTAAGAACTAAGTACCTAAGGGTCCTGAGTTCGAACCCCTTGGGACGCGAATTGGAGTTGCTGCCTAAGGGCACACTTCGATAAAGCCGTGAGAGGCGATGGCCTACGGGTGCACCCCAAAGCGGACAATACGGATGAGTAACCCACTCAGGGCGGTGGCCTGGGTCGGTGACCTACAGGTGCACCCCGGGGCGTCACAATAAAACGTGCGTTTTATTGTGACGCCCCGAGATGCACCTGTAGGTCACCGACCCAGGCCACCGCCCTGAGTGGGTTACTCATCCATATTGTCCGCTTTGGAGTGCACCCGCAGGCCACCGCCCCTCACGGCTTTATTAAGGAACAACTCCCCAATTGGCATCTCCAGGGGTTCAAACTCAAGACCCTTAGGTACCTAGTTTTTACACACCTGGTACTTATCTCAATGGTACCAGGTGTGTAAGAACTAGGTACCTAAGGGACCTGAATTCGAACCCTTGGAGATGCGAATTGGAGAGTTATTCTTTGATAAAGCCGTGAGGGACGGTGGCCTGCGGTTGCAACCCAAAGCGGACAATACGGATGAGTGACCCGCCTAGGACAATGGCTCGGTCGGTGACCAGCGAGTGCACCCCAGGGCGTCACAAAAATATTTTGGAAGGACTAGTAAATAGATGTTTTTGAAGATTATTATATTCATTAAATTATTTGGATTAATTATAAAAAATTGCAAAACCATTTTTTGTCTTCCATGTTAGTATTAGCATCTAGTTTGTTTTCATGATTTTTGGTTAAATATTGGAAGGATGGTTAATTATTATCATTTTCTTAACATGAGGATATTAGCATAAAAGGATTAATCACATCGTAGGGTTGTTTCAATAGTGATATACATAATTTACATACACGAAGGTAGCGATTCAATATGATATTATATTATTGACATTGATGGCATCGATAATGCATCTTCTATACTCATTCTTTAACCAATCAAAATTCAAAGGCCTAAGTGAAGACTATGACTTTATAAGAGGGATGAGTCCTTCACCCTCCCAACCAATTCTATGCTTCTGATCCACCACTTTCAAGCTCAACTACACATGGCAAGACCATAATAAGATTGAAATCAACATCAGATTACACAACGTAAATTCATTTACTTTTACATCAGTGATTTTGGTTGACATATATATTAAAATGTTCATGGAAAATAACTCAGTAAGATGTTATCCATCAAGCAATGCGAAGATAGGAGAATAAGTAAATACTGATATTTAGACTTAATGATTAATGGGGATTGCAGAACCAAGAAATGGATAAAAGAAAGTAGTCTAACTTACGACTAGATTCGTGGAAATTATCAATTGCTTATATGCAGTTGACACTAGAAGATTTGCGTTATCCTTGTTCAAAGCGAGAGCTGTAATTCCTATCCTTCTCCCAGTTACAACACATGGAACACTTGCAAATGAAAGATTTTAACTAGGTTACTGTTCAAGCAAAATGACACGTTCGAGCAAAATTTCGCCATGAAAGCTGTTACAGTGTAGAGCTCTTGAGCAAGGTTGCCGGCCTTGGGCAGGTGTGCCCATGCGAGTATGGCAACCTCGAGTCGGTCTCAAGCTTCTCACGCAGGTGAGCCACCTGCGTGAGAATGACCCTCGTGTTGGAACAAATTCGTCCACAAAGCCCATTAGCACAATAAATTATTAAGAAATCTAACCTTGGGTGGGTTTGAGCCAAAACCCACCATTACTCTGCCATTTCGCCTCTGCCAGTTGAGGAAGACATCACCGGAGATCCATCAACGCCCGGCAATCTTCAATTTGCTCTGCCATGGTGGTCTGAAAACCAAATGGAGGAAGATGATGGTGAGGGAAAATGGAGAACGAGAGAAAAGAGGGAGAGTGCTACTGCTGTGCACTTCTTCCGTTAATCATAAGTGAATAATGGGCCTTCATTTATATAGTAGTGCCAGCAGTAGGGACCTCCCATAATTTTAGATCATGTATTATATCCGTCCCATTAAGGATAAATACATATATAATATAGATATATTATATACAATTATGGTCACACTATACATAAATTATACTACTAAATATAATTATATGATAATAATTATACTTAATTAGTCCATACAATTAGAGATATTACAACATTCTCCCACTTGGACAATTAAGATAATCAACAAAATATCATATAATATCAATATGTATTCGTAAGCCCTCTAAATAAATTGTGCCGAAAGGGTACAAATGTGTAGACTCATACATACTTTAACAACAAGAAGCCTTTTATAAGCTTCAAAATGCATCATACCGACAGGGTACAAATGCGTAAACTTATAAAGACTACAACAAAAATAGTAGTATTAGTGTGAAATGGAAATGATATGGAAACAAAATCAATATCTATTTCCATTAGGTCCATGCATCCAAACTGAATGATGCAATATTTCAACAGAAGCTCATGAGACCAATGCAGAATGTCTCATTTAACAGAATGTCATATTTACAAGAATGCGCGCATACAGAATATGCATATCTGACAAATAGGAATCCATTCACACAGTTGCAACTGATTTTATTGCAAAGCTCCCACTAACTTAATACAGCAAAGGCTCCATATGCCTCATACAAGTGCTATGTCGTCAAAGCACTTAAGCAGCCAAACTTTCAGTTAGTCAGAATGAGCTCTTTAAAACATGTACTCTAATCCAATTAAGTAACGGATTCCATTATTTTCTCTCTAACCAATCGAATGATGATATCTAAATATTTGGAGTGTGAGGAACTCCTAACATTTTGAGAGAGAAAATACTTGCTGCAGCATTACCACAGTACATCTCCAAGACTTCCAAATGGCAACCACACAAAACCAGCCTTGAGACGAAATTCTACAGCCTAAATGGCCCATTATGTAGCTTTACAATATGCTACATATTTAGCCTCCACAATCAAGGATGCTGTAAGTGTTTGCTTTACACTTTCCAAAATACAGCTCTTTTATATCCACAAATATATAACCAAAATAATTTTCAATATCTGGAGAGCTTGCAAAATTAACATCAGAATATCTGACCAAACTCAAAATGTCAGATTTGTCAATATCCGAATACTCTCTTTATAGCTTCCAGTTCTCTATTACAGGATCGCTCAAGTATCTCCGAAATACACCTATAACATACACAATATCCAAATGTGTATAAACTTGAGCATACACAGATTACCCACAACAAGGCATACATCACACTCGATATGAGCTCTTTCATTATCATCTTGAGGACTTTGAGATTTTCACAATATGTCACTTTTCACTAAATGACGTCTTATTAGGAGAACAATATACAGTAAACCTACTCAACACTCAATATAGGTTCCATGAGACCAATAATGTATGCCTATTGATATGTCACGAAGAATCTCAATCCTTAAAACGAAATGGAGCCTCACTTAGATTCTTCATCCTGAAGTGACATGACGACATGAAGTGTCTCATACAATAGGTCAGTGCTATAGGCTGCTATTTGACATCATCACTTAGAGCACAATAAGTACATAACTCCCACTACCTCGCAATGATCCAATTATCAAACGATAATGTTCTCCTCAAAGTAACAATCTCATTCTTTATATATATATTACAATCTGGATGCCTTCTAATGTTCATAAATGAACTCCTTGAGTTCGCAAACTGTATGTTCCACCTTAGGAACTACAATCTTTTAGGTTGCTTTATTTAAAGCCTTGGCAAAATTTAGCTTTAAATCATCTACCTAATCTTTAGAGTCTCCCTTTTGTCTATAATGATGTGACAACTAAAATAGATCCCATGCATCCTTATGCAACATAGATGCTCACTTATCCTGCGTGACTAATATCCAACTCTAAGATCTCGAATCAGTATAGTCTCCTGACAAATATCAGAAACAGAAGACATTTCATATTCATATTCTTCTGTAAGGTCAGGTGCAGGTTCAAAATATGGTATTGGGATCAACTGTTGATTCCTTTGGTTTGTGGCTTTTCATCATCAAAAGACTATGCATATATGGGAACGGCACAACAAAATGTATCTTAATAATGACTTAGTGGAGTTCACAATTCCCACTCTTTAAGTCATCCACTAAATAGATTGCATTGTCAGACTCAATGATTCTACTATCACATAACGATAAATGAAATCTAAAATCTTTCTAGTCGATATAATAGCCAACAAACTTGCCGCTGATAGTTTTCTTGTCAAGTTCTCTTGACTATGGGTTATAGCTCTTTTGTCTTACCTTATAACCCTAAACACAAAAACGGCATAAAAACGGCTTAATGTCTGACTATAACTTGGGATGCATTTAGGAACTGGTCTTGCTTGGAGATTAACTTTGAATGTGAATTGCAGTTTTAATTTCACTCCACCGAATTTTAAAGATTTGGAGTGATTAACATAAATCGTTCTAGATCAGAATGTACGATTGACTGCAACTGTAATCTCATTCTGTTTCAATATTCCAAGCACTGTACACTAGGCGTTAATATATAATCCTATAGTGCACTTAACCGAAAACCGGTATATGATTTCGCCTAGCTTCATTATACCGAACATAATACTCATCACTACTGTCTGATCATTGCCTTAAGCAGCGCAGCGGAATTAATCAGAATGCCTAAGGCCTCTATAAGATCAGATCTATTACTCCATATGACCTACATCGAAATGGTCATTAGTAAAATGATGAAACACTTATATCCACTAAATACAATATGTGAAAATGATCTACAAATGTCGGTATACATAAGTTCCTAATTATTTCAATATCTACTAATCATGTCCTTAATATTAGCAGCAAGATATCCCTTAATACAATCTCTTCATGTGCCTCGAAATATCCCTACCCATGCCACAACTTAATAGATTTCTTATCTATCCTATCATAATCAAAATCTACAGTCACATCATTCACTATTGAAGAAAATTTGTTCGATATTGGGATACAAATCTACTGCGTACAATCCATCACGCAGAATGCCAGAATCAGTACACATGTTGTTACTAATTAGAAATACTTTTCTGTTATCGAAATGAAAAGTATAAACTGACAGTAGTTCCAAAATTGTCTTCAAAATGTAACAACAATCTGGCTATTTTAACTCTATAACCCCAATTCACAACAATTTTCCCTTATTCTATCTCCGGTTGCTTATGACTTTATCAATAATAGCACCGGTATTCAAACACCAACAGTTAGAGGGCATATCTTCTAGATTGAATTCAAAATAAAAGCTAACAAAATGCCTTTTGCACATCTCAATCTAGAGGACTCTTGTAATCTACCTCTTGTGCCCAAGATTATTACAGAAGTGGCACACATTGATATTTAGAGATGTTGGTGAAACTAGAATGGGAAATAGACTTGACAAATTTCTTCCTCTAAAATGACCTTTTATTGAGACCTCTTAATAATATTTCCTTTCGGCAGTAATATTGGCATGTATCATCATTATGACTGAATGAGATCTGCTAACCTGAAAGATCTCCCACTCTTGAATGACAATACCAATTTTGATATTAAAATGCCATACTTCCTTCTGCATTAAATGAGATCTGTAAAACTGGAAGATCTCCAATTCTCCATCCCAGAAGGAAGTAGTACTGAATCTGCCATATATGGAAGCAAAATCCTATAGCAACCTTTATCCATCTTATGCGAACTATTTTCTAATGGCATCCATAAATACTTCTTGGTTATTCCTAATCGGAACACTTCCTCTGATGTACTCTTTCATGGTATACCCTATATAGTCAGAGAATTCTCACTTGAGTGTTCCTGAAATTTCAAAAATTTTGTCCTCAAAGAGCTCACATTTTTTGGTATAGAAGATAGATCGACTCTCTCAGGACTACTTCCTAGTTCAATATATATCCCTAACTGTAGAGAATAATTCATATTATCTATCTAATTTGATCCTGCTAGAAATTCGATATGTGATAGTTGCACAATATGGAGGCTAGTGGAATAACTCAATAAATTCCACAATACACTATCAAGGATAAAACAAAACTAGTTGAATACAACCTGAATGATCGCCCACCGACAGGGTAGGAAGATCGTGTCATATCCCAACTAGAATCCTCTCAATCCCAAGCATCTCTAAAAGCAACTAACAATCCGACAGGGAGAGACTAGCCACTTCTAGAGATCTTAGTAAATTAAATTATGCAAGTGCAACTATCACTATGCATTGCCTTATTATTATTATATCTTTAAAATTATCAGAATAAATCGTCAAAAAATCTTCATGACTATTCCTGCGACAGACAAGTACTAGCCAATCCAATTAATGATTTATAATTTTAAGAATATTCACAAAATTTATTAACCAAAATTAACTACATCCAAAATATGCAATTCCTGAAGCATATGTAGTAATTTCAAGTCCAACATTAATTAATTAAATTAATTCAACATAAATGTGAATATTCAAATAATAAGGCAATTTTCATTTCTAGAGAGTTTATTTGTTTAAATAAATTATTAACGAATGAGTAAACCATAATCCAAAATGGCTCAACAAAATACCCAAATAATTTATTTAAACTTATTTAATTAGGCCAAATATCAGTAATTTATGGGCATGAGTATATATTTCAAAAATTAAGTGAATAATGAATTAAATAGGTAATTGAATTTCCAAAAATTATCTCAAAATAATTCCTCCAAAAATTCACTTATACACCTTTAATTTTGGGCTTAATAACTAATTATGGCTATTAAATGTCCAAAATTGTCCAAAATCAACTTACCATATGGCTCATAATTAATCAATCAAAATGGCCAATTAAATCATAATCCAAAATGGCCTATTAATTAATTATGCAAAATAGCCATAAATTAATCTAAATTTAATAGTCAAATCAAATTAATTAATCAACATGGCCCCTAAATTAATTGGGCAAAATGGCCCTAAAATTAATTAATTTAATTACCCAAAATTAAATTAATGCTAAATGGCCAATTAAAATAACTAAATAAAATCATGCCCATAATTTAATAAAATAATTTTGGCCTAAATTATGTTATTAAACTAAATAGCTAAAAATGAGTTACAAAATAAATGGACCAATTTATAGTCCAAACAAAAGAAAATGGTGGCCCAAATTATAATAAAAGATGCAGTAGCCCATAAGCAAGACAAAACTCAGCCAAAAAATATCCAAAACAGCCCAAAAAAAAATCCAAAACAGCCCAAGCATACAAAAAAAAAAAGGCTCAAAAAGAAAAAATTACCCAGCCAAAATTGGCAAGAAACGGGCCCAATAAATGGCCTAGGAAAAGGGCTGAAAAAATAAATTTTTTTTTTAAATTATATTCAGAAGCGGGCGCGTGTGGCGCACGCGCCCGCAAAATTTCAACCAGCGCCTATAGTGGCGCTGTCGGGCGCGTGCAACTATCTTCCTCGCCCGATCGGGCATAAACACAGCAAAACGGGTCGTTGACCCGACCCGATCGGTTTTTCAGCCATTTCTCACTGTACAGAGCCCCATTTCACTTCATTTTCATGGCATATTCAATAAGAAATCATCCTCAACCAATATCATGCATTATTTTTGCTCAAAAAACGCATAAATTATTTGGGTATTCAATAAATCCGAAAATACCCAAAAAATAAAAAATGTACAGATTTTTCATTTTTCTTCAAAAAATGGCTAATGGCTTTATTGTGGACATGCTCTGATGCCAATTGTTGGAACAAATTCGTCCACAAAGCCCATTAGCACAATAAATTATTAAGAAATCTAACCTTGGGTGGGTTTGAGCCAAAACCCACCATTACTTGCCATTTCGCCTCTGCCAGTTGAGGAAGACATCACCGGAGATCCATCAACGCCCGGCAATCTTCAATTTGCTCTGCCATGGTGGTCTGAAAACCAAATGGAGGAAGATGATGGTGAGGGAAAATGGAGAACGAGAGAAAAGAGGGAGAGTGCTACTGCTGTGCACTTCTTCCGTTAATCATAAGTGAATAATGGGCCTTCATTTATATAGAAGTGCCAGCAGTAGGGACCTCCCATAATTTTAGATCATGTATTATATCCGTCCCATTAAGGATAAATACATATATAATATAGATATATTATATACAATTATGGTCACACTATACATAAATTATACTACTAAATATAATTATATGATAATAATTATACTTAATTAGTCCATACAATTAGAGATATTACAACACCTCGCTCAAGGCCACTTGCGTGACCTTGAGCCAGGGTCATCCTCACGAAGGTAGGCGGCCTCGCTCAGGTGACCCACCTGCGTGAGACGCCTGAGACCAGGAAGCCGCGCGAGGCTGGCAGCCTCGTGCAAAATGAAGCCACGCAAGGCTTGCCCACGCCAGAATTGAACTGCCATAAAACCATACGTGAGCAACCTTCAACGCTGGAGCAGCTTTCAACGCCAACGAGATGAAAAAGGGAAGAAGGAAGAAGTGTGGACGGACAGGGGAAGGGCTTTCGGCTGGCGGGGAGGGAAGGCAGCAGTGTTTGTTGGAAAAAGGTTAAATTTGTCTTTTTATTTATTTGTTTGTTTGAGGAGTACTTCTAAATAAATTTTATTTTTTTACTCTTTATATCTCATTTATGTCTAATAAACAGTAAACACAATAAAAAAAATAGAGTTTATTTAGAAGTTCTTTTGTTTGAGCGGGGTAAATTTAGTAAAAATTGAGGTTTATTTAAAATTTTTCATTATTGTATGTATCAAGAGCAAAAAGTGTATTATATTTAGAAGATTTCAAAATAAAAATGTGGTAGATTTAGAATTTTTCCTTCCAGAGTTTTCGAATTTTAGTTTCTAGGCCAACTTGGAATAATTGAATGCTGGTAATGTTGGGAGGAAAATGCAAGGAACAAGGGCAATTCTCAAGGTCAATGGAAGATGTAGAATGCCACTTTTCCTTCATCCTTTACTGGTCTTACCAGCCAGTTAGAGCGAAACAGGGTCAGAAACAGAAGTTGAAGTCAAAAAACGTGAAACCTCTGTCATGGTTGAAGAAGACTTCTGAAGCTTTATTGACCAGTAATCATCAGGTATCCCAAGCTTGCAGTATCCATGGAAGTCAAAGTCTACCGTTTAGAGTCTTAATGTTCAACTTCAATCAAATGGCATCTAAACTTTCCTAGCAAGCAAAGAGCCTTGAGACTAGTCATCCATGGACATGGATATCCTTTGTTTCAGTGCTTGTTTCCTCATCATCTTCTCAAAAGCTTCCATTGCAGTCCACATGATTTCTCCCTCAGAGTCACTCACCGATGGCATGACCTTAGTTTCCAATGATGAAAGCTTTGAATTGGGTTTCTTCAGTCTGGGGAGTTCTAAGAACCGTTACTTGGGTATTTGGTACAAGAACATACCGATGCAAACTGTTGTCTGGGTTGCAAACAGGATCAAACCAATAAATGGCACCACTGGCTTGTTGAAGATAGAAAGTACTGGAAATGTTGTGCTTCTTGATCAGAACAAAACAACTGTTTGGTCAACAAATTCCACAGGAGTTCAGAATCCAAGATTGCTACTTCTGGAATCTGGCAATCTTGTTGTCAGAGATGGAAGAGATAGTAATCCAGAAAATTACTTGTGGCAAAGCTTTGATTATCCATCTGATACATTGTTACCGGGGATGAAATTGGGTTTTGACTTGAGAACTGGTTTCCAGCGAAGACTAGCAGCATGGAAGAACTGGGATGATCCATCGCCCGGTGACCTTACTTATGGGGTAGAACTCCAAGGAAATCCAGAGGTTGTGCTAAGGAAAGGCTCAGAAAAAAACTATGGCAGCGGGCTATGGAATGGTGATGGGTTTAGTGGTGCACCAAATTTAAGGCCTAATTCGATCTATGACTATGACTTTGTCTGGAATGAGGAGGAGGTGTACTACATATATTTCCTCAAAAATAAATCAGTGATGTCAAGGACTGTTTTGAACCAAACTGCAAATGTAAGACAACGGTACACATGGAACGCAGAAACTCAAACTTGGGAGTTGTTTTCATTCGTGCCAAGAGACTACTGCGACAGATTTGGACTATGTGGTGCAAATGGGAATTGTGACAACACTAAGCTTCCAGCATGTCAATGTTTGAAAGGATTCAGACCAAATTATCTGGCAAGATGGAATTCATATGACTGGTCTGAAGGCTGTGTACGCACTAAGCCTTTAAACTGCAAAAGTGGAGATGGATTTATTAGAATTGAGAGGGTGAGAACGCCAGATACCCCTAATTCTTGGGTGAACAAAACTATGAATCTCAGGGAATGCAGAGCTACGTGCTTGCAGAACTGTTCTTGTATGGCGTACACTTATTTTGATGTTAGGAGAGGTAGTGGCTGCGCCATGTGGTTTGGTGATCTATTTGATATCAAACAAGTTCAATCAGATGGTCAGGATCTTTACATCAGAGTGTCTGCTTCAGAAGCAGGTAGTAGTTTACTTTCGCTTTTGTTTCTTCTCCGTTTCTCCAACAGTACTAAATATGAAATTATATTTGTGCTCCTCTGTCAAAATAGATTACGCAGAACTCAGAAAAAGGCCTAAGGTGACGCTTGCAGTGATAATTGCAGCAGTAATGGCTATTCTTTTGGGGCTTCTTATAGTTGTTTGTTACGTTCGCAGAAACAGGAGAAAGTTAAGAGGTAATGCTAATTATGGTGCTCACGAATGTAATATTGAAGTTTTGCCTTTACATAAATTTCTTTACAAATTTGCAACCTTCAAGATCGAATTCATAGTGAGGTGTTTTTGAATTCCATATATGTTCTCACAAAAACATAGTCTAATAGTTTGTAAACCAAGTGCTAGGATATTTTGGTTCTTGGTGTTCATCGAGAAACGTATATGCATAAGCTTTCAGGCTTCTATCTAGATCAATCAATATATATATGAAGAAAACATGTTACATGGGAATTGCTAGTCTATGTTTTATACTGTTTACAGATGAACCAGAAGGCAGGAAAGTAAATGGCGAAGAGAATCAGGACCAGAACGAAGATATGGAGCTTGTAGTATTCGAGTTGGGTACGATAACACAAGCTACTGATGTTTTTTCCTTTAATAACAAGCTAGGTGAAGGTGGTTTTGGAACTGTTTATAAGGTGAAAGTTGCTCCGTTGCTGTATATTAGTAATCTTAAGTACAGAAAATTCATCTTTACGGTAAGAGCTCATTACAAATGTTGTAATTTTTAGGGGACGCTAGCAAATGGACAAGAAATTGCTGTGAAGAGACTTTCAAAGAGTTCTGGACAGGGATTGAATGAGTTTAAGAATGAAGTAAAGTTGATCGCGAAACTTCAGCATCGGAATCTTGTAAGGCTTCTCGGGTGCTGCATTCAAGGAGAGGAGAGAATGCTGGTTTATGAATACATGCCTAACGGAAGCCTTGACTCATTCATCTTTGGTTTGAATCTTTAGAAACCTTTCAATTTTACATTGTTTACTCTTGGTTTATGAAAATAAAGATTTCATTTTTCTTCTTCAATGTGCGAATAAGATGTAGGATTAACATGAATGCATACCTGCCAGATACAACAAGATGCGAAGTATTAAATTGGTCCAAGCGTTTCCAGATTATCTGTGGGATTGCTAGAGGACTACTCTACCTTCATCAGGATTCCAGATTGAGGATTATTCATAGAGATCTAAAAGCTAGTAACATTCTGCTTGATAGTGAGATGAATCCAAAAATTTCAGATTTTGGCTTGGCAAGAAGTTTTGGAGGAGACCAGACTGAAGCCAAAACAAACAGAGTAGTTGGAACTTAGTAAGCGTACTTTTATGCGACATGTTTGATCTATAAATTTCCATAGAAATGCATATTTTTCTCTGACAAATGCCTTGCAGTGGTTATATGGCACCAGAATATGCTATCGATGGGCTGTTTTCCATTAAATCAGATGTTTTCAGCTTTGGTATACTACTGTTGGAGATAATAAGTGGAAGAAAGAACAGAGGGTTTTATCATCCAAATCACAGCGGCAACCTTATTGAATATGTAAGTATCAACAGATATTATTGTCATTACTTTTTATTACCCATCTTGAACTAATAAATGCTAAAAGGCTTCATATTGTTGCAGGCATGGAGATTATGGAAAGAAGGAATGTCTTTGGATCTTGCTGCTGATTTCTTACTAGGGACTGGCAATCTATCAGGGATATTAAGATGCATCCACATTAGCCTTTTATGTCTGCAGCAGCATCCTGAGGAGAGACCAAACATGTCATCTGTGGTTCTGATGTTGGGAAGTGAAAATGAATTGCCTCTGCCTAAACAACCTGGTATTTTCTTTTACAAGAAACCCCCTGAAGCAGATTCTACATCCGGCAATGATGGATCATCTTCAAGAAACGAAATAAGTGTATCAGTGTTAGAGGCTCGATAGAGGGTTGTATGCTGCATTAGGTCTGTTATGCCTCAAACTATAAGTAATGATTTCAGTCCCACTTGAAACTTGGGGCATATGTTTTTTGAGCAAAAGCCTAATGGTTAGACTGTTTCAGAAATTAAAATTCAATCAAGTTTAAATAGTAGTGTTCTGTCATGGATAGATTGATTGAAGGACCAAAGTGAAGCTTCATATTATTAAAGTATACAAATTCATTCCACACAATCTCATCATTTCTAAGTTGTTTCTTGATTCTGTGCATAGTTTCTTCTATCAGTTGCACTGCAGAGCGTCAAGAATCGGTATCTGCCACACAGAAGATAAAATATGCTGACTAGATGACTAGACTCAAACTGCAGCTCTTGAAAAATAAAATACAGGTTTTCACAATCATTTTGTTAATTCTAATTCCTCAATCATGTTGCTATTTGCAAAATATAATTAGTATTTGTTGAGAGATTAACCAATTTATAGCTTAGAACTTCAGTCTCTGACTCCGCTTGACCCCATTATACTATAAAAACATCTTATGAGGAATGCACAACCAGCTGGGAAGTTGACATATGAATGAAATACCATGAACCTTAGAAATTTTGTAACTCTTTAGTTAAATCCAAAAATTAATCATTGGCTAAGTTTGGCTGACAGGTTAATCTTGGAATTGATGACCTGGTTTGATTTGGATACAGAAACGAATTATTAAAGCAGGAACCTGGAAAAATGAAATGTGAATCATTCTAGCTAATTGAAGAAAAGCTTTCTTGAGAGAGATCTGATTTTGCTGTTTCATTTGGCCCTTCTTTAACAATTCTAAACAAAGACCTTCTAAGGATAGGACTGTGAAGACTCACACCTAATCTATGTGGTACTATTTGTTTTAATTGGAAGGTCTCACGATTTTTACACAAAAAGGCTTACGGGTTCAAGTCTATTTATATATTATAGCATAATCTCATAATATCTGACATGAATTGAGGTGTTACAAACTCGCACTGTCAAAACTTGACATCATTATTGAGTCTACCACAAAACAGATTCTCCCAAAGTGTTGTACTTAGTTCTTGTGTTTTATTTGTGATTATTTTAATACCTTTTGTAAAAGCACACTAAGATATATTGTCCGCTTTGACCAGGAAACAGTGTATAATCTTACAATATCCAGGGTGGGTTGGGACGTAACAAGGACTTAGGATAAATATAAGCTTGTTGCTTTTTTAATTCATTTGCTTCTTGTTGTGCCATTAGAAGTTTTGAATTTGTCATACTTTGTGAAAATGAGTATTTGAGCTGCTATACTTCTATTTCTCCTCTAGTTTAATCGACTTTTTTTATTGAATCTGAATTTGGAGGGGAACAAGGTAAGCCCAAGAGAGAGAGAGTATTGCAGCTGTCACAATCATAGTTGCCGTTGCTTCAATAGCTGGAATGCTGATACGTGGCTTGGTTATTACGATTCTGATATCGGGTAAGTTTACAAGGTAAAGTTCATTTTTCTTATCCAACAGCACGTAGTTCAGCTGATAAGAGGTTATTCTAGCTTAACCAAAGGTCTCGAGTTCGAGCCCTGAGTACGTAGCTGTGTTAAAACTCTTGAGGGAGAGCTTTGCCGCCCTTTGAGTCCTACCTGACTCGAATCCGGATTAGTCTTATACCACAATGGTGTGAAAATATCGGATGGTTTCGACAAAAAAAAAAAGTTCATTTTTCTTCTTAAAACTAATACATAGCTGTTCTGTTTCTTCCTTTCTTGTGTTATGCACCTTATGCTTGTGACTTTCCCTTAGTTTTAACTACTTGCATTGACTGCTCAGTTAGAACTTGGTATGGTAAGCTAGAGAAGTTCTGAATCCTTTTAAGCATTAAGCTTTTCAGGTTGATCTCTTGTGGTGTCCCTTATCGTAGCCAATAGAAACTTAAGCCCAATAATTGGCTGCCAACTTGAAAAATCTATGTCATGAACTTCTGAAATACCGTATCAGTTCATTCCCATGCCGGAATAGCAAGCTCACATGGAATCTGCTCAGCCTTTTTTTGTCAGTAGCCCTAATGAATAATCAGATATTCATCTATATTTCTACTTCTCTCTGATTTGTTTGATCAAATTACTAGATTGTTTTTGTACATATGAGGAAGTCTAGAGACATAAACTACCAGGCCAAGACAAATCATGTTAATTGGTCAAGTTAGTTGATTATTACCATCAAATTTTAAGAAATTTCCCCTTCTTTTTCTTCCTTTTGGTGGGGAAGGGGGCAGCCTGGAGATATATTTTTCCACTTTGGTTTCTATCTTTGTCCTGATGTATTTATTGCAACTATAACAGATTAATTGAATCCTGGTAAAGTTGGGAGGAAAATGCCAGGAAAATACAAGGTCAATGGAAGATGTAGAATGCCACTTTTCTTTAATCCTTTATTGGTCCTACCAATCAATTAAGGCGAAACAGGCTCATCACCAAGAAATCTCTCAGATTTGATGTATACCAGACCATGTCTCTCGCTGGACAAACCAAATTATTACTACATAATTGCTCAAAAAACTGCCATCTAATAATTCTTGTAAATTTCTATACAATATAAAAGATGGAAAAGCTGCCTCAAAAACAGAAAATAAAACGCCTACCATAAGATAAAAGATCACTGAATAATGTAACCAAAAAATAGATCAACGTTTTTCTCCTGTGGCCATTCTCTTTTTTCCAACCTTGTAATTCAACTTGATTTAGTATAGGATAGCATGTAAACAACCTTTTCAGGTATCAATATACTTAGGTCATTAGTGTGAAGCTTCTGAAAATTAAGTCATCGACAAGAAGGATATGGCAGCTAGAGGTCTTTCGCTAGGATGACTGTAATAATTGAGTTGAAAAAGCTTGAAAAGCTGTGGCAGACAAGATTCTGCTTGATGGATTTAGACTTTTAAGATCCCATTGTTATCAGTCTAGTAGCAATACTGGGTTTATGTTAACCTCATCTCAATATAGATTGCTAGGTTAAATTACTGCATGGCATGTTTGTCAGCAGGCTGAACTTCAAGGAAAAAACACACTTCAAATCAAGTTGAAGATAAATACTTGAAGTCTTTGTCATGGTTGATGAAGACTTCTGCAGTTTTACCCAAGCTTATGGTATCCATTCAAGTCAAAATTCTAGCATTCAAAGTCGGAAGATTCAACCTCAACCAAATGGCATCTATACTTTTTGTGGCAAGCAAAGTGTTTTTGGACTTGTCATTCATGGACATGGATATCCTTTCTTTCAGCGTTTGTTTCTTCATCATCTTCTCAAAAGCTTCCATTGCACTCGACATGATTTCTCCATTAGAGTCACTCGACATGATTATATGTGGGATTGCTAGAGGACTGTTTTACCTTCATCAGGATCCGCGTTGAAGATTATTCACAGAGATCTAAAAGCTAGTAGCATTCTGCTTGATAGTGAGATGAACCTGAAAATTTCAGATTTTGGCTTGGCAAGATGTTTGGGAGGAGACCAGACTGAAGCCAATACAAACAGAGTGGTTGCAACTTAGTAAGTGTATTTTTATGCAACATATTTGATCTACACATCCCCATGGAAATGCTTTTTTTTTTTCTGACAAATGTCATGTAGTGGTTATATGGCACCAGAATATGCTATCCATGGGCTGTTTTCCATTAACTCAGATGTTTTCAGCTTTGGTATACTATAGTTGGAGATAATAAGTGGAAGAAAGAATAGAGGTTTTAACATCCAAATCACAGTGGCAACCTTATTGAACAAGTAAGCGTCAAGAGATATTTTTGTCATTAATTTTTTTATTTATCTTGAGCTAATAAATGCTAAAAGGGTTTCTTTGCTGCAGGCATGGAGATTATGGATAGAAGGCAGGCCTTTGGATCTTGCTGATGATTTCTTAGTAGAGATTGGCAATCTATCTGAGATATTACGATGCATCCACATTAGCCTTTTATATCTACAGCAGCATCCTGAGGAGAGACCAAACATGTCATCTGTGGTTCTGATGTTGGGAAGTGAAAATGAATTGCCTCTGCCTAAACAACCTGGTATTTTCTTTTACAAGAAGCCCCCTGAAACAGATTTGACATCCGGCAATGATGGATCATCTTCGAGAAACGAAATGAATATATCACTATTAGAGGATCGATAGAGGGTTATATGCTGCATTAGATCTGATATGCCCCAAACTATAAGTAATGATTTCAGTCCCACTTGAAGTTTGGGGCATTTGTTTTTCATGCAAGTGCCTTCTGGTGAGATTGTTTCAGAAATTAAAATTCAATCAAGTTTAAATAGTAGTGTGCTGTTTATTACAAGGATAGATAAGTTGAAGGACCAAAGTATACGAATTCAATCCACACAATCTCGACATTTCTAAGTTGTTGACTTTATTTATTATCTGCTGCATTTGCTCAAGGTCAAGTACCAACTAATCTTGTCAGCATAAATATTAATAATGATAATATTAATGCATGATGAGAAATCTTTCCCCTTAATGTAGTGTTGGTGTGATAAATGAATCAAACAATGATGTTGCAGAAGCAAAAGTTTGCAAGAGCTGAGCATATATAGACATAACATCTGAGATATTTTTCCTAAAGGTTTTAGACCTCAATGGAAGATTATCTATAGCCTAATCTAGTTCAGATTTTTAAACTGATTTAACCAAGGTCAGGTTTAGGAGTATTTCTTGTCATAATTTTAAGTTTAATTTGATGTAAATACTTGATTTTGGAAACTAATATTTTATCTCTTTAAGTTTCATACTATAGTGAATAAAAGTCAATACAAAAAAAGTTGTTTCACAAAATAACCTCTCCTCAAAATAGCTCCTTCACTCATTACCTCTTCTTAAGCTCATTCACATAATAGCTCCTTCACAGAATAGTTATTCTTAGAATAGCTTTACTTAGAACAACTCCTCATAGAATAGCTCTTCTCAGACAAACCTGTTCCTAGAACAGTTTATTCACATAACAACTTATTTTCAGAACAGCTTCACAAAACAACTTGTTCTCAAAACAACTTATACATAGAATATCACCTTCATGGAACAACATCAACATCTTCACTAAATAGCACTTTCAAGAAGAAGTAGAGTCCCAAAATAGGGTAGAGTTCTTGGGTTAACTTCACTATTGTGATGTCCTAAAGAGTTTGGCTTGGTGGATCAGATATGAAGATAGTTAAGATTCTTCTCTTAACCTTTCTCTGAAGCATGAGTGTTTTTTCCTATTTCTTTCAGTACACCTTCTCCCAAAGCATAACTCCAATTAGACAAAGCATTAATACTTTGTAACTGCCAATACTCATTATTATGTTATTAATACTAAAGATATGTAACTCTCATTCTCCACACCTATATATAGGAGTTATTGTTGTTCTTGAAAAGGACTTTTGGCAAATTAGCTAACTTAGAAACTCTCTCAACTCCTCTCTACACTATTCTCTCAACCTAGCCTTATTCAACCTTCTACTTTCTCTACTCAGTCTTGTTCTTAGCCTTGCTCAGCCTTCTACTATCGCCTGCCACCACACTCATTCTTCTGGGTCTGCTCTAGTCTTCCCCTCCATTACTTGTCGGCATATCTCGTTCTACTAGTTTGCAATGTTTCCTTTCTACAGCAAATAACTCATTTATATAGGGTCAAATGCCCCAGTAGAGAACTAATAATCGCAAAACGATAAACAGGACAGAATAGATGAATCTCAGGTGTAACGATAATTTATGTTTCTTCAACAATTTATTCTTTTTTTTTGTTTAATTTCTCTTTTCCCCTTCCTTGCTTAAAGTAATCTGTTATGGCTAACAAGCAAGAAGCTGAACCTATATCAGGTACAAGGCTCTTTAATATCTCATAACTTATATCACTGGATAAACTTCTTAATTCTCTGCTCGCTTTCTTCTATAATTTGCAGTGCAGAACTCCAAGAAGTGGTATATGCCACACAGAAATGTCTAGATGACTAGACTCAAGCTGCAGCTTTTGAAAAACAAAATACAAGTTTTCACAACTTCAACTTCATGTTGTTAACTCTAATTTTTAGATCCTCATTCATGTTGCAGTTTGCAAAATACAATTAGTAGCCGACAGATTAATCTTGGAACTGATGACCCTGTTTGATTTGGATAATGAAATGAATTATGTTAAGCAGGAACCTTTTTTTATTTTTTGGCCATGTTAATCAGGAACCTGGAAAAAATGAAATGTGAATCATCCTAGCTAATTGAAGAAAAACTTTCTTGAGAGGGATTTGATTTTGCTGTTTCATTTGGCCCTTCTTTCACAAATTTAAACAAGACCACCTAAGGACTGGAATGTGGAGACTCGTACTTAATCTGTGAAGTATTATTTATTTTGATTCGAAAGTGTTACGATTTTGTTTCACAAAAAAGTGTATGGGTTCACATCTATACTTATGTAATTTAGCATCATCATCATCATCAGAGCCTTTATCCCAATAGATTGGGGTAAGCTATATGAACCAATATCTAAAATCACATTAGATCGTCCATATATATTCTTTGCCTCCATAGATTCCTATTCAAGGCCATTTGCTCATATAATTCTAAAGCCTCCATGTCTTTCCAAACTACTTCCTTCCAAGTCTTTTTCGGTCTTCCTCTAGTCTTAATCGTTCTATCAACATCCATAGCCTCTATTCTCCTAACTGGAGCATCTACAGGTCTACGTCTTACATGTCCAAACCAAAGTAAACGATTTTCACACATTTTGTCTTCGATAGGTACCCCTCCAATCATCTTACGAATATCATCATTTCTCATTCTATCCTTTCTTGTATATCTACATATCCACTATAACATTCTCATTTCTGTTACACTCATCTTTTGTGTATGTAGCCTTTTAGTCGCCCAACATTCACTACCATATAATAATGTTGGTCTAACAATTGTCCTATAAAACTTGCCTTTCAACCATGTAGGAATTCCTTTATCGCACAACACATCTGTAGCACTTCTCCACTTACTCCATTCAGCCTGAATCCTATAGGTCACATCACCATCAATCTCTCCATCCATCTGTACTATTGATCCAAAGTATCGAAAATTACCCTGCTTAGGTATCGCCACCCTATCTAACTTCACTACATCATGCTCTTCCAGTCGGTTAGAACTGAATTTACACTCCATGTATTCAGTCTTCACTCTACTTAGTTTAAATCCTTTTGATTCCAACGTTTATCTCCATAATTCCAACTTTGTATTAATCTCCGCTCTAGTTTCCGCACATAGGACAATATCATTTGCAAACATCATACACCAAGGCACCTTATCCTGGATGGATTTTGTCAGTTCGTCCATAACTACCTCAAACAAGAATGGACTCAACGCTGACTCTTGGTGTAATCCCACCGTGATAGGAAACTCACTTGTTTGCCCCCCACCTGTCCTCACATGTGTCCTTGCGCCTCTATACATGTCCTTAATTAGTTTAATATATTTCAAAGGAACTCTTTTCTTCATTAAGGACCACCATAGTACCTCCCTAGGCACTTTATCATATGCTTTCTCCAAATCTATAAAGACCATATGGAGATCTTTACCCATTACTTGAAAGCGCTCCATAAGTTGTCTAAGCAAACATAAAACCAAATTGATTCTCCGATATCTCTACACTCTTTCTTAATCTCCGTTCAATCACTCTCTCCCATAGTTTCATCATGTGACTCATCAATTTTATGCCTCGGTAGTTGGCGCAAGTTTGAATATCTTCCTTGTTCTTATATAAAGGTACTAAGACACTCTTCCTCCATTCCTCTGGCATTTTGTTAGTGTGCCAAATCTTATTAAATAGATTTGTCAACCACCTAACTCCTACATCTCCAAGGCATTTTCAAACTTCAATTGGGATGTCATCAGGTCCAACAGCTTTTCCATTCTTCATCATCTTTAGTGCCTCTTTTACCTCTGTCTCTTGGATTCTACGCATAAAACACTGATTTAAATCCTTGAGAGGCATCGAAATATTATCCAAAACTTTATTTTATCCGTCATTAAATAATTTGTTAAAATAATCTCGCCACCTGTCCTTAATGTCATTATCTTTAACAAGAGTTCTTTGATGCTCATCCTTAATATATTTCACGACTCCTAGGTCGCGACTCCTCCTTTCTCTTGCTCGTGCCAATCTGTATATCCCTTTCTCTCCCTCCTTTGTGTTCAACTCGTCGTAAATCTCTTTCGCAACCTTCGTCTTAGCTTCTGCCACAGCCTTCTTTACCTCCTTTCTTGCTACCTTATATTCCGAAAAAGTCTCTTCTGTATTGTTCTTCTTCAAAGCCTTGTAACGCTCTCGCTTAGTCTTTATAGCATCTTTTACTACTGCAGTCCACCATATTGCGTCCTTTCCAGTCGGCACTCTTCCGTTTGATATTCCTAATGTCTCTTTGCCTACCCCCGAATGCATTTTGCCATCTTATTCCACATTACATTTGGGTTCTCTTCAGTTGTCCAAGCCTCTTTTTGAATCCAACTATCTCTATATGTTGTATGACAATCTTCTTTTAGCTTCCACCATTGAATCCGTTCAATTCCTTTTTGTTGGTTCCTTTGATGTCATCTATCTATCTTCATATTTAGAACTAAGAGTCTATGTTGCGCGGTAACACTCTCACCTGGGATAACCTTACAATCCAAACATCTATGTCTATCCCTACTCCTAGTTAAAAAGAAATCTATCTGACTTGCTCTTGGTCCACTTCTAAAGGTTATAAGATGAGAATCTCTCTTCTTAAACAATGTATTTGCTAGGATTAGGTCATAAGATAAAGCAAAATTTAAGATAGCATCTCCTCCCTCGTTTCTTACACCATAACTAAAACCCCCATGTACTCTCTCAAAACCCTCTCTACTTGTACCTACATGTCCATTAAGATCACCGCCAATAAAAAGGTTTTCTCCTATGGGTACTTCTTGTACTACCTTATCTAAATCCTCCCAAAACTATCGTTTACTAACCTCATCAAGTCCTATCTGGGGTGCATACACGCTAATGACATTCAACACCTCTTCTCCTAAAACTAGTTTAACCAAAATAATCCTATCCCCTTGTCTCTTAATCTGTACAACATCCTTATGGTACTCTTTATCTATAAAGATACCTACTCTTTATCTATAAATTACTTATGTAATTTAGCATAATCTTACAAAATCCAACATGAGTTGAGGCTTACAAACTTTGTCAAGTCTAAATTTCACTGTTAAAATTTGACATCTTTGTCAAGTCTAACAAAAAATAGAACCAAAATTATAGGTGGCAAAAGTTGGCCCGAATCCTAAAACCCGCTCGAAATCGAATCGGGATCAACCCGAATTAACCAAAAAAGTTAAAAGCCCGAAACCGAAAAAGTCCGAAACTAAAAAAACTCGAAACTGAAAAAGCCTAAAACTGAAAATCCTGAATCCGATACAATCCAAAACTGAGACCGATATAATCTGAAACCCGTAAAAAACTGAATTTATAACCTGAAAAAACCCGAATTATAATTATATGATTATTATTTAAAAATAAATAAATAATTGATGCACTTTTAATTAAAAAGTTTAAAATTTTGAAAACAATTATTATTTATTATACAATTATATTAATTATGTATTACCAGCAAAATAGCTATTGAATCTTTTTAATTCAATTATTAAATTAACTTAATTTAAAACACCATAATATATGATATCAAATAATCTTTAATATTATACTTATTGTATTTATAATAATAAATTATTATTAATTTAACATTTGATTTTATTATAAAAATCATTTTAACATTTTATTATTTATATTTTATAATAAAATTTTAATTTTAATACAATAATAAATCAAATATGTAAAAAATTATATAATTTCAATTTGAAACTTTGAATTTGATATTTTGTGCAACACGTTAAGAACATTTTTAATAAAATTTAATTTAAACTATATTTTCTTAAAGTTTCAAGTATAAAAAGATATTAAATTTACATTAAAAAAATTTTAAATTAAAATTCTAGTTTTTAAGATTAGAAAAAGTTAAGTAATTAAATTAAACAATACAAGTATAATTTTTTTGATAAGCTTGGACATCATTGAAAGACAAAATTATAAATCAAGCTAGTGGTAATTTTATTTTTAGCCTTAAAACAAAATTTATTAATAAATCAAGCAAGTGATAATTAATTATTTATTATATTATAATAATCTTATACATGAATAAACTAATTTGGTATCTTATAACAATGATTTGTATATTATATTATAATAATCTTTTAAGAATAAATTATGTAAACTCTTAGTGTGTAAGTATTATTTTGACAGAATTAACTATTTGTTAAAAATAATTAATTTATTATCTATTAAATGTAAAATTAAAGTGTGGATAAAAATAATAACTCTAATAGTAAATTAAAGTGTAATTTAATAATATACTAGAGTAGTATTATTGTGTAAGTGGTAATTTGAATAAAATTTGTTTTTTATACTTTATTAAAATCATTATTAATTATATTTAAATAACTAGTATTATATTAATTAATTTAGTAATATCTACTATTTAATATTTTAATTAGACATTCGATCAATTGGTGTATATCTAATATTATTATATTAATATGAACATGAAAAAATTAGTACTCAATTGATGTATAACTGTATATGATATGATTATATCAAATGTTACCATTTATAATATAATGTCAATTGGTGTATATAACTTGTTTAATTCAACGTTTTAAAATTTTAATGAGATATTTTGTGACATCCCAGTCATTACACATTCACCTATAACTTTTTCTTTTTACGTACAACTTGATTGAACTCGTCCGTCAATGTCATTCATTCTTCTTCTTCTTAAGCTTGATATTTAATAGTTCACTATAAAGATTTTAATTTCAATTAAAGGATAATAATGATATATATACATATCATTCCAAAGCACAAGATCTTATACATCTTACATAACCTAAATCCCCAACATGATTATATACATCACTGTAGCATTGTACTGTACAATAACTGAGATACATGTCACTTAAGTATACCTTCAATAATTATTGAGAAGCGTATCTCAAAGGTACACTATAAGGTCTCAAAAGCAAGCTCCTCTATCCGGAGCGGAAATCACTTCAAATAATTTGTATGAAAAATGGTTGTAAAGGGGTGAGTTTACGCTTAGTAAGAAACATATGTAAAAGAGCGTACTATGCCTCTATATGCAGTTTTCTTGCTTAGCTCTATAATATCATGTAAAATCATTATAAAGCATATATCGTATACTTCTTTCAAATAGCATATGCAGGCATACTTCATATACTTTCTTCAATTGTCATATACAAGTAAAATCAAGAAATTGTAAATACTTTTGATTTCTTTATTCCTTTGAAATCAAGTAAAATCAAGTAATTCACATACTTCAGATACTTTCAAATAACAGGGATACTATTTGCATTTTATCGGAATTATGCACTGAATAAACAGGTGGCGTACCCCCGTAGGGGCCAAGAATCCTCCCTCTAGCCAAACATATAATAGAGACAAATGGCCAAGTGTCGGTAGGCCATGATGAACACTAGTCAGGTGACATCTGTGGCACAGAGGACCGGACTAGGGTTCCTCAGTCAAGTACATATACAGAAGTGCATAATCATCAAGTACTTCATAGTCTCAAAACATTTGTCATATAGCTTTTTGCAATGACAATCATACTTTTCTAAAAATAGGCTTTAAAACCTCTTTTTCAAACAGGGCAGTCGACTGGTCTCATGGGGCAGTCAGCTGCTATTACATATCTTGCTTTATTGAATTTCTTTTCTTTTTGAAATTCAAATATTTCATTTTTCGAAAATGCATAAGGCAATCGACTGGTTTGAAACAGAATACTTCTGAAAATAAGGCAGTCGACTGGTCATATAACAGTCGACTGGTTTCTCAAACTGTTTTTCAAGTAAATAGCAGTCGACTATTTTGAAACAGAATGCTTTTTGAAAAATAGCAATCGACTGGCTTATATAGCAGTCGACTGATTTTCATCGGTTTTAGGGAATCTACGCTTTGGTTGTCTCTAGGCAGTCGGCTGCTACTTTATGCAGTCGGCTGCTACTCAAGGCAGTCGGCTGCTCCTAGCATTTTGGTAACTAGGAGTAAAACCCGAAATTTACTTTTCTCGCACTTAAACCAACTGGTACTTCTTTCCAAAACACTTAAAAACATGCGGACATAGTCACCCTACGTCCGTTGCATAAATTCCTTACCTTGATTACACCAAAAACACGTAATCGTTTCGTGGCACCAATTCCTTTCCTTTACTTCTTCACAGCTGTAAGCATCATCAAAATTTCAACCTTTAGCTTTCTTTCATTTTAACACCATAAGTAGACTATACCAACATCACATAACTCCAAACCATGGATAGAATTGAATGAATCAATTTCTTCTCTTACCTTTGTCAATAACCAAATTTGACAACAATTTAGATCTCTCTAAATACTTGGATTCAATCCACCAAACGTCAGATGTAGCTTAAGCTAGTGATGAGGATCGTTTTCCGTTAGGTAAGCTTAATGATTCGGTAACAAGAAGTGGTGGTTTGTCAAGGTGACTATAGAGGAAACTTGGAGAAATTGAGGGAACAAGAGGGAGCTGGAATGGTTACTGCCGACTTTGATGGGGGTGGTGATGACTATGCTTCATTTCATTTAATGCTTCCCTATCTATTTCACTAACTCATCACCTTTGACCCTTTGACAATTGACCATTAATTTCTCTTCTTCCATTCATATTCCACGTCATTTAATTACTAAAATCTGATATTTATTTTACCATCATCCAATTATTCTTATAACATCAGAATTTATTCTTTAACAATTTGACTTTTGACTATTGACTATTCTATTGCTCTTATTCCCTCCATGTCCCATACATCATTTATACATCAAAATTTCATATTTATTTACATCATTTAAGCTATAAGACTATACAATTATGGGGAATTTACATGAATTTGGGGATTTTACATATTTGATTAATTAACGTATAGGAGTACGATTATATTTAATGTAATAATATTATATTATGATTTATGTACAAACCAAAAACAAAATAAAAATAAAATTAAGGTAATTAGTTGACCAATTATTCATAATATTAAGTATTTTTTAATGTATACTATAATTTTATTCAACATTATAATTGGACAATTAGTTAACTAGTTATATGATTAGATTTAATTTAATTACTAATTATGCTAGTATTTAAAAGACAAAATAAATGTAAAAAATTCTTAAAATTCTTAAAATTTTATTAAGAATATAATATAATTATTAAAAAAGATAATAAAACAAAGTAAAAAAAAACATTTATTGAACTAAGAGTGTCCACATTCCAATGGCCAATTGTTGACCCAAAAAAATAAAATGACCTAATAAGTTATTGTTAAGAGCATAAAACCATTTATATAAATGTTTAATTGTTTAATGTGATTTATTTCTAATTTGTTAGTTATTTATTTGTATAGCTAATACTTTTGGATTTTCACTTTCTTTTAGTTTTACTCTATATATATATTTGGCTCACTTAAAAAATAAATTTTTATATAATTACTGTCATAACGTATTAGATTTTGGAGTAAACCTAATAGCTAGACACAAAGACATGGAGTCGCCACCAACCATTCTAACCTAGGTGTGATTGGTCACCTATTCAAACTAAGGATAAGGCTTGGTCTACGTTCAAAGATACTAGGGTTCGGGAGTACGGTTACGTGTAGGGAAGGATTAGCACCCCTACAACGCCCATCCTAAAATGGTACCAACTAGTTTTAGGTTATCTTTACAATTTGTTTTGTGTTTATATTAATTTCGATATGTTTATATATTGGGAATATTTCTAAGATTTTTCCATCAATTTGGCTCCAATCTTAAAAATCTCCCTCACCTCAAGATGTTCAAGGAGTCTCGATTGACTTTCTTGAACTCCATCGTCGGATCAATTAAATAATTTATGAAAATTTTATTATTTCTAACTTTGGCTCTAATTTCGACTCCATATTAATCTCTATATTTTTTAATCTTATTTCATATTATAGTTATCTATATATTTTTTATTTATTTATTTTATTTATTTAGAAAATAAATATGAATCATGTTTATTAAAGATTTTCTTAAAAGCGTCCCATCAATTTGGCTCGGCTTAAAAGAATTCTTTTTCACTTAGAAATTTTCAAGGAGTCCCAATTGACTTTCATCATTGGCATGATTCATGTTTACTCCTTTATCTATCTAATTTTATTTCTTATGATTTTTATTTTAAGATATTTGGTTCGTTTATTTACTTACCTAATTTTATTTAAGTTTCTTTTAATTTTAACCTTGATCTAATTTATTTATTTCATTTATTTATATTTATTTTAATAAACACGAATTATATTTTATTGAAAAATTCTTTCAAAAGTATTCCATCGATTTGGCTCAACTTAAGAAAGAATCATCTCACCTAAAAATTTCCAAGGAGTCTCGATTGACTTTCTTGGAATTTTATCTTTGGAATAACTCATATCTATTTCTTTATTATCTAATCTTGTTAATTACTAATTATTTTCTCATTAATTCTTCATCTAAGTTATGTTCTCATATTTATATTTGTTTATCTATATTCATTTATTTTTTTATTCATATTTAATTTACTAAGAATAAACATGTGTTATAATTTATTGAAAATTCTTTCAAAAGTATTCCATCGATTTGGCTCAACTTAAGAAAGAATCATCTCACCTAAAAATTTCCAAGGAGTCTCGATTGACTTTCTTGGAATTTTATCTTTTGAATAACTCATATCTATTTCTTTATTATCTAATCTTGTTAATTACTAATTATTTTCTCATTAATTCTTCATCTAAGTTATGTTCTCATATTTATATTTGTTTATCTATATTCATTTATTTTTTTATTCATATTTAATTTACTAAGAATAAACATGTGTTATAATTTATTGAAAATTCTTTCAAAAGTATTCCATCGATTTGGCTCAACTTAAGAAAGAATCATCTCACCTAGACATTTTAAGATGTCTCAATTGACTTTCTCAAAATGTCATCATCGGTATAATTCACATCCATTCTAATTCTCAACCTAATTCTTATTTCTTATTTATTACCCCTTTTACTTATTTACTATTCTCGTCTATGTTCGTTTAATTTTGGTCTTTACTAATTAATTTTTATTCTTTTCATTTATTTTATATCTATTTAATTTTTAAAACAAATATGAATTATATTTTATTGAAAATTTTCCCAAAAGTATCCCATCAATTTGGCTCAACTTAAGGGAGAATCCTCTCACCTCGAAATTTCAAGGAGTCTCAATTGACTTTCTTGAAATTTCATCATCGGTATAATTCACATTCATTCCATAAAACCCAATTTTTTAATTTAGTTACCATTTTTCATCTTATTATTTTCTTTAAACTTATTCCTTATTATCATTTACTAAAGCACTAAAATTCTAAGCTACGTAAACAAATTTGACAATATTCTAACCATGCACTAAATTAAATATATCATACAAATTTTATTTGCGAAATTTAAAGAAATCATACCAATTATATTGAATCATGCTAATTAAATTGAACCATGCTAATTAAATTAAATCAAACAATCATGCCAATAAGAATACATACATCAATTTATATACACAAGCTACATTAATTGAATCTTATCAATACTTGTTAAATCGTGCTATTCGTGCATCAAACTAAATCTATCAACTTATCAAATTAATTATTCACATCATATATTTGTATAATTTTGTTAATTAAATTACTGTATTAATTACAAATGTACAGAAAAATTATCAACAGAAAATGAACAAATCAATAAATAAATAAAATAAAACAAAATAACATAAAATAAATAAATAAAAAAAATTTAAAAAAATGGAAAATAGAAAATCCTCGGAAAATAGAAAAAAAAAACCTTGCGATCGGGTCGGGTCGGACGCGGGTCGGACGGGTCAACACGCGGGTCGGCACGCGGGTAAGCACTCCAAAACGATGCCGTTTTGAAGCAGTATTTAAGCTCCTTTTCCGAGTTTTTCGGACAAAAAACCCAGCCTTCCAAAAAAAAACTCCAAAAAACTCTCTGTAACCGTGCGATTCCCGGCGGCCGGAAAGTTCAAGCGGTCGCCGGAAAAACACAAGAAAGTCGCCGGAAAATTCAAAAAAGTCGCTGAAAAATTCAAGATTTTCCAGATTCCGGCGACTCTACCACCTTATTCGCCAGATCTCGGCTTGAAAAAATTCCAGAAATACTCCTCCTCTCCCTGAAACCAGATCTGGAATCCTAGTCACCAAATCTCCGCAAGCTCCAGATCTGAAACCCCCCAAACCAAAAACCTAAAAATCCCTCTACCCTAAACAGAATCCCACCGTTATATTTTGATTCTGTTTTGTTGTTTCTCTCTATGTATTTTTCTCTATGTTTTCTCTGTTTCTGTTGTGTATCTTTTCCGTTGTCTGTTTTCTCTCCTTTTATTAGTGTTAGATCTTAGTGTTTTGGAAGGTCCGAAATCGGATCTCAGATCTGATTGTGATATGGTCTTTAATGCTTGATTCTGTTTTTGGTCTTGATTTTCACGCAGATTCGAGATTTACGTGACTTGCCAATTTTTTCCTTTTTGTGTTTCCGGCGGCTAGGTTGGATTTAGGGTTAGGGTTTCATATTAGGGCTTGGGGCTCTCTTTAGGGTTTGGGGTTTCGGTGAGGGTTTCAGTGAGGTTTCGATGAGGGTTTGGGGTTTCAGAGGGGGTTCAGGGTTAGGGTTCGGTAGGGTTTCATTTTTTGTTTTGTTTTATTTTTTATTTTTATTATTTTTTTTATATTTTTTTATCAAAATAAATAAATGAATAAATAAAAAAAATAATAAAAAAATAAAATAAAATAATAAAAAAATAAAATAAAATAAAATAAAAATAAATAAAAAATTAAAAATAAAAATAAAATAAAAATAAAATAAATAAAAATAAAATAAAAAAATAAAAAATAAAAAAATAAAAAAATAAAAAATAAAATAAAATAAAAATAAATAAATAAAAAAATAAATAAAAAAATAATAATAAAAAAATGAAAATAATAAAATTCATATCCAATAAAATAAATAAATAAAATAAAATAACAAATAAAAATAAGAATAAAAAGAGAAATAAAATAGAAAGAGAAATAATAATAAAATGAATAATAATGAAAAAGAAAAGAAGAGAAAAGAAAAAAAAGAAAAAAAGATAAAAATACAAAACACACACAAAAACAAATAAAATAAAATAAAAATAAAAATAAAAAATAAAAATACAAATACAAATAAAAATAAAAATAAATAAAAAAATAAAAATAAAAAGAAATAAAAATAAAAATAAAAACAAAATAAAATAAAAATCAATTATTCAAACATGGGTTTAATTCACTTTTTATTTTTAAAATACACGTCGAGTGATTCGAAATTCACAATCCCGGACAAAATTGGTGTCTACAATTACTAATATATAATTATATATTTTATAACAAAAGTAAATATCGCAGGAAATTAAAAAAATAAATAATAATTGTCAAGTAATAAAAACACTAAAATGTAAAAATTTATATTTATATAAATATTTATTAAATTTTAACTTTAATTTATCATTTCTATTATATTTTTATTTAACTATATAAAATTAAATTAATTATTACATTCAAAATTATAAAAATATTTATAACTTATAAAATTTCGAAATAATTTGACTAAGCTCGCTAAGCCCGCCCGGTTAAAACCCAATCGAACCCGAAACCGAACCAAAACCGAAAATAACCAAACCCAAAAATACCCAAAATTAAAAAAACCTGAATCGAAAAAACCTAATACCGAAAAAACTCAAAACCGAAAAAAATCGAAATTGAAAAAAATCAAAATCGAAATAACTCGAACCCGAATATAACCTAGACCAAACCCACGTGAACTGCTCTGTTTGCCACCTCTAACCAAGATTACACCAAGTGTTGAGATTTTAGAAGTGGCTCCCAAAATGTAGCATTTAGTTCTTGTGTTCCGATCATAGATTGCTCTTATATCTTTTGTGAAAACACACTACGAATTGTTATTTGCTTTGACCGAAAGTGTGGTATAATCTTCCAATACCCGAGGTGGGTTGAGATGTAACAAGGATTTAGGATAAATATCAGCTAGTTGCCTCAATAGATCAAGAAACTATTTATTTGCTTGTTGCTTTGTTAATTCATTTGCTTCTTGTTGTGTCATTAGAAGTTATGAATTTGTCATACTTTGTGAAAATTGAGTATTTGAGCTCCTATGCTTCTATTTCTCCTCTAGTTTAATGGACTTTTCTTTATTGAATCTTGAGTTGAAAGGGCTCAAGATAAGCCTGAGAAAGAGGATTGCAGCTATCACAATCATAAATTGCCCTTGCTTCAATTACTAAGATGCTGATAGTTGGCTTGGTTATTTCCATTTTGAAATTTGAAAAGTCTACAAATTCATTTGTCTTTATTAAACTATTATATAGCTATTCTGTTTCTCATAATGATTTTCGTCAGTGTACTCGATCACTAGACTATTTTGGAAAACACAAAATGAAATTGCCGCTAATCTTTTTTGACTAAGTGTGATTGGCTACTTTAAAAGATTTATCTATTTAATAAAATCTTAAAATTAATTAAGTTTTATTAAAAAAATAATTTTTGGTTTGCGAAAATAACGTTAGGGTTCAAGAGTTCGGTTACACATAAGGAAGGATTAGCACCCCCCACAACACCCATTAAAAACAGTACCACTTAATCTTGTATTATCCTTTGATCATAATAAAATAGTCTTAATTAAATATTTAAAAAGAACGCCATTTATTTTTGTATATTTATCTTTTATTTGAAATATTAAATTTTATTTTTTATTTGAGATAAATGAGAATCTTTTGTATTGAAAATTATTCCGAGGTATCCCACTACTTCTGGTAGCATTTTGGATAATTTTCTCACATAGAGTTTTATTAAGAATCGTTATTTTGCAATTTCCATAGAATCTCATCATTGGAAGATTCACATTTACCTTGTAGTTCCATGAATGCATATGATGCAAGCAAAATATGAAAGATTCATATGAAAAATCCAATATTTTATTTTTTTATTATTTTTATATTTATATTATTAGTTTTGAAATTTATTTATTTTATGAAATTTTATTTTATTGAAAAATTAAACTAAATATTCCAATGCGCTAATAACATTAAGTAAAATTTTCTCACCTAGAGATCGGTTAGGAATCACTACTTACGAATTCCATAGCATCTCATCATCGGAAATTATTTATATCTTATTTACTTACTTTTAATTGTTGTTGTTGTTGTTGTTATTATTATTATTATTTATTTCCAAAGATTAATTGTAACAATTTTGTATTCTTGTTTATTTATGTGTTTAAAAATTTTATTTATTTATAATTTATTATTTTTAATATTAATTTATTTAATTTTTTTATTATATTATAAATCTTAATATCGAACTAAAATTACTTAAATACTCCAATTAGACCTGCTCAAGGGCCGGGCTAAGTATCCAAGCCTGAAGACCCGCCCGATCTTGGTCAAGCTTGGACAAAAATATCTAATGCAATTACCGAGCTTGGATAGAATTTTTAGGTCTGTTTAAAAATAAAGGGGCTTAACCTTTCAAAGATCGAGCTTAGCCTAACCCAAATATTAATATTAATTAAGTTTTTTTAATATATTTACTAAGTATAATATAATTATATCTATATAAAACATTATTGATTAATAAACATGATTATAAATATTTAATATAAAAATTGACATACAAAATTTGACAAATTAAATTAAAATTTAAAAGGAATAAAAGAATAAAAATAAATAAAAAAATTAAAATATAAAAATATAAAAATAAATAAAATAATATTCGGACCGAGCCAAGTCAAGCTCAAGCTTATATTGTAGAAATGAAAATGAGCTTGAACTAAAAGTTAGGCTTGAATTTTTGGGCTAGGTCAAGCTTGAGCATATACATAAGCTATTATTATATGCCTTAGTCTTGGCCCAAACCCATCCTGGCCCGACCCATGATCAAGTTTAACCCCGAATACATTTTTGATATTCAAATATTTTATTTTGACCCTAAGGATTATAAAAAAATCATTAATTATGATTT
This sequence comes from Heritiera littoralis, assembly GCA_031772115.1. NCBI lineage: Eukaryota > Viridiplantae > Streptophyta > Magnoliopsida > Malvales > Malvaceae > Heritiera > Heritiera littoralis. The sequence continues at coordinate 2,358,308 of JAPDPK010000065.1, forward strand.
CTAAGAAATCTTATCATCGGAAGTTTATTATTTATTTTTATTTATTTATTCAAAGTTTTTACTTTATTTATTTCTTTTTATTATTTATTATTTTCAAGTATTAATTTATTTTGTATAATTAATTATATTAGAGATTTTCATATTGAACTAAAATTACTTAAATATTCAATATGCTGGCAATATTTAAGAAAAATTTTATTTGATTTTAAGAATTATAAAAATTTCTAATAAATCTCATCATTAGAGGAATTCTTAATTATATTAAAAATTTAATCAATGTTCTTTAACTCAATGCTAAATTTTATTTTATATATTATTTTATTATTATTATTCAATTTATTGATTCATTTTACAAATTTAATAACTAAAAATCCTATTTAACGCATTTTACTCTTAATAACATGAGAAATGATTAGCAATTGCAAAAAAAAAAAAAGGTGAGGCACAAAGCAATTTCATCAATCCATGTGCATGTACGTACCAATCAAAAACAATTATATTTATATGGCAACCTCGTTAGAACATGACAAAAAAAAAAAAGAATTGCAAGAGAATGAATTAGCACACACATTTTTTTTTTTTTTGGTTCATTAATTAGCACACACGTTTCTAGGTACGTACAAATAATGGCAACAACTAGTTTAACTAATAGATAAAAGCAAGTTCTATCATCAGCCTGCATGCTAACAGTTGGACAACCCGAACACTCAATCCTTTCAAACCCAAACCAAAAATTAAAAGCAAATAAAATAAAATGAAATGAATCAAATGTTATACCTGCAAATTCCTTTCCTTTTCTCAAACCCGAGCCAAATCTCTTAAATTTTCTTCTTCTTTCTCAGCTATGAACCGACCCCAACTTTCTCTTTCTATCTTCTGTTAAGTTCGGCGCAGGAAAGATGGCAGTGGTAAGCAAGCTTGGACAGTAAAAAAAATTCCAAATTTTTTTTATCTTTTTTCTTGGACTCTCCTCCATGTCTCTCTATCTCTCAGTGTCCGTCCCTCCTCTCTATGTTCAGTCTTCATTCTGTTTTTATTTCTTTCTTGTAGTGTCCCCTTTTTTAGGAAATAAATTAGTGATTTTTATTGATCCCATGATCATGGGATATTTACTTTTTTTCGTTTATTTTTTATTTTATTATTTTTGCTTATTAACTTTTACTTTTTGGTTATTTCCTTTATTCTTTTTATTTATTTATTATTTGGTATCTTTATTTTTGACAACAAATTCTCTTGGTCAACTCTTCTTTTTATTATATATATTATTATTTTTTAGATTTTTTAATTTTTAATTCTTATTTTTAAAATTGTTTGGACTAATTAAGTCTCTGCACTATTTCTTGAAAAATTTTTGAAGGGTAGACTTTGCTAGAAATTGCATGCCAATCGTTTGTCGACAAAGACATTGGAGAAGGAGAACATTGCAAAAGAAGAGCAGAACATTGAAGGTAGTAAGGCAATTATGGAGCTTCTACTGTTGGACCTTGCCACCAGTAGCTTTTCGGTCAACGAGCTCAGGCAACGTTGTTCTGGACCTGTATGTAAAGGTAAATAAGCATTAAGCAATAAAGTTATTTCTGCAGCATTAATCAGACAATCAATGGTAGAAAAGAACTAGCTTGATATCACCCTGAATAAGCTTTCAATCCAGGCAAGATTGAGGTTTCTTCATTTCTTGAGTTCTACACCTCATGCTTGTAACTTTCCCTGATTTTTGTGAAACAAAGATCTCTAGTTTAACTACTTGCATTGACTGCTAACTTTCTATTGTAAGCTAGAGAAGTTCTGAATCCTTCTAAGCATTTAGCTTTTCAGGTTGATCTTATGAGGTGTCCCATATTGTAGCCAATAGAAATTAAGCCTAATAATTGGCTGCCAACTCGAAAAATCTATGTTATGAACTTCTGAAATGCTGTATCAGTTCATTCCCATGCCAGAATAGCAAGCTCACATAGAATCTGCTCAGCCTTTTTTTTTTTTGTAGCAGCTCTAATGAATAGTCAGATATTCATGTATATTTCTACTTCTCTCTGATTTGTTTAATCAAATTACTTAATTGTATTCGTACATATAAGGAAGTCAAGAAATATAAACTACCAGGCCAAGACAAATCATGTTATTTGGTCAAGTTAGCTGAAGATAAAAAATTTTGTCTCCATCATGGTTGACCAAGACTTCTGAAGTTTTACTAACCAGTAATCATCAGGTATCCCAAGCTTACGGTATCCATTCAAGTCAAAAATCTAGCATCTAAAGTCTTGAAGGTTCAACTTAAATGGCATCTATACTTTCTTGCAAGCAAAGAGCTTTCAGACTAGACATCCATGGGGATGGATATCCTTTGTTTCACTGCCTGTTTCCTCATCATCTTCTCAAAAGCTTCCATTGCACTCGACATGATTTCTTCATCAGAGTCACTCACTGATGGCAAGACTCTAGTCTCCAATGATGGAAGCTTTGAGTTGGGTTTCTTCAGTCCGGGGAGTTCTAAGAACCGTTACTTGGGAATTTGGTACAAGAACATCCCGATGCAAACTGTTGTCTGGGTTGCAAACAGGATAAAACCAATAAATGACTCTATTGGCTTGTTGAAGATAGAAAAGACTGGAAATGTTGTGCTTCTTGATCAGAACAAAACAATGGTTTGGTCAACTAATTCCACAGGAGTTCAGAATCCAATATTGCAACTCCTAGAATCTGGCAATCTTGTTGTCAGAGATGGAAGAGATAGTAATCCCCAAAATTACTTGTGGCAAAGCTTTGATTATCCAACTGACACAATTTTACCGGGAATGAAATTTGGTTTTGACCTGAGAATTGGTTTCCAGAGAAGAGTAGCAGCATGGAAGAACTGGGATGATCCATCTCCTGGTGACCTTACATATGGGGTAGAAATCCAAGGAAATCCAGAGATTGTGATAAGGAAAGGCTCCAAAAAATATTATAGCAGCGGGCTATGGAATGGTGATAGATTTAGTGGTACACCAAATTTAAGGTCAAATCCGATCTTTGATTACGACTTTGTATGGAATGAGGAGGAGGTGTACTACATATATTTCCTCAAAAATAAATCAGTGATGTCAAGGTTTGTTTTGAACCAAACAGAAAATGTAAGACAACGGTACACATGGAACCCAGAAACTCAATCTTGGAAGTTGTTTTCAATCCTGCCAGGTGATTACTGTGACAGATTTGGACTATGTGGTGCAAATGGGAATTGTGATAACAATGAGCTTCCAGTTTGTCAATGTTTGAAAGGATTCAGCCCGAAATATCCAGAAAGATGGAATTCATCTGACTGGTCTGAAGGGTGTGTACACAGTAAGCCATTAAACTGCAAAAATGGAGATGGATTTATTAGAACTGGGAGGGTGAAAACGCCAGATACCCCTAATTCTTGGGTGAACAAAACTATGAATCTCAAGGAATGTAGGGCTAGGTGTTTGCAGAATTGTTCTTGTATGGCATACAGTAATTTGGATGTTAGAAGAGGAGGCAGTGGTTGTGTAATGTGGTTTGGTGATCTAATTGATATCAAACAATTTCAATCAGAAGGTCAGGATCTTTACATCAGAGTGTCTGCTTCAGAAGCAGGTACTAGTTTCCTTCTGCTTTTGTTTCTTCCCCATTTCTCCGTAAGTGCTCAATATGAAATTATATTTGTGCTCCTTCATCAAAATTGATTCTGCAGAACTCAGAAAAAAGCCTAAGGTGAAACTTGCAGTGATAATTGCAACAGTACTTGCTATACTTTTGGGGCTTCTAGTAGTCGTTTGTTATGTTTGCAGAAACTGGAGAAAGTTAAGAGGTAATACTGAGTATGGTCCTCATGAATGTAATATTGAAGTTTGGCCCTTTTACAAAAATTTCTTTACAAATTTGCAACATTCAAGAGCTAATTCATAATGAGATGGTTTTGAATTTCTTATATGATCTGACAAAAACATAGTCTAATAGTCTATAAACCAAGTGCTTGGAGATTTCAGGTTTTGGTGTTCATCCAGAAACATAAATATAAGCTTTCAGGCTTCTATCTAGATCAATCAATATGGATAAGAGGCAAACATGTTACATGGGAATTGCTAGTCTATATTTTATACTGTTTTCAGATGAACAAGAAGACATGAAAGCAAATGATAAAGAGAACCAAGGCCAGAATGAAGTTGTGGAGCTTCCAGTTTTTGAGTTAGTTACGATAACTCAAGCTACTGATGTTTTTTCCCTTAATAACAAGCTAGGTGAAGGAGGTTTTGGAACTGTTTATAAGGTAAACGTTTCTCTGTTGCTGTATATTAGTAAAGTGATCTTAAGTGCAGAAAACTGAGCCCATTACAAATGTTGTAATTTTCAAGGGGACACTAGCAAATGGACAAGAAATTGCTGTGAAGAGACTTTCAAAGAGTTCTGGACAGGGATTGAATGAGTTTATGAATGAAGTAAAGTTGATTGCGAAACTTCAGCATCGGAATCTTGTAAGGCTTCTTGGGTGCTGCGTCCATGGAGAGGAGAGAATGCTGGTTTATGAATACATGCCTAACAGAAGCCTTGACTCGTTCATCTTTGGTTTGAATCATTATAAACCTTTCAATTTTACATTGTCTACTCTTGGTTTATGAACAAAAAAATTCATTTTTGCTTCTCCAATGAGCAAATAAGATGCAGGATTAACATGAATGCATACCTGCCAGATACAACAAGACGCGAAGTATTAAATTGGTCCAAGCGTCTGCAGATAATCTGTGGGATTGCTAGAGGACTACTCTACCTTCATCAGGATTCCAGATTGAGGATTATTCATAGAGATCTAAAAGCTAGTAACATTCTGCTTGATGGTGAGATGAACCCGAAAATTTCAGATTTTGGCTTGGCAAGAAGTTTTGGAGGAGACCAGACTGAAGCCAGTACAAACAGAGTGGTTGGAACTTAGTAAGTGTATTTTTATTCAATATATTTGATTTATAAATCTCCATAGAAATGCATGTTTTTCTCTGATAATGTCCTGCAGTGGCTATATGGCACCAGAATATGCTATCGATGGGCTGTTTTCCATTAAATCAGATGTTTTTAGCTTTGGTATACTATTGTTGGAGATAATAAGTGGAAGAAAGAACAGAGGGTTTTATCATCCAAATCACAGTGGCAACCTCATTGAACATGTAAGTTTTAACAGATGTTATTGTCATTACTTTTTGTTACCCATCCTGAACTAATAAATGCTAAAAGGTTTCATATTGTTGCAGGCATGGAGATTGTGGAAAGAAGGAAGGTCTTTGGATCTTGCTGATGATTTCTTACTAGAGACTGGCAATCTATCAGGGATATTACGATGCATCCACATTAGCCTTTGTTGTCTACAGCAGCATCCTGAGGAGAGACCAAACATGTCATCTGTGGTTCTGATGTTGGGAAGTGAAAATGAATTGCCTCTGCCTAAACAACCTGGTATTTTCTTTTACAAGAAACCCACTGAAGCAGATTCTACATCTGGCAATGATGGATCATCTTCGAGAAACGAGATGACTGTATCAATGTTAGAGGCTCGATAGAGGGTTGTATGCTAAGAAACGAGATGACTGTATCAGTGTTAGAGGCTCGATAGAGGGTTGTATGCTGCATTAGATCTTTTATGCCCCAAACTTTAAGTGCGGATTTCAGTCCCACTTGAAAGTTGGGGCATGTGTTTTTTGTGCAAAAGCCTAATGGTTAGACTGTTTCAGAAATTAAAATTCAATCAAGTTTAAATAGTACTGTACTGTCATGGATAGATAGATTGAAGGACCAAAGTGAAGCTTCATATAATTAAAGTATACGAATTCAGTCCGCACAATCTCATCATTTCTGAGTTGTTTCTTGATTCTGTGCATAGTTTCTTCTATCATTTGCACTGCAGAGCATCAAGAATTGGTATCTGCCACACAGAAGATAAAATATGCTGTCTAGATGACTAGACTCAAGCTGCGGCTCTTGAAAAACAAAATACAGGTTTTCACAACTTCGACTTCATTTTGTTAATTCTAATTCTAAATCCTCAATCATGTTGCTGCTTGCAAAATATAATTAGTATTTGTTGAGAGATGAACCAATTTACACCTTAGAACTTCAGTCTCAGACTCTGCTTGATCCCATTATACTATAAAAACATCTTATGTGGAATGCACAACCAGCTGGGAAGTTGACATATGAAAGAAATACCATGAAACTTAGAAATTTGTAACTCTTTGGTTAAATCCAAAAATTAGTCTTTGGCTAAGTTTAGCTGACAGGTTAATCTTGGAACTGATGACCTGGTTTGATTTGGATACAGAAACAAATTATTAAAGCAGGAACCTGGTAAAATGAAATGTGAATCATTCTAGCTAATTGAAGAAAAGCTTTCTTGAGAGAGAACTGATTTTGCTGTTTCATTTGGCCCTTCTTTAACAATTCTAAACAAAGACCTTCTAAGGATAGGACTGTGAAGACTCACACCTAATCTATGTGGTACTATTTGTTTTGATTGGAAGGTCTCACGATTTTTACACAACAACGCTTATGGGTTCAAGTCTGTTTATATATTATAGCATAATCTCACAATATCCGACCTGAATTGAGGTGTTACAAAATCTCACTGTCAAAACTTGACATCCTTATCGAGTCTTACACAAAACAGATTCTCCCAAAGTGTTGTACTTAGTTCTCATGTTTCGATTGATGATTATTTTAATACCTTTTGTAAAAGCACACTAAGACATATTGTCTGCTTTGACCAGAAAACAGTGTATAATCCTACAATATCCAAGTTGGGTTGGGACGTAGCAAGGACTTAGGATAAATATAAGCTTGTTGCTTTGTTAATTCATTTGCTTCTTTTTGTGCCATTAGAAGTTTTGAATTTGTCATACTTTGTGAAAATTAGTATTTGAGCTTCTATGCTTCTATTTCTTCTCTAGTTTAATCGACTTTTCTTTACTGAACTGAAATTGGAGGGGCTCAAGGTAAGCCCAAGAGAGAGAGTATTGCAGCTATCACAATCCAAGTTGCCGTTGCTTCAATAGCTGGGATGCTGATACTTGGCTTGGTTATTACGATTCTGATATCCGGTAAGTTTACAAGGTAAAGTTCATTTTTCTTCTTAAAACTAATACATAGCTGTTCTGTTTCTTCCTTTCTTGGGTTAGGCACCTTATGCTTGTAACTTTCCCTTAGTTTTAACTACTTGCATTGACTGCTCAGTTAGAACTTGCTATGGTAAGCTAGAGAAGTTCTGAATCCTTTTAAGCATTAAGCTTTTCAGGTTGATCTCTTGTGGTGTCCCATATTGTAGCCAATAGAAACTTAAGGCTAATAATTGGCTGCCAACTTAAAAAATTATGTCATGAACTTCTGAAACACTGTATCAGTTCATTCCTATGCCGGAATAGCAAGCTCACATGGAATCTGCTCAGCCTTTTTTTGTCAGTAGCCCTAATGAATAATCATATATTCATCTATATTTCTACTTCTCTCTGATTTTTTTGATCAAATTACTTGATTGTTTTTGTACACATGAGGAAGTCCATAGACATAAACTGCCAGGCCAAGACAAATCATGTTAATTGGTCAAGTTAGTTGATTATTACCATCAAATCTTAGAAATTGCCCCTTCTTTTTCGTCCTTTTGGTGGGGAAGGGGGCAGTCTAGAGATATATTTTTCCACTTCGGTTTCTGACTTTGTCCAGATGCATTTATTGCAGCTATAACAGATTGACTGAATCCCGGTGAAGTTGGGAGGACAATACCAGAAAATACAAGGTCAATAGAAGATGTAGAATGCCACTTTTCTTTAATTCTTTATTGGTCCTACCAATCAATTAGGGCGAAACAGGCTCATCAGCAGAAGTTGAAGACAAAAAACTTGAAGTCAAGAGTTTTATTAATCAGTAATCATCAGGTATCCCAAGCTTACGGTATCCACGCAAGTCCACGCAAGTCAAGAATTTATGGTTAATTGGTGATAATTGGTGAGGACATGGGGCCGTGTTAGTTGGACAACATTCCTGAGAATGGGAAGAAAGTGAAGTTTTCAATCCTTCTAGGCTACTTGACGTTTTTTTTCATGCAAATTGCGATATCAATAATTTTTAGCTTTTGATAATTATTGATATCCAAGAACTAAAGGCTAATGCCTTTAGTGCAAAACCCACAGAGGAAATACAATGCAAGATTATTAGCAAATTCCCACATCCATAAAAGTGAAAATTTTGAAAAAAAAAAAAAAACAAAAAGAGAAGGAAAGAAAATAAAACTTTCAATTGCATGTCTCATACCTCTTAACAGCTTTCAAATTCTTGAAGCACGTATCATGTGTAACATTGATTTAATGAATTTACGTTTAATTATATCTTTTTTGTCGTTGGTCTTGTCAAATTTTGTAACCAAACCTCAGTGGTTTGATCCAACGCTAAAGAAACACAAAACAATAGAATTAGTAGAAAAACAGAAAAATATTTTGACCAAAGGCAAACCAAACACCACGGCATGTAGCCGAGCAGGTTCTGAAATTATAATAAAAAAATAATAGCAAGATTGACAAACAAGAAACACAGAATAGTAGAATTAGTACAAAAACATAAAAAAAATAAAAGGAACCAAAAGGCAAACCAAACACCAATATAGAAATAAAGAAATTATTGGAAAAATAAAAGAGTGAAGATTTGACAGAAACTGAAACATGAAGTAAGCAACATGTCTCAAGAATACGGTGTAAAAGACAAAAGGCTTTGAAGAGTGAGTGAACTGTTCAGAGGAAGGCTTGGGTTTGAACATGAATTTGTTTTCTAACATAATTCGATCAAAATTTCCCATTTGCTCAAGCAAAACCGGAGCTAGATTTGCTCAAAATTCGGGTTATCCTCTAAATCTGAAGATCTATTTAATATTTGATCGGATTTAGATAAAAATTTCATATACATTTATCGAACTTAAGCAAAATTTTTAAACACAATCAAAAAACTGGTCGGACCCGAACTTGATCTTCTAAATCTGGGGTCGGATTCGGCTCAACTCGAACATAATTATTAATTAAGTTTTTTTAAATATATCTAATAAATATAATATAATTATATGTATATAAAATATTATTAATTAATAAACATGATCATATATTTAATATGAAAATTAACATATCAAATTTAATAAATCAAATTAAATTTTAAAAGAGATAAAAAAATAAAAAACAAACAAATAAATAAAATACAAAAAATAAATAAATAAAAAGAATTAGAGCGGGCTGATCTTGGGTTTTATAATAAAATAAAAACAGATTTAAACTAAAAGTCATGCTTGAATTTATAGGTCGAATCAAGTTTGAGCTTACACATAATATATTATTATCTGGCTTGAATCCAATCCGAACCTAATCCAACCTGATCTATGAACAGTCACCCAAAAAAAGGCTGAATAGTAAATGATGGAAAAAATGAAAAATGACGTGGCTTTTTGAGGTTGCAAAGAAATCTCAAACCCATTGGATTTGCCCGGAAGAGGGAGACAGAAAGCACTGTCGATGACTGAAGCATATGCCAGAAAATCAGCCTGCATGAGGGAGAAGATGGGCACCAGAGAGGAGCGAGACAGAGCAAAAATGGCCGAGAAAATAGAAGGAGCTAGTCCAGATGCGCCCGAACCACATTGACACAAAAGAACCCATATGAAATCATGAAACACCTACAATTAGATACGCTCAATGGTCAAGTTATCCGTTCAAATCCAAAAATTCGTTAGATATTTGATTGTATTTGGATAAAAATATTTGATATAATAATTAATTTTGGGTAAAATTTTTAAGTTTGTTTAAAAATCAGGTCGGGCCCGGACTTAACTTTTCAAAGCTTGAGCTTGACCCTACAAACCCAAATTTATATTTTTTATATTTTTTTAATATTAATTAAAATTTTTTTATATATTTAATAATTATAATATAATTATATGTATATAAAACATTATTGATTAATAAACATGATTATAAATATTTAATATGAAAATTGATATATAAATTTTGACAAATTTAATTAAATTTTAAAAAATATAAAATAATAAAAAATTTAAAATATAAAAAATTATTTTTGGGCCTAATCAAACTAAGCTCAAGCTTATAATATAAAACTAAAAATAAGTTTAGACAAAAAATTAAATTCAAATTTTCTAAATAACAATAATTAAAATAACAAATTATACACAATATATTTCATGAGCCCGACTCGAGCTCAACTTGATCCAGCCCATGACCAAGTCTTCCCACGATCAAACAACGAATAGTATCCTAAAAAGGGTAAACAGTATCCAAAAGGTGATGGAAAGCGTGGCCGAAGGTGCAGCCGCCTTCTTCTGCCATTTTTATTATTTCGATTGATAGATAGATAGATTGTCATGAGTCTAGTAGCAATACTGCGCTAGAATTATGTTATCCTAATCTCATATAGCTTGCTAGGTTAAATTACCGAACGGCATGTTTGTTAACACGCTGAACGTCAAGTATGAAACAAACTTCAAAGCAGGTTGAAGATAAAAAAAACTCGAAGTCTCTGTCATGTGAAGACTTCTGAAGCTTATTAAACAATAATCATCAGGTATCCCAAGTTTCGTATCCATTCAAGTCAAAAGTTTAGCGTTTAAAGTCGGAATGTTCAACTTCAATCAATGGCATCTATACTTTCTTGACAAACAAAGAGCTTTGAGTATAGTCATCCATGGAGATGGATATCCTTTGTTTCAGTGCTTGTTTCCTCATAATCTTCTCAAAAGCTTCCATTGCACTGTTATGAGCTAATATTAGTACTTAAATAAAACTATGTTTTATGTTTTTATTTGTAAGCACGTAGATAGATTGGCCTTAGCCACGTCAGCGTAACAAACTTGTCAGTAGCTGAGTACCTTATATGCGCGGATGGAAGGAATACAATTCATTCATTTGCCAAACTCTCTCTCTCTTACTATTTTCCTATTCTGTTATCTGTCTCCCTCATCACATTTCTCTGTATCTTCCTTCTTTTCTCCTTTTCTGTGTTTTAAGGTTGACAGGTGAGGACGCCATTGTTCATCGAGTCAGCAATCCCAGAAGGTTAGTATCATTGGTACCAGAGCCTACGATTCTGACTATGGCCGAGGGTATTACTACCAGAGTACAAAAGGAAATCAACCAGTTGCAGAAAGATATGGAGCGGATGGAGGCTAAGTTGAACTCTACCACTGAACAGATCCAAACAGAGTTGCGGGCTGGGTTGGATTCCATGGGCGATGTTAAGAAAATGTTCGAGCAGATCATGTTGAGAATGGATTCTTCCAGAGGAGTAGCTTTCGAGGAAGCTGGTAGTGTGGGTTCATCAGAGGCTAAGCTTAAGAATACAGTGGCTAATGAGGCTGAGAATCGGATTGTTACCCAGTTGGTTACTGAGAACAGATCCCAAACGAAGTACTCAACTCTGGAGTGCCCTCGATTTAATGGGCAAGACTTCAAGGGATGGTTGCTCAAGATGGAACAGTTCTTTGAGGCAGATTTGACAACGGAGCAGGACAAGGTGCGTACGGTTATGATGCACTTGGAGGGCAAGGCTTTGCAATGGCACCAGGGATTTATGAAGAACAAGGGCAGTCTTCATGAGGTTAGTTGGCCTCAATATTTGCTTGAAATGAGAGATAGATTTTCAGATCATGAATATTCCAATCCCATGCTTGATTTAGTAGTTTTGAAGCAAACTTCTTATGTTGAAGAATATTACGAGGAATTTGAAAGTTTGTTAAATTTGATTAAGATATCTGATGAGCATGCCTTGAGTATTTTTCTGGGTAATTTGAAGACTGAGCTTTCAAAGTCTGTCAGACTATTCCACCCACAAACCTTGACCAAAGCCTATCAACTAGCCAAACAGCTAGAAGACCTTATGTGTGACCAACCTAATAAACCCTATACTTTTTTCAAGAACTATACCGTCACAATACCATCAACAACCATTCACCAACCACCTCCTAAATCAGATCTGCCACCTTTATTACCTACACCCAAGAATCTCATACCATATAACCAATCCTTTAACCGTCCTACCCTTACATACCCTGGTTCCAGATCTTCTCAAACCAAGATAGACAGTTCAAATGCTGCTACAACTAAACTTCCTACTAGGGAAGAAAGGAATGAAAGGCGGAGGAAGGGATTGTGCATGTGGTGCGGTGTTAAGTACACTTTTGGTCACAAATGTGTCAAAGCCCAACTTTATCAGCTATTTGTGGAAGAAGGTATGAACAGTCCACAAGAAGGAGAAGAGTATACTGACTGTGTTGATGAATTGGAAGCAGTAGCTGTTGAGGAAAACGAAGAAGGACAAAAGGCAGTGATATCCTTGCATGCACTGCTCGGTACAGGGGACTCTCAAACTATGCGCATACAAGGCCAGATTGGAAGCCACAAGGTGATTATCTTAGTGGATAGTGGTAGCACCCACAACTTTATTAATCAAACGTTGGTGCGACAGTTGGGGTATTCGACAGTACCCATCACTAATGTGGGAGTATCTGTAGCAAATGGTGACAAGATGTGGGTTCAGGACCAATGTGTAGGGGTTTTGTGGACAGCTCAAGGACATCAACAGTGCACTGATTTCTTGGTGTTGAGCTTGAATGGTTGTGATGTTGTGTTGGGCATCCAATGGCTTAGAACATTGGGTCCTATACTGTGGGACTTCCATAAACTCTTTATGCAATTTACTTATATGGGTAACAATGTTACATTGTTTGGAGTTGCTGCTGGCACAATCACGTTGATTTCAAAAAAACAAGTTAATAAACTTGGGGTTACCTCTATGAATACTTGTGCCTTGTTAATGACTGCTCAGTTGCAAGGAGAGACAAACAAGGGACAACATTGTATGGAGTTGGCGCCAGAGTTGCAAGGACTCCTTGATACCTTCTCTGACCTCTTTCAGATTCCTCAAGGGCTTCCACCACCTCGACGACATGACCACAAAATTCAGTTGAAAGATGAGACTAAGGCAGTAAAGATTAGACCTTATCGATACCCCACTTTCCAAAAGAATGAAATTGAGAAGATGGTGGCAGAGATGAAAGAAGCAGGAATTATCAGAGATAGCACCAGTAGCTTTGCTTCTCCTGTTGTGCTTGTGAAGAAAAAGGATGGGTCGTGGCGTCTATGTGTTGATTACAGGCAACTTAACCAAATGACATTGAAGGATAAGTTTCCCATTCCACTTGTAGAAGAACTTTTAGATGAATTGGCAAGGGCTTCTTATTTCTCTAAGCTTGATTTAAGGTCAGGCTACCACCAAATTAGAATGGTGGAATCTGATGTTCACAAAACAGCTTTTCGTACTCACCATGGCCATTACGAATTTTTGGTGATGCCATTTGGTCTCACCAATGCTCCATCGACCTTCCAAAGCCTCATGAATCACATTTTTCAGCCTTATCTCAGACGCTTTGTTCTTGTCTTCTTCGATGATATCCTTGTATATTCGGTTGATTGGGATACTCATCTTCAGCATTTGCAGTGGGTATTTGAAACACTGAGGCAACATCAATTGTTTGTCAAGATCAGTAAGTGTGTCTTTGGGTCGCGAGAAGTGGAATATCTGGGGCATGTAATCAGTGGTCATGGTGTTGCTATGGATCAAAGCAAGGTTGCTTGTATTTTGGCATGGCCATACCCTAAGTCAGTGAAAGAAATCAGAGGTTTTCTGGGACTTACTGGCTATTATAGGCGATTTATTAAGGATTATGGAGCTATAGCTCAACCCTTGACAGCCTTGCTTAAGACCAATGGTTTTGTTTGGAATTTGGCTGCACAGAAGGCTTGGGACAAATTGAAAAATGCTGTAGTATCGGCACCGGTATTAGCACTTCCTGACTTCAATTTTACATTTGTTGTGGAGTCAGATGCATCAAGTGGAGGAATAGGCGCAGTGCTTAGCCAACAAGGGAAACCTATTGCCTACTTCAGTAAAGCACTATCTGATAGACATAAGGCCCTATCAGTATATGAAAGAGAAATGCTTGCAGTGTTAGTTGCTGTTAAGAAGTGGAGTCCGTATTTGTTGGGCAAACACTTTGTGATCAAAACCGATCATGAGAGCCTTAAGTTCCTTTTGAATCAAAAGACTCACACTCCAGCACAACAAGCCTGGGTCATGAAAATGATGGGGTTCGATTTTGAGCTTATGTATAGAAAGGGGTCTTCTAATGTGGTTGCAGACACGTTATCACGACTACCTTCTTCTGAGTTCCATGCTATATCAGTTTTTCACACTGATTTGTTTGCTAAAATTCAGTGCTCATGGGTGGAGGATGCCACATTGGTTAAACTCATGCATAGAATCCAGAACAGCCCTGCGAATAATACTAAGTACTCTTGGCAAGATGGTCAACTTCGTAGGAAGGGAAAACTTATTGTCGGAGCCAACACTTCTCTTTGACAAGAGTTATTACATTATTTCCATAGCACTGCAGCAAGTGGGCATTCAGGGGTTGAGGCCACAATGAAAAGAGCTACAGCAGTTATTTATTGGAAGGGACTAAAGAAGGACATCAGGAATTTTGTGCGAGAATGCTCTGTTTGTCAAAGATGCAAGTATGACACCTCAGCTTTACCTGGGTTACTACAGCCAATGCCTATTCCAGACAAGGTTTGGTCTGATATCTCTCTTGATTTCATTGAAGGACTGCCCAAATCATATGGTAAGGATGTGATTCTTGTTGTTGTGGATAGACTCAGTAAATATGCGCATTTCCTGCCTTTATCTCATCCCTTTACTGCCTTGAATGTAGCTCAGATTTTCTTAGACAATATCTATAAGTTACATGGAATCCCTGCTAGTATCGTGACTGACAGGGATAAAATATTCCTTAGTCAATTTTGGAAGGAATTATTTAAGCTCCTTGGAACTGAACTGAAGTTTTCTACTGCTTATCACCCGGAAACAGACGGGCAAACTGAAGTTTTGAACAGGAGTTTGGAGACTTATCTTAGGTGTATGTCTTCTGATAAGCCTAAGGAATGGTGTCACTGGTTACCTCTGGCTGAATGGTGGTACAATACCACCTACCACACAGCCATCAAAACCACTCCTTATGAAGCAATCTATGGCCAACCTCCTCCTCTTCACTTACCATATTTTTCTGGAGACTCCAAAGTTGAAACTGTTGATAGAAGCTTATCTGCGAGAGAAGAAACCATTAAGATGTTGAAATTTCATTTGCTTCGAGCTCAACAACGTATGAAGGTACAAGCAGATAGAGGAAGGTCTGACAGAACATTTGATATTGGAGATTTTGTTTATCTTAAACTCCAGCCTTATCGACAGCAGTCTAGTTCCTAGAGCTTGTCAGAAGCTAGCTCCCAAATATTTTGGTCCCTTCAAAGTATTGTCTAAGATCGGAAATGTCGCATACAAGCTGCAACTGCCACCAGAATCAAGAGTACACCCAGTTTTCCATGTGTCTCAGTTAAAAAGGCATGTGGGAAATAAGCTTCTTCAATCTGAATTGCCTGTCGTCGATGGAAATGGTCTCATAGCAAAGGAACCAGTGGCCATTTTGGACCGAAGAATGACAAAAAAAAAAAAAAGACAGGGCTGTCACTGAAGTCTTGGTTCGATGGAGTCACAGTTACCCAGAAGATGCCACTTGGGAGGTTCTTCATGATCTGCAGAAGCAATTTCCTCTTTTCAATCCTTGAGGACAAGGATTGTCTTCAAGGGAAGGGTATTGTTATGAGCTAATATTAGTACTTAAATAAAACTATGTTTTATGTTTTTATTTGTAAGCACGTAGACAGATTGGCCTTAGCCACGTCAGCGTAACAAACTTGTCAGTAGCTGAGTACCTTATATGCGCGGATGGAAGGAATACAATTCATTCATTTGCCAAACTCTCTCTCTCTTACTATTTTCCTATTCTGTTATCTGTCTCCCTCATCACATTTCTCTGTATCTTCCTTCTTTTCTCCTTTTCTGTGTTTTAAGGTTGACAGGTGAGGACGCCATTGTTCATCGAGTCAGCAATCCCAGAAGGTTAGTATCATGCACTCAACGTGATTTCTCCATCAGAGTCACTTACTGATGGCGTGACTTTAGTCTCCAATGATGAAAGCTTTGAATTGGGTTTCTTCAGTTTGGGGAGTTCTAAAAACCGTTACTTGGGAATTTGGTACAAGAACATCCCGATGCGAACAATTGTCTGGGTTGCAAACAGGATCAAACCAATAACTGGCACCACTGGCTTGTTGAAGATAGAAAGTACTGGAAATGTTGTGCTTCTTGATCAGAACAATACAACGGTTTGGTCAACAAATTCCACAGGAGTTCAGAACCCAATATTGCAACTCCTGGAATCTGGCAATCTTGTTGTCAGAGATGGAAGAGATGGTAATTCAGAAAATTACTTGTGGCAAAGCTTTGATTATCCAACTGATACAGTTTTACCGGGGATGAAACTTGGTATTGAACTGAGAACTGGTTTCCAACGAAGACTAGCAGCATGGAAGAACTGGGATGATCCATCTCCTGGTGAACTTACTTGGGGGGTAGAGCTCCAAGGAAATCCACAGATGGTTCTAAGGAAAGGCACAGAAAAATACTTTGCCAACGGGCTATGGAATGGTGAAGGGTTTAGCGGTGCACCAAATTTAAGGCCTAATTCGTTCTTTGATTATAACTTTGTCTGGAATGAGGAGGAGGTGTACTACATATATTTCCTCAAAAATAAATCAGTGATCTCAAGATCTGTTTTGAACCAAACGGAAAATGTAAGACAACGGTACGTATGGAACCCAGAAACTCAAATTTGGAAATTGTTTTCAATTGCACCGAGTGACTACTGTGACAGATTTGGACTATGTGGCGCAAATGGAAATTGTGATAACAATAAGCTTCCAGCATGTCAATGTTTGAAAGGATTCAGCCCGAAATATCCGGAAAGATGGAATTCATCTGGCTGGTCTGAGTGCGTACACACTAAGCCATTAAATTGCAAAAGTGGGGATGGATTTATTAGAGTTAGGATGGTGAAAACACCAGATACCCCTAATTCTTGGATGAACAAAACTATGAATCTCAAGGAGTGTAGGGCTAGGTGTTTGCAGAACTGTTCTTGTATGGCATACACAAATTTAGATGTTAGAAGTGGAGGCAGTGGCTGCGCCATGTGGTTTGGTGATCTAATTGATATCAAACAAGTTCAATCAGGTCAGGATCTTTACATCAGAGTGTCCGCTTCAGAAGCAGGTAGTAGTTTGCTTTTGCTCTTGTTTCTTCTCCATTTCTCCAAAAGTATTAAATATGAAATTTTATTTGTGCTTCATCAAAATTTGATTATGCAGAACTCAGAAACAAGACTAAGGTGAAGCTTGCGGCGATAATTGCAACATTAACTGCTATGCTTTTGGGGCTTCTTATAGTTGTTTGTTACGTTCGTAGAAACAGGAGAAAGTTAAGAGGTAATACTAATTATGGTCCTCATGAAAGTATTTATTTTGTTCTTTGTCAAAATCATTTTGCTCGTAGCAGTGCTAGCAACTCCCATGTCCAAGCCCCCATACAAATTTGCAAACTTGGGAGCTAATTCATAGTAAGATGGACAGATGGTTTTGAATTTTTTATATGATCTAACAAAAACAGAATCTAATTGTCTATAAATCAAGTGCTAGGAGGTTTTGGGTTTTGCTGTTCATCCAGAAACACTTATATATATATATATATATATATATATATATGAAAGTGTGTAAAACTAAATTTGTTTTATACATGTGTAACTAGATCCTTCTCTCTCTCTATACATATATATAAGCTTTCAGGCTCTTATCTAGATCAGTCAATATAGATAAGAGGCAAGCATATTAAATGGGAATTGCTAGTGTATATTTTATACCGTTTTCTGATGAACCAGAAGACTGGAAAGTAAAGGATTAAGAGATTCAAGGCAGGAATGAAGATATGGAGCTTGCAGTATTCGAGTTAGGTACCGTAGCTCAAGCTACTGATGCTTTTTCCTCTGATAACAAGCTAGGTCAAGGAGGCTTTGGAACTGTTTATAAGGTAAAAGTTGTTCTGTTACTGTATATTAGTAAAGTGATCTTAAGTACAGAAAATTCAACTTTATTGTAAAAGCTCATTACAGATGTTGTCATTTTCTAGGGGACACTAGAAAATGGACAAGAAATTGCTGTGAAGAGACTTTCAAAGAGTTCTGGATAGGGATTGAACGAGTTTAAGAATGAAGTAAAGTTGATTGCGAAACTTCAGCATCGAAATCTTGTAAGGCTTCTTGGGTGCTGCATTTAAGGAGAGGAGAGAATGCTGGTTTATGAATACATGCCTAACAGAAGCCTTGACTCATTCATCTTTGGTTGGAATCATTAGAAACTTTTTATTTATATTGTCTACTCTTTGGTTTGAGTTTATTTTTGCTTCTTCGATGATCAAATAAGATGCAGGATTAACATGAATGCATACCTACCAGATACAACAAGACGCAAAGTATTAAATTGGTCCAAGCGTTTCCAGATAATCTGTGGGATTGCTAGGGGACTACTCTACCTTCATCAAGATTCTAGATTGAGGATTATTCATAGAGATCTAAAAGCTGGTAACGTTCTGCTTGATAGTGAGATGAATCCGAAAATTTCAGATTTCGGCTTGGCAAGAAGTTTTGGAGGAGACCAGACTGAAGCCAATACAAACAGAGTGGTTGGAACTTAGTAAGTGTACTTTTATGCAACATATTTGATCTATACATTCCTAAGGAAATGCTTATTTTCTCTGACAAATGTTTTGCAGTGGTTATATGGCAGCAGAATATGCAATCAATGGGCTATTTTCTATTAAATCGGATGTTTTCAGCTTTGGTATACTATTGTTGGAGATAATTAGCGTAAGAAAGAATAGAGGGTTTTATCGTCCAAATCACAGTGGCAACCTTATTGAACATGTAAGCAGCAACAGATATTATTGTCATTGACTTGAACTAATAAATGCTAAAAGGTTTCATTTTGTTGCAGGCATGGATATTATGGAAAGAAGGCAGGCCTTTGGATCTTGCTGATGATTTCTTAGTAGAGATTGGTAATGTATCTGAGGTATTACAATGCATCCACATTAGCCTTTTATGTGTAGAGCAGCATCCTGTGGAGAGACCAAACATGTCGTCTGTGGTTCAGATGTTGGGAAATGAAAATGAATTACCTCTGCCTAAACAACCTGGTTTTCTGTTTTACTCGAAACCCCTTGAAGCAGATTCTTCATCTGGCAATGATGGATAATCTTCGAGAAACGAAATGACTGTATCAGTGCTAGAGGCTCGATAGAGAATTGTATGCTTCATTATATCTGTTATGCCTCAAACTATAAGTAATGATTTCAGTCCTAGTTGAAGCTTAAGGCATGTGTTTTTTGTACTGGTGCCTACTAGTGAGACTGTTTCAGAAATTAAAATTCAGTAAATAGTAATGTTCTGTTTATTACATGGATAGATTGAAGGACCAAAGTGGAGCTTCACATAATTTAAGTGTATGAATTCAGTCTATTCAATCTCATCATTTCTAAGTTGTTGACTTGATTTCTTTTCTGCTGCACTTGTTCAAGGTCAAGACCCAACTAATCTTATCAGCTTAAATTGTAATAATGATAATATTAATGCATGATGAGAAATCTTTCCCCTCAATTTAGAGTGTCTGTTAGTGTGATAAATGAATCGATCAATCATGTTGCAGACGCAAAGGTTAGCAAGAGCTGAGCTTTCCTAAAGCTTTTAGACCCCAAAGAATATTATCTATAGCCTAATCTGCTTCAGATTTTTAAACTGATTCAACCAAGATCAGGTTTAGGAGTTCTGATTTCTTGTCATAATTTTAAGTTTAATAGGGTCAAATGCCTTGGTAGATAACTGATAATCGCATAACGGTCAACAGGACAGAATAGATTAATCTCAAGGTTCTGTGCTGGAAGATATGTAATGATAATTTATGTTTCTTCATCAATTTATTCTTATTATTTTTTGTTTGTTTAATTTCTCTTTTCCTCTTCCCTTCTTAAAGTAATTTGTAATGGCTAACAAGCAAGAAGCTGAACCTACATCAGGCGCAAGGCTCTTCAATATCTCATTACTTGCATCAGCGGCTAAACTTCTTTGATTCTGTGAATTATTTCTTCTGTAATTTGCACTGCAAAGCATCAAGAATTGGTATCTGCTACACGAAGTACAGTATGCTGTCTAGATGACTAGACTCAAGCTACAACTCTTGATAAACAAAATACAGGTTTTCCCAACTTCAACTTCATTTTGTTAATTCTAATTCTTAGATCCTCAATCATGTTGCAGTTTGCAAAATATAGTTTGTATTTTTTGAGAGATAAACCAATTTACGGCCCAGAATCTTAGTCTCAGACTCTTCTTAACCCCATTATATTATAAAAACATCTTATGTGAAATGCACAACCATCTGGAAAGTGTTGGTATTTTAGCTGTGACTCTCACAGTCTAGCACTTAATTCTCGTGTTCCCATTGGTGATTGTTCGGATACCTATTGTGAAAACACATTATGTAGTATTGTTCATTTTCACAGAAAGTATGGAACAATCTTACAATACCCGAGGTTGGTTGGTATGTAACAAAGACTTGGATAAATATCAGCTTGTAGCATCAATTGATCAAGAAATTATTTATTTGCTTGCTGCTTTGTTAATTCATTTCCTTCTTGTTGTGTCATTGGAAGTTTTGAATATGTCATACTTTGTGAAAATGAGCATTTGAGCTCCTATGTTTCTATTTCTCCTCTAGTTTAATTGACTTTTCGTTATTGAATCGGAATTTGAAAGGGCTCAAGATAAGCCTAAGAAGAGGATTGCAGTTATCATAATCATAATTGCCCTCGCTTCAACGGCTGGGATGCTGATTCTTGGCTTGGCTATTACCATTCTTAAATCTGGAAAGTTTACAAGGTAAAGTAATACATAGTTGTTCTGTTTCTTCATTTCTTGGTTTATACACATCATGCTTGTAACTTTCCCTGATTTTTGTGAAACAAAGATCTTTAGTTTACCTACTTTCATTGACTGCTCAGTTAGAACTTTCTATGATAAGCTAGAGAAGTTCTGAATCCTTTTAAACATTAAGCTTTTCAGGTTGATCTCTTGAGATGTCCCATATTGTAGCCAATAGAAGCTTAAGCCTAACAATTGGCTGCTAACTTGAAAAATCCATGTTATGAACTTCTGAAACATTGTATCAGTTCATTCCCATGCCAGAATTTCAAGCCCAGATAGAATCTGCTCAGCTTTTCTTTTTGTCAGTAGCCTAATGAATAGTCATATATTCATCTATTTTTCTACTTTTTTCTGATTTGTTTGATCAAATTACTTGGTTGTTTTTGTACATATGAGGAAGTCTAGAAATATAAACTACGAGCCCAGGACAATTCTTGTTATTTGGTCAAGTTTGTTGATTATTACCATAAAATCTTAAGAAATTTCTCCTTTCTTTTTCTTTTGGTGGGGAAGGGAGGCAGACTGGTGCAGTGTACAATATAATTTCCCATATTGGTTTCTAACTTTGTCCTGATGTATATATCGCAATAATAACAGAATCAAGGGCGACATTTCTCAAGGTCAATGGAAGATGTAGAATGCCACTTTTCCTTCATCCTTTACTGGTCCTACCCATCAATTAGGGTGAAACAGGCTCATAAGCAGAAGAAAACTTCTAAATATACCCCTATTCTACTCTTTCTACCCCACCCAAATAAAAGAAAACTTTTAAACCTATCCCTCTTTCTACTAAATATAACCCACCAAAAAAAAAAAACAATTATATTTACCCCTTGAATTGATTATTTTAACCTCATAAATGTCTTTTCTTGCTCACACCACGCATGGTCTCGCGTAGGTTCCTTGCGCGAGACCCATTGTGTCGTGCAAATGTTCTTACACAATATCATAATTCTTGCGCAAGAATCCTTGTGCATTATGTGTTGCACAAGGCTCCTTACGCAACACCATGGATTTCGTGCAAGAAGTCTTGTGCAAAATCATTGGTGTTGTGCAAGGATCCTTGCGCGACACCATTGGTCTTGCGCAAATCTTCTTGTGTGAGACGGTGTTTAATATTTTTTTTGCAAAAATATTATATATTATACAAAAAAGAACAAATTTTATTTTATATACTATACAAATTTTATTTTATATACTATACACTTGTAAATATTCTCCTTTCTTTTCCCATTTTTCCCTTTCTGTTTTCTCTCTCTTCTGCTTGTTCTTCTCTTACTTTTCTTCCTCATCACTCTTCTTCTTCCAAATCCTAAATTCCATTTTTTTTCACAAAAAAATAGAAAATCCAGGTGAGAGTAGCTATTATGATAGCTATGAAGAATATGAAAGCTTTGAAAGTAAAGGAGCCGAAAAGTTTTTTTTTTTTTTGCTCAGCTTGGCATCCTGCGTAATTGAATTTACGTAGGCATGCCATTTTAGCGCAAGTTTACTTGCACTGAGATTTCATTTCAGCGCAAGCTAGCTCGCGCGAATTTGTCATTTCCACGCAAGGCAACTTGCGCTGAAATGAGTTTCTTGGGCAAGATAGCTTGGGCAAAAAGCCTATTATTGCGCAAAATCTCTTGCGCAAATATAGTACTTTTACGCAAATTGACTTGCGCAAACAACTATATTTTGATAATTACAATTAATTATTTTTATTATATAATTATTATAATAATTATAATTAATGATTTTGTTTAATATTTGCAAAGTGACAAAAGGATAATATACGGTGGAGAACTGAAAAGTGTCGATGAAGAAATATTTGACTGTACTCATGCATTTACTACTAACCAAGTAAATATATTTAAATTAATATAATGTTTTAATACAAATATAATAGATAAAGACTAATTATTAAATTTATTTTGTTTTAGGTTTTCAATAGTAAAAATGCTTTGATCACATGAGCTAAAGAGCCTGGAAGAGACTAAGGATTTATTGTTGTGATTAGATGATTGGAAGTTGGTGTTCCCTAAAAAAAACCTAGAGTTCAACTTGTATGTGAAAGGTATGGAACATATAAGTCAAATAGAGATAAATTACGTCGCTTGGGAATGGGAACAAAGAAGTGTAATTGTCCATTCAAATTACGAGGGGTGAAATTGAAAAAGGACGATGATTAGGCAGTGAAAGTAGTATATGGAATGCATAATAATTTGGCTGCAAAATAGCTAGAAGGACATTCCTTTGCTAGTCGATTGACGATGAAAGAGCAAAGTATAGTGGCTGATATGACAAATGCTATAGTAGAACCAAGAAATACATTAATGATGTTGAAACAACATGATGGGAAGAATGTAAGTATCCTAAAGAACATCTACTATGCACAACAAAAGTATAGAATAGTTGACAAAACTGGTAGATCACAAGTGCAACAACTCATGAAACACTTGAATGATTGTAAATATGTTGAGTGGCATATGAGTGATGAGTCAAGTGATTATGTTAGAGATTTATCTTGGGCACATCTGACTGTTATAAATTTGTTGAATGCTTTTCTTAATGTGTTAGTTATGGATTGTACATATAAAACTAATAGATATCGACTCCCACTCCTTGAGATTGTTGGTGTGACATGTACAAATTTGACATATTCAGTTGTATTTGTTTACATGGAGGCTGAGCGCATTGACAACTACACTTGGGCATTAGAGAAGCTAAGAAGCTTGATGTCTTTTGATTCAACACCTTCTGTCAGTATTATCGATAGGGATTTAGCATTAATGAAAGCAGTACAAACAGTGTTCCCTAGCGCAACTAATCTCTTATGTCGATGGCATATATCAAAGAATGTACTTGCTAATTGTAAAAAGTTGTTTAAAAGCAAGGAGAAGTGAGAGGCATTCATGTCAGCTTAGGGCATTCTTGTATTCTCTTCAAATGAGTATGAGTACGAAGTAATTTTAAGTTCAATGATAACTCATTACCATTCTTATCCTAGAGCGCTCGAGTACCTAAGAAATACTTGGTTAACTCAACATAAAGAGAGATTTATTGCTGCTTGGACAAATAAAGTAAAGCACTTTGAAAATGTTACAACAAATAGGTATGTAGGTTTATAAGATTTAAAATTTGTTATTTTCACAATTTATATAATTTATTCATTATAATAAACATTTTTCTAACGTCATGTAAGGCCGAGAGTGCACATGTGAAGTTAAAGAGACACCTTAGATCGTCCTAAGGAGATTTTGATACATCATAGAATGTTATTAACTCCCTGATTGAGTTGCAACACATAGAGATAAAGATTTCGTTCAAGATAAGTGTTACTGTTGTTGAACATAATTTTCGGTCAGCTTTGTTTAGGGAGTTATGGAGATTGGTGTCAAAGACAGCATCAAATATTATTTTGAAAGAGGCGTAGCGAGCAAATGATATTGGCATTGACCATCTTGTCTATGGTTGCATCAATAGAAGCACACATGGATTACTTTGTGCTCACGAGATTGCTGAATTCGTAAGGGACGAGAAATCAATTCCCTTGTCCGTTGTGGATCCTCATTGGTTGAAGTTGGACTTGAAGAAGATAAATGTTGATTATTTGGCTGAGTTGAATCTTGATGAGTGGGAGCTTATAGTGAAACGCTTCAATGCGTGTTATCTCTTAGGAAAATTAGCCTTGAAGAAAAAGTTAAGAGAACTAGGTGATCCAGCAACTACATTCCTTGTTCCTCCACTCAAGAAGGCTAAGATCAAAGGTCATCCAAACAAATCAACTTGACGTGCCCCTTCATACTTTAAGATTGTTGAATTTCAATATTGATATGACAAAGTCTATCTACGTTGGGCCAGGCCCAAAAGCATCAGAGATCACAACGTGGCAAGAGATCATTGGGCGACGTGGTCTTCGGCGACAGAAGGCACAACGCGACATTACACCTGTCGCTGGGCGACAGACTCTCCAGTCTATCGCCTGCAGTCATAACGTGACACGTGGCGCAGACTCCTGCTCCGCTAGCGATAGACCTCTGACACCACAATGTGCCACGTGTTGTGGGTCTCCGCCGACGACAGGCTCTACTTTTCCTTTTGTTCGTGGAATTTGTGTTATATCTGGACACAAACTCTTAGCAAAATGACGTACTTATCCTCAGGTAATTAACCTAGAATATTCGCCTATAAATAGGCCCCAAGTACAATCTTATTCTCTTATTTTTGACTACTGGCTTTTACGCTTCCCAATACTGAAGAACTTTTTGCTGACTTAAGCATCGGAGTGTCTACGCAGGGAACCACCCCTGCGTCTCTCTAACTTTTCTTATTTTATAGAAGCTTCTTGGAGACACGTCGAGACAGAGTACGAACATCGACGTCAACATATCTTTATTGTTGTTTTGTGCAACAACAATTGGCGCCGTCTGTGGGAAGCGTATAAAAAGCTAATCAAGATTTTCTAAGATGGTGAGAACAAGATCGACGAACGTGAGGAATGACAGTGAGGAAAACTCTGTGAGCTCCCCTGAACAACAGATTTGCCAGAGGAACCAGGTGAATAGGGAGGAAGAAAGGATTACTGTGTCGGTGGCAGAATTCGAAGCTCTGAGGCGACAGAGTGAAGAAACTTCCCAGGCGTTGAGAGCCATGGTAGATCTGTTCAAAGGAGTCCTCCCGACATTGAGTCTGCCACCTGCGGTGCAGAATTTGGTGGGAGAAACGAGTCGAGAGGCCCTGCCGCATGCGTTTAGGCGACCGAAAGATGCGACAGCGGCGGATCCCTCTCGGTGATAGGACGATCCCCTCATAGAGGAGGATAATGTTCACCAGGAGGTGGCAGGATAGGGGAGCCAAAGGCCTGTCGGAGGTACTCAGCGGGAGGCTGACAAGGGGATAAATCTAGAACCTGTGGCAGAGGTCATGCGACAGATGCCTAATGTCGGGCGATAGGTGTCGGGGCGACAGGGTGTTGACCAAGCGGCAGGGTCTTCCGCCCACCACTATGACTTGTCAAATTTTGCTGGTACCAACGTAGAACAAGGTATCGGAGGTGCTGGAAAGAACGATGGTGATGACCAAAGCGCTTGGGGAGCCGGGTCGGAGTTTGACCCCACTTGGTGTACACAAATGGCACGAACAAATGCACTTCAAGGAAAGGGTAAGGAAATAGTTGTCGAAGACCTGCCTGATTCGTCTCATGCCAGGAATCAACTTACTCCCCCAGTGGACATGAAGAAGATAATAGAACAAGTGCTTGAAGAGAAGAAATTAGTGTCCGCCGAGGAGAGCTAGATGAGAAGGGTACCATTTTGCACAGCCATCTTATAGAAACCCCTGCCGCCAAAATTCAAAATGCCACAGATGACCGCATATACGGGAAAGACAGACCCCTATGATCATATGCAGAACTATGAAGTGCTGATGTTACTACATGGATGGGAAGATGAGATAATGTGCAGGGCCTTCTCTCTAACTCTGTCTGGGTATGCAATGAAGTGGTTTAATAACCTGACTGAAGGGTCTATTGTCTCTTTTGACCAACTGCGCAACGAGTTTCTTAAGGTGTTTGCGGTGAATAGTCAGAGAAGGAAAGAACCGACCTATTTACTTACTCTTAAGCAAGGAGTTAAGGAGTCGTTGAAGAGCTATGTCGATCGGTTCAGATACACTACTCTAGAAGTGTGAGACGTACAAGTCGGTACAGCTGTGGCAGCCATGTTACAAGGAACAAGGTCTGAGAAACTATAAGAATCCCTGTCGCTAGACCAGCCAATCATGATCTCAGACCTGCTTTCCTGGGCAAATATATATGTCACCCAGGAAGAAGTCATGAAAATGGTGGGTAATGGAGAATCTAAGGAGGGAAGGAAACGAGGAAGAGAAGTCCCTGAAACATCCTCTAGTCAGTCAAGGAGGTTTGACAAAACCTCTACAACGAAGTATACCACCTATACCCCACTTACTGAATCTTGAGCTTCGGTGTTAGCAGCTATTGAGGGATCAGGTCTTATACAACCCCCAAAGAAAACATCCGAGACTATGGGCCGTGACACAGACTCTTACTGTAACTACCACTGGACACATGGGCATTCGATGGAGAAATGTAGGGATTTAATGAATCAGCTAGAGAAGCTAGCACGTGATGGAAAGATAAATCGATTTGTGTGGAGAAGTGACAGGAGCGCCTATCCTGCACGAAGCAGAGGAAACTACTTTAAAGACAACTTTAGAGACCGAAGAGGTGAAAACAGGGGAATTGTAAGGCGAAATGATGGTGATAGGAGAGAGAATGACAGGAGGACAGATAGAAGGAATAGAGAGGAAGATAATGAACCCACGGGGCCAGCTATTAATGTGATATCCGGAGGTGAATCGTTAGCTGGTTCATCTTCCTCGTCTTAGAAGTCTTACGCCCGACAAGCTCATTAAATTAACTCAGTAATAGAGGAAAAGCATGATGAAGAGCCCATTACTTTTACGCCAGCTGACAGAGGAGATGTAATAATCCCTCATGATGACCCAATGGTGATTTCATGAGTGATAGCAAAGCATCCAGTGAGTCATATCCTGGTTGATAATGGGAGTTCGGTGAATTTGATATACTGGAGTTGCTTTGAGAAAATGAACATCTCGAATGATAGGCTGAAGCCAGTACCCACACCACTGTATGGCTTTTCAGGAGAAAAGGTGAAGGTGGAGGGTGCAGTTCAGCTACCTGTGACATTTGGGGAAAGCCCGAAGTGTGTCATTCGTCAAGTATTATTTATGGTGGTGAAGTCAACGTCAGTAGCGTATAACATGATCTTCGGGCGGCCATTGTTGAATGATATGAGAGCGGTGGTACATTCGTGTTATTTGTTAATGAAATTCCAAACTCCCCATGGTGTCGGACAAGTGAGAGGAGACCAAAGGAAGGCTAGGACGTGTAATATCGCGTCCACCACGTGTAAGAGGATTCAAAGGAAGGAAACCCTTACAATCGAAGAACCGCCTAAGCCAAAACCTGATGAGGAGATGGAGGCAGTTCAATTAGATAGAGAAGACGAAAAGAAGGTAGTGTATGTGGGGAGCTAGTTGCTTGAGGGAGCAAAAGAGGAAATAATCCGATGTTTGAAGGAAAACGTTGATGTATTCGCATGGACCCCAGCAGATATGCCAGGGATCAACACCGAAGTTGCTTGTCATCAGTTGAACATAGTCTCAGGGGCAAAATCGATCAAGCAGAAGAAGAGAAATTTTGCTCAGAAAGGCAGCAGGTTATAAACGACAAAATCTCGAAGTTATTGCAGGTAGGATTCATCAGAGAAGTGAATTATTCAGAATGGTTGGCTAATGTTGTAATGGTGAAGAAGGCCAACGAAAAATGGAAGATGTGCTTAGACTTCACAGATTTGAATAAGGCCTGTCCTAAAGATTCATATCCACTACCTCGAATTGACAAGATGGTAGATGAAACTTGTGGATACGAACTACTTAGCTTCTTAGATGCTTTTTCAGGGTACCATCAAATCATGATGCATCCAGAGGATGAGGAGAAAACCTCGTTAATTACTGATAGTGGAACATATTGCTACCGAGTAATGCCGTTCGATTTGAAAAACGCGAGGGCAACCTACCAGCGAATGGTGAATAAGGTGTTTAAAGACCTGTTGGGCAACACCATGGAAGCTTATGTTGATGACATGATTATAAAAAGCCGAAGGGAAGAGTCTCATGCCGAGAAGATGACGAAGGTATTTAATGTGTTGCGACAGTACGAGATGAAGTTGAACCCCAATAAATGCTCATTCGAGGTAAGGTCTGGCAAATTCTTGAGATTCATGATCACTAATCGGGGGATAGAAGCTAATCTCGAGAAAGTCCAAGCCATTCTAGACATGAGGCCACCCATTACTGTTAGAGAGGTTCAAAGACTGACGAGGAGGATAGCAGCTTTGAATCGCTTCTTGTCTAAATCAGTTGAAAGAAGCCTGTCGTTCTTCAAGGCGATAAAGGCGGAAAAAGATTCAAATGGACAGAAGAGTGCAATAATGCTTTCGAACAGCTGAAAGACTACTTGAGAGAGTTGCCACTATTGTCTCGGCCACAGCATGAAGATCATCTCCTCATGTATCTCGGAGTAGGAGAGAAGGCCGTAAGGGCAGTCTTATTAAGGAAAGAAGGAGACAAGGACTGTCCGATTTATTATGTAAGCAAAGTCCTGCTAGATGCCGAGGTGAGATACCCCCTAGTCGAAAGAATAGTTCTATCTTTGGTAATGGCAACTCAGTAGTTACGACCTTACTTCTAGGCTCACTTAGTGACTGTCTTGACAGATCAGCCCTTAAGGCATATACTACAGAAACCAGAACACTCTGGATGCTTGACGAAATGGGCTATTGAATTAAGTGAGTATGACATACACTTCCAACCTCGTCAAGCAATAAAAGGGCAGGCATTAGCTGATTTTATTGTAGAATGCACTGGTCGGGAGACCCAGGTAGATACAGAATTAGTTTGGTGGAAGTTATTTGTTGACGGGGCTCGTAACATGGATGGTAATGGAGCTGGAATTGTGCTGACTTCACCTGAAGAGGAAACTTATGAGTATTCCCTACGTTTTTATTTCCCGAGCTCGAACAATATTATTTTGCCCTTTTAGCGTACTCTCATTTCAATTCCTATTAACACATAATCTGTCTAACAAATTGCATTAGAGAATATAGAAAGAGAATATCTGGTCTTTATTCAGGAGTCAAATAATCACAAAACGATAATATTTGTAAAGTAACAGAATAAAATATGGATAAATAAAGACAAGAAGCGTAAGAAGTGTACAATATTTTACTACCAGTACAGCTTGAGATGGTTGGCATTCCAAGTCTTCGAGATCTTCTTTCCTTGCAAGGTTTCTAAGGTGCATGTGCTAGGTCCGATCATCTTTCTGATTCTGTAAGGTACTTCCCAATTAGGCCGGAGTTTTCCATCTTCCTTATGGGCGTTCGTAATTGCCGACTTTCTCAGTACCAGGTCTCCTTCTTGCAGTTCTTTGCTCTTAACTCGTGCATTGTAATAAGTGGCTCTCCTCTGTTGGTAGGCAGCCAATCTCATTTTTGCCATATCTCTCAGTTCATCAATCAGGTCTAGATTCTCCCTTAGTCCTTGTGAGTTAAGTTCTTCGATGTAAGGGACCAATCTAGGTGACTCAGCTCCAATTTCAACCGGGATGAGGGCTTCAGTGCCATACACTAAATTGAATGGTGTTTCCCCTGTCGACACCTTACTTGTCGTTCTGTAGGCCCATAGGACACTTGGGAGCTCATCTACCCATGCTCCTTTTGCCTTGTCCAGTCTGGTCTTCAAACCATGCAGTATAGTTCGGTTGCTCACCTCGGCTTGCCCGTTAGCTTGAGGGTAAGATACAAAGTGGATTCTTAACTAAATGCTTAGGCTTCTGCAGAATGTTCGGAATGCGTCACAATCGAACTGTTTCCCATGATCGGCATTAAGCACACGAGGGATCCCAAAACGGCAAATGACATCCCTCCAAACCATTGCTTCCACCTTTTTTTCAGAAATTGTAGCCAGAGCCTCTGCCTCTATCCACTTTGTGAAGTAGTCTGTGGCTACGAGCAAATATTTTCTTTGTCCCATGCCCAGGGGAAAAGGTCCCAAGATGTCTAGCCCCCACTGTGCGAATAGTGTTGGTTGAAGAGTGCTCTGTAGGGTCGAGACTGGCGCGATAGCTATAGGGGCGAACTTTTGGCATTTTTCACACTTTCGCACCTTGTCAGTGGCATCCTTGTTCAATGTAGGCCAATAGAACCCCGCCCGCAATATTTTCGTGGCTAAGGCTCAAGCCCCTAAGTGTTCACCGCATATCCCCTCATGGACTTCAGCCAGGGTGTACTCAGCCTGTTGAGGCCCTAGACACTTCAACAAAGGCATAGTGAACCCCCGTTTGTAGAGTTCTCCGTTCACCACAGTAAATCTGGCACTTTGCAACTTTAACCTTCGGGTCTCATCTTTGCCAGTTGGGAGTGTGCCCCCCAATATGTAGTCTTTGATCGGGCTTCTCCATCCGATCACCTCCGATCTCGACATCGTAGACATCTTCGTCTTTGATACTTGGCTTAGCGAGGGATTCCACTTTAACTGTACCACCTTTGATTCCCCTAGAAGAAGCCAATTTCGAAAGAGCATCTGCATGATTGTTCTCAGACCGATTTATCTAGGTCAATTGGAAGTTTTTGAATGATTGTGCCAATAATTGCACCTTCTGTAGATAAAGGACTAAAGATGGTTCTCGTGCTTTATATTCTCCCAAGAATTGATTGACCACCAATTGTGAATCGCTATGGGCCATTAAGTTGCTAACTTCTAGTCTCTCCGTCAGTTTCATCCCGGCTATTAGGGCCTCGTACTCGGCTGCAGCGGGGCTGGAGTAACTCTATGGCCATAGATATTACCGTAGGCGCCACCTCTAGAATCCTTAGGGAACTATGTGCTACACGGTCGCGTCCTTATGACGTTTTATCCATTACTAGCTAGGATGGACATCAATATCAGTATCAGCTATCAGGGATCTTTGCCTAAACTTTATCAGTATCAGTTTTTAGTGATTTGAGGCCTTATGCCAATCCTTATCAGTATTTGTTTTGGATTTCAGTTTCAGTTCTGCATTTGAGGCTTTAGGCCAATCTTTATCAGTATCTATTTTGGATTTCAGTTTCAGTTCTGCATTTGAGGCCTTATGCCAATCTTTATCAGTATCTGTTTTGGATTTCAGTTTCAGTTCTGTATTTGAGTCTTATTGCCAATCTTTATCAGTATCTGTTTTGGAATTCAGTTTCAATTAAGTATTTTAGACTTTATGCCAAACTTGATCAGTATATGTGTTGATTACAATTTTAGTTCAGTGATTTGAGGTTTCATGCCTAAATTTAATTTGTTTTGTCATCAGTATCGATTGCAGTATTTTGAGGCTCACACCTAAAGTAATTAGAATTATGTTTTGTATAAGTGCATAGTGATTCTGCTTTAAACTAAATACATTGTGTATCTGTTTTGAAATATGTGTATAAGGAATCGATTTGAACTAAGCACGTTACTCATTTTAATGTCGTGCATTCTGTCAGCATTGTGATAGTGTGACGAGTGACTGCCTTTCTAATATCGCATTAAGACTTGAAGAATTGAGATACCTAGGGTATCCTTTCGACCAATACCCTATACATCCTCAACCTTGAAGAATGAGTCAAGATAGATCCGGCATTAGGACATAATACCACGTAAACATATCGCTTTAATTCCGTTCATGCATAGACGTGCATGTAGATCGATATGAGCCTAGCATGCATTTACTTAAACTACTTACTGAGCCGTGGTTTGCTCATCCCTTTCTAACATCATCGCAGATCATACGAGATAGAGTCCACGTTTGGAGTTTTGTGTGGGCTATCAGGGACCGTACCAGGCATAGGTACATACTAGCGTCCTTTAAGCCTACTTTCGCTATTTTTCGAGGTATACAAGTAAGGTATTGTTTGTTTACATGCACCTTCTATGAAGGTTACGCAGTATAATTTGCTTATGTCATGGGATATAACTTAGGATCATTTTAGATTATTTTAAGAGTAATATGATGATCGATGTGATCCTGGATTTGATATGTAGGTGATAATTAATGGTGGATATTAAGAATGTTGACATGATAATTATTTTGATGATTTGCATTATGATGTGAATGTGTGGATAGTTGAATTGATTTGGTATGATTGGGTTATGATAAATGATGTCTTACAGGTTATTTATTTGAGAAAATCTTAAAATATAAGGGAGGTATATTTTCAATCTGTTTTTTTTTAGATAAGAATATTTTATCGATCAAAAATGATAATTACAGGCTTAGAGAATTAATTATCTCATCATTGGATGAATGAATAAGTTAGTTAAGTTAAATTAAATGAAGAGGATAAGTGAAAATTGTTTAGTGACTACACTGACACCGAATACAAACCATAAAGTGAAAAGAAAAATTTAGTTCGTAAATTTACCAAGTGTAATAAGTGTAAGTGTTAAGCGTACATCACAACCTTTGGGTCGTGACACGTACTCTATTATAGATTAGCCATTAAATAATTATACATTAAGTTCAAATGAATGCAATATAAAAGTGAATATTTAAATTTAACTGGATTAAAAAAATATATAAACTCATATTATTGAAAATAATTATATTTTTACTATATTAAAATACTTTGATATTTAATTTTAATATTTAAATATTTATTGATAATATTAAATTTAAGTTTGAATCTTTTCAGGTTTTGGTAAATTTGGATTCGAATCAATTCGAGTTCGAGTTAATCTAAATTGCGATGAATTTGGGTTCGGATCAATTCGGGTTCGAATTTGGTCGGGTTTGGATCAATGTAAATTCGGATAAATTTGGTTTCGGATCAATTTGGGATTCGGATCGGGTTGGATTTGGGTTATTGACTTTTTTAGTCAAATCGAATCGGTCGAGTTTGGATTCGGATTAATTGGATGGATTTTTCGGATCGAGTCAACTTTTGCCACATATATATATCTATTTGTATTTCGTGTTGAAATCTATATATTTATATCTAATAGTACTTAATATATATATATATATTTTTTTTTTTCTTATGATAATTACATGTATTTATCTCATGCTAATTATCTCATTTGCATATATCTTAACTACCAACATACGTACATACATATATATCTATATATATACACTTGTGTGTGTGAGACTATTATTTATATTTTTCTGTATTTACTCGATCATCTTGTCATATAAGAACATATGTGTGTATATATATATATATATATATATATATATATATATATATATATATATGTACATACACATGCATCCATTCATCGATGCATGCATGTACAAAACATATATTGAATTCGCATACTCCATTCATATCAATGAAAGTGTATCGTATGTACTTTTTACGTATGCATTTCAAGCCATTCATGACTTTTATCCTCAAAGACTTCATTTGTAAAAAATCCAATCATGCTTAGTTTTGAGAAAAATTGCAATTATTACACATGCTTGTAACTTTCCCTGATTTTTGTGAAACAAAGATCTTTAGTTTACCTACTTGCATTGACTGCTCAGTTAGAATTTTCTATGGTAAGCTAGAGAAGTTCCGAATCCTTTTAAGTATTAAGCTTTTCAGTTTGATCTCTTGAAGTGTCCCATATTGTAGCCAATAGAAGCTTAGGCCAAACAACTGGCTGCTAACTTGAAAAACTATGTTATGAGCTTCTGAAACACTGCATCAGTTCATTCCCATGCCAGAATGGCAAGCTCAGATAGAATCTGCTCAGCTTTTCTTTTTGTTAGTAGTCAGATATTCATCTATTTTTCTACTTCTTTCTGATTTGTTTGATCAAATTACTTGGTTGTTTTTGTACATATGAGGAAGTCTAGAAATATAAACTACCAGCCCAAGACAAATCTTGTTATTTGGTCAAGTTAGTTGATTAGTACCATCAAATCTTAAGAAAATTCTCCTTTTTCTTCCTTGTGGTAGGGAAGGGAGGCAGACTGGTTTCTAACTTTGTCCTGTTGTATTTATTGCAATAATAACTGAATCAAGGGCCAGACTTTCCAGCGTTTTGGAAATTTAGTTTCTAGGCCAAATCAGAATAATTGAATCCTGGTAAAGTTGGGAGGAAAATGCTAGGAAATTACAAGGCCAATTCTCAAGGTCAATGGAAGATGTAGAATGCCACTTTTTCTTCATCCTTTACTGGTCCTACCAATCAATTAGGGCGAAACAGGCTTATAAGCAGAAGTTGAAGACAGAAAACTTGAAACCTCTGTCATGGTTGATGAGGACTTCTGAAGTTTATTAACCAGTAATCATCAGGTATCCCGAGCTTACGGCATCCATGAAAGTCAAAGTCTACCATTTAGAGTCTGAATGTTCAACTTCAATCAAATGGCATCTAAACTTTCTTGGCAACCAAAGAGCTTTGAGACTAGTCATCCATGGACATGGATATCCTTTGTTTCAGTGCTTGTTTCCTCGTCATCTTCTCAAAAGCTTCCATTGCAGTTGACATGATTTCTCCATCAGAGTCACTCACTGATGGCATGACCTTAGTCTCCAATGATGAAAGCTTTGAATTGGGTTTCTTCAGTCCAGGGAGTTCTAAGAGCCGTTACTTGGGTATTTGGTACAAGAACATCCCGATGCGAACTGTTGTCTGGGTTGCAAACAGAATCAAACCAATAAATGGCACCACTGGCTTGTTGAAGATAGAAAGTACTGGAAATGTTGTGCTTCTTGATCAAAACAAAACAACTCTTTGGTCAACAAATTCCACAGAAGT
Organism: Heritiera littoralis; assembly: GCA_031772115.1. NCBI lineage: Eukaryota > Viridiplantae > Streptophyta > Magnoliopsida > Malvales > Malvaceae > Heritiera > Heritiera littoralis. The sequence continues at coordinate 2,393,661 of JAPDPK010000065.1, forward strand.
TCAAAATCCAACATTGCAACTCCTGGATTCTGGCAATCTTGTTGTCAGAGATGGAAGAGATGGTAATTCAGAAAATTACTTCTGGCAAAGCTTTGATTATCCATCTGATACATTTTTACCGGGGATGAAATTGGGTTTTGACTTGAGAACTGGTTTCGAACGAAGACTAGCAGCATGGAAGAACTGGGATGATCCATCTCCTGGTGACCTTACTCATGGAATAGAACTCCAAGGAAATCCAGAGATTGTGCTAAGGAAAGGCTCAGAAAAATACTATCGCAGAGGGCTATGGAATGGTGTTGGATTTAGTGGTACACCTGATTTAAGGTCTAATCCGATCTTTGATTTTGATTTTGTCTGGAATGAGGAGGAGGTATACTATATATATTTCCTCAAAAATAAATCGGTGATGTCAAGGTATGTTTTGAACCAAACTGAAATTGTAAGAAAACGGTACACATGGAACGTAGAAACTCAAACATGGGAGGTGTTCTCAATCGCGCCAAGTGACTACTGTGACAAATTTGGACTATGCGGTGCAAATGGGAATTGTGATGACAATAAGCTTCCAGCATGTCAATGTTTGAAAGGATTCAGTCCGAAATCGCTGGCAAGATGGAGCTCATCTGACTGGTCCGGAGGGTGTGTACACACCAAACCATTAAACTGCCAAAGTGGAGATGGATTTATTAGAATTGGGAGGGTGAAAACGCCGGATACCCCTAATTCTTGGGTGAATAGAACCATGAATCTCAAGGAATGTAGGGCCAGGTGCTTGCAGAACTGTTCTTGTATGGCATACACAAATCTAGATGTTAGAAGAGGAGGTAGTGGCTGCGCCATGTGGTTTGGTGATCTAATTGATATCAAACAATTTCAACCAGATGGTCAGGATCTTTACATCAGAGTGTCCGCTTCAGACGCAGGTACTAGTTTACTTTTGCTTTTTTGTTTCTTCTCCATTTCTACAGAAGTACTTCATATGAAATTATATTTGTGTAATTATATGTGTGATCCTTCATTAAAATTGATTATGCAGAACTCAGAAAAAATCTTAAGGTCAAGCCTGCAGTGATACTTGCAACAGTAATGGCTATGCTTTTGGGGCTTTTTATAGTCGTTTGTTATGTTCGCAGACACAGGAGAAAGTTAAGAGGTAATACTAATTCTGGTCCTGATAAATGTACTCTTTTCATTGCTAGAAATACCAAAATCATTTTGCCATATCAGTGCTAGCAACCCCAAGTCCCAAGTCTCAACCCCCTTTTTCTTTCAAGAAATTAAGCAGTAATATTGATGTTTTGCATTTTTACATATACTAGATTAACACCTGCATGATGCTGCGAGACATTAAAGAAAATAATCAGAGAACTGAGATTCTCAAAATGAAATCCAAACTTTCAAAAGAGCTCTCAAAAACAAAGATAGTAAGATTTTTAATGTTCAATTTCAAATTATTTTTTTTCACATTTGTTTTTCTTAAGAATTAAACGATATTGTATTTATATCAGTCCTAAAAAGTCCTTTCTTTCTGCTAAGATAATCATATAGAAGGATAATACTCCTACCATGAAAGTTTAATTCTCTTCGGAAAAGATTAAAAACAAAATGGAATCTACCACAATATGAAGCATGAAAATTGAAGCAATCCAGTATAGCCATCATCAATAATTAGTATTATATCCAAAATCAAGAAAGAACGTGGTATCAACTGCACACTAAGACTTGAAAAATGGAAATTCAAAGTTGCAACTTTCAGCTTAGCCTATTGTTTGACTGCAGCACAATTTATTTGACAAAAATGAGCACTTGAAAAATATATTTAAAAAATAAGTCACGAAAATAAGTAATAATTCAACAATTCATTTCCCATTCAAACCACATCCAAAAAATTCAGACCAAAATCTATTATTTCTTAACCATGCATGTATATTAGGAGAATAAGCATGCATGCATACATACATGTAGATGGTTTGTGCATTAAGTCCAAAAAATTGAAACTCATCTTGTTAATTTTTGTTTATATTTAGTTTTTATTCCTACTAATTCATCCAACTGCAGTTTCAACAAAGAGATGAACTTATCCAAAAGCTCATGTACCAAAATATGAAAACAAACCAAAAAAAGAAAAGCTAAAATACTTATAAAATATACTTTAGTAAAAGTTAAAACAAAGTATTGGCATTAACTTTAATAAACCACAAAAAGTTGCTTATAGTTCAGCCAATTCAATAAAGCATCCAAAACGTTCCTAGAACTGCTTCCAATTCCAATAGTAACTTGCTACAGCATATAAATCATATTTATAAGATCTAGTACAATTCAAATATCAAGGAGTTTACAACTTGAAGGAGAAAGAAAAAGAAATAAGTAAAGAAAATCTATACCAGGAGCAACAGCTTCATGCACTCATTTGATCCATTCACAATGGATGAATGCAACAGGGAATATAGATCATTCTAGGTAACACCTGGCCGTTAAAGATCAGTGAAAAAGAAAATTAAAAAATTAAGCCATAATAGGTAAAATATTCCTCAACCTAAATGCTTTGAGGATAAAGAAATATTCCTCAACCTAAATGCTTCGAGGATAAAGAAATCCACACAAATAAACCTTCCAAAGTTGCTCTTCCCCTAACAAATTATAGAATTCTCATAATTATAGAAGGAACATATATATATATATATATATATATATATAAACCAGTAGAAACAACGTCTAAATCACCATTAACATTTCCAACTAAAAGCAAATTCACTTGTGAGATAATCCAATAAAGATACATAGTTAATTTTTCAGACAATTACAATCTGCAGTGCTTTTGGCACACCCCACATCTAGGTTGATGGACTGAATGGTATAAGATTTTGATGTGCTCCATAAAATGTGACTTTCTTTTAAATTGTTTATAACATGTAGGACATTTGTGCATGTAAAAGGAAATAACAAACAAAGAAATGGTCTTCCTTACATTATAGGCATAGCTTATGTATCATCACCATCAAGAATAACAAAGACAATATCAGCTTAAAGACCTCTATAGAGAGTTAAAATCATATGGGTTAGCTGTTTTGATGAGAAAAGGCTACTGAAGCAGCAAATTGAAAACTTCCCAGCAATATTTTTTTCCTTATTTCACAATGTCATACTTAAAAAGTTAAAGTCAAATTGCCTACTCCCTCTTTCTACTTAGTCTTGGAGTACCTTAATGGAAGCAACAACAAAAATAAAAGATTAACAAAAAAAGTAAAAAATTTTCAATTGCCTAGCTGAAAATAAGTAGCATTTATATCCCAAAATGTTGGTTAAGAAATTAGCTAAAGCCTCAACACTCCAATAATAAGTGAACACTTAGAAAAACTTAAATGTCAGACACATACCTACGTCCAACACTTACTCCAAAGTTCGAGCAACATAGACATACGCCTTTGCGTGTATGATTGAGTAGGAAATGCATCTTTGTGAATTGATTTATGGATATCCATGTGCACATTGAGATGCATAAGGAGCTGGGCTTTTGGACAAAATTTGTCTTACTGATATATATTGAGGATGTTTTATTAAGCAGGAAGATATGAAAGATATTAAAAATATATAAATTTATAAAACGCATACCTTAGTATCACCAGCTAAGAAATCAATGCTCAGTAAAGTTCAATAGGATTAATTTTCAAATTTATGTTCTTGTTGATACAGCTTATCAAAAAAAGTACGAAAAAGTACCAACTTAACTTTTAGAAATAATCCTACCAGTCAAAATACTAAATTTATATGTAAGTTCTCTATTAACATACAGAGATTTCTAACAATAGAATACTACAAATTCCAGCAATAGTGTCTATCATGTTAGTAACAAAAACTTTAATGAAAGGTCATAATTTTCTTAAATTTGTCGACCATACATTGACATACATACATACATACATACATACATACATACATACATACATATCAAAAACACATAATTGTTCAAATTGTTATTTTAAGAAATCAAACTCACTGAATGTAATGCATTCAATCCAAGAAAAAACAAAAATTATAAAACTTGAAGAATTATAATATTCTCACCTCATGTTCAATGGCTTCACCAATTTGGCAAAGCAGCTTGGATGATCTTAATTCCTGTGCTCAGTTGTTGTAATGTTATTAGCAGTGGATAGGTTGAGAGCTAAGCACTTTCTACCATAATTATAAATTTGATTTAATTAATCTAATCATACTTTATTTATGTAATTTCAAATTAAATAAAAAACATAATTAATTTTTTGACATCACACAAAATTTCAATTATTTTATATCTTTTAGAGTCCTCATTAAGCATAAATTCTAATTCCAATTCAGGGTAAAATTTCTTTTCAAACTATTTTAGAGTACCAAATATGTTATTTGAATAAACAAAATACATTGACACTCAATTATTTGATTTCTTTTCTACTTACAAAACTACTGATATATTGTCCAAAGCTAAAAGCAATTTGTCACAAATTAATCTGCCAACCCTTGGCATCAAGACTTTTAACTACAACTTTGACTTTTAATGAAGAACCAAAAGGACTTGGGAGAAAGTTTCATGGGCTGCACCTAGCATTATTTGTAGTTTGCAATCTACTGAAGACAACTCATCAGTATTAATGCCATGATTAGGACCATTTACCATTGTATAAGGCAATCACCCATGAACAAAATTGTAAGACATGAATAAATTAGAACCATATACCATACATAAAATCACCAACAGATAAAACATGAATGGTAGAAAAATCAATACCCATGAAGTTCATAAGTAATTAAAGTTGTAGCCAATAGCCTAAAGGAAAATAAAAAGAGGAAGTTGTGTCATTATTCTATACTTAAAACATTCTTAAAAAAGTCTCATTGTCAAAAGAATGTTACGATAGCCTTTACATTTAAACCAACCATTATTGTGCCATAATCCTTCTACAGTGAAACACATAATTCAGGAACTTTTTCCTCCTCTATTCCAAGCTTCTTAATGATATAGTCTAGAAAAGGGTATCCAAGGAAAAAAAGTTACAAATTTCATGAAAAAGCTAACGATTTATCAAAATAAGGAAACCCTTCTATGAAACAGTAACAATACCGCTAATGCTCTTGTTAACTTCCTGTACAAATCAAACCCATATCATCCTCAAATAAAGATGCAATTTCGTTAAATCAAACACAATCAACTACCATTTCCAGGGCAAAGATAAATCATCTATTACATTTATCCTAACAATTGTAAACCTTAATTGTGTCAACGAATACATATACAAATTATTTCTTTTTGATACATGCATCAAAAAAAAAAAGATATTGACTATAAGAATGTAAAAGAAATAATTTATGTGTTTCTTTTTGATACATGCATCCAAAAAAAAAAAGATATTGACTATAAGAATGTAAAAGAAACACTTCAGTACATAGAAAACTAAACAAACAAATTAACAATCACAATCACATAACAAAAAATAAATATTAAAAAAAGCACTATCAAAAGTAGATAATCAGTGTTAAAAGGAATTTAACAATTGCCCTGTAAAATAAATATTGAAAAATATTAGAATAAAAATAACTATTAAGAACCAAAAAAATCAGTCCGACTCACACCCATCCCAAATCTCAAAACCCAAATGAAAATTTTGTTCCTACTTCAGATTTTCAGCCCCAATCAGTAGGAACAAAATATTCGTATGAGAGAGGATGGGAGATGATGTAGGAAAAAAACAAAAGTTGTCGGTATGGGTATGAGAAGGGATGGGAGAAGATGTGGCTTGCTATGGGTTTTGAGTTGATTTTATGGTTTCTCCTGGAGGAAAGTGGAGAAGAAGAAGAAAAATTGGGGAGAAAAAGTAAAAGAATCGAGAAGAAATTTCATGGTCGAAGGAGAGAGGACCAAGGAGTGAGACACAACAAAGAAGGGACGCATATGCCGAGTTGGGTGAATGTCAAAAAGAGTGAACGTAGACGCACCCAAATCACGTGAGACAAAAGAACCCAAATTAAATCACGAAAAACCCAAAAACGAATAACAAATGGTAACTCAAAAGGGGTAAATAGTGGCCAAAATGGGGTAAAATACATGGCTGATGGTGAGCTCACGTGATTCTACAACTTTTATTATATTGATGATTGATTTCTTTACAAATTTGCAGCCTGCAAGAGCTAATTCATAATGAGATGATTTCGAATTTCTTATATGATCTAAAAAAAAAGTCTATAAACCATGTGCTTGGAGGTTTTTGTGTTAATCCAGAAACACACACACATATATATATATATATATATATATATATATATATAAAAGCTTTCAAGCTTCTATCTAGATCAAGCAATATAGATAAAAGTCCAGTATATTGCACGTGAATTGCTAGTCTATATTTTATACTGTTTCAGATGAACTAGAAGACAGGAAAGTAAATGATAAAGAGAATCAAGGCCAGAATGAAGATATTGAGCTTGCAATATTTGAGTCAGGTACCATAGCTGAAGCTACTGATGCTTTTTCCTTTAATAACAAGTTGGGTGAAGGAGGTTTTGGAACTGTTTATAAGGTAAAAGTTTCTCTGTTGTTGATTATTAGTGATCTTAAGTACAGAAAATTCATCTTTATTCTAAGAGCTCATTACAAATGTTGTAATTTTCTAGGGGACACTAGCAAATGGACAAGAAATTGCTGTGAAAAGACTTTCAAAGAGTTCTAGACAGGGATTCAATGAGTTTATGAATGAATTAAAGTTGATTGCGAAACTTCAGCATCGGAATCTTGTAAGGCTTCTTGGGTGCTGCATTCAAGGAGAGGAGAGAATGCTGGTTTATGAATACATGCCTAACAGAAGCCTTGACTCATTCATCTTTGGTTTGAATCATTAGAAACCTTTCAATTTTACATTGTCTACTCTTGGTTTATGAAAATATAATTTTCATTTTTACTTCTTCAATGAGCAAATAAGATGCAGGATTAACATAAATGCATATCTGCCAGATACAACTAGACGCGAAGTATTAAATTGGTCCAGGCGTTTCCAGATTATCTGTGGGATTGCTAGAGGACTACTCTACCTTCATCAGGATTCCAGATTGAGGATTATTCATAGAGATCTAAAAGCAAGTAACATTCTGCTTGATAGTGAGATGAACTCGAAAATTTCAGATTTTGGCTTGGCAAGAAGTTTTGGAGGAGATCAAACTGAAGCCAATACAAACATAGTGGTTGGAACTTAGTAAGTATACTTTTATGCAACAAATTTGATCTATAAATCTCCATAGAATTTCACTGACAATGTCCTGCAGTGGTTATATGGCACCAGAATATGCTATCGATGGGTTGTTTTCCATTAAATCAGATGTTTTCAGCTTTGGTATACTATTGTTGGAGATAATAAGTGGAAGAAAGAATAGAGGGTTTTATCATCCAAATCACAGTGGCAGCCTTATTGAACATGTAAGCGTCAACTGATATTACTGTCATTATTTTTTGTTACTTATCTTGAGCTAATAAATACTAAAAGGGTTTCTTTGCTGCAGGCATGGAGATTATGGAACGATGGCAGGCCTTTGGATCTTACTGATGATTTCTTACTACAAAATTGCAATCTATCTGAGGTATTACGATGCATCCACATTAGCCTTTTATGTCTGCAGCAGCATCCTCCAGAGAGACCAAACATGTCGTCTGTGGTTCTGATGTTCGGAAGTGAAATAGAATTGCCCCAGCCTAAACAACCTGGTATTTTCTTTTATAAGAAAACCCTTGCAGCAGATTCTAGATCCGGTAATGATGGACCGTCTTCGAGAAACGAAATGAGTTCATCGCTGTTAGAGGCTCGATAGAGGGTTGTATGCTTCATTATATCTGTTATGCTCCAAACTATTAGTAATGATTTCAGTGCCACTTGAAGCTTGGGGCATGCGTTTTTTGTGCAAGTGCCTACTGTTGAGACTTTGAGAAATTAAAATTCAACCAAGTGTAAATGGTGGTGTTCTGTTTATTATTTGGATAGATAGATTGAAGGACCAAAGTGAAACTTCTTATAATTAAAGTATACGAATTCAATCCACATAATCCCATCATTTTGAAGTTGTTGACTTGATTTGTTTTCTACTGCGTTTGTTCAAGATCAAGAACCAACTAATTTTGTCAGCTTAAATAGTAATAATAACAATATATATGCATGAATCATGACAAGAAATCTTTCCCTTGAATGGGAAGTGTCATGCCCCCAAACTTGGATGAAACACGACCATATTACCTTGAGGTAGAACCCCAAAGTAATATGAAGCCTTTTCTCTCATTCATGCTAAAATTCTTAAATGCATTAATATCTTAAAATAAAATTCACAATTTTAATCTAACTATACTTTAACTCTCCAAAAGTTCAATAAAAACTAAAAAAAGTACGAAATTGTCATTACAATTCATAAAATCTTATCAACTAACAATGTCTCCAAAATCCTCAAAAAAAAAAAAAAGCTTAGTTCGATCCTTGAACTTCATCACAAGAATAAGTAACAGAGAAAAAGGAAAAGAAAGGGATGAGCAAACCATAGCTTAGTAAGCAAAGTCTTACACGCCTTACCGGATCAAGCATTGTTTTCGTACATATACATATATGATTTCGTAATTATCATTTATAAACACAATTCATCCAAATCATGTTCTCAGCACATTTAGGAAACTATTTCATAAAACTTATCATCATATCAAATCATATCATTTCACAAGTCATAAATCATTATCAAATACATATCATTTCACACAAATCATGGGTCATACTTTAAACTCATGAATCATCATAAACCAGTTCATCATTATCATTCAATTCATAATCATGAGTCAT